>CM046952.1:72788277-73405557 GCA_025698515.1 Gossypium sturtianum
CAACAACGCCTTTAGTGTCTCAAAACTCTGTTTACACTTTTCTGTCCAATCAAATTTTACATCTTTTTGCAAAAGTCTCATCATCGGGGTAGCTATCATGGAAAACCCTTGACAAAACACCTATAATAGCCGGCTAGGCCTAGAAAACTCCTTACTTCATTTATGCTCCTTGGCGCCTTCAATCCACGATTCTTTGAAATCTTACTCGGGTCGACTCTAATTCCATCTCCCGAGACAATGTGCCCCAAAAATCCTACTTCCTTAAGCCAAAATTCACTCTTGCTAAACTTGGCATACAATTGTTTTTCTCTCAAAATTTGTATAACCATACTCAAATGCTCGGCATGTTCGTTCTCATCTCGAGAGTAGATCTGTATATCATCGATGAAGACTACGACAAATTTATCCAAGTATGGCCGAAAAATGCGATTCATCAGGTCCATGAAAACAGCAGGGGCATTCATTAGACCAAAAGGCATGACCAAAAATTCATAGTAGCCATACCCAGTCCTAAATGCGATTTTCGGTACATCCGAGTCCTTGACTCTCAGCTAATAGTACCCTGACCTCAAATCTATCTTGGAAAATACCGTGGCTCCCTTCAACTAATCAAATAAATCATCGATTATCGGCAACGGGTACTTGTTCTTCACAGTTACCTTGTTAAGTTGCCGATAATCTATGCATAATCTCATAGAACCATCTTTCTTCTTCACGAATAAAATGAGAGCACCCCAAGGAGAAAAACTCAGTCTTGCGAAACCTTTATTCGTTAGTTCTTGCAACTGTGCTTTCAACTCTCTTAGATCGATTGGAGCCATTCTATATGGAGTAATAGAAATGGGGGCAGTACCCGGAGCTAGCTCAATCCCGAATTCGATCTCTCTAGCCGGAGGTAAC
Source organism: Gossypium sturtianum (assembly GCA_025698515.1). Classification (NCBI taxonomy): domain Eukaryota; kingdom Viridiplantae; phylum Streptophyta; class Magnoliopsida; order Malvales; family Malvaceae; genus Gossypium; species Gossypium sturtianum. The sequence continues at coordinate 72,789,178 of CM046952.1, forward strand.
CCTGGCAATTATTCTGGGAAAACATCTGAATACTCGCATACTATGAGTACCGACTCAATTTTCAACTCAATCTCTTTAGCATTCATCACAATAGCAAGTATGCTTCGTACCCCTTTCTTAAGTACTTCTGAGTCAACAAGGATGATATCACTACTGGTGATCTGTCTTGCTTATCTGATTCAACATGAATAAGATCCCTACTTTCACATTTCAACTCAATAAACTTCTTTCCACAATTCACAATCACATCATGAGTAACTAACCAGTCCATCCCAAGGATGACATCAAACTCATCAAACGGTAATAACATAAGATCAACTGGAAAGTAATGACCCATAATCCTCAAAGGGAAACTTTTACATACTCTATCAACCAACACATATTTGCCTAGGGGATTAGACACTCTTATTACAAATTCAGTAGACTCTATGTGCATGCTCATGCTAGAGACTAATTTCGTGCATATGCATGAGTGGGTAGATCCCGGATCAATTAAAGCTATAACACGAGTATCATAAAGAGAAAATGTACACGTGATTACGTCAGGGGAGGACGCCTCCTCGCGAGCACGAATGGCATATGTTCTCGCCGGTGCTCTACCCTCGACTCTTGCAGTCTGCTCTCTGGATGTATTCTTGTTACTGATCTCATTTCCCGGGTTTCTTTTCGGTCTTCCTCTAGCAGTACTTCCCGGTCTCGCATTCTGAGATTTCTCTTTCTCGCCCATCTCTGGGCAATCTCTGATAAAGTGGTCTAAAGACCCACATCTGAAACAAGCCTTCTCTTTTGCTTGGCACTCACCAGAATGATGCCTGCCACACTGCGAGCATTCCGGTTTACTCGGTCGGGCATTGCCAACACTAGCAACTGAAGTAGTCTGAGCCTTAGACCCCGAGAACTGTTTGCCCTTACTTCGGTTTGAAAACCCGACTAAAGTGGCTGGTCGAGTAGCAAAATCCCTCGATTTCTTAGATGAAGATTAGAGTGACTTATTCAGCTATCTTTTCCTCGAGTCACGGGACTCAATCTCAGCTCTTCTTTTCTCTTTAGCCAACTCTTCAGCCTTACAGGCTCTATCTACCAACACTACAAATTCTTTTAGTTCGAGAACTCCGATGTATAAACGGATATCCTTATTTAGCCCGTCCTCGAATCTCTTGCACATGATAGCCTCAGTAGACACGCACTCCCAGGCATACTTGCTAAGCCTTACGAACTCCTGTTCGTAATCGGTCACCGTCATTCGGCCTTGCTTTAATTCCAAGAACTCTTTTCTCTTATAGTCGATGAATCTCTGGCTGATATACTTCTTTCGGAATTCCTCTTGGAAGAATTCCCAGCTAACTCTCTCCCTTGGTACCACCGACACAAGGGTGTTCCACCACCAATAAGCTGAATCTCTCAAGAGAGATACCGCACACTTTAGGCACTCCTCATGCGTGCATGACAATTCATCAAATACCCTGATGGTATTTTCGAGCCAGAATTCTACCCTTTCCGGATCATCATCCTTACTAGCCCGAAATTCCTCGGCTCCTTGTTTCTGGATCTTATCGACCGGAGGCCTTTCTCTCCTCACTACCTCAACCACTTGAGGAGCTACCAAAGCGGGTTGAGGAATAGGTTGGGGTGGAGGGGGTTGAGCATTAGGATTTGCTCGAACGTACTCACTGTACAAGTTGCTCATCATATGGATAAAGGTTTCTCGGGCCTCTTCTCCCTGACCCAAGGTCTCGGGTCTACTATCTGCTGGCGCGCTCCCTTGAGCGGGAGCCGGCGCATTACTCGCAGCATCATCGGCTGCAGTTCGGTTTGGATCAGAATACATGTACTATATAAAAACACAATTTAAAACGTCAGGAGCCATCACACTATCATTACTCAATTACTCTTACATATGGCATGATTAGCTAAACTCATACTTATGCTATGTTAGTCCGAGAATCAACTAACCCGTAGCTCTGATACCACTAAATGTAACACCCCTTACCCATGTTCGAAGCCGGAACCGGATACGAGGCATTACCTAACTCAACTTGCTTAAACATGATGTTTCGGGCTATAAAATTTCGTTTCGTCATAAAAACTTTCCATTCAAACCCATAACATACTCACCCTAGGCCCACGAGGCCTTAAACATACTTCCGGAAGGTTTCGAAAATTAATTGGAAACTTTTACACACTTAGAAAAATTTTGCCTACACAGGGGCCACACGCTCGTGTTGTTCAAAGGACACGCCCGTGTGCCCCTGAGACATGCCCGTGCTCCTCACCCGTGGTCGACACTGACTTAATACACACAGCCGGACACACGCCCGTGTCCCTGGCCTGTGTCCCTCACACGGCCTCAACACGCCCGTGTCTTAGCCCGTGTGCCAAAACCTTAGCATTCTGTTTGTGATGTCATCACCTCACTAAGGTCACACGGCCAACACACACGCCCATGTCCTTAGGCCATGTGTCGAATTAAATTCTAAATTCTAGGTGCAGACTTCACACGGCCTGGGCACACGCCCATGTCCATGGCTGTGTCTTCCACACGGCTGAGACACACGGCCGTGTCTCTGCCCATGTGTTTACTATTGAGATACTGACTTGTAAACCCAGCATGCATGGGGACACATGGCCAATTAACACGCCCATGGGGCTGACCGTCTGTCACACACGGCCTAGACACACGCCCGTGTGTCTACCTGTATGGACATTAAAAAGGCTAGATTCCAAGCCAAATGCCACCCTACATAGCCACCATACTTATACCAACTCAAATCAAATATCCACACAAGCATAAACTTCATAATTCATCATCAATGAATATATATAAACTTGTCAAGTATTGGCCAACTTCAATGACCATATACAAAAATAAATTGAGCAACTATAGTAGCCAACACATTTGGCTTGCCAAATGACATAACAAAAAGACCAAGTCCTATACATGCCATACTCAAAATAAATCTAATTTGGCTATACCAAAAAGTGGTCGATAGTGTGATCTCCAAACTCCGACGTCCCCAATTTCTCGAGTTATCTTGGCAATACTACAAGGAAAAGGGAAATGAGAGGGGTAAGCATTAAGCTTAGTAAGTTTGCATGGAAATAAATAGCAACAATAAACTTATAAAGATATCCCTCCATGGCGTTAAATAACAACACACAATGTCACAGGCTCTTTGCTATAACTTACGCATACTTGCCCTTATCTAGCAAATATCATGCCACATATCATAAATGTTCCTCGTGAATTACTTACGGGTACCTGTGTTCACTCAATCACATAACTTTAATACTAATCTCAATTCTATATTTCAGCTGGTTTATTTATCCCAATAAATCACTAGGGATACTCAAGATGCATATTCATTATCACTTAACATGAACCCGAAGCCAATGCCACATCCCGGATGCGGTCTTACATGGGATTACCTTTGATTTCCGATGCCATATCCCGGATATGGTCTTATACAGAATCTCACCTCAAGTATCGATGCCATATCCCGGATACAGTCTTATACAATTCTCATATTCAATACCGAAGCCATACCCCCGATATGGTCTTATACGGAATCTCAATTCGGTGACGAGGCCATGTCCCCGACATGGTCTTACATGGGACCGTATCTATCTCATGTCTCGATAATATTATACTCACATTCATTATAGTCCAATCGGGACTTCAACATTTCAATTTCTTAGAATATCGTACATCAATATAATATCAAACATTCTCAAACAATACGAGCATAAATGTTGAATTTATCACATATAAACTTACCTCGATTTCAAAATAAGATAGATCGTCGATCTAGTCCGAGACTATTATTTCCCCGATCGAGGTTGATTCTTGGTTCTTGTTCTATAATAGCAAATTAGCTAATTTTAATCATCACATTAATAAAACCATTTCAATAATCATGCATTTGGCAAAATTACTATTTGCCCTTAGACTTTGGCATAATGACCATTTTACCCCTAGGCTCGAAAATCAATTCTAATCAAATTTCTACCTTTAATGACCCTAGGGTAACATTTATTTCTCTTGTGGCTATCATCAAAACCCAACATTTCACACATTTACTACCAATTTTACAACATTTACAAAAAGGTTCATTTAGGTGTTTTCATGGCAACACCTTTCACAAAAGTTGTTCATCTAACAACTAAGACTTATTTTCTTCCATAAAAATGCAGCAAATCACATACAAGCTCTCATGGAAAAACTCTAAACTTTTCACCATATTGCAAGATAGTCCCCTCATTAGAAAGCTTAAGCTTTAGGGGTTCCAAAAGTACAACTATATTCAAGAAAAACCATTAAAATCACTTACTTGATTGGAGAGGAGTTTACTGAAATTTTGAGCTTTCAAAACCCTCTCTAAGCTGGTATTTTCAGTGGTGAAAAATGATGAAGAAAAGATGATATCACTCTTTTCTTTATTTTAGTCTATATCATCAATTTAATCCACCTACACATCAACTTTGACCAATTTGTCTCCTATTATCCCCTATGGCCGGCCAACCATTTACAAAGGGGCTAATTTCCCTTTAAAGACCTCAAATTAATATTCTATGGCTATTAGGTACCTTTAGCTTATAAAATAGAACTTTCGCACTTTATGGGATTTAGTCCTTTTTCACGATTAAGCAAGAAATCGCTAAAATTAAGGCACCAAAATTTTCATGTACACATATAATCATGCTCTAGCTCATAAAATATCATAAAAGTAATTTTCTCTAACCTCGGATTAGTGGTTCTGAACCACTATTCTGACTAGCCCTTAAATCAGGCTGTTATAGTACTTGAAACGGTCATACATTTCACATAGTCTTTCATTTCTTGGAATTGCCCGACGAACCATTCGGAATCAAATAGGATACTCGAAAATCTCAGAATACTCGTACAATGCCAACATCCCAGACGTGGTCTTACATGTAATCCAATATCGATGCCAATGTCCCAGACAGGGTCTTACACTTATCAAATACGATGCCAATGTCCCAGACATGGTCTTACACATAAATCTCAAATCAATGCCAACGTCCCAGACGTGGTCTTACATGATATCACATATCAGAACACTATGTCATGACATATCAATCCTATCTATTCCTAAGGCTCATACGAGACTTTTCGAACATTGATACCTTGTCGATAGTTTCTCGGTTTTCACATGTATATCTTCCAAAGCCATTCATCACATTTCAATAATATATAAACATGAATAAATCAACTTAAATACACTTATTTGTATATTGACTTACCTCGTATTCGGAATAAACGAACGGATTCGACTACTCGATCACTTTTGACTTTCCTCGATCTAAATTCGTTTTCTTTGGTTCTTGATCTATACATATGCAAATTTAACTCATTTATTCACCAAATCATTCAATTCAATCCAAAAACACACATTTAGGGCAATTTACAAATCAGCCCTCACATTTTCACATGTTGACATTTAAGTCCCTATTTCACAAAATACACAAAATTCCCTTATACCCATGCTTAGCCGAATTTTCATCATGATCATACAAGTCCATACATTTCATTTATTTCACATTTTAATCCCTCAAAAAATTATTTTCACAATTTAATCTAAATTACTCAAATTCACCAAAAATCCAAAGACAAAACATGTTAATCTAACATATATATCTCATATTTCATCAACTAACATCACAAAACTCAAGCATTCATCAATGGCACTTTTCAAAATCATCATCAAATTCCAAAATTAAGGCATGGGTTTTGTAGTACTCGAAGTAATGATTTCAAAAACGTAGGAATTATCAAAAACCGAAACCAAAACATACCTTAATCAAGATGAACAAGAGCCGAAACCTAGCTTAGTTTTCTTCTTTTCTTTTCTTATGAATTTCGGCACAAACAAGATGATAATGGCTTGTTTTTATGTTTGTTTTATTATAATATAACTCATTACTCAATTTACTTAATTAACCTTTTATAATAACATTAAAAATCCACTATCTATGTACATTAATGTCCACCCATAACTCAAATGGTCCAATTGCATTATAAGGACCTCATATTAATAAAGACATAGCACATAAGTACCTCAAACACATGGTATGCTAATTTTGCATTTTATGCGATTTAATCCTTTTCTCAAATTAAACACACAATCGGATAAATTAAATCACGATACTTTCACACATGCCTATTCTCATATTGCAAGCACCGAAAATAATAGTAAAATATTTTTTTGACTCAGATTTGTGGTCTCAAAACCACTATTCCGACTAGGGTCTAAAACGGACTGTTATAGTGTAACAGCCTGACTTGCAACCCTTTGAAAACTACAAGGGACACACGGCTGTGTCACCTGGTCGTGTGTCACACACGGCTGAGGCACACGCCTGTGTCTCTGCTCGTGTGGACAAAAATAGGTCATTTTACAAGCCATTTTTCTCACTCAATTAGGCATGTACCTACAATCAACATTGCATATATTTACAAGCCATAACAAGGCATCCAAATCAAGCATAAACAAGCCATAAACATATGGTATAACATCATACCACCAATATGCCCTTAGGCACCTCAAATGACAATATATAAACATGTCTAACCATGTATTCAATTTGACCAAATAATCATCTAACTTGTATGCATATTTGCATCAATACATACCATATAATTTACTTACCAAAACACAACCATTTAGTACCAAAATGACATTCTATAAGTAGCATCAAATACCCAATTACATCATGCATATCAAAGTACCAATTCACCACAAGTTGCAAGACTTATACAATATGCACATTCAACTATCATTTCATCTTCCATCATTCAACCATATCAAGCATATCACCAACCATTTTTAAACTAATTATAAACTGTAACGCCCCTTACCCGTATTCAACACTGGAATAGGGTACAAGGCATTACTGGACTAACAACACGAGCATTCACACAATTTCGAGTCATAAATTTTGCGTCCAAATTAAAACCATTCATATTCGATCATAAAGTCCCTAATACTAGCCTACGAGGCCCAAAGCGTACTTTAGAAGTGGTTCGGGACTAAACCGAGAACTCAAGAAATTTTTACAAAACATAGAAAGTTTTTGCTAACTGCAGGGCTCACACACCCGTGTGGTCCAAGGGACACGCCCGTGAGACCTTGGGACACGCCCGTGCTTTAGACCGTGTTCAAATTAGGGTGCTCTCTGACTTGTGCCACACGGCCGTGTGCTAGGCCTTGTGCTTAATTAATTTAATTCGAATTAAGTGCAGTTTTCACACGGCCAAGATACAAGCCTGTGTTCTAGGCCGTGTAGCACACACGGCTGAGACACACGCCTGTGTCTCTACCCATGTGCTATATTTTGGACATTCTGTTTCTAAAAATTAAGGTGTAGGGGACACACGGCCGGAACACATGCCCGTGGGGCAGACCGTGTGGACAAAAATAAAGGCTATTTACCAAGCCATTTGCCACCCTCATTTATCAATTCAAAAACCATGCAAGTTTCCATATTCATGAATGGTATCAACATATAAATATACTTATAACCAACCTTAGCTAACTTTCATGGCCATATACAAAATGAAATCATTAACCATTATAAGCCAATACATTTTGCCACATTACCAATGACACATATAACAAAATGACCAAGTCCTTATACATGACATAACTCAAAAAGTTGACATTTCAATGATACCCAAAAGAATGGTCGATAATGTGAATGGATCTTCGACGATCTCCAATCCCTGAGCTAGCTTGGTGACACTAAAAGATAAGGGATAGAAAAATGGGGTAAGCTATATAGCTTAGTAAGTTCATATGCAAATAATAAACAACCTTAATTATACATTTGTCAAATGAATAACATAACATATTACATAAATTTCATTAAAACTTCATGAGCATAACTTACTCAATCACAATCTTACCAATAGTTCATCATATACCGAATCTATTTCATTTGAGTTTTTCGTACATACCTGTACCAACTCGTAACCTAATCACATACTTTCTCATCTTTGACATACCTGTTGAACCACTTGGAATACTATCGGATACAAAAAATTCTTGCACATAAGTGCCACATAAGTAGCCAATGCTACTACAAATCTCATAACACATATAGGCTCGCTCTCGAGCTATCCACGGGCCTGCTCACACAAGCTATTAGTCGAGACGTAGCTACTCAGTGCTGCTCACACAAGCTATCAGGTATCCGCAACATATGACGGTATACCCAGCCACCGGTAGGACGTATAGGACCAACAGCCGGGACACATAAATCACATAATTACATATTGACATGGGTTCCTAATGACATGTCACTTGTATCCTAATCTATTCCTAAGGTTCAACCGGGATTTTCTCGCTTGTCAAAACTTCGTTAATTACATCCATAGAGTCAATCATACAATTCATTCAATATCAAAAAATTATAAATACAATTGTAACGTTGCATTATTAACATATGAACTTACCTCGGTACAAAAATAGTAGAAATGGACCTAATCGTCAAACACCTTGTTTTTCACCCGATCTAGGTCTGAACCTCATTTTTCTTGATCTATAATAGCAAATTTAACTCATTTAATACTCACATTATTCAATTTAGCCCAAAAATCACATTATGGCAAAATTAGCTTTTTGCCCCTAACTTTTCAACATTTTACATTTTAGTCCCTAGGCTCATAAAATGAATTTCATTCAATTTCTTCAAAACCCAAGCTTAGCCAAACAAGTTTCATACTCATAATAGCCCAAATTTTTCATTTATTCACATTTTTACACACATTTTACAACTTTTACAAATAGGTCCTTTTTAGGCATTTTCATCAAAAATCACATGGTAAATGTTGTTTATCTAACATCAAACATACATTTTCTACCATTAAACATAAAAATACACAAATATCTAACATGGTTAAAATTTTAGACTTTGATTTTCTTTCAAATTAGTCCTTGAAATAGCTAGATTAGGTAGAGACAACTTTAAAAACATAAAAATCATGAAAAACGGGGCAAAACAGACTTACAATCGAGCTTGAAAGTTGGCCAAAACCCTAGCTATGGAGACTCTTCAAATTTCGGCACTAAGGGATGAAATTGAAGAAGATGACATCTTTTATTTTAGTTATTTTGGCTTTATTTACTAAATGACCAAAATGCCCTTAATGCCTAACTTCAAAATTTCACCTAACCATGTCCACTTTTGTCCATACTAAGACATAATGGTCTAATTACCATCTAAGGACCTCTAATTTAAAATTTCATAGCAATTAGACACCTCTAGCTTCTAAAAACACATTTTGCACCTTTTAGAATTTAGTCCTTTTAATTAAATTGAGTGCCCAAACATCGAAATTTTCGAACGTAATTTTCACGAAATCATTCCATAACACTGTAGACCATAAAAATATAATAAAAATAAGTTTTACTGCATCAGATTTGTGGTCTCGAAACCACTGTTCCGACTAGACCCAAAATCGGGCTGTTACAACTCTCCCCCTTTAGGGATTTTCGTCCCTAAAAATCTTACTAGAAAAGAGGTTTGGGTATTGTTTTCTCATAGCTTCCTCAGGTTCCCACGTAGTCTCTTCGACCCCATGTCGTTGCCATAAAACTTTCACTAGAGCTATACTTTTATTTCTCAACTGTTTGACTTCCCGAGCTGATTCTTTGATCGGTCCTTCACCATATGTCATATCAGGTCGAATCTCAACCTCTGTCGGAGAAATTATGTGCGAAGGATCTGATCGATAACGTCGCAACATCGATAATTGAAACACATTGTGAATCCTTTCCAACTCTGTCGGAAAAGCTAATCGGTATGCCACTAACCCTATTCTTTCAATAACCTCATACAGCCCGATGAAACGCGGACTCAACTTGCCTTTAGGACCAAATCTCAGAATTTTCTTCCACAGAGATACTTTCATAAATACTTTATCACCAACTTGAAACTCAATCTCTTTTCTTCTCAAATCTGCGTACGAAACTGTCTATCCGAAGCTTCTTTCAAACAATCGCGAATTACTTTCACTTTCTATCTTTCACTGAGCTCGGTCCAGTACAATGGAGTTCGACACTTGCGGCCATACAATGCCTCATATGGTTCCATTTTAATACTCGACTGAAAGCTATTGTTATATGCAAATTCGACTAAAGGTAGATATTTTTCCCAACTACCTTCGAATTCTAAAACTCAACATCGGAGCATATCTTCGAGAATCTGTATTACTCTTTTGGATTGACCGTCAGTTTGCAGATGAAAAGCGGTACTAAAGTTCAACTTCGTACACAAATCTTCTTTCAACTTTTTCCAAAATCTCGACGTAAACCTCGGATCTCTATCCAAAATAATAAAAATAGGTACCCCGTGCAATCTAACAATTTCTGCAACATACAACTCAGCTAGTTTATCAAGTGAATAATCCGTACGTACCGGTAAATAATGAGCCAATTTCGTCAATCTATCAACCACAACCCATACAGCATCTTTCTTTTTCGGAGTCAAAGGAAAACCCGTTACGAAATCCATCGTAATTCTGTCCCATTTCCACTCGGGTACCATCACTGGCTGAAGTAAACCCAAAGGTACTTGGTGTTCAGCTTTTACTTGTTGACAAATCAAACATCTCGAAACAAATTCTGAAATATCTCGTTTCATACCCGACCACCAATACAATTTCTTCAAATTATTATACATTTTCATACTGCCCAGATGAACAGATAAACAACCATTATGTGCCTCATGAAGAATTTTCTGAATAAGCTCGGTATCTTTCGGTACACAAATCCTACCTCGGAACATCAAACAATCATCGGTCCCAATTTGATAGCCCGAATCACTAGTCGATTTGAACTAAACTCTTTTAGCTTGAAGCTTTTTGTCACTTCTTTGAGCTTTGTGAATTTGCTGAAGAAACACCGGTCTAGCTCTAAACTCAGCTAGAATCGAACCATTCTCAGATAAAGCCAACCTCGTATTCATAGCTCTCAAAGCAAACAAGGACTTTCTGCTCAAAGCGTCTGCGACTACATTCGCCTTTCCGGGATGGTAGTCAATTACCAACTCATAATTTTTAGCAACTCGATACATCTTCGTTGTCGCAAATTCAAATCCTTTTGAGTCATCAAGTACTTTAAACTCTTATGATCGGTAAATATACAACACTTCTCACCGTACAAATGATGTCTCCAAATTTTCAAAGCAAACACTATGGCAGCCAATTATAGATCATGCGTCGGATAATTCTTCTCATGCGGTTTCAACTGTCTCGAGGAATAGGCTATCACTTTGCCCTCTTGCATCAATACACATCCTAATCCATTCAGTGATGCATCGCTACAAATCACAAATTCTTTTCCCGGTTCAGGTTGCACTAAAACCAGCGTCTCAGTCAATAATAATTTCAACTTCTCAAAACTTTGCTGACAGTTTTCGGACCATTCAAACTTAACATCTTTTTGCAACAACTTAGTCATAGGAGTAGTAATCATCGAAAAACCCTTAACAAATCACCGATAATAGTCGGCTAAGCCCAAAAAACTACTAACCTCTGATACATTTCTTGGCGGCTTCCAATCAACAATTGCCGAAATCTTACTCGAATCAACCCGAATACCATCTCCTGAAATAATATGTCCCAAAAATCTGACTTCTCGGAGCCAAAACTCACTTTTACTGAATTTAGCAAATAATTTCTTATCTCTCAAAGTCTACAATACAGTTCTTAAGTGTTCGGTATGCTCAGTCTCATTTCGAGAATAAATCAAAATGTCATTAATGAACACAACTACGAATTTGTCCAAATACGGTCTGAAGATTCTATTCATCAGATCCATAAAAATAGCAGGAGCATTAGTTAATCCAAAAGGCATGACAAGAAATTGATAATGCCCGTACCTTGTTCTGAAAGCGATTTTCGATACATTCGACTCTTTAGCTCTCAACTGATAGTAGCCAGACCTCAAATCAATCTTCGAGAACACTGTTGCCCCTTTCAACTGATCAAACAAGTCATCAATTCTCGACAAAGGATACTTGTTCTTTATCGTTACTTTGTTGAGCTACCGATAGTCGATACAAAGTCTAATAGATCTGTCTTTCTTCTTTACAAATAATATTGTTGCACCCCAAGGAGAAAAAAATTTTCTCGCAAAACCCTTATCTGTCAACTCTTGCAACTGAGCTTTTAATTCTTTCAATTTGGTCGGAACCATTCTATACGGAGCAATCGATATCGGTGAAGTCTCTGGTACTAAATCAATACCAAACTCAACTTCTCTAATCGGTGGCAACCCAGGCAACTCTTTTGGAAAAACATCCGGATATTCACAAACTACCGGCACTGATTCAATTTTCAATTCAGACACTTTTTTATTCATCACATAAGCTAGATAAGCTTCACAACTTTTTCTTACATATCTCTGGGCAGACATCGAAGAGATCACAACAGGTAACTCACCTGACTCATCTGAATCAATCCGAAGAATTTCACCATTTTCACATTTCATTCAATAATTTTCCGTCTACAATTCACTACAGCATCATGCAGTGTCAACCAATCCATACCCAAAATAACATCAAACTCATCAAATGGCAACCACATTAAATCAGCCGGCAAACAGTGACCTTGAATCATTAAGGGACAATTCGTGCAAACTCTATCAACTAATACATGTTTTCCTAAGGGGTTTGACACTTTAATCACAAACTCGGTAAACTCAACAGGCAAGCTCTTACTAGCTACCAATTTCATGCAAACAAAAGAATGAGTTGATCCAGGATCAATCAATGCAATTACATTAGTATTATAGAGAGAAAAAGTACCAGTGATAACATCAGGAGATGTCGCTTCTTCGCGAGCATGGATAGCATAGGCTCTAGCAGGTGCTCTAGCCTCGGATCTTACAGTTGAATCCTTAGTCACACCTTTACTACTGGTCGCATTCCCCGTATTCTTCAGGGGTCTCCCTCTAGTGGCAGTGTTGCCTGATCTTGCATTCTGAATCTTGTCTTTCTCAGCCATCTCAGGGCAGTCCCGAATAAAGTGGTCTTGAGAGCCACACTTAAAACAAGCCCAGTCATTCATTCTACATTCACCGGGATGTCATCTGCCACAATGCTGACATTCAGGCCTACCAGTCCTAGCATTACCAACGCTCGCTACGGATGTAGTTTGGGCCTTAGAACTTGAATATTGCTTCCCACGATCTTTGTTGGAATACCCAGCTGAAGCACTCGAATGAGCATACAATTCTCTCGATTTCTTAGATTGAGATTGAAATGACTTACTCATCAGCCTTTTTCTTGCATCTCTAGCCTCAAACTCAGCTTTCCTCTTCTCCTTGCTTAATTCTTCAGCTTTACAAGCTCGGTCGAATAGCACCACAAATTCTTTCAGCTCAAGAACTCCAACTAACAATCGGATATCCTCATTCAACCCATCTTCGAACCTTTTACACATGATAGCCTCGATGGAAACACACTCCTGAGCGTACTTACTGAGCCTAACAAACTCTCATTCGTACTCGGTTACAGACATTCAGCCCTGTTTCAGCTCTAAAAGCTCCTTGCATTTCTAATCAATGAACCGTTGGTTGATATATTTCTTCCTAAACTCATCTTGGAAGAATTCCCAGTTAACCCTCTCTCTCAATACTACTGACACAAGAGTTTTCCACCACGGGTATGCTGAGTCTCTCAGAAGCGACACAGCACATTTCAGACATTCATCCAGTGTGCAAGACAGTTCATCGAATACCCTGATGGAGTTTTCGAGCCAAAACTCAGCTCTCTCAGGATCATCATCAACATTAGCTCAGAAATCTTCAGCCCCATGCTTTCAGATTTTATCAACCGGAGGCTTATTTAATCTTACAAATTCCATACCTTGTGGAGCTACGGGAACCGGCTGAGGAATAGGTGGGGGTGAGGGGGTTGAGCAGTCGGATTTGTTCGAACAAACTCATTATACCACTCATTCATCATGTGGAGGAAGGCTTCCCTAGACCCTTCTCCTCCTCCCTAACTAACCGTGGGAGGTCTACTTTCAGACGGTGCTGCCCCTTGAGCGGGAGCTGGCGCATTACTTTCTACGTCATCAGCTTCAGCTCGATTGGGGTCCATTTACTATATGAAAACAAATTTTAAATTTGTCAAGAGTCATCACATTATCAAAACTTATGTATGGCATGTATAGCTAGACTTTTACACACGCTACGTTAGTCTGAGAATCGACTAAACCGTAGCACTGATACCACTAAATGTAACACACCTTACCCGTATTCAACATCAAAACAGGGTACGAGGCATTATCGGACTTACAACACAAGCATTCACACAATTCCAAGTCATAAATTTTGCGTCCAAATTAAAACCATTCATATTCGATCATAAGTCTCTAATACGAGCCTACGAGGCCCAAAGCATACTTTAGAAGTGGTTCGAGACTAAACTGAGAACTCAGGAAATTTTTACAAAACATTGAAATTTTTTGCTAACTGTAGGGCTCACACAGCCGTGTGGTCCAAGGGACACGCCCGTGCTTCAGACCGTGTTCAAATTAGGGTGTTGTCTGACTTGTGCCATACGGTCGTGCCACACGGCCGTGTGCTAGGCCGTGTGCTTAATTAATTTAATTTGAATTATGTGCAGGTTTCACATGGCCAAGATACACGCCCGTGTTCTAGGCCATGTAGCACACACGGTTGAGACACACGCCCGTGTCTCTGCCCGTGTGCTATATTTTGGACATTCTGTTTCTAAAAATTAAGGTGCAGGGGAAACATGGCCGGAACACATGCCCGTGGGGCAGACCGTGTGGACAAAAATAAAGGCTATTTACCAAGCCATTTGCCACCCTCATTTACACCTACACTTACACCAATTCAATGGCACAATTCATGGCATACTTAGGAAACCAGAACATCCACAATCATGGCCAAAATATTGCATCCACATACTAACCTCTAACATGCGTTAACATCATTAATTTATCAATTCAAAAACCATGCAAGTTTCCACATTCATGAATGGTATCAACATATAAATATACTTATAACCAACCTTAGCCAACTTTCATGGCCATATACAAAATGAAATCATTAACCATTATAAGCCAATACATTTTTCCACATTACCAATGACACATATAACAAAATGGCCAAGTCCCTATGCATGCCATAACTCAAAATATTGACATTTCAATGATACCCAAAAGAATGGTTGATAATGTGAATGGATCTCCGACGATCTCCAATCCTTGAGCTAGCTTGGTGACACTAAAAGATAAGGGAAAGAAAAATGGGGTAAGCTATTTAGCTTAGTAAGTTCATATGCAAATAATAAACAACCTTAATTATACATTTGTAAAATAAATAACATAACATATTACATAAATGTCATTAAAACTTCATGAGCATAACTTACTCAATCACAATCTTACCAATAGTTCATCATATACCGAATCTATTTCATTTGAGTTTTTCGTACATACCTGTACCAACTCGTAACCTAATCACATACTTTCTCATCTTTGACATACCCATTGAACCACTTGGAATACTATCGGATACACGGAATTCTTGCACATAAGTGCCACATAAGTAGCCAATACTACTACAAATCTCATAACATATATAGGCTCACTCTCGAGCTATCCACGGGCCTGTTCACACAAGCTGTTAGTCGAGACGTAGCCACTCCGTGCTGCTCACACAAGCTGTCAGGTATCCGCAACATATGACAGTATACCCAGCCACCGATAGGACGTATAGGACCAGCACCCGGGACACATAAATCACATAATTACATACTCACATGGGTTCCTAGTGTCATGTCACTTGTATCCTAATCTATTCCTAAGGTTCAACCGGGATTTTCTCCCTTGTCGAAACTTTGTTAATTACATCCATAGAGTCAATCATACAATTCATGCAATATAAAAACATTATAAATACAATTGTAATGTTGCATTATTAACATACGAACTTACATCGGTACAAAAATAGTAGAAATAGACCTAATCGTCAAACACCTTGTTTTTCCCCCGATCTAGGTCGTAACCTCATTTTTCTTGATCTATAATAGCAAATTTAACTCATTTAATACTCACATTATTCAATTTAGCCCAAAAGTAACATTATGGAAAAATTACCTTTTTGCCCCTAACTTTTCAATATTTTACATTTTAGTCCCTAGGCTCGTAAAATGAATTTCATTCAATTTCTTCAAAACCCAAGCCTAGCTGAACCATTTTCATACTCATAACAGCCCACATTTTTCATTTATTCACATTTTTACTCACATTTTACAACTTTTACAAATAGGTCCTTTTTAGGCATTTTCATCAAATATCACTTGGTAAATGTTGTTTATCTAACATCAAACATACATTTTCTATCATTAAACATCAAAATACACAAATATATAACATGGGTAAAATTTAGACTTTGATTTTCTTTCAAATTAGTCCTTGAAATAGCTAGATTAGGTAGAGACAACTTCAAAAACATAAAAATCATGAAAAACGAGGCAAGAACGGACTTACAATCGAGCTTAAAAGTTGGCAAAAACCCTAGCTATGGAGACTCTTCAAATTTCAGCACTAATGGATGAAATTGAAGAAGATGACATCTTTTATTTTAGTTATTTTGGCTTTATTTACCAAATGACCAAAATGCCCTTAATGCCTAACTTCAAAATTTCACCTAACCATGTCCATTTTTTTCCATACTAAGACATAATGGTCTAATTACCATATATGGATCTCTAATTTAAAATTTCATAGCAATTAGACACATCTAGCTTCTAGAAACACATTTTGCACCTTTTGCAATTTAGTCCTTTTAACTAAATTGAGGGCCCAAATGTCAAAATTTTCGAACGTAATTTTCCTGAAATGAACATAAAAATATAATAAAAATAAATTTTACTGCGTCGGATTCGTGGTCCCGAAACCACTATTCCTACTGGACCCAAAATCGGGCTGTTACATAAACATACCAATCTATACCATTTCATCAACAAAGTGCCAAATCAGAAGCCAAGTTAAATGGCCAAAACAACAACAAAAATACATATACAAGCCATTTTAACAAAAATTAAACAACCGAATGTACCAAAAGAGCCAATGGATAGTGTTATATAGCTCCGACAAGCTTTCAACCCGAACCAGCTTTTGATTCACTATAAAACACAGAAATAACACAAAGTAAGCATTTAAGCTTAGTAAGTTCATATAATATAGAATAAAACTTACTATTTAGTCACATAATAGGTAAGTAAACATATCATATCCCAACATAATTTGGCAAATGCCTAAGCACATATACATTAACCATGTTAGCAAAGTAAATACATATATAAACCAATAATCATGGATGAGCACATCAAATGATTAATTTCATATACATGTATCATCAAATTCCATTTTCCATAAAACATGTAACAACATTTCCATGTAATTCATATATATGCCTGTAATAGTCTATATCGAAATCTTACCAATTTGTATCAGAATATTACCTGTTGAACCATTTAGAATACCGTTGGATACCCGGGATAGCTCACACATAGTGTGCTAACTCATATAACTGCAATCCGTCAAATCCTGTACATGTATACGAGCTGTGAATCGGTATGCTCACTTGAGCTGTAGATCGGTATGCTCTCATGAGCTATAAATCGGTATGCTCACATGAGTTGTGGGTCAGAACGTAGCTACACGCTGCTGCTCACGTGAGTTGTGGATTATCCGCAACACATGTAGGACCTCATCCATCGGTAGGACATTCAAGACCAGTACTCGAATCATGTAAACCCTAATGACATGTCATTAGTATCCTACAGATTCCTAAGGTTCAAACGGGGCTAGGTAGTCATACATCGTTGGATATACAACCGTGTATACATATAGCAATTTTACAATTCATGCATATTTCAAAATAAAACATATATTCACAACTTAGCCACATGAACTTACCTCGACTAGTATACGCAGATACTACGACGATTAATCCGAGACTTTCTCTTTGCCCCAGTCTAACATTATACGAGGCCTGACATGATCTATACGGATAAATTTAACTCAATTTAATATATAACTCATTCAATTTATCCCAAAATCATATTTTGGCAAAACTATTATTTTGCCCCTATACTTCTAATTTCTTGGCAATTTAGTCCCTAGCTCATAAAAATGGAAATTCATGAAATTCCACCACAACCCACTATTGTTGAATATCAATTAGGTCCCTAGCATGCCCTATATTTCATTTATTTTACAATTTCACCATGTAATATTTTCTATTTTTCAATTTAATTCCTATTTGACAATTTCACCAAAAATCCCTTTACAAAAGTTGTTTATCTAACAACAACCATCCATTTTCTATCATCAAACTTCAAAGCTCATGTATATTCAATAATGGAAAAACCCTAATAGTTTAACAGTTTCACAAATTAGTCCTTGGGCTAGCTAGATTAACCTACAACGATCCCGAAAACATAGAAATCATTAAAAACGGGACAAAAATCACTTACCTATTGGAAAATTAAGGTTGGCCAAACCTAGGTCTCCAATGGCTTCTTATTTTCTTCTAAATTTGGTTGATGATGATAATGGAAGATGATAGTTTGTTTTATTTCATTTGTTTTTATCATTAATTACTTAATTACTTAATTAACCTTTAGAAACTTTAAAAATTACACAAATGCCAAGCCATGTACATCCACTATCAACATTAATGGTCTAATTTTCATATAAGGACTCATACTTTAAGGTTCTATACCTATTTAATACTTTAGCTACTAGAACTCAACTTCTGTATTTTACGTAATTTAGTCCTTTTTATCAAATTGAGCATGTAAACGGTAAAATTTCTTAACGAAATTTTTATACGGTACTACTATCATGCTGTAGGAAATAAAATAATTTTTTTGACTTTGGATTTGTGGTCCCAAAACCACTGTTCTGGTTTCACTAAAAATGGGTTGTTGCACCTACAGTTTAGTCAATTCTCGGACTAAACGTAGCGTGTATGGGTCTAGCTATGCATGCCATTATATAACCTGTGATAGTGTGATATCTCCAACTAAGCTGACTCTGATAAAGTTGAGAGTAACGCTCAAGCCTCCATTCACGGAGTAGAATCGAGGGGTACAAGGCCCATATCTGAAGGCCGGGGAGGAGAGGCTAAGGAAGCTTTTTTCCAGATGATGAACGAATGGTTTACCGAGTTCGTGCGAACGAACCCAGTTGCTCAACAATCTCTACCCCCTCCTGTTCCCCAATCGGTTCCCATTATTCCTCAAGGTTTAGAACCTATACAAGTTAATAATCTGCCAATTGATAAGATTCGTAAGTACGGGGCTGAAGAATTACTGCTGAAGATGATCCCGAGATAGCAGAATTCTGGTTAGAGAACACAATTAGGATTTTTGACGAACTATCTTATTCACTGGCTGAATGTGTTAAATGTGTGGTATCCTTGTTAAAAGATTCAGCTTATCAGTGGTGGAATACGTTGATTTTTGTTTTGCCGAAAAGCGGATCACTTGGGAATTCTTTCAAATCGAGTTCCAAAAGAAATACATTAGTCAAAGATTTCTGGATCAAAAACGTAAGGAATTTCTTGAGCTCAAACAGGGTCGTATGACTGTGTTAGAGTATGAGCGAGAATTTGTCAGACTGAGCAAATATGCTCGTGAATGTATTCCAACCAAAACCACTATGTGTAAGAGATCTGAGGAAGGGTTAAATGAAGACATAAAGCATCTAGTCGAAATTCTTTAGCTGAAAGAATTTGTTGTCTTAGTTGATCGAGCGCACAAAGCCGAGGAGTTGAGTAAAGAGAAAAGACATGTTGATTTTGAAGCTAGAGATTCGAGAAAGAGATCAACTGGGAAGTCATATCAGTCAGCATCAAAGAGATCAAAAGAATATCACAATCATTCCACAGCTTCAGTAGGGTATTCAAGTAGAGACAGAGGTAATCGGCGCTCAAGTTCAAAACCTCAAGCTACATCTGTAGCGAGTGTGGGTAGTTTTAGAGATGTTAGACCCGAGTGCAAGCACTGTAAAAGACCACATTATGGTGAGTGTCGAATAAAGAACGGAGCATATTTCAGGTGTGGTTCCTTCGACCACTATCTTAAAGATTGCCTAGAGAAATCTGAGAAAGAAAAGGCTCAGATTATGAAACTGAGCAACACTGCTATGAGAGGTGGACCACCTCGTAATCCTGGAAATCTGAGTG
The DNA here is from genome assembly GCA_025698515.1 of Gossypium sturtianum. Classification (NCBI taxonomy): domain Eukaryota; kingdom Viridiplantae; phylum Streptophyta; class Magnoliopsida; order Malvales; family Malvaceae; genus Gossypium; species Gossypium sturtianum. The sequence goes on from CM046952.1 coordinate 72,809,436, forward strand.
GTAGTCGTGGTGTAACCAAATTCGTGGTTAAAGTATCGAACCCCCTAGCTCAGTATGTGTTAGTTGATAAAGTTGAAAAGAACTATCCTTTGATGACTCGGGGTTACAGGTTTTTGGCTGATTTGATGCTATTATTGTTTGATGAATTTGACGTGATTTTGGGCATGGATTAGCTAACTCTACATGATGTTGTTGTAAACTGTAGACAAAAGCTTATTTTATTGAAATGTTAAAATGGTGTGACACTTCGTATTGAATTAGACAGTATGAGTGGGTTGCCTATTGTTATTTCGACTATGTTAGCTCAGAAATATTTGAGAAAAGGTTGCAATGCTTACCTTGCTTATGTATTGAATTCTAAAGTGTCTGAATCGAAGCTTGAGTCAGTACCAGTGGTTTGTGAGTATCCTGATGTATTTCCAGAGGAGTTACCTGGATTACCGCCAATCAGAGAGGTTGAGTTTTCTATTGAACTAGTATCGGGGACATCACCGATATTGATAGCACCTTACAAAATGGCTCCTACCTTGTTGAAAGAGTTGAAAGCACAGCTGCAAGAATTGACAGATAAGGGTTTTGCTCGACCCATTTTCTCACCTTGGGGTGCACGGGTTCTGTTTGTTAAGAAAAAAGACGGATCGATGAGATTGTGTATTGATTACCGTCAACTCAACAAGGTTACAATCAAGAACAAATATCAACTACCTCGTATTGATGATCTGTTTGATCAGTTGAAAAGTGTCACAGTATTTTCAAAGATTGATCTTCGTTCTTGCTACTATTAGCTACAAGTTAAAAATTCGGATGTACCTAAAACAGCATTCAGAACCAGGTACAGACACTATAAATTTCTTGTGATGCCATTTGGTTTAACTAATGCACCTGCAGTATTTATGGATTTGATGAATAGTATCTTCAGACCGTATTTAGACAGATTTTTTGTTGTATTTATTGGTGACATTCTGATATATTCACGAGATGAGTCCGAGCATGCTGAACATTTGCGAATTCTGTTGCAAACTCTACGAGATAAACAATTTTTTGCTAAATTTAGGAAATGTGATTTTTGGCTCCGAGAAGTCAATTTTCTAGGACATATAGTATCAGTTGAAGGCATCAAAGTTGATCCGAGTAAAATTTCAGTAGTTGTTGACTGGAAACCATCGAGAAACGTATCCGAAGTTAGAAGTTTTCTGGGATTAACTGGTCATTACCGAAGATTTGTCAAAGGGTTATTGATGATAGCTACACCGATGACACGACTTTTACAGAAAGATGTGAAATTTGAATGGCCCGAGAAATGTCAGCAAAGTTTCAATCAGTTGAAAGAACTGTTGACCGAGGTACCATTTCTAGTTCAACCTAAATAGGGTAAATAGTTTGTGATTTTCAGCGATGCATCCATAAATGGTTTAGGATGTGTTTTAATGCAGGGAGGCAAAGTGATAGCTTATGCTTCCAGACAGTTAAAGTCATACAAAAAGAATTATCCGACACATGATTTAGAGTTAGCAGCTATTGTGTTTGTGTTGAAAATTTGGCGACACCATTTGTTCGGCGAAAAATTGTCATATATTTATCGATCATAAGAGTTTGAAGTATCTAATGTCGCAGAAATATTTGAATCTTAGACAGCGTAGTTGGCTTGAATTGTTAAAAGATTATGAGTTGATCATTGATTATCATTAGGGAAAAGTGAATGTAGTTATTAACGCTTTGAGTAGAAAGTCTTTATTTTCTTTGCAAGCGATGAACACGTGACTGACATTATCTGATGATGGTTCAATCCTAGCTGAGTTGAAAGCTAAACCGATGTTTTTGTAGCAGATCTATGAAGCTCAAAAATGTGATGACGAGTTGCTAGCTAAACGGGCACAGTGTGAGCCAACTTTTGATTCAGAATTTCAGATGGGACTCGATGATTGTTTATTGTTCAGAGGTAGATTTTGCGTACCGAAGAGTCCAAAGTTCATTCAGAGAATCTTGCACGAAGCTCATAGTGGTAGTTTATCTGTTCATCCGGGAAGTAATAAGATGTACAGTGATTTGAAACAGATGTACTGGTGGCAGGGAATGAAACGTGAAATTTCTGAATTTGTATCGAGATGCTTAGTATGTCAGCAAGTTAAAGCTGAACATTAGGTACCTTTTTTATTGTTACAGTCAGTGATGATACCAAAGTGGAAATGGGATCAAGTTACTATGGACTTCGTATCGGGTTTACCCCTATCTCCAAGAAAGAAAGATGGCATTTGGGTTGACGTTGATCGTTTGACGAAGTCAACAGATTTTATTATGGTACGTTTAGATTACTCTCTTGAGAAATTAGCTGAATTATACGTGTCTGAGATTTAAAGATTACATGGAGTGCCAGTCTCCATTGTTTCAGATAGAGATCCACGGTTTACATCACGATTCTAGAGAAAATTACAGGAAGCATTAGGGACGCGAATGCATTTTAGTACTTCATTTCATCATCAGTCCGACAGTCAGTCCGAACGAGAAATTCAAATTCTCAAAGATCTTCATTGTTGTGTATTAGAGTTTGAAGGCAACTGGGAGAAATATTTACCGTTGGTCGAATTCGCGTATAATAACAGTTTTCATTCGAGTATAAAGATGGCACCGTATGAAGCTTTATATGGTCGTAAATGTCGAACTATTATACAAGACCGAGCTTAGTGAGAAAAAGATACACAGGGTTGATTTGATTCGTGAAACTAAAGAAAAAGTAAAAGTGATCCGAGATGGTTTGAAAGCAGCTTCAGATCGTCAGAAATCATATGTGGATCTTAAACGTAAAAACATAGAGATTCAAGTCGGTGATAGAGTATTCTTAAAAGTATCACCCTGGAAGAAAGTTCTTCGGCTCGGTCGCAAAGGAAAGCTAAGTCTACGATTTATCGGGCCGTATTAGATTATTAAAAGAATTGGACCTATTGCATATTGGAAACACGAAAATATACACACTTTTTCATGCCCTTTTTAACTCAAATTCATGCAGTTTCGGTAAAATTATTGTCGAAAAATATATAATTATTATAAAATAATTATTTTGTACTTAAATTATTAACATAATGAATTTTAATTAATTTTATAATAAATTTTGATTAATTTTGATAATTTTCGACAGATCCGCACAAAGGGCGAAAATTGGCTCGACAAACACTGCTAGAAGCGTAAAACCGAGAAGTAATTTTTGAAGCATCAAGACGAATGAATTTTTCAGCTAAAGACGGTCCAAATTATGTGTATTAATTCATAATATAATTAATTTTAATTTTAATCTAATTTAATTTGGGTTAAATAAATTATTATTAATTAATTATGAAAAGTGGCCCAGTTGCGCTGAACCGAGAAAACTGAACCAACCAAGCTATGGGCAGCCCAAAACCGTCCAGCATGCTGACCCAATCAGCTTGCTTGGCTGATTAATTGGCTTGCAAAAAGGCCCTTGAAGACTTCGTCAAACTGCAAACAAACCCCTCCTCTTTTAGTGCCTTTCTAGATTTGCCCCAGCCTTAATATAGCAAGTTTGAAAGCTTCAAACTTGCCACATGTGTGGCCGGCCATCGGAGGGCTCTTTGGCTGCTGATTTTGGCTATTTTTAGCAGCCCTCTCACCCTATAAAAACCCCCTTGGCTGCTAATATCAATACACCACAACATTCTCATCTCTTCTCTCCTCTCTCAACTTTTTCTCTTTATTTCCCATCCATTTTCCTTTGTCCTCTTGCCAATTTCACCTCTTGAAAAAGAGTCATTCATCCATCATTTCGATCAGCACTCAAGTTTTCATAGAAGCCTCGGTTCGACAAGAAGAAGTGAAGAAGGAAGAGTGGAGCAAACTAGTCAAGCCACGGAGAAACACTGGATTTGCTTCTTGTTCCCTATCCTTTTTAATTTTGTTGTTATTATGATGAACATGTCTTTGAATATTTGTGATATTGATATGTTTAATTTAATTGATATGGCTTAAATTTAATTCATGTTAGTTTGATTGCATTTCGTCTACTTAATTTATTAAAATTGTGTTTGTGTTGTTATAGGCCTCGGTAAGATGTTTGACTAAGTAAAACCATGACTAAGTTATTCTTGCATTACAATTGTAAGGTAACTAATGAATTAATTATTTAAATGGATTGAAATTGTAATTAATTGACACGATACTTAATTTGTGCATGTTTAATCATCTAAGGTAGCTGAAGGTTAAATTAGCAATAGTATCGAGAGATACAATTTCTTTGCATAACTTGCAAGATTATTGTGATTAAACTATTTCAAGATAGGAATACATTGTTACCTCACTTAATCTTTTATGTGCTTATGAGATTGAATTAATTGTTTGAATTAACATAGAGATATGTACAAGAGATTATTTTGATTTCATAAGTATGTATGTGCATTAATACATTTGTCTACTAAAATTTGTTTAATTGGTTGAATTGACATAGAGATATAGTCAAGAGATGAATAGATTTTGGCAGGGAAGGATGTTCATAAGTTAGCAAATTACCGAGTTACCGTGAATTTATTCGTAACAACATCAACATGAGTTTAATAATTCTAAGTTAAGAAATGTAATTAACCTAGCACAATTATGTCATCTTGATTAAAATAATCTTTTTATATTGTGCATTAGAACTTTTATTTTATTTTTTATTTATTTTACGTTGTTAAAATCCTAGTTTTTAATCACCCTTTCAAATCAAAATATTTTTCTTCACCAAAGTGTTTTGAATTGCATTCATAAATACTTCTTTTCACAGTCCCTGTGGGTACGATAACTCGACATTTACTTGTCACTTTATTACTTATTGCGATTGTGTACACTTGCACATTTCTGTCGTTCCAAGTTTTTGGCACCGTTGTCGGGGACTGTTTTAAAAGTCATTATTTGTGAATTTGTTAATTTTGCATTTTGGTTTATTTTCAATGTTAACTTAATAAATTTTTCTGTGATTATTTTAGGTGTTTATGAGTATTGACCGAATTATTGATTTACTCCCTGTAGACCCTGAGATTGAACGAACTTTTCGACAGCGAAGAAGACAAGCAAGTTAGAGATAGACCGAAGAGATGAACTTCAATAATCCGAATCAAAGAAACAGAGTAGACTCTGCTCAAAATCCTATCCTTATTGCTAATGATAGGGATAAAGCTCTAAGACAGTATGTCGTGCCAGTGTTTCATGATCTTAATCTGGGTATTAGGAGACCCGAAATTGAGGCACAACAGTTCGAGCTGAAGCCAGAGATGTTCCAGATGCTTCAGACTGTGGGCCAATTCAGTGGAATGCCTACCAAAGATTCTCACCTACACTTAAGATTGTTTATGGAGATGAGCGATTCTTTTAAGTTAGCCGGAGTACCCGAAGATGCATTACGATTGAAGTTGTTCCCATATTCGCTAAGGGACAGGGCTCGAGCCTGGTTGAACTCATTGCCAACAAATTCAATTTCCACATGGCAAGAGTTAGCAGAAAGATTCCTTATGAAGTATTTCCCGCCTAGCAAGAATGCTAAGTTGAGGAATGAGATCATTGTTTTCCAACAAATGGATGATGAGGCATGGGAAAGGTACAAAGAATTATTACAGAAGTGCCCTCATCACGGAATTCCACATTGCATCAAACTTGAGACGTTTTATAATGGTCTCAATGCACACACGAGGATGGTAGTGGACACTTTTGCTAATGGTGCTCTCATTTCTACGTCTTATAATGAGGCTTATGAAATCATTGAGAGGATTGCCAGCAATAATTATCAATGGCCAACCAATCGAGCAGTGACAGAAAGATGAGTTACTGGAATACATGAAGTGGACGCTCTCACTTCATTCGCATCTCAGGTATCCTCAATATCCTCAATGCTTAAAAATTTTACCACTAATGGGTTTAATAGTTTTGCAGCTCAGCCACCAAATTAATTTGAAAATGTAGCCTGTGTCTATTATGGGGAAGGACATTTGTTCGAAGAATGTCCATCGATCCCAGAATCCGTGTATTACATGGGTAACCAGAACCAAAATCGAGGAAGGCAAGGACTGCAATCCAATTTCTATAATTCATCATGGCGAAACCACCCAATTTTTTCTTGGAGTAACCAAGGGGCAGGAACGATTAACACTTATGCCCAACCTAGACCGATCCAGCCACCTGGTTTTTCTCAACAAGCTCAGAAACCAACCCAAGTTGAACTGTCCAATAGCTTAGAGAATTTATTGAAGGCATACATGGCAAAGAATGATGCCACTCTAAGGAATTTGGATAATCAAGTGGGCCAGCTTGTAACTAAACTCAGAAACCGACCACAAGGTGCCTTACCTAGTGATATGGAGAATCTGAGGAATCCAGGGAAGGAGCATTGAAAAGCATTGACATTAAGGAGCGAAAAAACATTAGAGCCCAACACCGTCGAAGTTGAAAAGAAGCCAGCTGAAGCCCAAGACTCAGAGGAAGTTCAGCCAAGTGATGAAATTCCGTTTCACTGGAACCAGAACCTGTAAAATCTGACAATGTAACTTCAGAACCAGCTAATTCTGATCAACTAACAACTTTGTTAGATGCAGAATTGCCACAGAAGATGAATCAACCAGTTTCAGTAAAGAAGCCTCCACCACCCTACCCTCAATGACTTCAGAAGCAGAAGCGGGAAATTCAATTCAAGAAGTTCTCAAGCAACTTCATATCAACATCCCGTTGGTTGAAGCACTAGAACAAATGTTGAACTACGTCAAAATCATGAAGGATATCCTGTCAAAAAAGGAAGACTTGGAGAATTTGAGACGGTATCCCTGATGAAGGAATGCAGTGCATATCTTCAAGACAAACTACCCCAAAAATTGAAGGATCCTGGAAGTTTCACCATACCTTGCAACATTGGAGCAACATATTATGGTAAAGAACTATGTGACTTGGGTGCGACTATCAACTTGATGCCCATGTCAATATTTAAGAAGTTGAGGATAGGTGAAGTTAGACCTACTACGGTTACACTTCAACTAGCAGATCGATCCTTAGCACATCCAGAAGGAAAAATCGAGGACATATTGGTACGTGTAGACAAATTTATTTTTCCTGCTGACTTTGTGGTTCTAGACTTTGAAGCAGACAAAGAAGTGTCAATCATCGTAGGAAGGCCTTTCTTAGCAACTGGAAGTACCCTTATTGATGTGCAGAAGGGTGAGCTTACTATGCGTGTTCAGGATAATCAAGTAACATTTAATGTTTTTAAGTCTATGCGATTTCCTGACACAATTGATGATTGTTCTGTAGTTTTCGATTTAAAGGAGTTAATCATGGAAAAGGAACTCAACTATGTTGAGGACCCATTGGAAAAAATTTTGACCTCAGACCATCCAAATGATGAAGAGGAGGAGGAATACTTAGCTTTGCTAGAAGCTAATCAAAGGGGATGTAATCCGCAATCTCGTTTTGAATCTTTGGAGTTAGAGGATAGGGATTATTCCCAACCAAAAGCGTCAATCGAAGAGCCACTTAAATTAGATCTGAATGTACTCCCCTCAAATTTAAAATATGTTTATTTAGGTAACGCTTCTACTCTACCTATGATTGTTTCAGCAGAATTAACTATTGAGCAAGACGAAAAACTTATCTTGGTATTGAAACAATTCAAGAAGGCTATCGGATGGACCATAGCCAATATTCGCGGCATTAGCCTATCTGTATACATGCACAAGATCATTTTGGAAGATGGCGAGAAAGGGACGATTGATGGACAACGAAGACTGAACCCCATCATGAAGGACATAGTCAAGAAAGAAATCATCAAGTGGTTAGATGCGGGTATAATTTACCCCATCTCAGATAGTTCGTGGGTAAGTCCGGTCCAATGCGTGTAACATCCCAAGTTAGGGGTTCTACATTTCATGTTTCTGTGTGTTTGGTTGGTTCTGCTTGCTATTTGAATGTGTTTGGGGGTCTTAGGAAGGCTCGGGTTCGAGCCGGAGTCTTGGTTAAATTTTTGTTTTAAGGCACTTTAGGGGGAAACTTGAAGGGGTAGGTCTTATATATATTTGTGTGTGGTTGATGACACAAAAGGGGGTGTGGAAAAGTTGTAAGTGACGCCTAGGAAGCAAGGGGGGATGACGCCTCAAGGGGAGCTTAGAGGAGAAGGGAGCAGGTTCGAATCTCTCAACTTGCATTTTTGGGGTTTTTATTTTGATAAGGATGGAGAAGAGGTGGATTCGGCCAAGACTCTGCATGATAGTTGTGGAATGAGTCAACATATTTGAATTGGAAGGAGGAGAGGTGTTGGAGGAGTAAGAATCGGTCAACATATTTGAGTTGGGGAGTGGAGAGTGAAAGGTGGAGGAATTTGTGGGATATGGAGAGAGGGAGAGAGTTTGGCCGAATGAGGGAAGTGTGGGGGGAGTGCATGTGCGATTTTGGTTTGGGTTAGGTAGGGCCGAATTTCCTTCTGGGTGCTTAGGCATTGGTGAGCAATTTCGGTCATTAGAGAAGAGGGGAGTGTCGTTTTCTTGAAGTGGTCATTTTGAGTGTAGTGTTAGCTAAATCTATTCTAGAAATTCTCTCTTTTCTTTTTGGCATTTTCAAGCATTGATTCTTCTCTTTTTCTACCTAAACCGCAACCCCTTTGACCTCTTTTCTTCTCCTTCTTGTCACTTTGGTAAAAGCTGAATCTTAGAGTTGTCATCTATGCTTTCTTTCTTTCTTTTCCACCTTTTTCTAATTTCTTCGTCTCCATAGCTAAACCTCCCTAGTTGCTGATTGGAATCGTTCATTTTGGGTAAGTGCTTTAGCCGAATCTTGATTCTCTATCTTTACTTCCTCTTCTCTCTTCTGTATTCGTATTTTGTGGAAGCCAAACCTTTCGTTGTGTCAACTGAAGACATTCTTCTATTGTTTTGCCAGAAGCCGAATATAGCCTTTCCTATTGGCATCTCCTTGTTTCGGTAAGGATTCTTCTTCTACGATTTTCTTCCTTTCTTTTCTTTTTCTCTCTTCTTGTTGTGATTAACCAAAGGTGTTGACTCGTTGTTTTGGGGATTTTGGCCGAATGTAGAGAGACTCACTCTCATCTTCTCTTCTTTGTTTAGCCTACGTTTGGGGAAGTATCTGGTAAGTATGGATGTTGGTTGGATGGGTAGTAAGGGGTTTTTCTCGTTTGTTTGGCCGAAAGGCCGTTTCCTTTGTTTGGTTTTGGGGAATCGATTCTAACATTGATACTATATAGGGACTCATTCGGTTCCATAGGCCAAGCCTTCTAGTGTTCGGATTCCGTGGATCAAGGTAAGAAGTTTCTCTCTAGTCCTATACGACTACTTTCTCTCTTCGTTGTTCGTTGCCTTAACCCAATCTCCTGATCAAGTCTCTCCATGGATGCAAGTGTAAGTCAAACCAAGGAGGGGAGTGTATCCGTAATTCCCACACCTAAGTTTAAGAGGCGTGCTGTGTCGGCGGTTCGGGATTTTTCGCCGGGCTGTGGTAGAGAGCTGACGTCTACCTGGGATAGACAAATAGCCATTGTTCCTGATAGGGAGAGTGTTGACGTAGAGGGTTTGGTGTTGAGCGTTATTAGGTGTGTAATACTTACACGTTTCTTTACTACTTGTGTTTTCTTTAATTATGTTGGCTAAAAGCCGAAACGACTGCTTGATAGTCGAGATACCCAAGTGGGTAAGGTTGGAGACACCGGTAAGTTCCGCTATGACGATATTCGATGATATACATATATGAAATAATTACCTGTTACACATTGATAGTATGTGCATTCATTTTAGTATGATATAATGAGCATGGGCTTGGGATTGACTGAAAGGGGAAGTGTTAATGAAGTGACTATTGTCACGAGTGGCTATTGTCACGAGTGGTTTAAGAACCACGGTGGTTGAAACCACGTAAACATGAATCAGTGACTTGTCTCGGTGGTCTAAGACCACAGTGGGTTGGCCCCACGTATACATAAATTTATCAGAGATTGTCACGATGGTCTAAGACCACAGTGGGTTGGCCCCACGTTTATTATTTTAGTGACTTTGTCACAAGTGATCTGAGATCACGGTGGTCTAGAACCACAGTGGCATAATGCCACGGGTGTTTGGATGATACTGGTGTGTAGAGGATGGAAAATTTAGGTTGGGCGGGGTTGCATTGCATACATTGTTCATATGCTAAACTGTGCGGGCTGAGGCCCAATGTGCATATGTAGGCTTAAGGCTTTATTGCGTTTTAAAGGGGATTTACACGCTGAGTCTCGATGACTCACCCCTTTGCTAAATTTTGCAGGTCGTCGCTAGATCGAGGGTTTTGGAGCCGGGGCAGACTCGAGGTGGCCATGCGTTACTATTTCTTTCGTAAACTACGTTACTTTATTTTGAACTTATTTTAATTCGGGATTTCATTATGTAATAAGGCCACTTTAACTTAAATTTGGTTTGGATTTAATGCTGATAGTATACATATGATAAACTGTCAACTATGGGGTTTTTCTAAAATTAAAAACATAAACAAAAAGTTTTCAAAACAACCACAAAAGATGGCGAACAACTAGATAGTTAAAACTGGAAATTTTTCTTAAACCTTCAATTTATGGTTTCAAAATATCACATTACCGAAATTTCCTAAGTCCGGTTTTTATGAATAAACCCATTCCTTTTTAACTCCTAGCTATTTTTTTAATAAAAGTTGGTAATATATTCCCAACAGAATTTTAAAATTATCCGTAATGGAATCACTAGCGAAAAGTTTTTTTTTAAGAGATGATGTTCTGTTAAACGTTTTCAAAACTACCTTTCCTGTAACAAACCAGATTTGGTCGTAACGTATTGACCGTGTTTGGGGTGTTACAATTGTGGTATCAGAGCCCAGGTTCAAAAACTCGACTGTGGGTATGAGGTTCAAAGATGTTTTCAAAAGTTGATTTAGAAAAAGTTTAGAAAAAAAAAAAGAAAAATAAATAATATTTTTTTTTAGCATGGCACCTAAGTCTCGGGCACCGATCCGCAGGGTAAGTCTTCTGACTATTGGTTAATCTGTATGAAAAAGATTATGCTGTGACTGTTAGTATTAAGAGATCAAATCTTAGAGACTGAGACCTTTAGACATACGATTGTGAGAACCACTCTTAGATCTAACTTATAAAATATCTGTTAACAAAACAAGTGGAATAAATTGCAAATTCATAAAACTTGTAATCAGATTAAGTCGAATCGGTAGTCATGAGCGCTAGAAGACGTGAACATGGTATGCGCGGCCGTGGTAGAGGTCGGGGTGTTGGGTCTGAACCTTCGGAATCAAGGCATGGGCCGGAGGGTGAAGTGTCAGCATCACCAGTTGCGGAGGCAGAATTTTAGGATCAAACTGGTGGAGACGATGCTGTGTCTCAAGCTATGTTACGTGTTTTGGAACGAGTTCCTAGAGCGAGCTCGGGATTAGTAGCTCAAAAATCTGTGTCGGAGCGACTTCGAGCCAATGGGGTTGAAATGTTTAGGGGCGTTTCTGGTGTAGCTCCTAACGTAGCTGAGTACTGGTTAGAAGCGGTTGAGCGCATTATGGATGATCTTGACTGTACCGCTGAGGAGAAATTTAAAGGGGTGGTGTCTCTTCTCCGAGATGAGGCATATCAGTGGTGGCTCACGGTAAGGGAAGGTACAGCAGCTGACCGCATTACCTGGGACTTCTTCAAGTCAGCATTTCAAGGAAAGTATATTGGGTCGAGCTATGTGGACCCTCAGAGAAAGGCGTTTCTAAACCTGGTCCAGGGGAATAAATCGGTTGCTGAGTATGAGGCAGAGTTCTTACGTCTAAGCCGGTAAGCCCGGGATATTGTTGCAATAGATCACGAGCGCTGTGTTCGATTTGAGGATGGTCTGAGAGATGAGTTGCGAGTATTGATAGCTCTGCAACGGGAAAGAGAGTTTACTATTTTGGTTGAGAAGGCTAAGATAGCCGAAGAGGTGAAGCGATCTGAAAGGCAGAATCAGGAGAGGGACAAGGGTAGGAATAAAAGGAATTTTGGGTTGTCAAGGTCTACTGGGAATTTCCAAAAGAGGCCTAGGTTGGATGGGTCGAGTCGAGTTGCGAGGCCTGTCGTAGTTGGACGGCCTCAGCAGTGTGCTACGTGTGGGAAGATTCACTTGGGAGAGTGCTGGGCAAGAAGTAATGGATGTTTCAGGTGTGGATCAGTTGATCATCGGGTAAGGGACTGCCCGCAAGAGCCAAACAGAGCACGGTTAGTGGGTCAGAATTATGCTCAGCCTGGAAGAGGTAGTTAGCAACCACAGAGAGGTCGTGGTCTTGCTAAGGGTGGAAATGGTTTTGGACGAGGGCGTGGGGCACCGGGCAGAGGTGCTGGAAATACAGATGCGAGACAGCTTGGGCTAGTTTATGCAGCTAGACGCCGAGAGGAGGGCGATGCACCTGACGTCATAATCGGTACGTTCCTTATTTTCGGTTTACCCTTTACTGCATTGATTGATATTGGGTCTACGCATTCCTATGGCGCTAGTACTGTGTCTGGAACTTTGAACATAGAATCTGAGACTGCTTCTAGAGAGATGACTGTGCTTAGCCCTTTAGGACAATCCGTAGTGGTGAACAAACTCTTTAGGAATGTGCCTTTAGAAGTACAAGGGGTAATTTTTCTGGCTGATTTGATGGAACTGCCGTTCGGCGAGTTCGACTTGATCTTAGGCATGGACTGGCTAGTGAAGTATCGAGCAAATTTAGATTGTACCGCTAAGCATATGGTGTTGAAGACTAGCGAGGATAATGAGGTGTTAGTAATAGGCGAAAGAAGGAATTATTTGGCTAATGTGGTGTCTACTCTCAAGGCTGAGAGGATGGTGAGAAAAGGGTGTGGAGCATTCCTAGCTTTCATTAGTGCGATGGAAGTCAAGGAGTTGACTATAAATGATGTTAGAACGGTGAAGGAATTCTCTGATGTTTTTCCAGAAGAGCTTCCAGGGTTACCTTCGGATCGCGAGGTGGAGTTCGGCATTGACCTTTTTCCGAGAACAGCACCAGTGTCCATTGCTCCATATAGGATGGCGCCAAAAGAGTCGGTGGAACTTAAAGCCCGTGATTCGTGAACTGTTGGATCGGGGTTTTATCCGACCAAGTGTGTCTCTCGGGAGCGCCGGTATTGTTCGTTAAGAAGAAGGATGGGTCGATGCGGATGTGCATTGACTACAGGCAATTGAACAAGTTGACGATTAAGAACAAGTACCCGTTGCCGAGGATTGATGATTTGTTTGATCAGCTCAAAAGGGCTTCAGTCTTCTCGAAGATAGATTTGAGGTCAGGTTATCATCAGCTTAAGGTCAAGGAGGCAGATATCCATAAGACAGCCTTTCGAACTCATTATGGTCACTACGAGTTTTTGGTGATGTCGTTTGGGTTGACAAATGCACCAGCTGCGTTTATAGATATGATGAACCGGGTGTTCCAACCCTATCTAGACCGGTTTGTTGTGGTGTTCATAGATGATATCTTGATTTACTCAAGAACGAAAGAAGAGCATGATGCGCATCTTCGGGTTGTTCTACAAGTATTAAGAGAGATGTAGCTGTATGCCAAATTCAGCAAGTGTGAATTTTGGCTAAAGGAAGTTACCTTCTTAGGGCATGTTGTTTCGCCGGGAAGGAATAAGGGTTGATCCCCGAAAGATCAAAGCCGTTTCGGGTAGAAGCCGCCAAAGTCCAGTGAGCGGAAATTCAAGTTTTCTTGGGTTGGCGGGATACTACGAAAGATTTGTGGAGGATTTTCCTTGATTGCAAAGCACCTTTAACCAAGTTGTTACTGAGAAAGGGTACCGCTTGTATGGTCGGATAAACAATGCAGAAAGTTTTGAGAAGTTGAAGAGAATTCGATCAAGCACCAGTGTTGATTCACTGAAGGCCGGAAAGGAGTTTGTCGCTCATCGCGATGCGTCGCACACACGGGTTGGGATGTGTGTTGATGCAGGGAAGGGAAAGTGGTAGCATATGCGTCTCGGCGCTTGAGACCGCATGAGATGAACTATCCCACACATGATCTGGAGTTAGCTGCGGTAGTGTTCGCTCTAGAAATTTAGAGACACTACCTGTATGGGGAGAAGTCCATTATCTACACCGACCATAAGAGCCTGAAATATCTCCTTACCCATAAGGAGTTCAATTTAAGGCAGCGGAGGTGGATTGAACTATTGAAAGATTACGACTGTTCGATTGAGTATCACCCAGGTAAAGCTAACGTGGTCGCGGATGCGTTAAGTCGAAAGGTGATATCGGATTTAAGAGCAATGTTTGCTCATCTCAGCTTGTATGATGATGGAAGTCTGCTAGCTGAACTCCAAGTGAAGCCCTCTTGGGTTAGTCAGATTAAAGAGAAACAGTTGTCGGATGAATCGTTAAGTTCTAAGTTCCAATTAGTGGCAAGGGGTGAGGCGAAAGATTTCGGTTTGAACAATGATGAGGTTTTGTGCTTTCGTGGAAAGGCTTGTATGCCAAGGGATTCCGAGTTAAGGCAGAAGATTCTACAGGAAGCGCATAGTAGTCCATACGCTATGCATCCTGGTCGGAGTAAGATGTATCGGGATCTGCGTGAATAGTTTTGGTTGCCAGGTCTGAAGCGGGAAGTTACCGAGTTTGTGAACAAGTGTTTGACGTGTCAACAGGTGAAGCGAAACATCAGCTACCTTCGGGATTACTACAGCCGGTAAAGATTCCACTGTGGAAATGGGAGAGGATAACGATGGACTTTGTTTGTGGGCTACCTCTTACGCCTACAAAGAAAGATTCAGTGTGGGTAATTGTCGATCGATTGACGAAGTCTGCTCATTTCATACCGTTTCGCGTTGACTACTCGTTACAGAGGCTAGCTAAGCTGTATGTAGCAGAAATTGTGAGATTACATGGAGTACCGGTGTCTATCATATCAGACAGAGACCCTAGGTTTACATCACGATTCTGGAAGGTGTTGCATCAGGCGTTGGGTACAAGATTGGACTTCAGCACAGCGTTTCATCCACAGACTGATGGTCAGTCTGAGAGGGTAATTCAAATCTTGGAAGACATGTTGAGAGGTTGCTTTATCAATTTTAGGGGTAGTTGGGAGGATTTTCTACCGTTGGCAGAATTTGCATATAACAACAGTTACCAATCCAGCATTCAGATGGCACCTTATGAAGCGTTGTATGGTCGGAAGTGTCGCACCTCTACCTGCTGGACAGAGTTGGGTGAGCGACAGTTGTTGGGTCCGAAATTGATCTCAGAGATGGAGGAGAAGGTTAAGTTGATTCGGGCTCAATTGAAGGAAGCTTCCGATAGACAAAAATCGTATACAGATCTGAAGCGTAAGGAAATAGAATTTTTGGTGGGTGATCAAGTCTTCCTGAAGGTCTCACCTTGGAAGAAGGTTCTGAGGTTTGAACGAAAGGGGAAGTTGAGCCCCAGGTTCATCGGGCCTTAACGGGTATTGAAACGTGTGGGACCAGTAGCTTATCAGCTTGAGTTACCTTCGAAATTAAAACAAATACACGATGTGTTCCATGTCTCGAAGTTGAGGCGCGATCGTTCGGATCCGTCTCACATAGTGCCAGTGGAGGAGATGGAGGTAAGATCAGACCTGTCTTTTGAGGAAGAACCAGTGCAGATCTTAGATCGAGATGTTAAGATATTGAGGAGGAAATCAGTTCCATTGGTCAAAGTCTTATGGCAAAATCATGGTGCAGAGGAAGCCACGTGGGAGTTGGAAGATGTGATGCGACATCAATACCCTCACCTCTTTTGAACAGGTAAATTTTGAGGCCGAAATTTCTTTAAGGGGGTAGAATTGTAACATCCCAAGTTAGGGGGTTCTGCATTTCATGTTTCTGTGTGTTTGCCTGGTTCTGCTTGCTATTTGTATGTGTTTGGGGGTCTTAGGAAGGCTCGGGTTCGAGCTGGAGTCTTGGTTAAATTTTTGTTTTAAGGCACTTTAGGGGGAAACTTGAAGGGGTAGGTCTTATGTATATTTGTGTGTGGTTGATGACACAAAAAGGGGTGTGGAAGAGTTTTAAGTGACGCCTAGGAAGCAAGGGGGGATGATGCCTCAAGGGGAGCTTAGAGGAGAAGGGAGCAGGTTCGAATCTCTCAGGTTGCATTTTTGGGGGTTTTTATTTTGATAAGGATGGAGAAGAGGTAGATTCGGCCAAGACTCTGCATGATAGTTGTGGAATGGGTCAACATATTTGAATTGGAAGAAGGAGAGGTGTTGGAGGAGCAAGAATCGGTCAACATATTTGAAATGGGGAGTGGAGAGTGAAAGGTGGAGGAATTTGTGGGATGTGGAGAGAGGGAGAGAGTTTGGCCGAATGAGGGAAGTGTGGGGGGGAGTGCATGTGCAGTTTTGGTTTGGGTTAGGTAGGGCCGAATTTCCTTTTGGGTGCTTAGGCATTGGTGAGCAATTTCGGTCATTAGAGAAGAGGGGAGTGACGTTTTCTTGAAGTGGTCATTTTGAGTGTAGTGTTAACTAAATCTATTCTAGAAATTCTCTCTTTTCTTTTTGGCATTTTCAAGCATTGATTCTTCTCTTTTTCTACCTAAACCGCAACCCCTTTGACCTCTTTTCTTCTCCTTCTTGTCACTTTGGTAAAAGCCGAATCTCAGAGTTGTCATATGTGCTTTCTTTCTTTCTTTTCCACCTTTTGCTAATTTCTTCGTCTCCATAGCCGAACCTCCCTAGTTGCTGATTGGAATCGTTCCTTTTGGGTAAGTGCTTCAGCCGAATCTTGATTCTCTATCTTTACTTCCTCTTCTCTCTCAGATTCGTTATTTTGTGGAAGCCAAACCTTTCGTTGTGTCAACTGAAGACATTCTTCTATTGTTTTGCCAGAAGCCGAATATAGCCATTCCTATTGGCATCTCCTTGTTTTGGTAAGGATTCTTCTTCTCTGATTTTCTTCCTTTCTTTTCTTTTTCTCTCTTATTGTTGCGATTAACCAAAGGTGTTGACTCGTTGTTTTTGGGATTTTGGCCGAATGTAGAGAGACTCACTCTCATCTTCTCTTCTTCATTTAGCCTGCATTTGGGGAAGTATCTGGTAAGTATGGATGTTGGTTGGATGGGTAGTTAGGGGTTTTTCTCGTTTGTTTGGCCGAAAGGCCGTTTCCTTTGTTTGGTTTTGGGGAATCGATTCTAACATTGATGCTATATAGGGACTCATTCGGTTCCATTGGCCAAGCCTTCTAGTGTTTGGATTCCGTGGATCAAGGTAAGAAGTTTCTCTCTAGTCCTATACGACTACTTTCTCTCTTTGTTGTTCGTTGCCTTAACCCAATCTCCTGATCAAGTCTCTCCATGGATGCAAGTGTAAGTCAAACCAAGGAAGGGAGTGTATCCGTAATTCCCACACCTAAGTTTCAGAGGCGTGCTGTGTCGGCGGTTCAGGATTTTCTGTCGGGCTTTGGTAGAGAGCCGACGTCTGCCTGGGATAGACAAATAGCCGTTGTTCCTGATAGGGACAGTGTCAACGTAGAGGGTTTGGTGTTGAGCATTATCAGGTGTGTAATACTTACATGTTTCTTTACTACTTGTGTTTTCTTTAATTGTGTTGGCTAAAAGCTGAAACGACTGCTTGATAGTCGAGATACCCAAGTGGGTAAGGTTGGAGACACCGGTAAGTTCCGCTATGACGATATTCGATGATATACATATATGAAATAATTACCTGTTACACATTGATAGTATTTGCATTCATTTTAGTATGATATAATGAGCATGGGCTTGGGATTGACTGAAAGGGGAAGTGTTAATGAAGTGACTATTGTCACGAGTGGCTATTGTCACGAGTGGTTTAAGAACCACGGTGGTTGAAACCACGTAAACATGAATCAGTGACTTGTCTCGGTGGTCTAAGACCACAGTGGGTTGGCCCCATGTATACATAAATTTATCATAGATTGTCACGGTGGTCTAAGACCACAGTGGGTTGGCCCCACATTTATTATTTTAGTGACTTTGTCACGAGTGATCTGAGATCACGGTGGTCTAGAACCACAGTGGCATAATGCCACGGGTGTTTGGATGATACTGGTGTGTAGAGGATGGAAAATTTAGGTTGGGCGGGGTTGCATTGCATACATTGTTCATATGCTAAACTGTGCGGGCTGAGGCCCAATGTGCATATGTGGGCTTAAGGCCCTATTGAGTTTTAAAGGGGATTTACACACTGAGTCTCGATGACTCACCCCTCCGCTAAATTTTGTAGGTAGTCGCTAGATCGCGGGTTTTAGAGCCGGGGCGGACTCGAGGTCGCCATGCGTTACTATTTCTTTCGTAAACTACGTTACTTTATTTTGAACTTATTTTTATTCGGGATTTTATTATGTAATAAGGCCACTTTAACTTAAATTTGGTTTGGCTTTAATGCTGATAGTATACATATGATAAACTGTCAACTATGGGGTTTTTCTAAAATTAAAAACATAAACAAAAAGTTTTCAAAACAACCACAAAAGATGGCGAACAACTAGATAGTTAAAACTGGAAATTTTTCTTAAACCTTCAATTTATGGTTTCAAAATATCACATTACCGAAATTTCCTAAGTCCAGTTTTTATGAATAAACCCATTCCTTTTTAACTCCTAGCTATTTTTTTAATAAAAGTTGGTAATATATTCCCAACAGAATTTTAAAATTATCTGTAATGGAATCACTAGCGAAAAGTTTTTTTTCAAGAGACGATGTTCTGTTAAACGTTTTCAAAACTACATTTCCTGTAATAAACCTGATTTGGTCGTAACGTATTGACCTGGTTTGGGGTGTTACAATGCGTGCCAAAGAAAAGAGGTATTACGGTCATTAAAAACGAGAATAACGAGTTGATACTGACTAGAACGGTTACGGGATGGAGAATTTGCACCAATTACCGGAAGCTGAACAAGGCGACTAGGAAGATCACTTTCCTTTTCCGTTCGTGGACCAGATGCTGGATAGACTCGCGGGGCGAGACTATTACTGTTTTCTCGATGGATACTCGGGGTATAATCAGATTACAGTAGCACCGGAAGGTCAACACAAGACAACATTCACCTGCCCGTATGGTACATTCACATTTAGACGCATGCCATTTGGTTTATGTAATGCACATGCTACATTTCAAAGATGTATGATGTCTATTTTTACTGACATGGTTGAAAAATACTTGGAAGTCTTTATGGATGATTTTTCAGTATTTGGAGAAACATATGATGATTGCCTAGCCAATCTAACCAAGGTACTAAGGCGATGCGAAGAAACAAACCTCGTACTTAACTGGGAAAAGTTTCATTTCATGGTACGAGAAGGTATTGTTCTAGGGCATCGGATAACGAGACATGGAATCGAGGTAGATAAAGCGAAGGTAGACGTTATTGAGAAACTCCCACCTCCAACATCTGTGAAGGGTGTTAGGAGCTTTTTGGTCCACGCCGGTTTCTATCGAAGATTTATCAAGGACTTCTCCAAAATTGCTAAACCCTTATGCAAATTATTGGAGAAGGACACAACGTTCAAATTTGATGAGGAGTGCTTAAGAGCTTTCCATGATTTGAAGAGTCGGTTAGTTTCGGCACCCATAATCGTCACACCAGATGGGGATTTGCCATTTGAATTGATATGTGAAGCAAGTGACTTCGCGATAGGAGCTGTCATTGGCCAGCGAAGGAACAAATTTTTTCATCCCATCTACTACGCAAGTCGGACTCTGACAGGAGCTCAACTAAATTATACGGTAACAGAGAAAGAGTTACTTGCTATTGTGTTTGCCTTTGACAAGTTTCGATCTTATCTTGTAGGTACCAAAATAACTATGTATACGGACCACTCGCCAATTAAGTATTTACTTGCCAAGAAAGAAGCTAAGCCAAGACTGATCCAATGGGTACTTCTACTTCAAGAGTTCGATCTAGAAATTCAAGATCGAAAGGGAGTAGAAAATCAAGTAGTAGACCACTTGTCCAGATTGGAGCCGCAAGAAGGGAATTCTCCACCCATACCAATTCAGGAGACATTTCCAGATGAACATATACTGAAGGTAAATCATGTCCATAATACCCCTTGGTTTGCTGATATCGCTAACTATTTAGCTTGTGGTTTGATGCCGGTTGATAAGACGTATCATCAAAGGAAAAAGTTTCTTCACGATGTGAAGTACTATTTCTGGGAAGAACCATACTTGTTTAAAAAGTGTGCAGATCAAATGATCAGGAGATGCGTGGCAGAAGATGAAGTACATAAGATTCTATATCATTGTCACTCAGCTCCGAGTGGGGGACACTTCAGAGGTACACGTACCGCAGCCAAAGTATTGCAAGCCGGATTCTTTTGGCCAACACTATTTAAAGACGCATATGCTTACGTAAAGAGTTGTCATCGATGTCCAAGGGTTGGAAATGCCACCAACAGAAATGAGATGCCTCGAACAAATATCATTGAGGTAGAATTATTCGATGTTTGGGGTATTGACTTTCTCGGTCCTTTCCCTCCGTCTTTCGGTCAAAGTATATATTGGTAGCAGTAAACTATGTGTTTAAGTGGGTTGAGGCTGAGGCATATCCGACGAACGACGCTAAAGTTATGATGAAGTTTTTGCAAAAGCATGTGTTCACAAGGTTTGGAACCCTAAGAGCCATCATCAGTGATGAAGAGTCCTATTTTGTGAACAAGTGGTTGAAATGGTTACTCGACAAACATGGAGTGAAGCATAAGGTTGCCACAGCTTACCATCCACAGACGAATGGGCAAGCTAAACTGGAAAACAAAGAGATCAAAGGCATACTTGAAAAGGTAGTTTTCCCAAACCGACGAGATTGGTCCAAAAGATTGGATGATGCTTTATTGGCTTACAAGACAGCATACAAGACATGTAACAGCCTGAATTTGGGTCTAGTCGGAACAGTGGTTTCGGGACCACAAATCTGACGCGGTAAAATTTACTTTTATTATATTTCTATGGTCTACAATTTTATGAAATGATTTTGTGAAAATTTCATTCGAAAATTTTGACATTTGAGCACCCAATTTAGCAAAAATGACTAAATTGTAAAAAGTGAAAAAGTTGAGTTCTACATGCTAGAGGTGTTTAATTTCTATGAAATTTTAAATTGAATGTCCTTAGATGGTAATTATACCATTTGTTAAGTTAGTGAACAAAAATGGACATGGTGAGATAAAATTTCAAAGTTTTAAGTGAAGGGCATTTTGGTCATTTAGTAAATGAATTAAAAACCAAAAATCAAGCCAAAATTTAGTCCATCTTCTTCATGCTTGTGCCAAAAATTAGAAGGGAAGCCACAGCTAGGGTTTGGCCACTTTCAAGTTCGATTGTAAGTCCGTTCTTGTCCCGTTTTTAATGCTCTTTACATTTTTGAATTCGTTATCATCCGATCTATCTATTTCTACCATTAATTTGAGTTATGGTTGATGTCTAGGGTTTGACCCATGTTAGACATGTATGTGTTTTGATGGCTAATGGTAGGTTATGCATGTTTGATGTGTGATAGACAACTTTTACTAAGTGATTTTTCATGAAAACACCTAAAAAGGACCTATTTGTAAAAAGTTTTAAAATGGGTGGTAAAAATCTAATTTAATGGAAAATGTGGGCTGTTATAAGCATGAAATTGGTTCGGCTAGGCTTGGGTTATCAAGAAATTGAATACATTTCATTTTACGAGCCTAGGGACTAATTTGTAAAAATGTGAAACTTTAAGGGCAAAAAGGTAATTTTTCCATAATGTGATGTTTGGACTGATTTGAGTAATGTGAATATTAAATAAGCTAAATTTGCTGTTATAGATCAAGAAAAACTTAGTTCGGACCTTGATCGGGGAAAGAATAAGGTGTTTGACGCTTAAATCTCATTTCTACTATTTTTTGTACCGAGGTAAGTTCGTATGTAAACAATGCATTGTTTTATTTACGTTTTAAATGCTTTAATATTGTATGAATTATGATTGACTCCTTGGATGTAATCGGTAAAGTTTGACAAGTGAGAAATCCCGGTTGAACCTTAGGAATAGGTAGGATACGAATGTCATGACATTAGGGTTATTTGAGATTACGTGTAAGACCATATCTAGGATATGGCATCGATATGAGACTTCGTGTAAGACCATAGCTGGGCTATTGGCATCGATAAGAGATCCCATGTAAGACCATATCTGGGATATGGCATTGGTATGGTATTGTGTGTGCGAGATTCCCGAGTATCCTTTAGTATTCCAAGTGGTTCAACGGGAAATTAACGAGTATTTCAAAGTTGTGAAAGGTTATGATTATGTTGCGAGTTGGTACAGGTACGTACATAAAACTCAATTACTAATGAGCTCGATATGTGATGAATCCATCGGTAAGGTTATGAATGAATAAGTTATGGTTAGAAGATCTTGATATTATTTATTCCAAGTTCATCATGTTTATTTGTATGATACATGTGTGATTATAATGCTTATTATTTGCATAGGAACTTACTAAACTATATAGCTTACTCCCCTTTCGTTTCCCTTGTCTTATAGTGTCACCAAGCCAGCTCTGGGATCGGAAACTGTCGGAGATCCATTCACACTATCAACTTAATATTTTGGGTACCATTGATTTTAATATTTTGAGTTATGGCATGTATAGGGACTTGGTCATTTGTTATGTGTCATACTTGATTTAGCCAAATGTTTTGGCTTATGTTGGCTTATGTTGGCTGATAATTCATTTTGTAAATGGCCATTGAAATTGGCTAATATTGGTTTAAGTATATATATATGCATATGATGATGCTTTTCATGGATGTGGGAAATTTCATGATTTGATTTGAGATATATGTGATGTTTGTGTATGATAAATGATAGCATGTGAATGGGGTGTTGATGCCTTAGTTGTGGCTGATTTGGTTGATGGTATGTGCTTGGAATGGTTCTATGTGTGTTGTGTAGGTTTATGCATGGAAGGGTGACAAAATGGCTTAGTAATAGCTTTATTTTTTGTCCACACGGGCGTGTGTCTAGGCCGTGTGTGACACACGGCTTGCCCCATGGGCGTGTGTTCCGGTCGTGTGTCCCCTGCACCTTAATTGTTGCAAAACAGAATGCTCAGTATCGAGCACATGGGCAGAGACACAGGCGTGTGTCTCAGCCATGTGGACGGCAAGGCCTCGAACACAGGCGTGTGCCCTGGCCGTGTGAAATCTGTACCTATTTTATGAAAAATTATAGAAATTATGTAACACCCCTTTACCCGTATTTGACGCTGGAACAGGGTACGAGGCGTTACCTAACTCAAACGCATACTAACATACATTTCCGGGTTATGAAATTCCATTCAAATTTAAAAATTTTCAATCTCCATCTTAAAGTCCTTAATATGGGCCTACGAGGCCCAAATCATACTTTAGAAATGGTTCGGCACTAAACCAGGCACACTAGAAGACTTTGGAAAACTTTACTAAAAATAGGGGCACACGTCTGTGTGGCAAGGGACACGCCCGTGTGGACAGACTATGTAGTCACACACGCCCATATTCCTAGCTGTGTGGATTTATTTTTCAAATTCGAACCTACAGGGGTTTTCACACGGCCTGGCACACGCCCGTGTCCGTGGCCCGTGTCCCTCACACGGCCATGACACGCCCGTGTCTCCACCCGTGTGTAAAAACCTTGACATTCTATTTCTGACGTCATCAATTCAATAAGGTCACACGGCCAAGGCACATGCCCGTGTTCTTAGGCCGTGTGGCGAATTAAATTCCTAAATTCAAGTGCAGACTTCACACGGCCTGGGCACATGCCCATGTCCTATGGCTGTGTCTTCTACACGATTGAGACACACGGCCATGCCTCAGCCCGTGTGGTTCCTACTGGGCATTCTGTTTTGTAAACTTAGGGTGCAGGGGTAGACCGTGTGTCACACACGGCCGATCTACACGCCCATAGGGCAGACCGTGTGTCACACACAGCCTAGACACACGCCCGTGTGTCTACCCGTGTGGATAAAAAACAAGACTATTTACCAAGCCCTTTCTGCCACCCCTACTTGCACCAATATAAGCCACAACAAGCATCCTACTCATTCATGCATTAATATACCAATAACTCAGCCAATGCAATTTACCCGTTCATGAAAAAAACATCATCATTTTCATATATCAATAATTAGGAAATAGCCATCATCCATGACCTTATAAAAAATGAATCAAATCTCCAAGTCAAGCCAACACATTTGGCCAAAACAATACGACACTTGACAAAGACTAAGTCCCTATACATGCCATACTCAAAATGATAAATTTGATTATACCAAATGTTCAGATTGATAGTGTGATCGTGCCTCCGACATCCTTTGATCCCCGAGCTAGCTTGGCGATACTATAAGAAAATGGAAAGGAAAGGGAGTAAGCATAAAGCTTAGTAAGTCGCATGTAAATAATTAACAACAATTAACATGCATTATCATACTCATAGCATATTATAAACTTGCACATGATTCTCGAATGATTAAAGGCATAACTTACTCATTTCCACCCTTACTAATCACACAACATAATTCGAGCTCATTTCTCATGAATCTCATGTAGGTACCTGTATCACTTACAATATAGCTGTAATTTTTCTCACTTTTTACACAATCTTTAATTTACCCGTTGAACCTATTGGAATACCAAGGAATATCCGATAAGCCTCACACAAGAGGGTAAAATGCCGATGCTATGTCCCAGACATGGTCTTACACTGGCTCACATGTCGAGGCCGATGCCATGTCCTGGACATGGTCTTACACTATCTCTCGTCTCAATGCCGATGCCATGTCCCAAACATGGTCTTACACTGGCTCTCATAATGTAGCCGATGCCATGTCCCAGACATGGTCTTACACTAGGACACATATCAACGCCGATGCCATGTTCCAAACATGGTCTTACACTGGCTCTCATAATGTGGCCGATGCCATGTCCCAGACATGGTCTTACACTAGCTCACATGTCAACCCAAATGTCATAGCATGGATATCCGATCTATTCCTAAGGTTCAACCGGGAAATTTTACTTCATCAATTCTCATCAGCATATTCACATCAATAATCAAACATTTTATGCCATATTAATTGTTCAATACATAATAACAATAAAGTTGTATTATTTACGTACAACTTACCTCGGTATACAAAAAGTGGGCGACTAGATTGGATTAGTCTACTAGCTTGGTCCTCCCCCGGTCTGGGTCCGGACTCCGTTTTTCTTGATCTATAATGAAAAATTCACTTATTTAATCACCACATTAATCAAGACAATCTATAATTCATACCTGGGCAAAATTACCATTTTTCCCTAGACTTTCACATAATTACGATTTTGCCCCTAGGCTCGTAAAACGATTTTAATCAAATTTCCTCCTTTAACAAGCCTAGCCGAACCTTTATTACTCTTATAGCAACTCAAAATTTTCAATTATTTCACACATTTACAACCTATTTTATAAACTTCACAAAATGGTCCTTTTAGGTGTTTTCATGAAAACCCCTTTCACAAAAGTTGTTTATTTAACAACCAAGTTTCACTTTATTCCATAAAAATTAAGCAAACAACACAAATTCTCTCATGGTAAAACCCTAGACTCTCAACTATTTTGCAAAATAGTCCCCTCATTAGCTAGCTTAAGCTTTAGGGGTTCCAAAAGTACAAAAATTATCAAAAATGACCATCAAAATCACTTACTTGCAAGGGTTTAAGTTGCTGAAAATTTTCAATCTTTCCAAAGTCCCCTTCTTGTTGAAAATTTCAGTGGTAGAGGAAAATGAAAAAGGATGATATCATTTTCCCTTTATTTTATTTTATTACATCAATTAAGTCACCTAATTTCCACCAACTTTGACCAATTTTTATTTCTTTGTCCCCTATGGCCGGCCAACACTCACCTAAGGGCCTAATTGCACATTAAGGACCTCCAATTTAAGGTTCTATAGCTATTTAACACCTTTAGCTTGTAGAACAAAACTTTCGTACTTTATGCAATTTAGTCCTTTTTCAAAATTAGGCATACAATCACTAAAATTAATTCACCAAAATTTTCATGCACTCATATAATCATGCTATAACATATAAACTAATATTAAAAATAATTTTCTCTGACCTAGGATTAGTGGTCCCGAAACCACTGTTCCTACTAACCCCAAAATTGGGCTGTTACAAATTAAATCGACCACACGGCCTAGCACACGGGCTTGTGGCACGGCCGTGTGGCACAAGTCAGAAAGCACCCTATTTTGAACACGGCCTGTAGCACGGGTGGGTCCAAGGGTCACACGGGCGTGTTCCTTGGACCACACGGGCGTGTGAGCCCTGTAACATGAAAAATTTTCTAAGTGTTGTATGTTTTTCTAAAGTTCTTGGTTTAGTCTCGAACTAATTCCAATGTATGTTTTGGGCCTCGTAGGCTCATTTTAGGGACGATATGAATGTATGTGAAAAGTTTTAAAATTGGATGGAAATCACGTCTCAGTTTTGTATGTTTGCTTGTGTTTAAGTCCGGTAATGCCTCGTACCCTATTCCGATGTCAAATACGGGTAAGGGGTGTTACAAGACACCTTTAGGGATGTCACCCTATAGGTTGGTCTTTGGGAAAGCCTGTCATCTACCCTTGGAGTTAGAGCACAAAGCTTACTGGGCTCTTCAACAACTCAACTTGGATCTTAAGCTTGATAAAGGGAAACGGATGCTCCAACTCAACGAGTTAGAAGAATTCCGAATGTCCTCATTCGAGAATGCTAAATTACTCAAGGAGAGACTTAAGAAATGGCATGACAAGCACATTCGAGTTTGAGAATTTGAAGCAGGTCAGCAAGTCTTGTTTTTCAATTCCAGATTAAGGTTCTTTCCAGGTAAGTTAAAATCACGTTGGTCCGGCCCATTTACGATTCACCGAGTTTATCCATACGGAGTTGTTGAACTTCAAAGTAAGGGAGGTAATTTTCGAGTCAATGCTCAGCGCTTGAAACATTACTCGAGGGATAAAATTGATCGGGATCAAATCTCGTTCATTTTATCGGATATTTAATATTTCTTGTTTTTCTTTTCAAATAAATGATTAGGGGTATATTTTCGGGATTAGTATGTTTAAATAAATTCTGTCTTGGAGATTAGAATTTAAGCGGGACCGCTTGTGACCTCTCCAATCTTTCCTGGGAATTGATTTTAACATAATCTTCCGAGAAATTTTCCCTAAATGGCAAAATAAATTTTTATTTTTTCAAATAAAAGGGTCAATTTTGATCTAAGTTTTAAATTGCAACTCAATTTCAAATCTTCTTTAAGTCTAGGTAATTATTTTCAAAATTTGGTTGCTCTTTTTGTAAATATTAAAAATTAGATGCCTCTTTTTGTAAATATTTTTAAGGCATCTAGAATAAATGTTTTTAATTTAATAAAAAAAAAAGATGATAATCATTAATATATAATTATATCCATTATAATATATATTAATTATTATCAACTTTGCATAGAATTAGGATCAGTTTTAATTTAATCATATTTTATTTAATAAGTTTTTAACTTTAATAAATTAATAACAAATAATAATTTAATATGCCTTATATTAATTATTAAATGTTGTTAACTTTATATAGGATTAGAACTTAGAATAATTTAATTATTAAATTGTTCTAAGAATTCTACTTCAATTCCTACTCCCCCCCCCCCATTATAAATACCACCAACCTTCTCCATTATTCATCAATCAAACCTACCATCTAAAACCCACCACATCACCTAGTGTCGCAGCTCCCTAGCAGCAACACTGCCAACAGCCCCAATCGGCTAGCACGCACCCAGCAGACCACGCACACAGGTGCGCCAGCAGCCGCTCCTTACACTGCACACTGCGCCGTCCAGCCTCAACATTTCGCGGGCAGCTCCCCGCACGCTGCTGCTCTCTCGCGCTATCTGCACGGCACATCAGCCCTACTACTCGCACCAACATCCTTAGCCGACAACCCTCCAACCTATCCTAAACTTGACCTCTGTTGATCTATAATTATTTTTTTTAGGAGTTCTTAATTTTTATAAAAAGGGTGGTAAGACGAATTTTTCTCCTAAATTTTATTTAATTTTTCAATTTATTGAATTATTAATAGTTTATACTAATTAAATTTTGAGAAAATAATTGTTTCCATCTTATATTCAGGTTAATCATGCCTCGCAAAAGAACTCGTGCCTCTGCCCAAATTGACAAATCACAAAACAAATTCCACTGTGAAGAAGCCAAAGCAAGATAAGAAAGTATCTTTAAGAATCAACAGATGCATCCAGAGAAAGGCTTCACATTGAAAGAAAGCAATTATATTGATTTCATGGCACGCATTCGTCAGGTTGTTGAAACTCTCAATTGGGAGTTGTTTTGTGAGAAAAGACCTAGTGTGGATGAGGAATTAGTTCGTGAATTTTATGCAAATTTAATCTCAAGCAAATTGACGAAAGTTTCTGTTCGCAGAATCAAGGTACCAATAACCTCAAACGCTATTAATGAATTCTTTGAATTACCTGATTTTGAAAATGATGAATATTCTTCCTTGATGAGCAATATTGAGCCTAAAAATCTGCAAGAAATTCTCGAGGAACTTATAGTTCCAAATTCCAAGTAGATTGTGTCAAAGCAAGGAATTCACACTTGTCGAAGAGAATATTTGACACCACTCACGAAGGGATGGTTCTATTTCATTCGATTCAGCCTTATGCTTATTTCACATGGGACTACAATTTCATTAGAGCGAATGGTCTTATTATACTCCATTTTAACTGGAAAGACCATTGATGTGGGAAAAATCATTCTAAGAGAAATGTGAAATCGTGCCGCTAGATGTTCTGGCCCAGCGTACTTCCCTTTTACGATAACAATTTTATGCTTGAAAGCTAAAATTCTGGCAAACGTAAAGAAGACAAGTTATAGCCAGGGCACAATCACAGATTGGGACCTCTACCGAATAGCTGGAGACTCTATTCTACAGCAATGAGTTGAAGAAAGTAAGGATCCCGAAGAAGAAGAAGATCCCACAAAGATCGAACCGATGCAATCAGCTGAAATCCCTGATAAGGAAAAGCCAATGGAACCAGAAGTCGAACCTGATGTCGCAACTTCAATGTTCAGAACTCAATCGCCTCGCCCAGATCCTCGAGATGAGCTGTCAAAATTGATGGACTTAATGCAACATATGCAGTGGCAGCAACAAGCTTATTGGAGATATTCAAAAATAAGGGATGACTCCATGAGAAGCGCTTTTACAAAAATATACAATGACCCATTTATTTTTGTGCCTGAGTTTCCAGATTTCATATTTGAACCATGGAATCCACTATCAATTTTTGTTTTTAGGTTATTTTAGGATTAGGTTTAATTAGGGATTTTTATTTTCGCATAATAAAACAAGAGGTGGAAATCATAAATAAAAATGAACAAGATGCAAAGTATAAAAGTGTGGCAATAGATATATACATGTCTAGGATTGGATCTAGAGAGAGCTTGGTACTTAAGCAGTCAAATTGACTCACCTCCTCTTTTCTAGAATCCTACCTGGTGTATAGTATCTATTCACTTTTAACAATGAGGACATTTTTCATCTTAAGTAGGGGGGCCGAAAAATTGAAATTGTTTCCACTCAGAATAATTTTTTTCTTTTAATTATGATTAGGACATATTTTGTTCAATAAATTTGAAATTTTGTTAAGTATGCTAAACTTCAGTATGAATAAAGTTCGATTATTTCAATAATTGTTATGTTAACTGAAATATGAAATAAGTGTATTTTTAATAAAGCATGCAAATCATACCATAAAATTTTTAGTTCCTTAAGAAAGTTAGGCATGCATGAAAGTTTAAGTCTCTAGAATTGACTTAGTAGTTTCTTGAGGCGAAATCCTAGGAAGCATGGAATGTTGAAAATGATTTAGGCAACTTTTTGTTTGGACCGTTTGAGCCTTTTAAGCCAACCTTGATGAAATTTTATCCTTTGAAACCCAACTTTGAGACTATATGGCCTAATTTTATTTGAACCCTTGCAATATTTAGCCATCACTTCTCTCTTAATTATCTTTAAATTTTCCCAAACACTAGA
Source organism: Gossypium sturtianum (assembly GCA_025698515.1). Classification (NCBI taxonomy): domain Eukaryota; kingdom Viridiplantae; phylum Streptophyta; class Magnoliopsida; order Malvales; family Malvaceae; genus Gossypium; species Gossypium sturtianum. Next base: position 72,839,509 of record CM046952.1, read on the forward strand.
CTCAGTAATATTCAGAGTATTCTTTGAAAATAAGTTTGGGGTAGTTGAAAAGAAGTATCAAATGCTCAAAAATTTTGTAGTACATAAGCAAAATGCTCGTAAAAAAAAGAAGAAGAAGAAGAAGAGCATATGTACTTGAAAGAAAATAGATGTAAAATAGAGCAGGTGAAAGCAAAGTAAGTTGGCGTATTAAAGGTAATTATTCCGAAGGTCCGATTGAAGCTGAGTCTAGGGATTTTAGCCTAAATTTATCTATCTTTTACCTACCCCTAGCCTAGCCACGTTACAACCTATTTAAAGACCTATTGATTCAAGTTTCTATGCTACCTACATTAGTGGAGAGAAATTGCTATGTTCAACATATGAAGGCATAAGTTAAACTTAATGATTGCAGCTTAATCTCGAATAAGAAAATAAAATCAAATTGGTAGGGATTTAACATGTCTTTATTAGGAAGCATTTAGTCTATTTTTTCTATCATAAGAATGATTGAGATTAATTTGAATGATATGTATACATAAGTAGCATAAATATCAAATTTCTTATCTTTGAGCATAAGTATATCAAATTCATAATTTTGGGAAAAATGTTGTTCTGAAAGAATTTTTCAAAGGTGTTTCTAAGAAATTATTTTCAATTTTTGCATTACTCGGGACGAGAAATGAATTAAGTTTGGGGGTGTGGAAACACGAAAATATACACACTTTTTCATGCCCTTTTTAACTCAAATTCATGCAATTTCGGTAAAATTATTGTCGAAAAATATATAATTATTATAAAATAATTATTTTGCACTTAAATTATTAACATAATGAATTTTAATTAATTTTATAATAAATTTTGATTAATTTTGATCATTTTCAAATGATTATTCAAAAGGGCGAAAATTGGCTCAGCAGACACTGCTAGAAGCGCAAAACCGAGAAGCGATTTTTGAAGCATCGAGACGAATGAATTTTTCAGCTAAAGATGGTCCAAATTATATGTATTAATTCATAATATAATTAATTTTAATTTTAATCCAATTTAATTTGGGTTAAATAAATTATTATTAATTAATTATGAAAAGTGGCCCAGTTGAGCTAAACCGAGAAAACCGAACCAACCAAGCTATGGGCAGCCCAAAACCGTCCAGCATGCTGACCCAATCAGCTTGCTTGGCTGATTAATTGGCTTGCAAAAAGGTCCTTGAAGACTTCGTCAAACTGCAAACAAACCCCTCCTCTTTTAGTGTCTTTCTATTTTGCCCCTGCCTTAATATAGCAAGTTTGAAAGCTTCAAACTTGCCACATGTGTGGCCGGCCATGGGAGGGCTATTTGGATGCTGATTTTGGCTATTTTTAGAAGCCCTCTCACCCTATAAAAACCCCCCTTGGCTGCTCATTTCAACACACCACAACATTCTCATCTCTTCTCTCCTCTCTCAACTTTTTCTCTTTATTTCCCATCCATTTTCCTTTGTCCTCTTGCCGATTTCACCTCTTGAAAAAGAGTCATTCATCCATCATTTGGAGCAGCACTCAAGTGTTCATAGAAGCCTCGGTTCGACAAGAATAAGTGAAGAAGGAAGAGTGGAGCAAACCAGTCAAGCCACGGAGAAACACCGGATTTGCTTCTTGTTCCCTATCCTTTTTAATTTTGTTGTTGTTATGATGAACATGTCTTTGAATATTTGTCATGTTGATATGTTTAATTTAATTGATATGGCTTAAATTTAATTCGTGTTAGGTTGATTGCATTTCGTCTACTTAATTTATTAAAATTGTGTTTGTGTTGTTATAGGCCTCGGTAAGATGTTTGATTAAGAAAAACCATGACTAAGTTATTCTTGCATTTCAATTGTAAGGTAACTAATGAATTAATTATTTAAACGGATTGAAATTGTAATTAATTGACACGATACTTAATCTGTGCATGTTTAATCATCTAAGGTAGCTGAAGGTTAAATTAGCAATAGTTTCGAGAGATACAATTGCTTTGCATAACTTGCAAGATTATTGTGATTAAACTGTTTCAAGATAGGAATACATTGTTACCTCACTTAATCTTTTATGTGCTTATGAGATTGAATTAATTGTTTGAATTAACATAGAGATATGTACAAGAGATTATTTTGATTTCATAAGTATGTATGTGCATTAATACATTTGTCTACTAAAATTTGTTTAATCGGTTGAATTGACATAGAGATATAGTCAAGAGATGAATGGATTTTGGCAGGTAAGGATGTTCATAAGTTAGCAAATTACCAAGTTGCCGTGAATTTATTCGTAACAACATAAACATGAGTTTAATAATTCTAAGTTAAGAAATGTAATTAACCTAGCACAATTATGTCATCTTGATTAAAATCATCTTTTGAAATTGTGCATTAGAACTTTTATTTCATTTTTTTATTTATTTTACGTTGTTAAAATCCTAGTTTTTAATCACCCTTTCAAATCAAAATATTTTTCTTCACCAAAGTGTTTTGAATTGCATTCATAAATAATTCTTTTCACAGTCCTTGTGGGTACGATAACTCGACATTTACTTGTCACTTTATTACTTGTTGCGATTGTGTACACTTGCACATTTCTGTCGTTCCACATATCAATTAGCTTTACCGTCAAAATTAGAAAAGATTCATAATGTTCTTCACGTGTCTATGCTACGACGGTACCGATCTGACCCTTCACATGTTATCTCCCCTACGGATATCGAGATTCAGCCTGATATGTCATTTAGTGAGGAACTGATCAGAATTCTGGCATGAGAGGTGAAAGAACTGAGAAACAAGAACATAGCTTTAGTAAAGGTTCTTTGGAAACGACACAGAATAGAAGAAGCTACCTGGGAACATGAAGAAGCTATGAGAAAACAATATCCAAACCTCTTTTCTGGTAAGATTTTCGGGGACTAAAATCCCTTTAGGGGGAGAGTTGTAACAGCCCGTTTTCAGTAAAATTGGAAAACTGGTTTCGGGACCACAAATCTGAAGTCAAAAAATTTATTTTATTAATATTTTATTTCCTACAACATGATAGTAATATCGTATAAAAATTTCGTTAATAAATTTTACCGTTTCCATGCTCAATTTGATAAAAAGGTTTAAATCGCGTAAAGTGCAAAAGTTGAGTTCTAGTAGTTAAAAGTATTAAATAGCTATAGAACCTGAAAGTAAGGCTTCTTATATGGTAATTAGACCACTAATGAATATAGTGGAATGCGATGTTTGGCATTATTGAAATTTTGATTAATTTTTAAGGTTAATTAATTAAATTGTAAAATAATGATAATATTAATCAAATAAAACAAAACCATCATCCATATTCATCATCATCAATAGAATTTAGAACAAAAAAAGAAGCCATTGTTGAGCTAGGGTTCGGCCACCTTGTTTGCTTGAGTAGGTATGCATTTTTGTCCCGTTTTTATTGATTTCTACGTTTTCGGGATCGTTGTAGATTAATCTAGCTAGCCTGGGGACTAATTTATGAAACTGTTAAAATATTAGGGTTTTACCATTAATGAATATACATGAGTTTTGATGTTTGATGATAGAAAATGGGCAGTTGTTGATAGATAAACAACTTTTGTAAAGAGATTTTTGATGAAATTGTCAAATAGGGATTAAATTAAAAAATAGAAATTTTACATGGAGAAATTGTGAAATAAATTAAAGATAAGGCTTTCTAGGGACCTAGTTGATATTCAGCCATAGTGGGTTGCGGTGGAATTTCATGAATTCCTTTTTTTTAAGCTAAGGAATAAATTGCAAAGAAATGAAAAGTATAAGGGCAAAATGGTAATTTTGCCAAAATATGATTTTGGGTTAAATTGAATAAAATGCATATTAAATTGAATTAAATTTATCCGTATAGATCAAGGCAGACCTCTTACGGCTTTAGATTGGGGCAAAGAGAAAGTCTCGGATTAATCGCCTCAGTATCTACGTATAATCGTCGAGGTAAGTTCGTGTAATTAAATTGTGTATATATGCTTTCTATTGAAATATACTTGTGTTGTGAAATTCTATACGTATATACCGGTTGCATATCCAACAGCGTACGATTGTTACCGAGCCTCGTTTAAATCTTAGGAATTCGTAGGATAACTACAACATCGAAGTGTTATTTACACTAAGCACCGAAATGCTTATCACACTAGTGTGCTAAGGGTATACATATAACATGCCAATTATATCCGTCTAGTTATACCTTGTTTACACTTTCTTTTCCACTTGTGCACATTTCTTTTATTTCTCATCACATTTAGATATGCACTTTCATATGTCACTTACACTATATCACACACTATCACATAAATAATTCACGTCATTTATCATTTAATCCATTCATTAAATATTCTTTTTATAACTTCACATACCACTTATCATTTTCACTATTTATTCACTAAAGTTCCAATTATCACAACTTATATACTTCATAATTAATTCATAGAATTTTACTTATGATCACTTATAATAAACACTCATTCATACTATAATATCACTTAATATTTCCCATTTCACTAATTTCTTTACTTATTAATTAACTTATCACATAATAAGTTCTATCTCAAGATCACTTACTTACAAATTTCATTACTTTTGTTTATACTAAATTTATTTACACTCATTTTTCATATCACTTAATATATTATTTACTTAGTATTTTGTAGCTGTATTTAGATTCAAATTTGGATATACAAATTTATTATTCGAATAAATATTGTGAATTTTGATATTCATGAGAGTTGGATTCACATCCAAATGGGCGTCTCTACCAGTTGGGTCTTACAACTCTATGGTCCCTTTGGTATTACCGTAATGAGTTGTTTCATAACGATGAATCATCCAATGTGGCAGATAAACGCTCTTCTATTACTCTGTTACAGGGATTATTCTACGGCGAACTCACAAGCATGGTTTCTAGTTCTCTACCTAAACGTACCTGGTCCCCTTTTAATTTTGATAGTGCGTTGGATATGCATCGAAATCTGGGTGGTGCAACCATTGTTGGTCGGAATCATGTTGGTAAGGTTTTGGTGGCTGCTGTTGGTATAAATCCATAAAACTTCTTTTGATAAATAGAAAGATAAACATAATTCAACACCTTCAAACTGATAAATAAAAAGATAAACACAATTTAACATCTTCAAACTCACGTCTTCCTATATTGAATTAATTTTCAATTAACTATTTAAATACTCATAATATTATTATCTATTGCTTATATATACATATTATCTGATTAGCATTAAAATTAATTTTAATATTTAAAATCATTATTTTAATTAGACCAATTGATACACAATCAATCATTATATCTTAGATACATTTTCACTAAAAAAACTGTAATAATCAGTTAAACATCTAAAAATAAGATCAGTAACATCAAATGGCATAAAATTTTCATGGCAGATATTCGGAATATGGGTATCATATAGCTTCGACCAGGTTTTTTGAAGAAAAGATGCATCAGAGGCTCTACTTTAAAGAAGCATAAATTTCTAATGCTTTAAGCACTGAAATTTGTTCATTACAAACACAATAAATTGACAGTACAAACTTATGGGCTTCTTTCCCTAGTACAAACTTATGGGTTTTCTTTATTGCCTTATCTCAAAATAATACACGTTAGATTTAGCAAATCGATGGCAACACCATCATCATAAAACTCATTTACCTTCTATCAAAAAGAATGTGTTTGTATAGCTGACTCGAAAATATACAAATCACGACCTCCCTCACATCACCAAAAGGAGTTATGGCAAACCCGAAATAGAAAAGTATACGAAAATATGAACCTCTCTTGCCAAGGTATCTAGTTTCAGTAGGAAAGCCGCATGTTGGTTCTCCGTCTTGATGGCCCACCTGGAAAGAGCTTCATAATCCATCCTAAGACCCTTTCCACCACCTACAAAGAAATTTAAAAGTTACTTAAAGCTTGCTTTCTTTGGAACTCCTAGATATCTCTGCTGTCATCAAAGTATTTCGTTGTTCAATTTTCAGCAATGGTCGGATTGTTAATGACATGCATACAAGCAGGGCTCAATCTTCTCATACGAGGACTCAAAAGTCCAAAAGAGTACCATGGACTTCACACCAGAGTAATCGTGATACATGATCATGTCACAATAAGAGAGAGAGTGCGTGTGGTACCTCATCACCCTCATCGGCATATGGGGTGTTATCATGCATCATTTTAGACTCATATTGTCTAACTGGGATGTGCTCGCCTGCCATGCTTTGAGCTGACAAAAGCTCTAATCTTTGAGTTTGAGCTTCAAGTTTCCTAGACAACTCGTTGTTCAACTCCTTCATTCATCAATAACAAGAATAATAATAATAACAATAATAACAACAACAACAACAACAACAACAACATTCAGACGAACAAAAATATATGATACAAGAAAAACTCTGGTGGTAAAGTTGTATTCTAAAATCTAGGAAAACTAGGTTGAAGTAAGAGAGTTGGAAAATGGAGAATAACCCTCGAACAAGACAACTGATTATTAACAGCCTGAAACTAACTGAACTAAATTTCCTGCCATTTAATTTCCCACCAGAGTTTGAGCTTCAAGTTTCCTAGACAACTCGTTGTTCAACTCCTTCATTCATCAATAACAAGAATAATAATAATAACAATAATAACAACAACAACAACAACAACAACAACATTCAGACGAACAAAAATATATGATACAAGAAAAACTCTGGTGGTAAAGTTGTATTCTAAAATCTAGGAAAACTAGGTTGAAGTAAGAGAGTTGGAAAATGGAGAATAACCCTCGAACAAGACAACTGATTATTAACAGCCTGAAACTAACTGAACTAAATTTCCTGCCATTTAATTTCCCACATATCATATAAGAGCACTTGAAAGAAGTTCAGATGCACATAAGAATTATGTAATTGAAGAAAAAGGAAATACAGTAGTTAAAGAAAACTAGTAAAATATAATATAGGCTGCCAATTAGCATGCTCTAACCAAATAGAAGAACCATTATAAGTAAAGATGTTCTTAAATTCCATTTCACTCGAAGTAGGAAACTAGTAATTCAGAAATGTTCAATAAAATCTGATACAGTGCCTAGCAACAAGAACCAAATGCGACTAGATGTCTAAGATCAGGTTAAGTACCTTCAGCCTCAAACTTTGAGATAACTCAGATGAGAAAGCTTGTGCTAGTTCTTCTTTCTCTAATGTTAACTGCAAGAATAAAGGTTCCTCAAATCATCACGACAGGAATAGCAGCCACCGAATTCCAAAACTTAAATTCTTGACTGGCCAAGGTGTAAAACATACAACAGCCACAAGAAAATCCAAATCTTGTACTAGAAGATACCTCAGAAATTAGACAATTAATGTTCTGAATCATTCTCATTTGATCAGGAGGAATATAAACAGAAGCAGCTTCAAATTGTCCATCTTCAGGCAGCAAGCTCAAACTAGAGGCATCGTTACTGATATTCTCCCTATCATCAGTAGCAGCATCTATGCTTACTGCAAAGTTCAGTAGATAAAAATCATAAGTTAAATAAGGACCGTGTAAACTAAAAACAACTTAAAATGTCACTACTATAATTGCTGATTGGACTTCTCATAGTTGCTTTAAAGCACCTTGTCAAAAAGCAGTTGAATGCTTATATATTCAATTTTCCTTCTATGAAACTTGAATTCAAATAAGGATGTTGTTATTGTCTGGCACAAGTGCCTTCCACTTTCCTACAAGTAAAGCTATATATGATGATACACTTATATCCATGCGTATTGAAGCGCTTAACTCATGTCTGACACATTACCTTACAGAAATTGAATAGTTTAAGTAACTTATCTATCATTCTCTTGAATCTTCCACAAGATCAAATGCTTCAAATAAAGAGTTTCTGTTCTTTTTTTTTTCTCTTTTTTGCATTTTGAATTTAATACAATAAATTAAAGTTATCATTGACAGGTTCTCTGATTATTTTTTTCTGTGTTTTTGAATTTAATACAATAAATTAAAGTATCATTGACAGGTTCTAGAAGATTATAGAAGCCAAAGAATATTTTTATGATGTCCTACATAATTATAAGTCAAAAGTGACTCCTGGAACAAACTACCTGGCAACTCAAATTTTGGCATTTAAAAGTAATGTCCAACATCAGCCTTTGTGCTTTAAATATACACCAGCAATACATGGCTTCAACTTTAAAGGCATCAAGGCATGCATGAAAACTAGAAATCCCTAGATTTAAAATTATGTAAAAGAATAATACTTTAACCTAATTTCATGCTCCAAACCACCTCACATATCATACTAGAAATTCTAGAAAACCAAACCCTCAAGCAAAAAGTTAAAACACTGTAGACCTGCAAGAAAGGTTTTTGTTTCTGCATCACTAAGCTTCAATACACCTATTCAACTTGCAAGGGTGTAAATTATTAAGTACAAATTGACCTTAGCACAAGATTGACTCTGGTCAATAATATGCTTGTAATTGGGAATAAGCTTTGTAGCCTCTGCCATACCTAACTTGATTCTGATTCAGTAAAATAACAGATGGCTATTTATGTATATACTAGCATGGTTGAAAAGAAAAAGCATACTTAGATCCTCTGTTGAAGTCGACATGTCCTTACTAGCAGGATTCTTAGTAACATCAAAAGGCTTCCCAGTGATGGAGGCTTTTCGTAGCTTAGACTGAAGCACCCTCTTCTCTGAGTTGAATGAATCAGAAAATTAAATAGCAAACATATGGCTATTATATAAACAAATATTAAAAGCTTATATATAAATAAATATCTATAAAAGCAAACACACAAGATATTTAGTAACTAACCTTCTTGAAGAGCTTCAATAGTTGATTGAAAATCCTGACGCTCTTTCTCTATGCTTGACATTTTCTTTCTGAAAGATACAGAAGGAATAATATGAGCAACAACTACTAGAGTACTTACCATGAAAGTATATTGAAAGGCTAATTCAAATTGAAGAAATAAAACCAAAAAACTACTAAAACTCAAATGTTAATAATTCACAAAAACAAAAAGGAGATTACTAACTACAAACCATCTCCTCCCAGCCCAAATTCTTTCTTCTCTTCCTTTCTGTTTTCTTTACTTCTAATAAGTACAGAAGTTTTCTGATGCATTTAACAACAATAATTTACATGGCATAAACAGAAGTTAATACTCAAACAAATTGGTTCCTAGCATCACCAACCAAAGCATGCTCTAGGGCAGTATAACATAGGGTTAATATACTATTTGGAATTTGAGTTTGGCTTCAATGTTCAATTTGGTAACTGAGTTTTACCAATTTGATACTCTCTTTTTTTTTTTGTCCCAATTAAGCACCTAAGTTTGGCTTCAATGTTTAATTTGGTATCTAAGTTTTCTTTGTCTCAATTAAGTAACTATGCTTTTTTTACTAGAACACGTGTTAAACATTCATTGGACCACACGATGCCAAGTGGTATGGGTACCAAATTGGGGGAAAAAACTCGCGTACCAAATTGCATACTAACCCTATAACATATAGCATCAAGAGATCTTTTCTTAAGCCAACATAAAATTGACTTAATACATTCAATTGCATTCTATATGTAATCTTTAATGATATTAATGCATCGATTAAAAACTTAACATGCAAACTTTTGGCTTTTTTTTCCTCGTATTTTCTTTTTCTTTTTGAATATATATATATATCATGACAGCTTTAATTGGATAATTATTTCTTAGACAATCAGACCACGGGTCTAATAATTGCAACAATACCCTTCTTGAATCTATACCAGGGAAATATGCATAAGCATTATACTTTGGATTGTAGAAGGCAGATGACATATTCAGTTGGAGAAACCAAGCAGAAGAAATAAGAAAGCAACTCATGCTGAAAAGATAGATCCCAAGTCCTTTAACAAAGAAAAACTGAAGCATACTTGAAAAAAGAAATTTCAGCCTCTGAGTTCTCCAATTGCCTCTCTAACTTCAGCTCATTTGACCTTAATCTAAGTGCCTACAAAGGGGATATAAAAAAGAAATGTTAATCGAGCAGATGCAAAACGTGATGCTACTCCAGCATCAACAACTTTATACAGATTCATTCTGTTAGAATCTCTAGAATTAGGGATAGATTATTGAGGAAATCTTGTAAATAGAAATTAATCATAGTTACTGATTCTTAGGATAATTACAGTCTTTTAGGGATTATTTCCTTTCTTAGAGTAGTTTATCTCTTTTTATACCTGTAACCTAATTAGCTAAAGTAAGAATCTGATTTCTACAGTTTCTACATGGTATCGGAGCCTTAGGAATTATTCGATTCTCTTGTCTATCTTTCTAAAAATTCCTCCGATTTCTCAGCCATCTTTCTAAAATTTCCTCTCCTATTTTTCCATGGGTGATCTTCACAATGACACCATGTCCGAAACTGAGATCTCACAAATATCTCAGACTGTCAATCGAGGGATCAATCAAAGTGACCTCAATTCTTCACTAATAATCACTAGTCATCGACTAGATGGAAAAAACTTCCTACAATGGTCTCAATCTGTCCTAATGGTGCTTCGTGGTCGTGGTAAGTAAGGATATATCAATGGAGACCTCCCACGACCTGATGTAGCAGACCCTACCTATGCTACTTGGGAACTTAATAACTCAATTGTTATGGCATGGCTGATCAATTCTATGGAAGGCCATATAAGCGAACTTATCTTCTCTTCAAGATCACGAAAGACATGTGGGATGCAATCAAAGAGAACTACTACGATCTTGGAAACGCTTCCCAAGTTTTTGAGATCAAACTCAAGTTGAAAGACATTCGACAAGGGACACTTGAGGTAACTCACTACTACAACAATCTGAAAATATTGTGGCAGGAGTTAGACATGTACTATGAAGCTAATTGGGGGGAAGGCCTAGAACACACTAGGTTTATGACTCACCTCAACAACGGCGTCTCTCTATGAGTTTCTAGTGGGTGAGGCATGAGTTAGACGAGGTTCGTGGCGCAATTTTTGGCGCATCACCTCTCCCAACCATTAGTGAAGCTTTTGCGTAGTGAGGAGAGAAGAGAAACGTCGTCTTGTCATGATGGGAGAACCCAAACCAATAATCTCTACCGACCACCTGCTTTGAATCTGCTGCTCTTGTGTCCAAAGGTCCTCAAACACAAAAACTCGTCTTTGGGAATGAGTCCGGATCAAACAGGACCATGGTGTAGTCACTTGCAATCGTGTTGGACACACAAAGGAAAAATGTTTTAAACTCCATGGTTATCCAGGATAAAAACAGAAAGACAAGAAAATCGCTCTGTTATCTTCCAATACGATCGATGAGGTGTCTTTGGATGTGCGCTAACCAAGACACAACTCGAAAATCTCCATAAAATTCTCGAGTACCTCTACTAGTCATGGGAATTTAGCCACTCAAGGTACACGCCTCAATATTGCTCTCTTGAATCTAATAACCACTCTCCTTGGATACTAGATTCGGGTGCTTGGACCACATGACAGTAACCTCACTCTATTCCAAACTTACACCACCTATCATAACAAGTCCCGAATCAGATTGCTTTGATGGTTCATACTCACCGTAGGTGGAGTAGGGAAAGTAAAAATGGCGAGAATTTTTCCCTTGATAATGTTCTACATGTTCCAAAATTATCTTGTAATTTACTTTCAATAAGTAAACTTACTAAAGATGGGAAAATGCTTGCTGAATTTTCTGCATTTGGTTGTGTAATACTGAGGCAATCGAGGAAGATGATTGGCACCGCTAAGGTTGATGATGGATCAGTATGTGTGGAATAAAGACAAACACACAAGGGGATTAGCTCTATCTACTTGCAAAAGAGGATACTATTATGCTATGGCACCGTAGGTTAGGACATCCAAATCTTTTGTACCTAAAAAGCATCTTCCATTTGTTATTTCAAATAAAAAGATAAATTCCTTGAAGTGTGATATTTGTGAATTGTCCAAACATACCCGTGTTCCATATCCTTTCAAACCATATACACAATCCAAACCTTTTCGTTAATACACAAAGACTTATGGGGAGCTAGGCGAGTGAAAAACATTCTTGGTGAGAAGTGGTTTATTACTTTTATTGATGATCACACTAGGGTATGTTGGGTCTATCTTTTAAAAGACAAATCTGAAACTCCCAAAGTTTTTCAAAAATTCCACTCAATGGTTCGAACCCAATTCAACTCTACCATCCAAACTCTCCACACTAACAACGGGAGAGAATACTTTAATTCTGTCCTAAGGTCATACCTTTCAGACCAAGGAATTATACACCTGAGTTCATGCCCAAACACCCCTCAACAGAATGGGATCGCCGAGAGAAAAAACCGACACCTCCTTGCTGTTGCTCGAGCCTTAATGTTCACAATGAACGTCCCTAAATATTTATGGGGCGAAGCTGTTCTTACTGCTTGCTACCTAATAAATAGGATGCCTTCAAAATTCCCAAATTTCCAAACACCTCTAAACACTCTTCACAAATCATTTCCTCTATTTCATATTCCTACTATTTCAACAAAAATATTCGGGTGCAAAGCCTTTGTCCATAATCATCAACCCAACCAATCCAAGCTTGATCCTCTAGCCCACCTCTGTATATTTGTTGGGTATTCTCCTACTCAAAAAGGCTACAAATGCTACTCACCAACCTTACACCGGCTATTTGTCTCTCGGGATGTCACCTTCTTTGAAATCGAACCTTTCTTTAGATCTTCTCATCTTCAGGGGGAGATTCTTAATGAAGATGAGAACCTTAATACCCTCCTTATTATACCTTCCGACCCTACTACCACTACTATCACTAAACCTCCCAACCTTGATACTGTTATTTCTCCTCCTATGCCGCAAGAAATTAACACTATACTTCCCGATACCAACACCATCACTGAACAGTCCCTTGATCAAGGAAAACAGCAGCAACAACAACAGTGCAACAGTGCCCGAATCGCAGTTTATTCCGCATTTTAATCGACGTCCTGAAATCGATCTGGCGAGTGCCTCACATCTTCAACCGAGGACTATTCTGAAAACGAAGTCTCACCTCCATCACCATCTATCTATCTTCCAATTGCAATGCGAAAGGGGACAAGGAGCTGCACTCAACATCCTATCTCTCGGTTTGTATCCTATGGTAACTTATCTAAGTCTTATCAAACCTTTGTGACTAATGTTGATTCTATAAAAACTCCAAAAACCATAGAAGAAGCATTTGAATCAATAGAGAATGGAGACAAGTCGTGATGGAGGAAATGGAGGCCCTCAAAAATAATGGAACGTGGGAAGTTTCGGATCTACCTAAAGGAAAGAAAATAGTAGCCGCAAATGGATTTTTACTACCATATTCAAGCCTGATGGCCAGGTTGATCGATACAAGGCTCGTCTAGTGGCTAAGGGCTTCACTCAAACTTATGGGTTTGGATTATGAGAGACATTTGCACCGTTGCCAAACTAAACACAATTAGAGTCCTTTTGTCCATTCTTTGTCAATAACTGAATTGGGAATTGACCAGTTGGATGTTAAAAATGCTTTTCTCAATGGGGAGTTAAATGAAGAAGTTTACATGGACTTCCCACAGGTTTGAAGAAAGAAAGGGCCAAGTGTGTAAGTTGAAAAAATCTTTGTATGGGTGAAACAATCTCCAAGGGCGTGGTTTAATCGGTTTGCAAAAGCTATGATGAGCAGGAAATATACTCAAGGACAGGCGGACCACACCATGTTCTACAAGCATTCAAAGACAAGGAAAATGTTGCATTCTAATTGTCTATGTGGATGATATAATAGTAACAGTGATGATACAAGTGAAATTGGAAGGTTGAAAGAGTTTCTTGGAATGTTTTTGAACTTAAAGATTTGGGAAATCTTAAATATTTTCTTGGCATGGAGATAGCAAGGTCTCAAAAGGGTATTTCTATCTCCCAAAGGAAATATGTCCTCGATTTGCTATCGATTGGGATGATGGGTTGTAAACCAAATTGAAACTCCTATGGAGTTTAATCTCAAGTTAGGTACTAATGAAGATGGAGAAGAAGTCGACAGGGGAGATATCAACGCCTAGTAGGGAGACTTATCTACTTGGCTCACACTCGTCCCGACATTGCTTTTAGTGTCGGCGTCATAAGTCAATATATGCATGCTCCAAGGAAAAACACCTAGAAGTCGCATATCGGATACTAAGGTACCTAAAGGAAACTCCTAGTAAGGGCCTATACATCAAGAAAAATGACAATGAAATGTGGAAGTGTATACCGATCTTGATCAAGGTGTTCTATTAATGATGACGATCAACCAGTGGTTATTGCAAATGGCTATGTTTGGGGTAATCTAGTGACATGGAGGAGTAAGAAACAATGTGGTAGCACGCAGCAGCTGCGTGAAGCTAAATGTCGAGCACTTGCACAAGGTATTTGTGAAGGAATTTGGATACAAAGGCTGATGAGAGAACTAAAGGTTCCTTATAATAGACCTATACAAACTGCATTGTGACAACCAAAGTCATTGTCGATATAGCTCACAACCACATGCATCATGATCGTACCAAACATGTCGAGATAAACCGACACTTCATAAAAGAGAAAATACACTCGGGGAAGTGAGCGTTACCTATCTATCTACCGGACAACAAAGTTGCGGATATGTTGACAAAAGTTTAAACAAAAACATGTTTGAACAACATGTTGGCAAGTCGGGTTTGATAAACATCTACACTCCACTTGAGGGGAGTGTTAGAATCTCTAGAATTAGGGATAGATTATTGAGGAAATCTTGTAAATAGAAATTAATCATAGTTCTTGATTCTTAGGATAATTACATCTTTTAGGGATTATTTCCTTTCTTAGAGTAGTTTATCTCTTTTATACCAGTAACCTAATTAGCTAAAGTAAGAATCTGATTTCTACAGTTTCTACACATTCAATAGAAGATAATGCAAAAATGCTAATGGTATCACCTAAACAAGCAAATTAACAATATCAAATATATATAAAAAGATTAAAGATCCACTCAAGTTAAACTGACACTTCAAAACCTTAAACTTCATTGCATGCCTAAAATACAACCATGCATATTACAAGGATAGCAATTTGCATATCTCACAGCATTATTATCTAGAGGGGCAGAAATTTTAATGTGAATAGAACGATATTAGAAAAGGAAGAAAACCTTCACCCATTAAAATAACTTCTTACCTTCTCTTCTAAACTAATGACTTCAGAAGCCAATATTTTGGCACGTTCATCGGCTGCATTACATTCCAGTCGTGCATTTGTATATTCCATTTTCAAAGACTCGAGCTCCGCCTGCAAATATCAAACATCAGACATGATAGAAAAGAGCAAAAGGACAATGCAATAAAATGTCAAAAACGTTTTTAAATAAGATTTCTGACACCTTAAAGCTCCCCAACCCATTCAAACATTATAAGACAAAGAACACAAGAAAATAAAATGCAAATGGCCGGCCCACATGCAGCATAGCAGTTTACAATGCACAAAGCTGAGCTGCACTGTATGCAATAATTTTTTGCAACCAAAAAACCATTGCAAATAAAAAACTATCTGAACTTTCCACTGCATGAACAGATTGATAACACCAAAGTGCACATTGTACCGTATGTGCTTATTTTCCCCTATGAAGATAACACCAATAATGGAATAATGTTTTATTTAATCATATACTCAGCCATCATGTAAACAATGAGGTAAAGTCCAGAATAATTGATAACCTTCATATTTGTGGATCATTTTTATATGTTAAAGGTAAAATGGCTATTTTTCAAATTCAATAAAGAAAAATACTTTTCTCCCATCTCTAGTGAAAGATAATGGCTATCATTGTTAAAAATCTCTATAAATCTCAAATTCCATAATCCAAAAACCTAAATTTTCAGCACAAATCGCCTATGCTGAACAATGAATTTTTATCATGTATTGCGGCGAACATAGCTTTAGAAACCTGTTTCAGCCATGGTAAAGGGAAACTGCAGGATAGGAGCATGGGTAGCATTTAGTGATGAATGAATCTCTTAAAGTTCAATGTTCCTTGTATGTACTTTGTGGTTAATAGATACGAGTAAAGATGTGAAAGAAAGCAATAGGTTTTGATATTTCGGAAAAATAATTATCAAAGCAAGGCCATCCAGGTGCATATGTGCACACATGAAACATGTCATGCAGACACACCCTGCTTTAGCTATCTGATATAAAAACCTGCAGTCAGACAAGATTCAACCATTCCTATGTACAACTTGAGTTGATTACCAGTACCCTAAATATAACAAAATACTAACCAGTTGGGCCTTGATTTCTTCCTGTAACTTCTCCATGTCATATTTTAGCTGATTGACAACACTTCTCTGGAGAGAGAAAAAAAATGTCAATAGACAATATAGAGATTTTTAAAAAAGTCTCAGAATAGTGATTGGTTGAAAATTATGAGATTGAGCGTCTTTCAGGATTTCATAAAATAAACTGCAATGAAAAACAATGAAGACTGGCAAACAAACAGAAGGTTTCTGAATATTCATTCTCCTTATTGTTTCAAGACATTCAATCTCTTTATGAACACGCGTAAACATTTTAAACATTACAATTGGTTTTCCTCTCTCCAAATATGCTCATTCTCGGGGACCTTCATCCACAAAAAGTTAAAACCAAAATAAGCATAGAAAAGCCGATTAAGTTATCAGTATATAACCCATTCATTTGAGGAAAGGGGTGAATCTCCTAGGATAAGAAACTATATTTGATATACTATTGGTCATATACCATAATCATGGTTACATTGATATGTTTTATTTAATATCCTTTACAAAAGGTATAAACAAATTGGCTGAACTAACTCATTAATTTTATAGGCTAGTAATCGATGAAGTACAAACGGAGTAGGTACTACAAGTTCTTTTGCTGTATAAAGTATAAAATATATAGGGGGAAGTCACATTTGTTTATCTATTATTATTACATTTATATTATACTAATCATTTTAGTAATTGATGAAGTACAAATGGAGTAGGTATTACATGACCACAACATGCTAGCGATGCTGCAATTATCATATTTGGAAACAAACCTGTTGATTATAGCTATCAGTCAAGGATGAATTTTCAGCAGCTAAAGATTCTGCAAACGTACGTGAGGCCTCAAGAGCTCGTTGCAGAGAGAACTTTTCCTGGGTCAAATCTTCAATATGCTACAGAATAAGACTAAATAATTAATAAAGAAAGTCCAAACAAAATATCCAGGAAGAAGTTAATAAACAAAATCAATGTGATGAACAACAAAGAAGAAATATATAATTTTCTACATTATAAGATACGTGAGCTTGTATGTATCTAAGACACTTTGAAACATAGGACGTTTTCTCTCATGACTAGAAATTTTTTACAGTCAGTACAGTTTATTCACCTCCAAGATATTAACATGTATTCGGCTTCAAAACTGAAATATGGATTATAGCTAAAATCCACAAGAATCTATTCTTCCTTTCATGTCATAAACAAATTTACCAATCCCAACCATATGACACCCTACTCTAGCACGTGCACCTCACAGAAATACAAGACATGGATCTAATAAGGATGCAAATTTACTTATCTATTACTTCACCATAAAGGAATAATAATAATAACCCAGCCCTATCCTCAAACTAAGCTCTAAACTTCCTTCCAAGATTTGTCAGCTCTGAGAGCAGCATTGTGTATAATCAAGCCCATTACCCTAGTAAACTAGAGTCCCTTTTCCTTTTGCTTTCAAGAAATCACAAACCTTTCCTCTCCTGAATATTTAATGTCTAACAATTAATAACTACATAAATCCCTGTATAGCTATAGGAAACAATGGTTTCATTCATTCTTAAGGTTTCAATTTAAATCCATATACTAGTATAAATTTCATATACATAACGGAATGTCAAATTGAGTCAGAAGAGTTAAATATAAGCTAGCAAACCTATGATGACATATTTCTAAGACATCAAAAAGTTCACTTCAAGAAATTTTTATTCATGCAATTAAAGAACTTAATCTTGCAAGCAATATAATCAAAACTTGGAAGAATAAACAAGAATCATTTGAAAGCTGGTAATTGTAGCACCTACAGTAAGCTCAAAAAGAAAATAAAAAAAAATCTACCTGCTCCAAAGCAGCAAAATCGTCATTCTGTTTGGCTGAGTAGAACTCATGCTTCTTCTCTGAGATATTCTCATTCAGCCTTAGGAGGTCACCATTACTTTTAGCAGGAACAGCAAAATGACCAGGAAACTCACTGGCACTAGGAAAAACAGGGGACCTTTGTTCGGAGAAAGTTCCCATTGTTTCACTCTCCATTGATGGTTTATCTAAAGGTGATGATCGAACAGCATTCATGCTATTAAACTGCAAGCTATGGGAGGGAAATGCATCTTTTGTAGGTTGATTATGTTGAAAAAGAGACCCAGAAGAAGCTTTGGATACATTAAGAGAATCAAGGAAAGATGGACGAGATTTCCTAGAACTAGTATCATTTGTGACTGAATGCAGTAGCATGTGACTTGTGGAGCTTTTGGCATCAAAACTGAACTCTGAAGATCCAAATGTCCAAGCGGATAGACCAGGCACACTTGGAAAACCACTAGAGTAACTGCTAAATGTTCTTTCTCCAGGTTCAGAACTCATAGGTTCCCTAAATTCTGCATTGCCTTGTAAGCTCTGCCCAACTTCAAGGGCAGATCCTGTTATTCCCAAGGTAGATTGAGTAGAGTCTATAATTAAACACAGAACATTTAATACTGCACCAGGTTCTTAGCAAAAGAAAACTATGAAAACATAGATAACTATTAATTCTAGTCATTGTAGTTCATAAACAAGCATAATCACAATGAGAATTGATAAACTAAACATTACTTTCATAGAAAGAAGATAGTACAAAGCTATTACCTAGCAAGCTGCTGTCACTGGCCTTACTTTGCAGTGAATTCTGTGGAGATATTTTAGTAACAAAATCTTCAGAAGAAAACGGATTTACAACTGCAGAAGCCTTCAAAGAACCATCATCTTCTTTTGACTTGGTATCTTGAAAGTCATTACTCAAATGTTGTGTTTGTAATCTATCATTAAACAGACCACCATTCCAGGAAGCACCATATTTCTCATTTTCTTGACTTTTTGAATGCTTCTGCACTTTTGTAGAATATGAATTATTATCATTCACTAAAACAGACTGTGTAGCAAGCATGTTCTTTGAGTAAGTTCGCTGACTTTCATCTGAAACATCATTTGTTTTATTGTTGTCATTAATTATCTTTACATAAGAAGGATCGGATCCATTAGATGTACCAGCTCCATCAAAATCGGTGACTCGACCATCTTCAGTTTCTAATAGATGTTTATCATTTAAGATAACATCTGAAGCATGAGGCTGGGTGGTAGATGCTGCCTTCTTGGCTCTGTCAGCTGCCTTTTTCTTACGAAATTCCTCAAGCTGCAGATGAAAGGAGGTAAGAAATGTAATAGCCCATGGTACGTACAGTCCAAAGAATTATCTGCTTGTTTTCAAATTTCCATTTATGAAAAAATATGCAACTGAACCTTTATTTCTGGGCATAAATCCAGTGTTGTAATTACAGAAAATCCAATCAACCACTAGTACCATTTAGGAGGATATTAACTTATCAGAATAAGTAAAAAGGTGCAGCCGTGCAGCATCCAGAGAAAAGAAGAATACAATTCTAGAATGGGATATCTTATTTGTTTTTGGGCCCTACCACTGAACCATCACCCACATAAAAGCATCACTGAACCAAACAAAAGAAGAGTTCCAAAAAACAAGAGCTAGTACAACCTAACACAAATGAGGAATGGGATTAAGACACATCATTTGGGAACAAAAGCATAACAGCAACTTTAAACTCCATCTCTATCGGTTACACAACTGAGATACACTCTTCATTTGAAATCATTGTTCTTAAGTTTCAGACAAGTATTATTGCTTTAGTATAGCGCCTCAAAACCCCAAAGGAACTTCTACATTCTCTCTATCTTGTATAGAAACCTTAGTATTGCTCTCCATTCAAATATAATGACATAAATAAGTTCTCAACTCTAGTTTAACATAAAAATTGAAGCATTGACCTATTCCCTCTCTCTGCGTCACCTTACACAATTACATAGAACTATTTAAGGTATAAAGAAGGTGAAACTTTCCAAAGGTGTAATCTAGAAAACTAGTTAATGCCATATACCCTCAGTTCCAGCTAAGATCGCCCAAAACATTGCTAAACAATGTAAATACTACAGATCATATCTTAAAATGCCAAAATATTCCCTCAATTCCAGTGAATAATTTGAAACAGATGCCCTAAATCAGTGAATATACATGCCTAAAATCGAAAAGCAAACTTTTTTAAATGTGGATTGAGTCTACCAGAACTTCAGTTAGAAAAATCTGCATTGCACAAGTAACAACCATTCAAAAATTTACAAAATTGAATCATAAAATTTAATGAGTAACAAAATTAAATGACCAAGTCGAAATCATATTCCAGAAGAGAAACCAATAAAATTAAATAAAATTCAGTTAGTACCCGACGCTTCCCGGCTTCTAAATGCTCTTGTTTCCGCGAACTAGGCAAGACCTGAGCCGACGCCATATCGGCAAAAACCCCGTCAAAATTTCGTCAATCAAATTCTAACTCTAAATTCTCAGGCATTAAGACACGAAAGAAATGCCAACCGACAAATAACGAACACTGATATTATTGAATTCCCTAGTTCACACACAAAGATTCCACGAACAAAATCCTCCTACCCCAAGAATAGAGATTCGAAGCAGATGGATAGACTCGAGATTCAATAAAAAGGCGAAAGAGAAAAAAAGAATTGGTAACGTTAAGATGAATTTGAAATTTTTGAAATTATTAAAACCAAAAAGAATTCCAAAAAGTAAAATGAATAAGAAAATTAAAAGAAAATAACGAAGGTCGATGGTAGGATCAGATCGGAGAAAGGAGAGGTGGCTTATTTGGAATCGAAGCGTGAGACGGATCTCTCTGCATATCTCTAAAATTGGTATATTGTGTTTTTTTAAAATTTTATTTTATATAGGGTAATTAATAATTTCTAATAAATTGTTTCTTTTAATTTAACTAATAAATTGTTAATATTGAAATTTTAGAGCGGGTACCAGCAGAACCGGATAATATGTTGCAAGGGTTAGTTTAAAATTGTTTTCTGGAAGTGTTTTGAATATGATTGTAAAAAGTGTTTTAAAAAGTTTATTTTAAAAAACTTTTATTTTAAACATTATTTTTTAGCATATTTGTAAAATAAAAATATATATTTAAATAAGAAATTTATTAATATTATGATATTTTAATAATAATATAAAAATAATAATATTTTGATATATTAAATATAAATTTTTAATAAATTTTAAGTAATTAATATTAATTATTTGTAGATCTAAGGATAATTAAACCGAAAAATTTAAAACTAAATTTGAAAGAAATTTAATTTTAAAATTGAATTTGATAATTGAAATTGGAAAATTTTCAAAGAAACTTTGAAGTTGTGTATTGAACCTTCCATTATAAAATGAGAGTCTTTTATAGAGGGCTCGTGTTTCTTTACAATGAAATTATTACAACTATTCCTTTTTCAGACAATCATTTTTACAAAGAATATATTCTCTAATTACAGACTTTTTTTTCTTTTTTATAGAGAATCTTCACTATTTATTATAGAGAATCTTTATTGTTCATTGTTGAGAATCTTCACTGTTCACCTTTTGTTTTCTCTTGCAAGGAATTGTTTCTATTTTACCCTGTTCATTTTTAATTTTTTTATACTTTTGGTGGTTGTTATTGTGGTGATGTCATTCGCAAGATACACCGTTTTAGTCGAAGATGTTGAGGAATTCTTATCTTTCGAGTCAAAATCCATTGACCTGAGCATCTCAGCTATAAGTTTTTTTTTTTTTTTGGTATTCCATTTTGTTTTTAGCTTGAGCTAAAAGCGTGCTTGAAGTTTATTTTCCTTAGAGGAATTTTGCTATAGTTTGATCCAGGGCAACAGACTTGTATAATCTTGGGTTTTTATTGAAAAATTCATCCAAATACTTGGAATTATATTTGTCATCATTAAATTTGTCCTACCATTTTGTCCTAAAATTTCGGACTAATAATGGATTCCCATGTAAGAATCTTGTTCATATGAATAACTCCAAGAAACAATACAGGAGATGCATAATTTTGAGAAGAAAGAATATTTCTGTAAATATGTTTTTGATCAGGTTCGGGTTAGAACTTGCCAAAAAATTTGGGCCATAGGTCTTGGATTTTTGCTGGTAGGGTCTTAAAAGAAGATGGTTCATACCAGTTCCACCATTCTTGGAACCAATTGGGAAATTTAAGCTAGGCACCATATTTAAAACATAAGAGCCATGAATGTCTCATATGTTGATTATTGATAAGGAAACCATTATACTAGGCTGTTTGATAGTCCCAGTACATTAAATATGGATAATGGTCTACTTCAGTAGTAAATTTAGTTGGGAACTTCTTTGGAGAATTTGGGTTTTCACCCCAATCTCTTGGTTGAAGAATTTTAATAATTTGAGTTGTGGAATGGATAATAAAAGTTGGATTTTTTGGATCGATGTAATGTTTGAACGATACTAATCCTGTTTTAATCAGTATATTTTCATAATATTGATGTGGTTTTTGTAAATCTAATGGCTTAAAGTGTCATCCTTTGAAAAGTTCTTTAATAAGAATATATGGAGGTTTTTCAAAAAATTCTTCCTTCATGATAATTGTTTTTTCAATACATTTATTTGGGAAATATTGGGAAGATTTTTGGGTAGCAATCTACAGAGATGCTACTTCTTTTGTGAAATATTTTTGTAAAAATGTTTCTTTTAAAAATATTTTTGAGAGATTTTAGTTTGTGCAAAACAATCTCTCTGTTTGTTTTTTGAAACTTTTATCGCTTCAGCAGAATTTTGCTTGAGAGGAGTTTCATCTTTTGGTTAGGTAAAAGCCAATGCTAATTTTGGGGACTGAGAGAGTGACTCAATCTATTTCTTGATTTGAGAACTAACTCCATTCGGGTCTTGTGCATCTTGGAGAGACGCATTCTTTGAGGATTTTGATCAGGATGATGATTTCGCATTTTCTTCTCGCATACATATTTTATATCAAGATTTTATTGGTTTTGAAGAAATTTTGGGTTTTGGGGATGTTTATTCTATTTTCCCTTTTCCTTTATCTCGGAGTTTTGGGGGCATTTTTGGAGAAATTCTCTAGTAAGGAAATGAGGCAAAGAATTAGCTTCTTCTTTGATGTATTCAATGTCAAAATCAAATATGCTCAAAATTGCTTGTCATTTTGTAAAAATATGTTTTGAGACAATATTTTGAACATCTTTTTGTAAAACTTCTTTTGCTTATTTGCAATCAATTCATAAAAGAAATTTTTTGTAACAACTGTTTCCAATGGTGTCGGAAACAGTGGTTTCCAGACCATAATTCTGACGTATGAGTCCATAAATATTAATTATTTAATATTTACGAGGTCATTAGTGTTATATTGAATTTTGGCCCAGTAATTTTGATGTGTGGCTAGTTAACTAAGGAAAAATAACTAAATCGTAAAATGCGTAAAATTTCATTATATCATTGATTATTAATAGCTAAAACACATGATTTAAGTTTGTTTAGGGGTTTAAATGGTAATTATGTCATTTTTATTAACATGGTACGGTTAATGGATGTTTATGTCATATTTTTATATGTTAATTAAATATTAAAATGATAATAATAAAAGTAAAAACATGAAAATCAAAGCATCATCTTTCTATTTGGTTTTCTATCACCGAAACTCCATTGTTGAAGGCTAAAGAAGTTCGGTCAAGACTAGCATTTGCATGTAAGTTAATTTTATACTCGTTTTTCATGAATTTTATGTTTTTGAGATCGTTGTAACTTAATCTAGCTAGCCTAGGGACTATTTTGAAATACGATCAAAGTTTTGAAAACTTTCCATTGATGTTCTTGAAGCTTTTTATATGTTAATGCTCTGGTTTGAAGTTTGATGATGAAATAAGACTACTTTGTAAACTGATTTTAATTAGTTTTGAGTTTAGGGGCTAAAGTGATAAAATGTTGAAATTAGTTTGAAAATTTTATAAATTTTAGAACTTGAGGGCTGTATAGAGATGTTATTGAATTCGACACCATGCTTTAGGGTTTAATTGTGAAAAATAAGCTTGTTTTAGTTTTAGGGACTAAATTGAACAATGTGCAAAATTTTAGGGAAATTGTAAAAAATGTTGATAGGAATTCAAATGCATAAAATTTCATATTACAATGTAATTGAGACTGATAAATTGAAATAAATTACTATATAGATCAAGAGCCGGTAGATAATTGTGGAAAAGAGAAAATTGTTGACTAATCATTGATATTGTTATCTCTGTTGTTTGACCTTAGTAAGTTCATGTGGTATTGTTTTTTTGTATTTTGATAACATTTTATTAAATCCTATATATTGTGGATATGAATGTAAGTTTGGAAGTTGCAATTGGTACAAGGTGAAAAAATGGATTGAAATGAGAATTATTACACTGGTATATACATCGTGCCCGGATGAACATAGGATATGATACAATTGACATCCCAATAGGTTATTTTACGTATTGTATAGTTGATCTGTCGTAATTCGGTGTAGCAAATTAAGCTAGTTTTCACACTTAAAGAGCTTGAATACAAGCATTTTCATTACATTTTAGTTAAGTTTATTTAGTTTTACTTACATTAAATAGAATGTGCAAATTGAGTCTTTTATTGACCTTAAGGGCCGAACGAGGCCTAAAGGAGAGCTAACGTACTTTGTAAGTGTGCAGGAGATCATTAGAAGGAATTTTAGGTCGATACTGGATGCTATGTCGCAACACGGGAGGTCTGATGTCGCAACATAGGGAACAAAATAAAGAAAACTCAAGTCTGCCTTCGATGTCGAGACACAGACCGAGGGTGTCGCAACATACCCCTGAAGATGGCTACTGTAATAGCCCGATTTAGGGGCTAGCCGGAACAGTGGTTTCAGAACCACTAATCCGAAGTAGGAGAAAATTATTATAATGTTATTTCATGAGTTAGAGCATGATTATAAAGGTGCATGAAAATTTTGGTGCGTTAATTTTAGCGATTTCATGTTTAATTGCGAAAAAAGAATAAATCGCATAAAGTGCGAAAGTTCTATTTTTCAAGCTAAAGGTGCCTAATAGCTATAGAATATTAATTGAAGGTCCTTAAAGTGCAATTGACCCCTCTAGTAATGGTTGGCTGGCCATAGGAGACAAACAATGTCAAATTGGTCAAAGTGGTTGAAATTAGGTGGACTAAATTGATGTTTTATAATAAAATAAAGAAAGAAAAGATATCATCTTTTCTTCTCTTCTTCTCCACCGAAAATTAGCAGCAAAATAGGGGTTTGAAAGCTCAAAAATTTCAGCAAGCTTTTCTCCTTACAAGTAAGTGATTCTAGTGGTCTTTCTTGATAATATTTGTACTTTCGGAACCCCTAAAGCTTAAGCTAGCTAATGAGGGGACTATTTTGTAAAATGGTTGAAAACCTAGGGTTTTGCCATGTGAGCACTTATGTTGTTGCTGCATTTTTATGGAAGAATATGAGTCCTAGTTGTTAAATAAACAACTTTTATGAAAGGTGTTATCATGAAAACACCTCAAAGGACCTTTTTTGTAAAGGTTATAAAATATGTGCTAAATGTGTGAAATGATGAGTATTGAGAGTTGCCATAAGAGAAATAAATGTTCACCTAGGCTCGTTAAATAAATAAATTTGATTAGAATTGATTTCCGAGCCTAGGGGTAAAATGGTCATTTTGTGAAAGCTTAAAGGCAAAATGGTAATTTTGCTAAAATTATGATTATTGAAATGTATTTATTAATGTGGCGATTAAAAGAGCTGAATTGTTATTATAGATCAAGAAGAACGAAGAATTAACCTTGACCGAGGAAAGGGCAAGGTATCGGACTAGATCGACAATTTGGCCTATTTTGAAATTGAGGTAAGTTTGTGTGTAATAAGTTCAACATCATGCTAGTATGTTTTAAAATGTTTGATATTTGTGAAAATGTACAATATTTCTATGAATTTGAGTAATGATGTTGAATGGGAAAAATGATGAGAATTGTGATGTTGAAGTCCCGGTTGGACTTTAATAAATGAGAGAATAATGTCCACAAGACTTGAGATGGGTAAGGTCCCGTATAAGACCATGTCTGGGACATGGCCTCGGCACTGAATTGAGATCCCGTATAAGACCATATCTGGGATATGGCATCGGCATAGAATAAGAAGATCGTATAAGACCATATCTGGGATATGGCACCGACAATTGAGATGAACTCCCGTATAAGACCATATCTGGGATATGGCATAGGTATCTAGAGGTGACCCCATGTAAGACCACATTTGGGATGTGGCATTGGCGTCGTATTCATGTGAATGATGATGATCATGTATTCTTGAGTATCCCAAGTGATTCAATGGGATAAATAGTTAAACTTATAATTGAGATGAAATTAGTGTTAAAGCTATGTAATGAAGTGATACAGGTATATGTGAGTAATTTCGAGAATGGTTTACGAGATATGGCATGATATGTAATTGGTATGGGTAAGCATGAGTAAGTTATGGCAGTGTGCTTAAGACTTTGTGTTTTCATTCAACGCAATTGATGGATGACATTATGAGCCTTTATGTTGTTACTTATTTCATGCAAACTTACTAAGCTTTATGCTTACCCCTCTCATTTCTCTTTTCCTTGTAGTATTGCCAAGCTAACTCAGGGATCGTGGGACGTCGGAGTTCAGAATCACACTATCGACTTCTCCTTGGTATAGCAAAGTTAGATTCATTTTGAGTATGGCATGTATAAGGCTTGGTCATTTTGTTATGTCATATTTGTTAGCCAAAGTGTTGGCTATTAATGTTGTTCAATTCATTTTGTAAATGGTCATGGGAAATTGGCCTACACTTGACATGTTCATATATTCAATGATGATGAATTTCATGAAGTGTATGCTTGTATGGATGTCTTGATTATGAGTTCTTAGAGGTGCCATATGGTCATAATATGTGTTGGATTGAATTAATATAAGTATGGTAGCTGTACAGGGTGTTATTTGGCTTGGTAGATAGCCTTTCAAATGTCCACACGGGTAAACACGGGCGTGTCTCTAGGCCGTGTGTGACACACGGTCAGCCCCATGGGCGTGTGGAGAGGCCGTGTGTTCACTTGCATGCGAGGTTTACAAGTCAGTATGCTCAGTAGTAAACACACGGGCATAGACACGGTCGTGTGTCTCAGCCGTGTAGAAGGCACGGCCATGGACATGGGCGTGTGCCCAGGCCGTGTGAAGTCTGCACCTGAAATTAAGAATTTAATTTGCCACACAGTCGAAGGACACGGGCGTGTGCCTTGGTCGTGTGACCCTATTGAGATGATGACGTCTTAAACAGAATGTCAAGGTTTTCACACACGGGCGAAGACAAGGGCGTGTGTCAGGCCGTGTAAAAACCCCTGTAGGTTCGAAGTAGAAAATAAATCCACACGGGTGTGGAACACAGGCATGTGATATGCCACACGGGCATGTTCCATCCTTCACACGGGCATGTGGCCCTGTTTTATGTCAAATTTGTCTAAGGGTTCAAAAGTTTTCGGTTTAGTCTCGAATCATTCAAGGTACAAGTTTAGGGTCTGGTAGACCTATAATAAGGACATTATGGTCTTGAATGAAAAGTTTTAATTTGAAATGAAATTTTTACGAATCGATGTTGCACGATTGAGCAAGTTAAGTATGGTAATGCCTCGTACCCGGTTCAGGTGTCGAATACGGGTAAGGGGTGTTACATTTAGTGGTATCAGAGCTACGGTTTAGTCGATTCTCGGACTAACGTAGCGTAAGTATGAGTCTATCTATACATGCCATATGTATGAGTATTTCCATAATGATAGTGTGACGACTCATGACGATTTGAATTGTGTTTCTATATAGTAAATGGATCCCGATCGAACTGCAGCCGATGATGCTGCAAGTAATGCGCCGGCTCCCGTGCAAGGGACCACGCCAGTAGAAAGTAGACCCGAGACTATGGGTCAGAGAGAAGAGGCTCGGGAATCCTTTTTCCATATGAAGAGTAACTGGTATACCGAGTTTATTCGAGCAAATCCTAATGCTCAACCCCCTCCACCCCCACCTATTCCTCAGCCCACTCCTGTAGCTCCTCAAGTGGTAGAGGTAGTGAGAAGAGAAAGGCCTCCGGTTGACAAAATCTGGAAACAAGGAGCTGAGGAATTTCGGGCTAGTAAAGATGATGATCCGAAGAGGGCGAAATTCTGGCTTGAGAATACCATCAGAGTATTCGACGAGTTGTCATGCACATCAAAAGAGTGCATGAAATGTATAGTATCTCTCTTGAGAGATTCAGCTTATCAGTGGTGGAACACCCTTGTGTTGGTGGTACCAAGGGAGAGAGTTAATTAGGAATTCTTCCAAGAGGAATTCCGGAAGAAGTACATTAGCCAGAGGTTTATTGACCAGAAAAGAAAGGAGTTCTTAGAGCTAAAGCAAGGTCGAATGATAGTGACTGAATATGAGCGTGAATTCATAAGGCTCAGCAAATACGCTCGAGAGTGCGTATTGACAGAAGCCATCATGTGTAAAAGGTTTGAGGATGGGTTAAATGAGGATGTCCGTTTATTAGTTGGTGTCCTCGAACTAAAAGAATTTGTGGTGCTGGTAGATAGAGCCTGTAAGGCCAAGGAACTGGTTAAAGAGAAAAGGAAGGCTGAAAACGAGTCTCGCGACTCGAAGAAGAGACAGTTAGGCAAGTCATTCCAATCCTCATCCAA
This sequence comes from Gossypium sturtianum, assembly GCA_025698515.1. Taxonomy (NCBI): domain Eukaryota; kingdom Viridiplantae; phylum Streptophyta; class Magnoliopsida; order Malvales; family Malvaceae; genus Gossypium; species Gossypium sturtianum. The sequence goes on from CM046952.1 coordinate 72,868,423, forward strand.
GAAGTCAAGAGATTTCACTATTCAATCGGCCACCTTAGCTGGGTTTTCAAGTAGAAGTAAGGATAGACAGTACCCGGGGTCTAAAGCTCAGACTACTTCGGTTGCTAGTGTTGGCAATGCTCGACCGAGTAGACCGGAATGTCCGCAGTGCAGCAAACATCATCCCAGGGAGTGTCGAGCAAACGAGAAAGCTTGTTTCAAGTGTGGATCCCTAGACCATTTTATCAAAGATTGCCCCGAGGTGGGTGAGAAAGAGAGACCTCAGAGTGCAAGACTGGGAGGTACTGCTAGAGGAAGGCCACAGAGAAACCTGGGAAATGAAATGAGTAGTAAGAATACATCTAGAGAGCAGACTGCAAGAGCTGAGGGTAGAGCACCGGCAAAAACATATGCCATTCGCGCTCGCGAAGAGGCTTCCTGTCCCGACGTAATTACGGGTACACTTTCTCTTTATGATACTCATGTTATAGCATTGATTGATCCGGGATCTACCCACTCGTATATTTGTATGAAATTAGCCTCTAGTATGAACATGCCTATATAATCTACCGAATTTGTAATAAGAGTGTCAAATCCCCTAGGCAAATGTATGTTAGTCAATAGAGTATGCAAAGATTGTCCTTTGATGATTAGAAGTCATTACTTTCCGGCTAATCTTATGTTATTGTCGTTTGATGAATTCGATGTCATCCTTGGGATGGATTGGTTAACCACTCATGATGTGATAGTGAATTGTGGAAGGAAGTTTATTGAGTTGAAATGTGAAAGTGGGGATCTTATTCGTGTAGAATCCGATGAGCAAGACAGATTGCCAGTAGTGATATCTTCCTTGTTGACTCAGAAATATCTAAGAAAGGGGTACGAAGCTTACCTTGCCTTTGTGATGAATACTAGAGAGACTGAGTTAAGAATTGAATCAATGCCCATAGTATGTGAGTATCTGGATGTTTTCCCAGAAGAATTGCCAGGCTACCTCCGGTTAGAGAGATTGAATTTGGGATTGAGATAGCTCCTGGTACTGCCCCATTTCTATTACTCCATACAGAATGGCCCCAACCGAGCTAAAAGAACTGAAAGCACAGTTACAAAAGTTGACGGATAAAGGCTTCGCAAGACCGAGTTATTCTCCATGGGGTGCTCCCGTATTATTTGTGAAGAAGAAAGATGGTTCCATGAGGTTATGTATAGATTATCGGCAGCTCAATAAGGTAACTGTGAAGAACAAGTATCCGTTGCCAAGAATCGATGATTTATTTGATCAATTGAAGGGAGTCACGGTATTTTCCAAGATAGACTTGAGGTCTGGATATTATCAGTTAAGAGTCAAGGACTCGGATGTGCCGAAAACTGCATATCAGACAAGGTATGGTCACTATGAATTTTTGGTCATGCCTTTCGGGTTAACAAATGCCCCTGCAGTTTTCATGGATTTGATGAATCGTATCTTTCGGCCATATTTAGATAAATTTGTTGTAGTCTTTATTGATGATATATTGATCTACTCTCGGGATGAGAACGAGCATGTTGAACATTTGAGAACGATTCTGCAAATTTTGAGAGATAAACATTTGTATGCCAAGTTTAGTAAAAGTGAATTTTGGTTTAAGGAAGTTGGATTTTTGGGGCACATTGTCTCGGGAGATGGAATTAGAGTCGACACGAGTAAGATTTCAGCGATTGTTGAATGGAAGCCGCCAAAGAATGTAACCGAAGTTAGAAGTTTTCTGGGCCTAGCTGGCTACTATAGACGTTTTGTCAAGGGATTTTCCATGATAGCTACTCCGATGACGAAGTTGTTACAAAAAGGTGTAAAGTTTGAATGGACAGAAAAGTGCCAACAGAGTTTTGAGAAACTAAATGCGTTGTTGACTGAAGCTCCTGTTTTAGTGCAACCAGAGCCGGGAAAAGAATTCGTGGTTTACAGCGATGCATCCTTGAATGGATTAGGTTGTGTACTCATGCAAGAGGGCAAGGTGATAGCATATGCCTCTAGACAATTAAAGCCGCATGAGAAGAACTACCCGACCCACGATTTGGAATTAGCCGCAATTGTATTTGCACTAAAGATTTGGAGACACCATTTTTATGGTGAGAAATGCTAGGTGTTCACTGATCATAAGAGCCTAAAGTACTTGATGACTCAAAAGGAGTTGAACCTAAGGCAGAGAAAATGGTTAGAACTAATAAAGGATTATGAGCTAGTGATTGACTACCATCCGAGAAAAGTGAACGTGGTCGCCGATGCCTTGAGTAGGAAATCCCTGTTTGCGCTGAGAGCCATGAATACACGAATAGCTTTGTCAGATGATGGTTCTATTCTAGTTGAGTTGAGGGCTAGACCGATGTTTCTCCAAGAGATTTGTGAAGCTCAAAAAGGTGACAACGATTTTCAAGCTAAAAGAGTTCATTGTGAGTCAAATGTTGAGTCGGACTTTTGAATAAATCCTGATAGATGTTTGATGTTCCGAGGTAGGGTCTGTGTACCCAGAGATGATGAGCTTATTCGAAAGATTCTACATGAAGCACATAGTGGATGCTTATCTGTACATCCAGGCAGCACGAAGATGTATAACGACTTGAGGAAATGGTATTGGTGGTCGAGTATAAAGAAAGACATTTTCGAGTTTGTGTCGAGATGTCTAATCTGTCAACAAGTGAAAGCTGAACATCAAGTACCTTCGAGTTTACTTCAGCCTATTATGGTTCCCGAGTGGAAATGGGACCGTATTACTATGGACTTCGTGACGGGTCTACCGTGGACGCCGAAAAAGAAAGATGCAGTATGGGTCGTGGTCGATAGACTCACGAAGTCAGCCCATTTCATACCAGTACGGGTTGACTACTCGCTTGATAAGTTGGCAGATTTGTATGTGACAAAAATAGTAAGACTTCACGGTGTACCATTGTTGATTATTTCGGATAGAGATCCGAGATTTACGTCACGGTTTTGGAAAAAGTTGCAAGAGGCCTTAGGCACAAAATTGAGCTTTAGCACAACTTTCCATCCGCAAATCGACGGAAAGTCAGAAAGAGTAATACAAATACTTGAAGACATGCTTCGATGTTGTGTTTTGGAATTCCAAGGTAATTGGGAGAAATACTTACCGCTGGTGGAATTCGCCTACAATAACAGCTTTCAGACGAGTTTAAAGATGGCGCCTTATGAGGCATTGTATGGGCGTAAGTGCCGAACGCACCTGTATTGGACCGAACTTAGAGAGAATCAAATTCACGGGGTCGATTTAGTCAAAAAAATCGAAGAGAAGGTAAAAGTGATATGTGAGTGTCTAAAAGCTGCATCAGATAGACAAAAGTCCTATGCAGACTTGAAACGGAAAGAGATTGAGTTTCAAGTTGGAGATAAACTGTTTCTGAAAGTATCACCATGGAAGAAGGTCCTCAGATTTGGCCAGAAAGGCAAGTTGAGTCCGCGCTTTATCGGACCATATGAGATTACTGAAAGGATAGGGCCGGTAGCTTATCGCTTGGCCTTGCCACCTGAGCTGGAAAAGATTCATGATGTCTTCCACATATCTATGTTACGTCGATATTGTTCAGACCCTTCGCATGTGATTGTACCATCGGAGGTAGAAATTTGACCAGATATGACTTATGGCGAAGAGCCGGTTAAAATTTTGGCACGAGAAGTCAAACAATTGAGAAATAAAAGTATAGCACTTGTGAAAGTACTATGGCAAAGACACGGGGTGGAAGAGACTACATGGGAGCCCGAAGAGACTATGAGAAACTAATATCCCAACCTTTTCACCGGTAAGATTTTCGGGGACGAAAATCCTTAAGGGGGGAGAATTGTAACAGCCCGATTTAGGGGCTAGTCGAAACAGTGGTTTCAGAACCACTAATTCAAAGTCAGAGAAAATTATTTTAATGTTATTTCATGAATTAGAGCATGATTATAAAGGTGCATGAAAATTTTGGTGCGTTAATTTTAGCGATTTCATGTTTAATTACGAAAAAGGACTAAATTGCATAAAGTGCGAAAGTTCTACTTTTCATGCTAAGGGATCCTAATAGCTATAGAATATTAATTGAAGGTCCTTAAAGTGCAATTGACCCCTCTAGTAATGGTTGGTCGGCCATAGGAGGCAAACAATGTCAAATTGGTCAAAGTGGTTGAAATTAGGTGGACTAAATTGATGTTTTATAATAAAATAAAGAAAGAAAAGATATCATCTTTTCTTCTCTTCTTCTCCACCGAAAATTAGCAGCAAAATAGGGGTTTGAAAGCTCAAAAATTTCAGCAAGCTTTTCTCCTTACAAGTAAGTGATTCTAGTGGTCTTTCTTGATAATATTTGTACTTTCGGAACCCCTAAAGCTTAAGCTAGCTAATGAGGGGACTATTTTGTAAAATGGTTGAAAACCTAGGGTTTTTCCATGTGAGCATTTATGTTGTTGCTGCATTTTTATGGAAGAATATGAGTCCTAGTTGTTAGATAAACAACTTTTATGAAAGGTGTTATCATGAAAACACCTTAAAGGACCTTTTTGTAAAGGTTATAAAATATGTGGTAATTGTGTGAAATGATGAGTATTGAGAGTTGCCATAGGAGAAATAAATGTTCACCTAGGCTCGTTAAAGAAAGAAATTTGATTAGAATTGATTTCCGAGCCTAGGGGTAAAATGGTCATTTTGTGAAAGCCATTTTGCCAAAATTATGATGATTGAAATGTATTTATTAATGTTGCGATTAAATGAGTTGAATTGTTATTATAGATAAAGAAGAACGAAGAATTAACCTTGACCAAGAAAAGGGCAAGGTATCGGACTAGATCGATAATTTGGCCTATTTTGAAATCGAGGTAAGTTTGTGTGTAATAAGTTCAACATCATGCTAGTATGTTTTAAAATGTTTGATATTTGTGAAAATGTACAATATTTCTATGAATTTGAGTAATGATGTTGAATGGGAAAAATGATGAGAATTGTGATGTTGAAGTCCCGGTTGGACTTTAATAAATGAGAGAATAATGTCCACAAGACTTGAGATGGGTAAGGTCCCGTATAAGACCATGTCTGGGACATGGCCTCAGCACCGAATTGTGATCCCGTATAAGACCATATCTGGGATATGGCATCAGTATCGAATAAGAAGATCGTATAAGACCATATTTGGGATATGGCATCGGTATCTAGAGGTGACCCCATATAAGACCACATTTGGGATGTGGCATTGGCATCGTATTCATGTGAATGATGATGATCATGTATTCTTGAGTATCCCAAGTGATTCAATGGGATAAATAGTTAAGCTTATAATTGAGATGAAATTATTGTTAAAGCTATGTAATGAAGTGATACAAGTATATGTGAGTAATTCCGAGAATGGTTTACGAGATGTGGCATGATATGTAATTGGTATGGGTAAGCATGAGTAAGTTATGGTAGTGTGCTTAAGACTTTGTGTTTTCATTCAACGCAATTGATGGATGACATTATGGGCCTTTATGTTGTTACTTATTTCATGCAAACTTACTAAGCTTCATGCTTACCCCTCGCATTTCCCTTTTCCTTGTAGTATTGCCAAGCTAACTCAGGGATCGTGGGATGTCGGAGTTCGGAATTACACTACTGACTTCTCATTGGTATAGCAAAGTTAGATTCATTTTGAGTATGGCATGTGTAGGGCTTGGTCATTTTGTTATGTCATATTTGTTAACCAAAGTGTTGGCTATTAATGTCGTTCAATTCATTTTGTAAATGGTCATGGGAAATTGGCCTACACTTGACATGTTTATATATTCAATGATGATGAATTTCATGAAGTGTATGCTTGTGTGGATGTCTTGATTATGAGTTCTTAGAGGTGCCATATGGTCATAATATGTGTTGGATTGAATTGGTATGAGTATGGTTGCTGTGCAGGGTGGTATTTGGCTTGGTAGATAGCCTTTCAAATGTCCACACGGGTAGACACACGGGCATGTGTCTAGGCCGTGTGTGACACACGGTCAGCCCCATGGGCGTGTGGAGAGGCCGTGTGTCCCCTTGCATGCTAGGTTTACAAGTCAGTATGCTCAGTAGTAAACACACGGGCAGAGACACGGCCGTGTGTCTCAGCCGTGTGGAAGGCACGGCCATGGACATGGACGTGTGCCCAGGCCGTGTGAAGTTTGCACCTGAAATTAGGAATTTAATTCGCCACACGGTCGAAGGACACGGGCGTGTGCCTTGACATTGTGACCTTATTGAGATGATGACGTCATAAACAGAATGTCAAGGTTTTCACACACGGGCGAAGACACGAGCGTGTCGTGGCCGTGTGAGGGACACGGTTATGGACACGGGCGTGTGTCAGGCCGTTTGAAAACCCCTGTAGGTTCGAAGTAGAAAATAAATCCACACGGGTTTGGAACACGGGCATGTGATATGCCACACGGGCGTGTTCCATCCTTTACACGGGCGTGTGGCCCTGTTTTATGTCAAATTTGTCTAAGGGTTCAAAAGTTTCCGGTTTAATCCCGAATCATTCCGGGTACAAGTTTAGGGTTTGGTAGACCTATAATAAGGACATTATGGTCTTGAATGAAAAGTTTTAATTTGAAATGAAATTTTTACGAATCGATGTTGCACGATTGAGCAAGTTAAGTATGGTAATTCCTCGTACCCGATTCAGTTGTCGAATTTGGGTAAGGGGTGTTACAGCTACAGAGGAACATTTTGGTTGCTATGTTGCGACACAAGTCTGATGTGTCGCTACATCGACTCTAGATGGAAATTAAACATGAAACAGGGGCATTTTGGTCTGCACAATCGAACTTAAAGCTTAGGAACGTCAGCTGACCTAGGGTTAAGGACGACGACCACCTGAAGGCTATAAATATGCTCCTTTGGCACATGTTATAGACACCTTTTCCATTAACCTATTTTCTTTCTTTAGATTTGGTTTCGCTTTCTTTCTTAGGTTTCTAGAGTTTAGCTTGTTTGTTCGTTGTTTTCTTTCAAGAGATCTGGATTGTGGAATCATTCAACTCTGTGGATTTACGCTTAATATCAATACAATCAGGCTCTTCCATTTACTCTTATCTTATCAATTTAATTAGTATGCTTTCTCTTTACATCGATTAGATATTGTTTATGAATACCATGAGGAACTAATCCTTCTATGGGGTATTCACAAGTGGAGGTATGATTTGTTAACTGTTTTGTAGGGTTACTCAATGGATCACTTGTTTGGGAAAGGGAGAACGTGAAACAAAACCTAGGCCTGACAACCTCGGGAAGTCATCTAGGTTGGAATTAACCCAAAATTAGTATTGCCCATCCGTGAATATTGTAACACCCCATACCCGAGTCCGAGACTAAGACTGGGTACGAGACATTACCATGCTTGAACTCACTTAACATGTACTTACGGGCTATAAAATTTTGTTCCGAATTAAAAACTTCTCTTTCTTAGTCAAATTAGACATTTCATGGGCCTACGAGGCCTCAGACTTACGTCCCGAAACTTTCGGAACTCATCTAGAAACTTTCTCTCGAACAGGGGTCACACGTCCATGTGACTTGGGACACGCCCGTGCACTCCTAAAACATGCCCATAAGTACATGTTAAGTGAGTTCAAGCATGGTAATGTCTCGTACCCAGTCTTAGTCTCAAACTCGGGAATGGGGTGTTACATTTAGTGGTATCAGAGCTACGGTTTAGTCGGTTCTAGGACTAACATAGCACGAGCACGAGTCTAGCTATACATGCCATACATAAGAATATTTTTATAATGATAGTGTGACGACTCCTGACGACTTAAATCATGTTTATTCATTTAGTAAATGGATCCCGATAGAGCTGTGGCGGATGACGTAGAAAATGTAACGCTCCCGGCCCCCCAAGGATGGTGCCGAACGAGAATGAGAATAGACCCACTACGGTGAGTCAAGAAGGAGGAGAAGGGGCTAGAGAAGGCTTCCTCCACATGATGAACACATGGTATACGGAGTTCGTTCGTAGGAACCCAAATGCACAACCCCCTCCACCCCCACCTATTCCTCAACCTATCCCAAAGTAGCCTCAAGTAGTAGAGGTGGTAAGAGGAGAGAAGCCTACGGTTGATAGGATTAAGAAACATGGGGCGTAAGAATTCTCGGCTAGAAAAGATGATGATCCTAAAAGGCCGAGTTCGGATAGAAAATACTATCGTAGTATTTAATGAGTTGTCATGCACACTTGAGGAGTGCATGAAGTGTGTAGTCTCTCTTTAAGAGATTCTGCACACCAATGGTGGAACACCCTTGTGTCGGTGGTACCGAGGAAAAGATCACATGGGAATTTTTCCAATAAGAGTTCAAGAAAAAGTATATCACCAAAGGTTCGTGGACCGTAAAAGAAAGGAATTTCTAGAGTTAAAGCAAGGCAAGATGCCTGTGGATCGATGATGCGTGAGTTTGTGCGGCTCAAAGAAAATACGCTCGAGAATGCGTATCCACCGAGGCCATCATGAGTAAGAGATTTGAAGATGGGCTAAATGAGGACATCAAATTGTTTGTTGCTTTCCTAGAACTGAAGGAATTCATTGTACTAGTAGAGAGGGCTTGTAAAGCCGAAGAACTAGTAAAGGAGAAGAGAAAGTCTGAAATAGAGTCTCGTGACTCTAAAAAGAGATAGTGGAATAAGTCATTCCAATCCACATCCAAGAAGTCAAGAAATTTCTCAACCCGATCGGCTACTTCCACTGGGTTTTCAAGGAAGGACAAGAGTAAGCGGTGATGATTCGGAAGTAAGGCACTGCACAACCTCGGTTGCTAGTGTGGGAACATCCGATCGGATAGACCCGAATGCCTACAATGTGGCGCGACGTCATCTTGGAGAATGTTGAGCACATGAAAATGCATGTTTCGTATGTGGTTCCCGTGACCACTACATAAAAGATTGTCCAGAGACAATGAAAGAAGATAGAGCTCAGAACCCGAGATCCAGGAGTGTGGTCAGAGGAAGACTGCAGAGGAACCCAAGAAGTGGGGCAAGTTGAAGAGGTAACCCTAGAGAGCAGGCTGCGAGACCCGAGGGTAGGGCGCCTGCGAGCACTTATGCCATTCGCGCTCGCGAAGAGGCATCTTCTCCTGATGTTATTACGGGTACCTTTTCTCTTTTTGATATCAAAGTTATTGCTTTAATAGATCTCGGATCCATACACTCTTACATTTGTATGAAACTAGTATCTAGTATGAATATGCCTATAGATTCTACAAAATTTACGATTAAGGTGTCTAATCCTTTAGGCAAGAGTGTGTTAGTTGATGAAGTATGTAAAGATTGTCCATTAATGATTAGAGGTCATTACTTTAAAGCAAATCTTATGTTGCTACCATTTGATGAGTTTGACATCATTCTTGGTATGGACTGGTTGACCACTCATGATGTAATAGTTAATTGTGGGAAGAAATATATTGAGATGAGATGTGAGAATGGGGATACTCTCCATATAGAATCAGATGAGCAAAGTAAATCACCGGCAATGATTTTTCACATGACGACATAGAGATACGTAAGAAAGGGGTATGAGGCATATTTGGCCTTTGTGATGAATGATAAAGAAACAGAGTTAAAGATTGAGTCGATGCACTGATAGTATGTGAGTACGTGGATGTTTTACTCAAGAATTACCGGACTACCCCCAGTAAGAGAGATTGAGTTCGACATTGAACTGGCTCCCGATACTGTACCAATATCTATTACTCCTTACAGAATGGCTCCAACGGAGTTGAGAGAGTTGAAGTCACAGTTGCAAGAGTTGACAGATAAAGGTTTTGCGAGATCAAGTTGTTCTCCATGGGGTGCTCCCGTTTTATTTGTGAAAAAGAAAGATGGCACCATGAGATTGTGCATAGATTACCGTCAACTTAATAAAGTGACAGTAAAGAACAAGTACCCATTGCCAAGGATTGATGATTTGTTCGATCAATTGAAGGGAGCCACTGTATTCTCTAAGATAGACTTGAGATCGGGGTACTACCAGCTGAGAGTAAAGGAATCAGATGTGTCCAAGATAGCTTTTCGAACAAGGTATGGGCTTTATGAATTTTTAGGCATGCCCTTTGGTTTGACCAATGCTTCTGCGGTATTCATGGACTTAATGAACCGCATTTTTAGACCATACCTCGACAAGTTTGTAGTCGTTTTCATTGATGACATACTGATTTATTCCCGAGATGAGAATGAGTATCTTGAGAACCTACTGACGCTTTTTTCTGAGACTCTTCGAGAAAATCAATTATATGCCAAGTTCAGTAAAAGTGAATTTTGGCTCAAGAAAGTAGGATTTCTGGGACATATTGTCTCGGGAGATAGAGTCCGAGTAGACCTAAGTAAGATTTTAGCCATAATGGACTAGAATCCACCGAGAAATGTCTCTGAGGTTAGAAGTTTCCTAGGCCTAGCTGGCTATTATAGACGATTTGTCAAGGGGTTTTCTATGATTGCAACCCCGATGACTAAACTGCTATTCTGAGAAAAATGTGAAGTTTGAGTGGGCGAGAAAGATGCTAACAAAGTTCCGAGAAACCAAAGCGATGTTGACAAAGCTCCAGCTTTAGTACAACTGAGGCGGGAAAGAATTTGTGATTTACAAATGATGCATCCTTAAATGGATTAGGTGTGTACTTATGCAAGAAGGCAAAGTGATTGCTTACGCCTCAAGACAGCTTGAAGTCACATGAGAAGAATTATCTCGACCCACGATCTAGAGTTGGCTGCCATAGTCTTCGCATTGAAGATATGGAGACACCACCTATATGGTGAGAGATGTCGGATCTTCACCGATCACAAAAGTTTAAAGTACTTGATAACGCAGAAAGAGTTGAACTTAAGGCAGCGGAGATGGTTAGAGTTGATAAAAGACTATGAATTGGTCATTGACTACCATCCCAGGAAGGCGAATGTGGTCGCCGACGCTTTGAGTAGAAAGTCCCTATTTGCATTAAGGGCAATGAATTCACGGATGACTTTATCCGACGATGGTTCTATTCTAGCTGAGTTGAAAGCTAGACCAGTATTTTTCCTAGAGAATTTTGAGGCTCGGAAAGAAGATAGTGAATTGCAAGTCAAGAGAGCTCGGTCAGAGAGCGGATGTTGAGTCCGATTTCGGATTAGTTCCAATGGAAGTCCGATGTTCAAAGATAGAATTTGTGTACCAAGAAAGAACGAGCTTATTCAGAGAATTTTGCATGAAGCACATAACGGATGTTTATCTCAGACATCCGGTAGTACCAAAATGTTTAATGACTTAAAGCAACATGATTGGTGGCCGAGAATGAAGAAAGATATTTCGAGTTTGTTTCAAATGCTTGATTTGTCGCCAAGTAAAGGTCGAACACCAAGTAACTTCGGGTTTGCTTCAACCCATTTTGGTTCCGAGTGGAAATGGGACCGTATTACTATGGATTTTGTAACGGGTTTACTGTTGTCTCCGAGCAAGAAAGATGCTGTATGGGTCGTGGTTGATAGACTTACGAAGTCAGCCCATTTTATACCTATATGAGTTGATTACTCACTAGACAAGTTGGCAAACTTATATGTTTTAGAAATAGTAAGGCTTCACGGTGTTCCGTTGTCAATCATCTCGGATAGAGATTCGAGGTTTACATCCAGATTTTGGAAGAAGTTGCAAGAGGCCTTGGGTACAAAGTTGAACTTTAGTACCGCTTTTCATCCTCAAACTGACGGCCAGTCGAGAGGTTAATTCAAGTACTCGAGGATATGCTCAGATGTTGTATTCTCGAATTCCAAGGCAATTGGGAAAAGTTTCTCCTATTGGTAGAGTTTGCCTACAATAATAGTTTTCAGTCAAGTTTAAAGATGGCGCCTTATGAGGCTCTATATGGGCGTAAGTGCAGAACGCCTTTATTTTGGACTGAACTCAAGGAAAACCAAATTCACGGGGTTGATTTGGTTAGAAAAGTTGAAGAGAAAGTGAAAGTGATACGAGAATGTTTAAAAGCTGCATCAGATAGACAGAAGTCCTATTCGGACTTAAAAAGAAAAGAGATAGAGTATCAAGTCGGAGATAAAGTTTTCTTGAAAGTGTCACCATGGAGAAAGGTTCTCAGATTTGGCCGTAAAGGCAAGTTGAGTCCACGTTTTATCGGACCATATGAGAATACTGAAAGAGTTGGGCCGATAACTTATCGATTGGCTTTTCCATCAGAGTTAGAAAAGATTCACGATGTGTTTCACGTGTCAATGTTGAGACGCTACCGATCAGATCTTTCACATGTAATTACCCCGTCAGAGATAGAGATTCATCCCGACATGACTTATGGTGAAGAACCAATTAGGGTTTTAGCTCGGAAAGTCAAGCGCTTAAGGAATAAAAGTATTGCCCCACGTAAAAAGTATTGTTGCAAAGACATGGAATAGAAGAAGCTACGTGGGAACCGAAGAGAGCATGAGAAACCAACCCAAACCCGCTTGTCTCGTAAGATTTTCGAGAGACGAAAATTCCTAAGAGGGGGAATTGTAATGTGACCGATTCAGGGTCGAAGTCGTAATAGTGGTGCGAGACCACAAATGAAAGTTAGTAAATTGAGTTCTTAAGGTTTATGACATGTTTGCATGATAGTATTAAAGTTCCATGTAGAAATTTTGTGAAATTTACATGGAATGATCAAATAGGACTAAATTGCAAAAGTTGCAAAATATGAGTTTCTAGAAGCTTTTTGTATGAAATAGCTTTAGAATATTAATTAGAAGTCCTTAAATAGCAATTTGCCCAAATTATAAGTTTTGGACAAAAATGGACATGAGTTAGTAATTTGTAAATTTTTAAAGAGAAGGGCATTTTGGTTATTTACCAATTAAATGATTAAAATAGGAAAAAGATGATAAAAAAAAATTTCATTCATCTTCTTCCTTGTGCCGAAGATTGGGAGACTCTATAGCTAGGGTTCTTCAAATTTTTGAAGCTTGCAAGTAAGTCATCCTAGCCCCGTTTTTAATATTCTTCGTATTTTTGGAGCCCTCGTATTATGAATTAGCTATTTTTAGCTATAAGATGAGCTAAGAAGCATGTTCAAAAATCTACCCATGTGTATCATGCATGTAAAATGATATTTTATGGAAGATTATGGGAGTTTGATGTTAGATAAACATCTTTTCCTTAGTGAATTTCATGAAAAATGATAGTATGGTCTAATTTGTAATAGTTATGAAATTAGTCATACCTATTAGAATAGTGAGAATTGACGATTGTTATAGTAGAGAAAATGAATCAGCTAAGCATGATGTTTAAGAAAGTTAAATGAGAATCATTTTACGAGCCTAGGGGCAAAAGTGCAAATAAGAGAAAGTTTAGGGGCAAAATAGTAATTTTACCAAAGTATGAGTTAAGAGTCAATTTAGTCAATGTGAGTATTAAATGATCTAATTATTATTATAGATCAAGAAAACGGCTTGATCGGCGAGGCAAGAACAAAGTCGAGGACTAAATTCCATATCTACATACATTTTGTATATTGAGGTAAGTTTGTATGATTTCTAAGATTTATGATTATTGTCATTGAATTGCTTAGCATAATGTACATTATTACCATAGAAATGCTTATTGCTATGTTAAATAAAGAAATTAATGAGATTAAGCATGAGAAAGTCCTGATTGAAGTTGAATTACTTAGGATACTCGATCTACCACACGAGATAATAAAGTCCGTATAAGACCAAGCCAAGTCATGGCATCGGCAATCAAGCAAGTTATCATGTAAGTCCAAGACAAGTCTTGGCATTGAAGAGTTATTATGAGATGAAGACCCATGTAAGCCCAAGCCAAGGCATGGCATTGGTGAGTCTCCAAGCAAAGATGTCATGTAAGTCCAAGACAAGTCTTGGCATTGAAAAGCTATCATGAGGTAGAGATTCCATGTAAGTCCAAGCCATGGCATGGCATTGGTGAGTAACAAGAAAGATTTCATGTAAGTCCAAGCCAAGGCTCGGCATTGACCAGTTCATGAGTAAAGATACCAAGTAAGACCATGTCAAGACATGGCAATGGTAAGTTCCCAAGGGAACACACAAGGAAGACTTTGAGTAAGTCCATGTCAAGACATGGCATCAATACCAAGATGAGAGATCCCATGTAAGACCATATCGAGGATATGGCTTTGGCATCGAGTTATATGGGATGAGATTCAGTATCCTCGGTTATTCATAGAAATTCATCGGGCAAGAGAGAAAAGCTCAAATGATATAGTAAGAAAGTTAAGTAAGTAAAGTTATTATCAAGTTATGCTAGTTAAGAGTATTATTCATGATATGAATGATAAAGTTGAGATTATACTTATCATAGTAAAGTATACTGATCTATGTGATAAAGTGATACAGGTATATTGTTTACCGTACGAGCATGAGAATAGTAAGTACCATGAGATATGTAAGAATCAGTAAGAGTAAGTAAGCTTGAATACTTGAGATTCATAATGCCATTGTTTATGATGAATGGTTAATGTTAAGCAAATATATTGCTATGAGAATTACATGCAAACTTACTAAGCTAAATGCTTACGTCCTTTATTCTTTCTTTCCATGTAGTCTCGCCTAGCTAATCTCGTGGATCATCGTCATCGGAGCTCAGAGCACACTATCAATCGATATTTTGGTATAGCCAAGTGTTTATATTAAGTATGGCATGTATAGGAAACATTTCATTTTTGAGTTATGTTTTAAACCTGGCCAAAGTGTTGGCTATCAAGCTTAGTATTCTTTTTGTATATGGCCAAAGAGATGAGTCATGAATGATTAAGTATGTATTTTTAATCTATCAATGAAGTATACATCCTTGTTCATGTTAGATGTAATACTTGAGTTGCTAAATTGAGCATGAGTTTGGTCTTGATTTCAGGGTGGCAATTGGCTTGGTAAATAGCCTCTAAGTGCCCACACGGATGGACACACGCGCGTGTGTCAGGCCGTGCACACCGCACCTTTGTATCTTAAGTCGAGAATAGACCATAGACTAGTCACACGGGTGTGTGCCTAGGGCGTGTGATTATGTCGTTGTTGGCCATGGGCTAGCTACACGGGCGTGTGCCTTGGGCGTGGGGCATTGGCGCAATCGTCGGGGTTTTAGGCACGGTTTGGGGCCACGGGCGTGTCGGGCCGTGTGTAATTTTCCGTAATCCACCACGGGTGAAAGACACGGGCATGTTTTAGGGGTGCACGGCGTGTCCCAAGTCACACCTGACGTGTGACCCTGCTCGAGAGAAAGTTTCGGATGAGTTCCGAAAGTTTCGGACGTAAGTCCGAGGCCTCGTGAGGCCCATGAAATGTCTGATTTGACTAAGAAAGAGAAGTTTTTAATTTGGAATGAAATTTTATAGCCCATAAGTACATGTTAAGTGAGTTCAAGCATGGTAATGTCTCGTACCCAGTCTTAGTCTCGGACTCGGGTATGGGGTGTTACAAATACCTTAACCCCAAACCAATCTGGACTGTGAGGTTAGAAGATAAGTAGTTCTTACTGACTCGTTATGTTAGTGGAATATTGGAAGATCCTGCTAGGGTAGCGACTAGTTGATTGACAAAGAACCTGATACGACAGTTGATGGAGATTACCGAAGCGAGCTAATCACCCATACTCAGATTTGATTTATTCTTCCTTTTTAATATCTCGAATCTTATCTTTTTATGTTGTTTTATTTTTATTATTATAAAACCCCCCAAAATCCTTTATTTTATATTCTTCGTACTATAACTAAATGGAAAGTGCTAATTAGATCTTTTAGTGTTTAGGTTAGAATTGATATAGCGCTCCCCTCCCTTAGGTACGATCCTCGGAGTACTTACCCACTCTGTTGTAAAACTATATAACAACTAGACCCATATACTTGCGGATATCGCCTCGTAATTCTATATTGTAGTGTAGTATTCACACTCTAGACATTAGTATGTCCGGAGGTGGTCAAGTTGTTAGCGCCGTTGTCGGTGAGGCAACGTCACTAGATTGATTTTAATATTTGCATTTCAAAGAATAATTAGGAAATTTGTAGGTTATAATTATGACTTTCAATTGATTTTTTTAATTAACACTTCTAACATTTGTTTATTTTTAGGGAACCTAGACACAAAACAATCAGTTGGCACAAAGTCATGGATGACTTCTATTATATGTGGTCTGATGAAGACTTCGATTATGATGAAGATATTTACGAAGGAGTCTTTGAAGATTGGGAGATCCTGTAGAATCAACTATTAGTAATGTTCGAATTAAGTCAACTCCGAGGAGAAACCCTAGCTCGTCCCCAAGATGTTAACAACCACAATGATATGCCATCAGAAAGATACCAAAAGGTGCCAAGTCTGAAATTGCGCAGAGGGGAGAATGTCATCAAAGGTGCTTCCGAGGAAGGAGAAACCCTAGACTATTATTCATACCAAAGGTGTCGCGAAATACCTGTGAAGATGGCTACAAAGAAACATACTGGTTGCTATGTTGTGACACAGGTCCTAGTTTGTCATGACATTGACTCTAGGATGGGAATTAAACACTAAGTAGGGCATTTTGGTCTGCACAATTGAACTTAAAGCTCGGGAACGTCAGCTGATCTAGGGTTAAAGACAACGACCACCTGAAGGCTATAAATAGGCTCCTTAGGCATATGTTATAGACACATTTTCCATTCACCTAGTTCCTTTCTTTAGACTTAGTTCGTTTTATTTCTTTGGTTTCTAGAGTTTAGTTTATTTCTTCGTTGTTTTCTTTCAAGAGATCTAGATTGTGGAATCATTCAACTCTATGGATTTACGCTTAATATCAATACAATCAGGATCTTCCATTTACTCTATATTGTCGATTTAATTAGCATGCTTTCTCTTTATATCGATTATATATTATTTATGAATGCCATAGGGAACTAATCCTTTTATGGGGGATTAGCGAGTGGAGGTATGATTTGTTAACTGTTTTGTAGGGTCACTCAACGGATCAGCTATTTGGGAAAGGGAGAATGTGAAAAAAAACCTAGGCCTGACAACCTCGGGAAGTCATTAAGGTGGGAATTAACCCAAAATTGGTATTGCCTATCCGTGAACTCCTTAACCCCAAACCAATCTGGACTGTGAGGTTGGAAGATAAGTAGTTCTTGCTGACTCGTTATGTTAGTGGAAGATTGGAAGATCCTGCTAGGGTAGCGACTAGTTGATTGGCAAAAAACCCGAGACGACAATTGATGGAGATTACTGAAGCGAGCTAATCACCCATACTTAGATTTGATTTATTCTTTCTTTTTAATCTCTTGAATCTTATCTTTTTATGTTGTTTTATTTTTATTATTATAAAAACCCCAAAAATCCTTTATTTTATATTCTTTGTACTATAACTGAATGGAAAGTACTAATTAGATCTTTTAGTGTTTAGGTTATAATTGATATAGCGCTCGCCTCCCTTGGGTACGATCCTCGTAGTACTCACTCACTCCGTTGTAAAACTATATTACAACTAGACCCGTATACTTGCGGATACTGCCTCGTAATTCAATATTTTAGTGCAATATTCATACTCTGGATGTTAGTACGTCCGGAGGCGGTCAATAGGATTGAAATGTGATGAGATGATGATTGTAACAACCTTAGAGTTTTGGGGTATTTTAGGGATTTTAGCCTTAGAGTTTCGGAATTTTGCAACATGGTATATCGGTAATGTTTTTTACTATGGTTTTTAGAAAATTAAATCAATTTCTGAAAATGAGTTTTAAAGACCTTGAATTTTGAAAATTGGTCTGATTTTTAAATGAGTCAAAATTGTGAGGTTTTAAGAGGCAATTAGACCAGATTTTTGGAATAATTGCTTGTGGACATGATTCAATGCGTTATTTGAGAATTTAGTTGTAGCCTAAACCCTTACTCTAAATTTCGAGTGTATGCTTTCTATTTCCCTTATTTTATTTTTGGTAAATTATGTGATTATGAGAATATTTATGGATTGATTCTTATGATGTGATATTGTGATATGAGACATGTGTGATGACTATTGTGAATTGTATTGTGTTGTGGGCATGTTAAATATGCCAAATAATAGTGATGATGTGGTGTTAGCAATATAAATGTGCAGTGAAAGTGTGTAAAAACTGGTAAGTACACATGTGTTGAATTATGGAATATGATGCTAATGTAACAAGTTATGTATGTGATAAACTGATTTTAATGCACTCATATGTGGTTGGATATGTGATGGCTCAATGAGCATTATTGTGACACTTTAACTACAATTAAATGTGAATCCGATAAGCACGCATTGTGTACAAGTTGTGATGTGAATTGATGAATATGAATAGAGATGATGTGCATTAAATCAATAATTAAAATTTTATAATTGTGGATATTTTGGCCTTATGACCTTATGAGACTGTTGGATATAGTTGGCATGCCATAGGATTGTGAGTACTCACCTATATGTGTTTTGTGATTTGAGCATTGAGGCCCTAGGACAGGTTGGAGAGATAAGGGAATGTGAGCTAAGCTCTATTCAACGAGACATGTTTGGTGTGTTGGAGAGTGTTAGCTTTATGCTTCACTTTTGGGACATGTTTGACTCTATGAGTTTATGTGGTGTGTTGGAGATCCGTGTATCCGATGAGTGATGGTAGAGCTCACTTTTACGTTTCATAGCTTAAGTGCCAAATTAAGATGTTTTGAGTATTGTGATATATGCTTAAATGTTATGTGATTATATGTTTATTATGATATATGCTTGAATGTTATGTGATTATACAAGTATTGTGATATACGCATAAATGTTATATGATTATATGAGTATTGTGATATATGCTTAAATGTTATGTGATTATATGTATATTGTGATATATGCTTGAATGTTATGTGATTATACGAGTATTGTGATATATGTTTAAATGTTTTGTGATTATATGAGTATTGTGATATATGCTTGAATGTTAGGTGATTAATGTGTAATATGATATATGTTTAAAAGTGAATATGTTTACCATGTAAAAGAACTAGAAAATTAATGCACGAGTAAGTATATTATGACACTAGTGTTGGAACTGTTGAGGTTGTGCTATATGGTTGTTTCAGTGATGCTTGATGAATTGTTTGCATGGTAGTTATTCTAGGCATTCACTGAGCTTGTTGAGCTCACCCACTCCTTTTAAACCCTTCCAGAGCAGTTGAGTGCTGGTGTGAGCGGTGTGGTTCCAAGGGGTGATCCAAGCAAGTCCATTTTGCTTTTCGTATGTGTTATTGTTATTTTTTTTTCATTTTGGGAATAAGGCAATGTGGTAGAGTTTTACTGATATTTGCCATGATGTCTTGGATGCTTCCATAGATTATTAGTTCCTAAGTTTACGAGATTCGTTTTGTATTTCGTTGATTATTACTCGGACTTACTTTCGATGCTTAAGACTATTACTACGACCATTTTGATGTTTGTTTGATGATGATATGATAGCATGATGAATTAGTACAAGTTGGAATGACTTATACGCTTAAAAATGTTGTAGTTTTCTGGTCTGAAGCAGAGGTATCGATATTCGTGTTGTAAAAATGATACCTCTGTGATTTGGAAATGTGCAGGAAGTCAGAATCGTAACTTGGTATCGATACCTTAACTCGAGTATCGATACTCAGGGTAATTTTATCGATACTTTTTCAATTGTACCGATATTTTCTTGTGTTTTGATTTTTGGTCGAGAAACAGAATGCTGATTTGGTATCGATTTTTAGAAACACGAAAATTTACGTGTTTTTACATGTCCTTTTTAACTTAAAATCATGCTATTTCGGTTAAATTCTTGTCAAAAAATAATTAAATACTATAAAATAATTAAATTGTGTTAAAAATATGAACATGATGAATTTTAATTAATTTTATAGTTAATTTTGATTACTTTTGACTATTTTCGACAGATTCGCACAAAGAGTGAAAATTGGCTCGGCATACACTGCTCAAAGAATAAACCCGAGAAGCAATTTGAAGTATCGAGGCAAATTTATTTCCAGCCCAAGATGGTCCGATTATGAATATTAAATCATAATATAATTAATTTTAATTTATTCCCAATTTAATTTGGGCTAAATAAATTATTATTAATTAATTATGGAAAAAAAAAGGCTTAGTTAAACCGCACTGGTTGAACCGAATTCAGTGAACCGAACCAGCCACCAATTGGGCTACCCAGAACCGTCCATATGCTGACCCAAATCAGCTTATTAGCTGATTAATTGAGCTTGCAAAGAGGCCCTTGAAGACTTGTCAAAGTTGCATTCAACCCCCTCCATAATTAGTGGCTTTGTAAATTTACCCCAAGCCATATTTAGCAAAGTTGAAGCCATCAACTTTGCCACATGGGTGGCCGGCCAAGGTGTGGCTCTTTGGCTGCTATTTTTAGCAAATTTCAGCTGCCACATTCAGCTATAAATACCCCCCTTGGCTGATCATTCAAAGCATCCCTCATCCCTCATCTCTCATTCACATCTATTCTCTCACAACTTTTCTCTCCTCTCTCATTTTTTTCTTTCATTTTCCTATTTTCTTGCTCTTGTGCCGATTTCTCCCCTTGGGAAAGGGGTCTTCTTCAGCCATCATTGAGCAGCAATTGGAGTGTTCATAAGCCACCTTGATAGCCGAGGACAACGGAGGATGAAGAACGGAGCAATCAGTCAAGCCACGGAGAAACACTGGATTTGCTTCTTGTTCCCTATCTCTTTAAATTTCGTTGTTGTTTTGACAAACATGTTTATGAATATTTATGCTATTGGAATGGTTAATTTAATCATCTTAGCTTGAATTTAATTCGTGTTGGGTTGATTGCATGACGTCCTTTTGAATTATTAAAATTGTGTTTATTCTGTTATAGGCCTCGGTAATATGCTTGATTAAGTAAAATCATGCCTAAGTTATTCTGGCATTATAATTGTTTAGATAACTAAAGAATTAATTATTTAAACGCATTGAAATTGTAATTAATGGACACAGTACTTAATTAGTGCATGTTTAATTCTTCTAAGGTAGCTGAGGATTAGATTAGCATTGTATTTGGCGATACATATGCCTTGCATAACTTGCAAGATTTTTGTGATTAAACTGTTTCAAGGTAAGGATACTTTGTTACCTCACATAGCCTTTTATATGCTTATTAGGTTGAATTAATCGTTTGAACCGACATAGAAATATGCGAGAGATTGTTTAATTTAATAAGTATGCATGTGCAATAACATGTTTACTTTTATAAATTTGTTTAATCAGTCGAATTGACATAGGAATATGTACAAGAGATGAATGGATTTTTGATTTGTAAATATGTTCATAAGTTAGCAAATTACCGAGTTGCCGTGAATTTATTCGTAACAAGTATAAGCATGAGTTTAATAATTCTAAGTTAAGAAATGTAATTAATCCAACACAATTATATCATCTTGATTAAAATCAGCTTTTGGAATCGTGCATTAGAACTTTATTTTATTTTATTTTACTTTGTTTTCTAGTTTTTAATCATTTCTCAAATCCAATTATTTTTCCTTCACCAAAGTGTTTAAAATCATTTTCATAAATAATTCTTTTACAGTCCCTGTGGGTACGATAACTCGACATTTACTTGTCACTTTATTACTTGTTGCGATTGTGTACACTTGGACATTTCCATCGTTCCAAGTTTTTGGCGCCGTTGCCGGGGACTGTTTTTCAAAGCCATTATTTGTGAATCTGTTTTACATTTTGGTTTATTTATTTTCCTATTGAAATTTTTACTCACTTAATTTTTCTGTGATTATTTCAGGTGTTTATGAGTATTGACCAGATTATTGACTTACTCCCTGTAGACCCTGAGATAGAACGAACCTTTCGACGGTGAAGAAGACAAGCGAACCAGAGAAGGACCGAAGAGAAGAACTTCGAGAATATGAATCAAGGAAATGGAGCAAACCCTGCTCAGAATACTATCCTTATTGCTGATGATAGGGATAGGGCCTTAAGACAATATGCCGTGCCAGTGTTCAATGACCTTAATTTGGGTATTAGAAGACTCAAAATCGAGGCACAACAATTCGAAATGGCTTGGTCATGTTCCGGATGCTTGGTGATACGGTGGCCAATTCGTGGAATGCCTCATCAAGATCCTCATCTTCACTTAAGACTATTTATGGAAGTGAGCGATTCTTTCAAGTTAGCCGGAGTTCCCGAAGATGCCTTACGATTGAAGCCGTTCCCATATTCGCTGGGGACGAGAGCTCGTGCTGGTTGAACTCATTGCCACCGAACTCCATTTCTACATGGCAAGAATTAGCCGAGAGATTCCTCATGAAGTATTTCCCGCCAAGCAAGAATGCTAAGATGAGGAATGAGATCACTGCCTTCCACCAAATGGATGATGAGTCCTTGTATGAGGCATGGGAAAGATTTAAAGAGTTATTACGAAAGTGCCCTCATCATGGAATCCTACATTTCATCCAACTTGAGACGTTTTACAATGGTCTCAGCGCTCACACGAGGATGGTAGTGGATGCTTCTGCTAATGGTGCTCTCCTTTCTAAGTCTTATAATGAGGCTTATGAAATTATCGAGAGGATTGCTAGCAACAATTATCAATGGCCAACCAATCGGCGTCGGAAAGACGCAGTCATTGGAATACATGAAGTAGACGCTCTTACTTCACTCGCATCTCAGGTATCATCAATATCCTCAATGCTTAAAAATCTTACTACTAATGGGTCTAATAGTTTTGCAGCACAGCCGCCTAATCAATTTGAGAATATAGCCCGTGTCTATTATGGGGAGGGACATTTGTTTGAAGAATGTCTGTCGAACCTAGAATCTGTATACTACATGGGTAATCAAAACCAAAACCGAGGAAGGCAAGGGTTGCAATCAAATTTTTATAACCCATCGTGGAGAAACCACCCGAATTTCTCCTGGAGTAATCAAGGGGCTGGAACCAGTACCACTTACACCTAACCCAGACCAACCCAGCTGCCTAATTTCCCGTAACAAGTTCAGAAACCAGTTCAAGCTGAAGCATCCAATAGCTTGGAGAGTTTGCTGAAGACATACATGGCAAAGAATGATGCCTTAATCTAGAGCCAAACAGCTACATTGAAGAATTTGGAGAATCAAGTGGGCCAGCTTGCAACTGAACTTAGGAACCGACCATAGGGTACCTTACCCAGTGATACGGAAAATCTGAGAAATTCGGGAAAAGAGCATTGCAAAGCGCTAACACTGAGGAGTGGAAAGACGATAGAGCCCAATACCATTGAAGCTGGAAAGGAGCCAGCTGACGCTCAAGATTCAGAAGAAGTTGAACCAAGTGTTGAAATCTCAGTTTCAGCAGAACCAGAATCTGTAAAACCCGACAAAGTAACCTCAAGACCATCTAATTCTGATCAACTAACAACTTCGTTAGGTGCAGAATTGTCGCCAAAGACGAATCAACCAGAATCAATTCCAGTAATGAAACCACCACCACCCTACCCTCAAAGACTTCAGAAGCAGAAGCAGGAGATTCAATTCAAAAAGTTCCTTGACGTACTCAAGCAACTTCACAACAACATCCCGTTGGTTGAAGCACTTGAGCAAATGCCGAACTACGTCAAGTTCATGAAAGATATATTGTCTAAGAAATGAAGGCTTGGATAATTTGAGACGGTAGCTCTGACGAAGGAATGCAGTGCATATCTTCAAGACAAACTTCCCCCAAAATTGAAGGATGCTGGATGTTTTACCATACCATGCAACATTGGAGCAACATATTGTGGTAAGGCATTATGTGACTTAGGTGCAAGTATCAACTTGATGCCTATGTCAATATTTAGGAAGTTGGGGATAGGAGAAGTTAGACCAACTACAGTTATGCTTCAACTAGCAGATCGATCTTTAGCACATCCAGAAGGAAAAATTGAGGACGTATTGGTACGTGTAGATAAGTTTATCTTTCCTGCTGACTTTGTAATTCTAGATTTTGAAGCAGAAAAAGAAGTACCAATCATCCTAGGAAGGCCGTTCCTAGCAACTGGAAGGACCCTTATCGATGTGCAGAAGGGCGAGCTCACTATGCGTGTTCAGGATGATCAGGTAACATTTAACGTCTTTAAGTCTATGCGATTTCCTGACACAATGGATGATTGTTCTATAGTATCTGATTTAGAGGAATTAATAGTGGAGAAGAAACTCAACTGTGTTGAGGACTCACTGGAAAGAATTTTGACATCGGATCCTCCAAATGATGAAGAGGAGGATGACTACTTAGCTTTGCTAGAAGCTAATCAAAAGGGATTTAATCCACAATCCCGTCTTGAATCTTTGGAATTAGAGAAAAGGGATTACACCCAGCCAAAAGCATCGATCGAGGATCCACCTAAATTAGAACTCAAGGTATTACCTTCTCATTTAAAATACGTCTATTTAGGTAACGCTTCTACTCTGCCTGTGATTGTTTCAGCAGAATTGACCACTAAGCAAGAAGAGAAACTTATCTTAGTTTTGAAATAATTCAAGAAGGCCATCAGATGGACCATAGCCGATATTCGTGGTATTAGTCCGTCTGTATGCATGCACAAGATTATCCTGGAAGATGGCAAAAAAGGGACGATCGATGGACAACGGAGACTGAACCCCATCATGAAGGACATAGTAAAAAAGGAGATCATCAAGTGGTTAGATGCGGGTATTATCTATCCCATCTCAGACAGTTCATGGGTAAGTCCGGTCCAGTGCGTACCAAAAAAAAGAGGTATCACGGTCGTAGAGAACGAGAACAACGAGTTGATACCGACCAGAACGGTTACAGGATGGAGAATCTGCATCAATTACCGGAAGCTGAACAAGGCGACTAGGAAAGATCACCTTGCTTTACCGTTCTTGGACCAGATACTGGATAGACTCGCAGGACGAGATTACTACTATTTTCTCGATGGATACTCAGGGTATAATCAGATTACAGTAGCACCGGAAGATCAACACAAAATGACATTCGATTACCATCTGCATGCGTTTGCATTTAGACGCATGCCATTTAGTTTATGTAATGCACCTGCTACTTTTCAAAGATGTATGATGTCTATTTTCATTGACATGGTTGAGAAATATTTGGAAGTTTTTATGGATGATTTTTCAGTATTCAGAGATACTTACGATGATTGCCTAGCCAATCTAGCTAAGGTACTAAGGCGATGCGAAGAGACTAATCTCGTACTCAACTGGGAAAAGTGCCATTTTATGGTACGAGAAGGAATTATTTTAGGCCATCGGATAACGAGACATGAGATCGAGGTAGACAAAGAAAAGGTAGACGTTATTGAGAAACTCCCACCTCCAACATCTGTAAAAGGTGTTAGGAGCTTTTTGGGCCACTCCGGTTTTTATCGAAGATTTATCAAGGACTTCTCCAAAGTTGCTAAACCCTTATGTAAATTATTGGAGAAGGACTCGATATTCAAGTTTGATGAGGAATGCTTAAATGCCTTCAACGATTTGAAGAGTCGATTAGTCACGACACCCATAATCGTCACACCAGATTGGGATTTGCCATTCGTATTGATGTGTGACGCAAGTGACTTCGCAATTGGAGCTGTCTTGGGCTAGCGAAGGACCAAAGTTTTTCATCCCATCCACTACGCAAGTCAAACTCTAACTAGAGCTCAACTAAATTATACGGTAACAGAAAAAGAGTTACTTGCTATTGTGTTTGCTATCGATAAGTTTCGATCTTATCTTGTAGGTACCAAAGTGATTGTCTATACGGACCACTCGGCAATTAAATATTTACTGGCCAAGAAAGACGCTAAGCCAAGATTGATCCAGTGGGTACTACTACTTCAAGAGTTCGATCTAGAAATTCAAGATCGAAAGGGAGTAGAGAACCAAGTAGCAGATCACTTGTCTAGATTGGAGCCGCAAGAGGGAAATTCTCCACTTGTACCGATCCAGGAGACATTTCCAGATGAACACATACTGAAGGTAAATCATGTCAATAATATTTCTTGGTTTGCTGATATTGCTAACTATTTAGCTTGTGGTTTGATGTCGATTGATAAAACATATCAACAAAGGAAAAAGTTTCTTCACGATGCGAGAGCCATACTTGTTTAAAAAGTGTGCAGATCAGATGATCAGGAGATGTGTGGCAGAAGATGAAATACCGAAGATTTTATACCATTGTCACTCAGATCTGAGTGGGGGACACTTCGGAGGTACTCGCACTGCGACCAAATTATTACAAGTCGGATTCTTTTGGCCCACACTATTCAAGGATGCATACGCTTACGTAAAGAGTTGTGATCGATGCTAGAGGGTTGGAAATGTCACCAACAGAAATGAGATGCCTCGAACAAATATCATTGAAGTAGAATTGTTCGATGTTTGGGGTATTAACTTTCTTGGTCCTTTCCCTCCGTCTTTTGGTCACAAGTACATATTGGTAACAGTAGATTATGTGTCCAAATGGGTCGAGGCTGAAGCTTATCCGACAAACGATGCTAAAGTTGTGTTGAAGTTCTTGTAGAAACACGTGTTCACAAGGTTTGGAACCCCAAGAGCTATTATCAGCGATGAAGGGACCCATTTTGTGAACAAGTGGTTAAAATGGTTGTTAGATAAACATGGAGTGAAACACAAGGTTGCTCTGACTTACCATCCGCAGACAAATGGGCAAGTGAAATGGTGGGAATAAGGAGATCAAAGGCATACTTGAGAAGGTAGTTTGCCCAAACCGACGAGACTGGTCCAAGAGAGTAGATGATGCTTTATGGGCTTACAGAACAGCATACAAGACACCTTTAGGAATGTCACCCTACAGGTTGGTCTTTGAGAAAGCCTATCATCTACCTCTGGAGTTAGAGCACAAAGCTTACTGGGCTCTTCGACGACTCAACTTGGATCTTAAGCTTGCTAGAGAGAAACGGATGCTCCAACTCAATGAGCTAGAGGAATTCTGAATGTTCTCATACGAAAATGCCAAATTACTCAAAGAAACACTCAAGAAATGGCATGACAAGCACATTCGAGTTAGAGAATTTGAAGCAGGTCAGCAAGTCTTGTTATTTAATTCCAGATTGAAGTTCTTCCTAGGTAAGTTAAAATCACGTTGGTCCTGTCCATTCACGATTCATCGCGTCTATCCATACGGAGTTGTTGAACTCTAAGGTAAAGGAGGTAATTTTCAAGTCAACGCTCAGCGTTTGAAACATTTCTATGGAGAAAAGCCTGAACGGGATCAAATCTTGTTCAGTTTATCAGATATTTAAATTTTTCTTGTTTTTAATAAATTATTTAGGGTATAATTTTTTTTGGGTTTATTATGTTTAAATAAATTCTGTCTAGGAGATTGGAACTTAAGCGAGACCGCTTGTGACCCCTCCAATCTTTCCTGGGAATTGATTTTTACATAATTTTCCGAGAAATTAGTCCCTAAATGACAAAATAAATTTTTGGTTTTTCAAATAAAAAGGTCAATTTTGACCCAAGCTCTAAATTGCAACTCGATTTCAAATTTTCATTAAGTCTAGGGACTTAATTGAATTATTTTTAAATTTTGGTTTCTATTTTCGTAAATAATAAAAACTAGGTGCCTCTTTTTCTAAAGATTTCCAAAAGGCATCTAAAATAAATATTTTTACTTAATATATATATTTAAACAAATATGATAAATTTTAATATATAATTATATCTCTTATAATCTATATATTAATTTTCATCAACTTAGCTTAGAATTAGGATTAATTTTATTTAATTTAATTTTATGTTTATCTTAATAATTTAATAGCAATTGATAATTTCATATGCATATTATTAATTGTTGTTAACTCTGAGTAGGATTAGAATTAGAATATTTTAATTATTAAATTACTCTAAGAGTTTTACTCTAATTCCTATTACTCTCACTATAAATTCCACCCATGCCTCTTCCCATCCATTCATCACTCAAAACCCAAAACCCAAGTGCCGAAACCTCCTAACTGAAGCACCTAGCCGCACGCCCAAGCGTCCAGCAGCTCGCGCACACAGGCGCGCCAGTGGCCTCCCTGTGCCGCTACACTTGCTGCTCCAGCCCAGCTGCCCAGGCTATGTCCTACTCCTGTGCGCTGCACCTGCGCACGCCCGTGGCCTACTTACCGCAAGGCCTTGCCCGCTACTGCTTACGCGTAGCCCCTACCACGCGTTGCAGCTTGCTTCCGCACCCATCCGTCCGCGCACCTAGCAGCCTTCCAATACCCGACCAGCACGTCTCTTTCAACCACACATCAAGCCCTTAAGCCTTCAACCTTCCTCTTAAATTTCCATCTTTTGTTTCATAAGTATATTTTAGTTTAGGAGTTCTTAATTTTTACAAGGAAGGTGGTAAGAACAAATTTTTTTTCTTAAGTTTAATTTTATTCAATTATTTAATTTCTCAATTTATTAAAATATGAGTAATTTTTATTAATTAAATTTTTGAAAAAATATTTTCCCATCTTATGTTCAGCTCAATCATGCCTCGCAAGAGAACTCGTGCTTTCGCTCAAATCGATGAAACACAAAATAAGTTCCACTGTGAAGAAGCCAAAGTAAGATACGAAAGTATCTTCAAAAATCAACAGATGCATCCAGAGAAAGGCTTCACATTTGAAGGAAAGCAACTACGAGACTTTATGGCACATATTCGTCAAGTTCTTTGAAGCCCTCAATTAGGAATTGTTTTGTGAAAAGAGACCAAGTGTGGATGAGGAACTAGTTCGTGAATTTTATGCGAACTTAACCTCAAGCGAATTGACCAAAGTTCCAGTTCGCGGAATCAAGAAATTCTCGAGGAACTTACAGTTCCAGGTCCTAAGTGGACTGTGTCAAAGCAAGGAATCCACACGTGTCGAAGAGAGTATTTGACACCAATTGCTAAGGTATGGTTCTATTTCATCCGTTTCAGCCTTAAGCCTAGTTCGCATGGGACTACAATCTTATTAGAGCGAATGGTCCTATTATACTCGATTCTAACTGGAAAGACCATTGATGTGAGAAAAATCATCCTAAGAGAAATGCAAAATTGTGCCGCGTTAGGCGTTCTGGCCCGACCTCTTTCCTCTTTATGATAACAATTCTGTGCTTAAAAGCAAAAATCCTTGCGGACGTGAAGAAGACAGGGTATAGTCAAGGCACAATCACCGATTGGGACCTCTACCGAGTAGCTGGAGATTCTGTTCTACAGCAACGAGTTGAAGAGAGTGAGGATCCCGAAGAAGCAGAAGATGATCCCACAGAGATCCCGCCAGAGCAATCAACTGAAGTCCCTAGTGAGATAGAACCAATGGAACCAGAAGCTGAACCTGATATCAAGACCTCAATGTTTGGAGCTCCACCGCCTAGCCCAGATCTTCGTGATGAGCTATTAAAGCTGATGGACTTAATGCAACACATGCAATGGCGAAGCAACAAGCCTCTTTGGAGATACTAAAAAATAAGGGATGACTCGATGAGGAGTGCTCTCAGGAAAATTTATAATGACCCATTTATTTTTGTGCCTGAATTTCCAGATTTCATATTTGAACCATGGATTTCATTATCGAAGAGGGAGCAAGGTGATTCATGCAAAGGCAATACCGATGGAGCAAAAGATGAGTCGAATTCGGAAGGATCGGTAAACAAATAAAAAAGGGAGGACTTCAACTTTAGTTTATTTTTATTATTAAGTTATTTTAGGATTAGGTTAATTAGGAATTTTTATTTTTGCACAATAAAACAAGAGATAGGAATCATGAATAAAATCTAAACAAGTCACAAAGGCTAAAGTGTGGCAATAGGTATATACATGTCTAGGATTGGATTTTAGAGAGAGCTTGGTACTTAAGTAGTCAATTTGACTCACCTCCTCTTTTCTAAAAACCTACCTGGTGTATAGTATCTATTCACTTTAAACAATGAGGACATTGTTCACTTTAAGTAGGGGGGACCGAAAATTTGAATTAATCCCACTCAGAATAAAATTTTCTTTTAATTATGATTAGGATATATTTTGTTCAATAATTTGAAATTTCGTTAAGTATGCTAAACTTCAGTATTAATAAAGTTTAATTATTTCAATAAGTTATTATGTTGGCTTAATAATGATATGAATATATTTTAATAAAGCATGCAAATTCGTACCATAAAATTTTTAGTTCCCTTCGAAAAAATTAGGCATGCATGAAAGTTTAAGTCTTTAGAATTGACTTAGTAGTTTCTTGAGGCGAAATACTATGTAGCATGGAACGTTGAAAATTATTTAGGCAACTGTTGTTTGGACCGTTTGAGCCTTTCAAGCCAACCATGATGAAATTTTTATCCTTTGAAACCCAATTTTGAGACTTTATGACCTAATTTTATTTGAACCCTTACAAAGATAGCCATCACTTCTCTTAATTATCTTAAAAATGTCCCAAACACTAGACTCAGTACTATTCAGAGTATTCCTTGAAAATAAGTTTGGGGGAGTTGCAAAGAAGTATGAAATGCTCTAAAAATTGTAGTACATATAGTAAAATACTTGAAAAAAAAGCATATGTACTCGAAGTAAATTGCACTAAAGAGCATGTGAAATGGAAAGAAAAGTTGATGTTTTGAAGGTAATTATTTCGAAAGGTCCGATACAAGCTGAGTCCAGGGTTGTTTTAACCTAAAAGTATCTATCTTTTACCCACCCCTAAGCCCAGCCACGTTACAACCTTAAAGACCTATTGACTCAAAGTTCCAATGTTACCTACATTAGTGGAGAGAAATTGCTCTGTTCAACATATGAAGACATCAGTTAAGCTTAATGATTGCAGTTTAATTTTTGAATAAGGGATTAAAATCAAAATGGTAGGGATTAACATGTCTTTATTAAGAAACATTTAGTCTAATTTTGCTATTATAGTAATTTTTTAGATTAATTTGAACGACATATATACTTGAGTAGCATAATTATCAAATTTCTTGTTTTTGAGCATAAGTATATCGGTTTCATGATTTTGGAAAGAATGTTGTTCTGAAGGAGTTTTTCAAAAGTGTTTCTGAGAAAATTCTTTTCAAATTTGTGCATTACTCGGGACGAGCAATGAATTAAGTTTGGGGGTGTGGAAACACAAAAATTTACGTGTTTTTACATGCCCTTTTTAACTTAAAATCATGCTATTTCGGTTAAATTCTTGTCGAAAAATAATTAAATACTATAAAATAATTAAATTGTGTTAAAAATATGAACATGATGAATTTTAATTAATTTTATAGTTAATTTTGATTAATTTTGACTATTTTCGATAGATTCGCAGAAAGAGCGAAAAATTGGCTCGATTGCGAACAATCGTCGAAGAATAAACCCGAGAAGCAATTTGAAGTATCGAGGCAAATTTATTTCCAGCCCAAGACGGTCCGATTATGAATATTAAATCATAATATAATTAATTTTAATTTATTCCCAATTTAATTTGGGCTAAATAAATTATTATTAATTAATTATGGAAAAAAAAGCCTAGTTAAACCGCACTGGTTGAACCGAATTCAGTGAACCGAACCAGCCACCAATTGGGCTGCCCAGAACCGTCCATATGCTGACCCAAATCAGCTTATTATCTGATTAATTGAGCTTGCAAAGAGGACCTTGAAGACTTGTCAAAGTTGCATTCAACCCCCTCCACAATTAGTGGCTTTGTAGATTTACCCCAAGCCATATTTAGCAAAGTTGAAGCCATCAACTTTGCCACATGGGTGGCCGGCCAAGGTGTGGCTCTTTGGCTGCTATTTTTAGCAAATTTCAGCTGCCACATTCAGCTATAAATACCCCCCTTGGCTGATCATTCAAAGCATCCCTCATCCCTCATCTCTCATTCACATCTATTCTCTCACAACTTTTCTCTCCTCTCTCATTTTTTTCTTTCATTTTCCTATTTTCTTGCTCTTGTGCCGATTTCTCCCCTTGGGAAAGGGGTCTTCTTCAGCCATCATTGAGCAGCAATTGGAGTGTTCATAAGCCACCTTGATAGCCGAGGACAACGGAGGATGAAGAACGGAGCAATCAGTCAAGCCACGGAGAAACACTGGATTTGCTTCTTGTTCCCTATCTCTTTAAATTTCGTTGTTGCTTTGAAAAACATGTTTATGAATATTTATGCTATTGGAATGGTTAATTTAATCAGCTTAGCTTGAATTTAATTCGTGTTGGGTTGATTGCATGACGTCCTTTTGAATTATTAAAATTGTGTTTATTCTGTTATAGGCCTCAGTAAAATGCTTGATTAAGTAAAATCATGCCTAAGTTATTCTGGCATTATAATTGTTTAGATAATAAAGAATTAATTATTTAAACGCATTGAAATTGTAATTAATGGACACAATACTTAATCAGTGCATGTTTAATTCTTCTAAGGTAGCTGAGGATTAGATTAGCATTGTATTTGGCGATACATATGCCTTGCATAACTTGCAAGATTTTTGTGATTAAACTGTTTCAAGGTAAGGATACTTTGTTACCTCACATAGCCTTTTATATGCTTATTAGGTTGAATTAATCGTTTGAATCGACATAGGAATATGCGAGAGATTGTTTAATTTAATAAGTATGTATGTGCAAAACATGTTTACCTTTATAAATCTGTTTAATCGGTCAAATTGACATAGGAATATGTACAAGAGATGAATGGATTTTTGATTTGTAAATATGTTCATAAGTTAGCAAATTACCGAGTTGCCGTGAATTTATTCGTAACAAGTATAAGCATGAGTTTAATAATTCTAAGTTAAGAAATGTAATTAATCCAACACAATTATATCAACTTGATTAAAATCAGCTTTTGGAATCGTGCATTAGAACTTTATTTTATTTTATTTTACTTTGTTTTCTAGTTTTTAATAATTTCTCAAATCCAATTATTTTTCCTTCACCAAAGTGTTTAAAATCATTTTCATAAATAATTCTTTTCACGAACATTGTAGTACGATAACTCGACATTTACTTGTCACTTTATTACTTGTTGCGATTGTGTACACTTGCACATTTCCATCGTTCCAATTTTCCATACGGTATAGATGCCCTGCAAGGAAAATATCGATACCCATGTTCTAGTATCGATACCTATGTGATTGTCTTGGAAATTTGCTAAATGGTCCTATTTCTTTTTCAATTATTATTATAAGTTTATTTAAAGTATGTTTGGCATGTTCTAATCATGATTGATATAAATTTTGACTAAAATTTTATAAGATCACTGATAAAGAGGATGATTTCTTAATAATGTGACAATTTACTATGAGTATGACATTAGACGGTGGTGTGGCATCCTAATATTCGGGCTTGGCGACTAGGTCGGGTATAGGGTGTTACAATGATATATGACTTGTTACTATACATTAAGTAGATTGGAATCCAATATTTTTTACGGATTACTGAGTTATATTTACAGTGATTTTGGCGTGATTCTGGGGCAGATGTAAAGCCTACGGGCTTGGAACTTGGTGCCCAGACATTTTCTTGGTTGGATTAGCTCGGTTGAGCATTTTGGCGTGTTTTGGGTGGATAACTGTGTATCTGTATCTGTTTATATAGTTCATTAGGTTGAATCTTGATGGTTTAATGATATAATGATGTGTATCTGAAACTTGGAAACAATGCTTTGGTGAATGATTTGTAAATTTATTCATGTTTTCTGATTCTATATCAAGACTTGGTATTGAATGATCTTGTATGTTTGAATGGTTTTATAACTGGTGTTGTAACACCCCTAACCTGTATCTGTCGCCGGAACAGGGTTATGGAGCATTATCGGAGCTTTCAAATCATACGAACACATATTTATAAACATTTCATATCATATCAATAAAAATATTAAAACCAAGTCAAAACATACATATTGTCCCTTATACGAGTTCTCGAGGCCCTAAATACGCGTTAGAAACAAGTTAGGACTAAATCGAAAACTCAGAGAATTTTTCTGAAAACATTGAAAATTTTCAACACTGCAGGGGTCACACGGCCAAGAGACATGCCTGTGTCTCAGGCCGTGTGGGCATTCGAAGTAGGGACACACAGCCATGTCCCATCCCGTGTCCGTGCCCGTGTAACTCACTGACTCGGGTCACACAGCCACACGCCCGTGTGCCAGGCCATGTGCTAGGCCGTGTAACAGCCTGACTTGCAACCCTTTAAAAGCTATAGGGGACACACGACCATGCCACACACGGCTGAGACACACGACCGTGTCTCTGCTCGTATGGATAAAAATAGGCCATTTTACAAGCCATTTTCTCACCCAACATGGCATATACCTACAACCAAAATTGTACAAATACAGAAGCCATAACAAGGCATCAAAATCTTGCATAATCAAGTCATATACATATGGTATAATATCATACAACCAATATTCCCTTAGGCACCTCAAAAGACAATACGTAAACATGTCTAACTATGTAATCTAATTGACCCAGAATGATCAACTAACTTCCAACTAGATTTGCCTCAACACATACCATAAAATCTACTCACTAAAACATACCAAATGGTACTAAACATGCCATTCAACTACAAAGTACCAATACACAACATTTTTAACAAGTTACAAACCATATGTAATATGCATATTCAAACCATAATTTCATCTTCCACAATTCAAGCATATCAAGCCAAACATCATCCATATAGGGCTAATATTTACATGCCAAAATTAAATTCTTTTAAACACCAAAATACCATAACTCAAGCTAAACCAAATGGCCATTTCAACATTCAAAACACATGGCCAACATTATCCAAAATACCTATACATGACATTATAACCAAAATCAAAACAACCGAAAGTACCAAAAGAGCTGATGGATAGTGTGATATAGCTCCGACAAGCTTCCAACCCAAACGAGCTTGGAATACACTATAAGACATAGAAAATGACACAAAGTAAGCATATAAGCTTAGTAAGTTTGTATAACATAAAACATAGCTTACCATTTCAAAACATAATAGGTAAGATAACATGGCACAATCCAACTTATACTTGGCCAAAGCCTAAACATGTATAACAAACGTGTTAGCATTTGATCATATAACATGGGCTATGTAACCAAGAATGAACACAACATATAATTATATCTCATATACATGTATCATCCATTTCAATTCTCAATACGCCATGTAGTACTAATTCAATGTAATTCACATATGTCCCTGTATTAGTTCTGTAACATCTGGGAATTAGGGGCTTTGCTTTTATATGTTTCTGTGTGTTTGGTATGCTTTATGTGTTAATTCGTGATGTTTGGGGTCTCTAGGAAGGCTCGGGATTAAATTGAAGCTTTGGCAAAAATTTTATTTTGGGCACTTTAGGGGAGAGAGCTAGCTGGGACAGGCCTTAAGGATTATTGCTTGTGTTGGTTGACACAAGAGAAGGAGTGGTAAAGTGGCAAGGGGACGCCTAGGAAGCAAGGGGGGATGACGCCTCAAGAGGAGCTTGGAGGAGGTGGGAGTAGGTTCGAGTCGCATAGTTGGCTTTTTGGAGTTTATTTTTGGGCGTTGGGATGGGGAGGTGGTGGTTTCGGCTTGGACTTTGAAGAGTGGGAGTTGAGTAGGTCAAATGTTTTGAATGTATGGCCATGAGAGAAAGGTGGAGTGGAATTATTCAAACCAATTCAAGTGATGGGAAGAGAGTGAATGTAGGAGTTAATCAAGGGATTTGGTGGTTGTTGGGGGAAGTGGTGACCGAATGTGGTAGGAATGTTGAGGGAGTTTCGGTTTGGGGCTAGGTGAGGTGAGTGTGCCGAAAGTTCTTTGGGACTTAGACTTCTCTTTCTTTTCTTTTGAGCATTATTGGTCATAAGGGTGTGCCGTCCCTTAAGTGTTCATTTTGGAGAATTTAGTTAGCCGAATCAACCTTAGGAGCTCCTTCTTTTCTCTCTTGCTTTGGTGAACATTTTTGCTTCTTTTCTCATCTTTTCAAAACCGAAACTTCAACTCTCTCTCAAAGGGTTTTCTCTTCTTGTTTTCTTCCTCTTCTCATCTTTCTTTCTCTTCAACCGAACCTAGTGCCCCATTTTCTTTTCACCATTTGTCACGAGTTCTTCTTCAAAGCCGAAACACCTTCTTGGTCCTTTTTGTTTCTTCAAAGCCAAAACCTTATTCTTTCTCTTTGGGTTGTGTTATTTTTTCATTATAGCCGAATCTCTTTTGTGTGTTCATTTCTCTTCGTTCGTTCTTATTTCAGTGGATTACCGTCACTTATTTTTCTAGTTTTCTCAAATCGGCTTCTTCCTGTTTAGTGGTAAGTATTCTCCTTCTTCATTTTTGATTCTTTTCCCTTCTCTTGCTGGTGGTAAAACTGAAGGAGTTAACTTGTACTTTGATGCATTGGCCGAATATAGGAGGGGGTCTCATCTTCGCATTCTTTTCTGCATCTGGCTAGTGTTTGGAGGTCGATCTAGGTAAGGGGGTTCTTACCAACTCGTTTGGCCGAAAGGCCATTTCTTCTAATCTATCTTGGAGAATCGATTCTAATGTGGGGAGTGTGTAGGGACTCAACCGATTTCTCAACACCAATTCGTTAGCTTTCAAAATCTGTCGATTTAGGTAAGAAACTTCTTCGTTATGAGTATCTATTCTTTTGTTCTTTTCATTGCTTTAACCTGGTTCTCTGATCAAGATCTGTCATGGATTCGAATGCCAGTCAAGGGAAGAAAGGGGTTGGACCCGTAGTCCCTACCCCTAAGTTTAAGAAACGTGCGGTGTCTGCCGTTCGAGACTTTCCACCGGGTTGTGGGCCGACTTCGGAGAGGGATAGGCAGATCACGGTGATTCCCGCAAGTGAGGGTGTTAGCAAGATTGATAGCATAGTTCTTCGTGTTTACAGGTGTGTAATTACCACACTTTCTATGTTGTATAAATTGTTTATGTTAACTGTGTGAAAGCTGAAAGTTTGGTAAGGGCTATTGAGTTACCCATGAAGGGTAAAATTGTAACACCAGGTTAGTTGTTCTTCAATTAAGTCTTATAAACATTGTCGTTAGCATGGTTGTGCATGTATTCTAAATAGTAATTGTATGATATTATATTATATGTTCATTATACTATGTTTGCATGTGCATGGGATTTTGGGAATTGATAATGATTATGAAGGGAAGTGTATATCGGTGACTCTGTCACACTATTTCGATGGCTCGATGCCTTATTGTATATCGGTGACTTGGTCACACATTTATCGGTGGCTAGACCACATTATATCGACTTTGAGCAGCGTGACTGTCAGCATGACTTCCAAAGAGGTGTGTAGAGGATGGAGGGTTGATTGTAGAAATCCCCACAGGTGTGTTGAGGATGGACATATGGAGCGGTGTGTAGAGGATGGAATATTAGGCTGGGTTGGGTTATCATTCTGATTATTCTGATATGCTATATTGATTGGGC
Organism: Gossypium sturtianum; assembly: GCA_025698515.1. Taxonomy (NCBI): domain Eukaryota; kingdom Viridiplantae; phylum Streptophyta; class Magnoliopsida; order Malvales; family Malvaceae; genus Gossypium; species Gossypium sturtianum. The sequence goes on from CM046952.1 coordinate 72,905,742, forward strand.
TTAGGCCCACTTGTGGATTATGTGGACTAATTACACACTGAGTCTTGTGACTCACTTTATTTGCTTAAACAAATTGCAGGTGACTCTTAGTTCAGTGGATTGGGCTGGATTGGACTCGAGGTGGCCATGCGTAGGGTATTCAATTAAAACTTTATTTTATTTATCGTTTGCTACCTTTGGAGGTTTTTGATTTGTAATAAGGCCACTTTTATTTTGGTTTTAATTATGGTTTAATTATTAAGACGTTAATATCACAAACTTGATTGATCAAACATTTTCTGAATAGAACGAAATAAAAAAGGGGTTTTTCTCGAAACCTAACCAACGATTTTACAAACCACATGCAATAACAAACCTCATGATTTCTTTAATGTAACAGAGTTTTCAAACGTCACCTAAACACAAGAATTTGGCTATATAGGAATTTTCACTAAATAATTACTAAGTTTTCAAATGGACTGTTAAACTTGATGATTTTAAAAAGGAACTTTCTAACATTCTGCAATACACGAAATTACATGCAAATTATTTTTCCCATGTGACATACCAGATCCGGTCACGGCATTTGAGCCGGGTTTGGGATGTTACAAGTTCATATCGTACTCTCACCATACTGTATTAGAGTAGTGCCCATTGAACCGTTTAGAATACAGTGGGATACCAGGGATAGCTCACACATAGTGTGCTAAATTATATAACTGTAATCCATCAAATCTTGTACATGTATGCTCACAGGAGCTGTAAATCAGAATGCTCACACAAGCTGTGAAAATGGGCCTGCTCACATGAGCTGTAGGTCAGAATGTAGCTACACGATGCTACTCACATGAGCTGCGGAGTATCCTTAACACATGCCAGATCTCAACCATAGGTAGGACGTTCAGTACCAACACCCAAATCTTGTAAACCCTAATGACATGTCATTGTGTAATTTGTACTTCGGTGCACAAGTGATTAGCACTTCAGTGCTTCATTGTGACTTTGCATATACTTCTTGATTTTTCATCATTTACAAAAGGCTATGTTAAACAAGTGAAAGTGAAGGAAGTTGCAAGTGAAATAAGTGGTAAGAAATGTAAGTGGTAAGCGAAATTTTATACTTAAGACATGTTATATTAATTAAATATTTGATACCCCTATAATGAAGTGATTAATATAAGACATAAAATGAATTAGTGTATTTAAATGGAATGAATATTAAAGGCTTGGACAAATATAGAATTCGTGTTACTACTTTCTAAGCTTCAATGAAGCTTAACGCATTGTTTTCAAACGCGCAGATTGCAGAAAGTGTTTGTGAGAAAAAAGATCAAGCGTGGCTTGCCAAATCACATCTCATCAGCAAGGTAAGTATTGAGAAGTATGGATTTTTAATTCCATGTGGCATGTACATAAGTATCCATTGAGTATGAAAATGATAGATAATTAGTGTAATAACCCTATTTTCAGTGGTGACAGAACAATGGTTCGGGACCACAAATTTCTGTTGTATTGACTCATTAATATTATTTTTAGAATATATATAGAGTCATTTGAGTCGTATTAAAATTTGGTTCAGAAATATTAACGTTTTGACATCTAATTAAAGAAAAAGGACTAATTTGTAAAAGGTGCTAAACTTGGTAATTATTGCATTTAGTTGATTAAATAGCTTGAAAGTTAAATGAGGAAGGAATTAAGTGGTAAATTAGCCCTAACTAACTTAGTTGGACAACTAAATAAAAGAAAATGATAAAATAATGTGATTTTAATGGAAAATTGGTAATTAGGTTAAAATTAAAAATAAAACAAATATGAAATTGTCATCATCTTCTTTAATTTTTTCTTGTGATAACCGAATGCCATGGATGTTTAGCTTGGGAGAATCGGCCAAGCACAAATTCTTTGCATGTGAGTGATTTTTAAGCCCGTTTCTTACAATTTTTATGTTTTTTAGATTGTTGCAACTAGGTCTAGCTAGCCCGTACCTTTTTTTTATTCTATTAAAAAATTTAAAAGTTTCCATTGATGAATCTTGAATGTTTTTAATGAATAACATGTACTTGAAGCTTTGGTTGTGTTGTTTGATGATTTTGTAAAGTGATTTTTGTTAGATTTTAGTTTTAGGATTAAATAGTGAAAATGACAAAATTTTAGGGTTTGATAGTGAATTTAATGTTAATTAGGGACTTTTTAAGGGCCTAGTATGTTTTGATGGAATATTAACTTGATAAAAATGGTTAATTTGATGAATTTTGGGTTAAGAGACTAAATTACAAAAAATGTAAAAGTTTGGGGTAATTGCGTAAATTCAAAAAATAAAAGGGTATTAATTGTAAGATTGATTGAAATGTGAAATCTAATCTGATAATTGAGAAATTTTATATTTTATATCAAGATCCCGTAGATACTCGTGGAAAAGGAAAAATAGTGGAATAGTCCTTGAATTTCTGTAACTACTACAATTCAGTCCAGGTAAGTTCGTATGGTTTAAAATTTAACTTCTATATGAATTGTTGAATAGTATAGCATGGTACAATAGATATATTGAATTTTTGTTGATGGAAGAATATTTGAGAAATGTTGATGTTTGGATCGAATTGAACGCGTGATAGAGTATGATCGAGATTTGGTATGTTGTGGGGGATTTTGAGTGGAGATTATTGGGGAATGATATATATATGTTTCCCGAGTAAACCGAGGTTCGGCATTTGTTGTGAAGTCTCATGTTATACTCTTTGTTTTGGTGTGTTTCGGTTGGACTAGTTCTCATGAGCGTTGGTGTGTTTTGGATGGATTAGCTCTCATGAGCATTGGTGTGTTTCGGATGGACTGACTCTTATGAGCATCTGGTGTGTTTGGGTGGTTTGTCGATGTACTCTTATCCGTAAGTCATTCATCAGATTTAAAATCTTAGTAAGGTAACTTGATGAGTAATTTTTTAATGAATTTGCCATTATTTGATTTTGAATTGAACATTTGTGATCGATCGGTTGAAATTGTGGATGATAGGGAACATTCCTAGTTGTATTAATACTTTTTGAATTGTTATATTTACTTCAGTAAGATTTATTGTTTTAATAAGTCGAGCTTACTAAGCTTCTTTAAGCTTACATGTGTTAAACTTTGTTCTTGTAGATACTCGGAAGGTTGGAGGGACAGATCGGTACTCAAGTCACACTATCCCTGAATCTCAATAGTTTTTGGAACATTCATTTCGGATTATATGGCATGTATTAGGCTTTTGTGTTACTATTCAAATGTTTTGAGATGTGTATATATTAAGTATGATCTATGTGTAAAGTATCAACTTATATGAAATCTGTGAATGAGGTATAGTTCCAATGCCAATATGAATGACATGAATTAATGATATGTTGTGATTGAGGTACGTACATTGGTTAGATGTTAGATTGGATAAATTGATAAGTTATGTTTGAAGTTTACTTTGATATAAAATTGTATATACTTGTGGTACCAATGAGGGTACATTAGTTAGGCACTTAATAGGTTGATTTTGGTATGTTATTGGCTTGATTAATGTCCTTTTGAATAGATATTTTGCTTGGTATTTGGGTTTCTTAGTATCCAAGTAAGCTTGAAATGGTAACGTTGATGTTTAAAGTTCATTTTGGGTCCACACGGCCTAGCGACACGGGCGTGTGACTCAGTCGTGTGTGACACACGGGCTGGCGACACAGCCATATGTCCCCTGTAGGTTTTAAGGCTCACAAGTCAAGCAGTTACACGCCTAACACACGGACTGCCACACGAGCGTGTGAGGCTATTTTGAGTGTTACACGGCCTAGCACACGGGCGTGTGGCTTGGTCGTATGACCACCACAGAGAGTTACACGGGCGAGGACACGTGCTGGGACACGGCTATGTGTCCTTATTTTGAAGGTTACAAAGCCTGAGACACGGGAGTGTGTCTCAGTCGTGTAACATCTCAATTTTGGGCCTAATCGGAATAGTGGCTTCAAGACCACAAATTCGAAGTAGAAATAATTATTTTAAGAGTATTTTGAGGTCTATGGCATGATTGCATGATTGTGTGAAAATTTCATGAAGAAATTTTATGCATAAAGTGTCCAATTTGATAATTAGGACTACATTGAATAAGTTGCAAAATATATGTTCTAGAAGATTTGAGCATGAAATTGCCATGGATTTTTAATTAGAGGGTCTTAAATAGCAATTTGACCAATTTCTATTTTTATGGACAAAAATGGACACGGATGGGTAAAATTTCAAAGAAAGGCATTAAGGGCATTTTGGCAATTTGGTAAATAAAAGAATAAAAAGGGAAAATCAAGTCAAAATTGTGTCCGTCTTCTTCAACCTTGGCCGAAAATCTCAAGCTCACCATAGCTAGGGTTTTGTCATCTTTCAAGTTTGATAGTAAGTGCATCCTAGCCCCGTTTTTAATGTTCTTTACGTTTTTGAAGTTGTTATCAACCGATCTAGCTATTTCTACCATTTATTTGAGCTAGGGTTCATGTTGAAAAATTTACCCATGTGTGACATGCATGTATTTGGATGTCTAATGGTAGATTATGCAAGTTTAATGTTAGATAAACAACTTTTGCTAGGTGATTTTTGGTGAAAATTGACAAAAAGACCTATTTGTAAAAAGATTTCAAAGTGTGTTAAGTGTGATTAAATGAAAAATGTGGACTGCTATAAGTATAAAAGAGGTTCGACTAGGCTTGAGAATCGAAGAAATTGAATAGATTTCATTTTCTGAGCCTAGGGGCAAAAATGTAAATATTTCAAAGTTTAGGGGCAAAAATATAATTTTGCCATAATATGACCTTTGGACTGAATTGAGTAATGTGATTATTAAATGAGCTAAATTTGCTATTATAGATCAAGAAAAATGGAGTCCGGACCTAAACCGAGGAAAGAACAAGGTTGTGGACTAAATCGAATAGTTAGCCATATTTTGGTACCAAGGTAAGTTCGTATGTAAATAATGCATTATTATTTATGCTTTAATTTTGTTATTATTGTATGAATTGTGATTTACTCCTTGAATGAATTCGACAAAGTTCGACAAGTGAGAAAGTCCCGGTTGAACCTTGGAATAGTTAGGATACAAATGTCATGACATTAGGGTTGTGAGTTTATGTGTAAGACCATATCTGGGATATGGCATCGTTATGATATTTCGTGTAAGACCATGTCTGGGACATGGCATCGTTATGAGATTTCATGTAAGATCATGTCTAGGACATGGCATCAATATGAGAATCGTGTAAGACCATAGCTGGGCTATAGGCATCGATATGTGATCCCATGTAAGACTATATCTGGGATGTGACATTGGTATGATTCTATGTGTATGTGATTCCTGAGTATCCTTTAGTATTCCAAGCGGTTCAGTAGGTAGTCCAAAGATTATGTCAACGAAATGACAAGGTATGAACATGTTGAAAGGGTACAGGTATGTACACAAAGCTCATACATATTGAGATTATAAATCGATGAGATCTCGGTAAGAAGTGAATGAATAAATCATGATCATGAGTTTTATTGTACATTATGTAAATGACATGATTTAAAATGTATCTATGATACTTGATGACATTGTGATAGATTATATTATGTAATGTGTACAATAATGCATGGTTAATGTTGTTAATTATTTACATGCAAACTTACTAAGCTTTATGCTTACTCCCCTTTCTTTTCCATTTTCTTATAATATTGCCAAGCTAGCTCGGGAATAGAAGGACGTCGGAGACTCGATCACACTATCAATTGAAAATTTTAGGTATAGTTAGTCTTAACATTTTGAGTATGACATGTATAGGGACTTGGTCTTTTTGTTATATGTCATATTGGTTTTGCCAAATGTGTTGGCTTATGATGATATTTGATTCATTTTGTATAAGGCCATGGGATGTGGCTCATATTGATTATTGGGTTGTAAACCTATTCATATATGCATGCATGTGCCAATGTCATTATGATATGGCCTATGGCTATTGGTGGTCGTATGATGATGTGTTGCATGTGATTTACTAAACTTGAGTTGGATGAAGGATGGTAGTTTTGTGTGTGTATATGTTGCCATGAAAATGCATGCATGAAATCTAGGGAATGATGCATATTTGTATATGAGTTGGTAAAATTAGATTTGTCATAATATGGAGTCTTAAGCAAGTATAAATTGATGAGAAGTTGCCATGTATGAGCCATGTTTATGAATGTTTAAGTGCTTATTTATGCCATGTTAGATGTCATTGAGATATGTAAGTGTGCATGTGTTATTGAGGGTGACAAATGGCTTGGAATATAGCCTCAAAGTTGTCCACACGGGTAGACACACGGGCGTGTGTCTAGGCCGTGTGTGACACACGACTTGCCCCATAGGTGTGTGTTATGGCCGTGTGTCCCCTGCACCCTAATTAATTCAAAACAGAATGCCCAGTAGTAAACACACGGGCACGAGACACGGCCGTGTGTCTCGGCCATAGGACATGGGCATGTGCCCAGGCCGTGTGAAGTCTGCACTTAAATTTTAGAATTTAATTCGCCACACGGCCTAAGGACACGGGCGTGTGCCTTGGCCATGTGACCTTATTTGGTTGATGACGTCATAAACAGAATGTCCCCTATTTTGGACACGGCCTGAAACACGGGCGTGTGATATGTCACATGGGCATGTCCCTTCACCCACACGGGCGTGTGGACCTGTTTCATGATGAAAATTTTCTAAGTTTCCTAAAAGTTTCTAAAGTTCTCGGTTTGGTCCCGAACCGTTCCTAATGTATGTTTTGGGCCTCGTAGGCTCGTTTTAGGGACGATATGTATGTTTTTGAAAAGTTTTAAATCTGAGTGGAAATTCATGTCTCAATTTAGTATGATTGCTTGCGTATAAGTCCAGTAATGCCTTGTACCCTATTTCGGCGTTGAATACAGGTAAGGGGTGTTACAAGTCGTGTGAGGCACACGGCCTGGCCACAGGGCCGTGTGACCTCTGTAGTCAAATTTTTCTAACTTTCGCATAAACTTTCAAAATGATTTTAAATTGGTCCCGAATTGTTTCTAAGCTATTTCTAAGGCCTCGATGGCTAGATTAAGGGAAGATTCGTATTTGAATGAATGTATCATGGTATGTTTGTATTGATGTATGAAATGTATGTTTAATGTTTCGTGTGTATGGTAATGCTCTGTAACCTTATTCCAGCGACATATACGGGTTAGGGGTGTTACAATTAATGCATTGGCACAAAGATTGAGCTATGTTTTAGTGAAAAATATTTTGAAGATCTTGAGGTTATTAGTTGATGTTTGAACTGTAACACCCTGGTTTAGGGGCTGTGCATATTGGGTATAAATCAAGTGTTAGTAGGTTTTTGGGAGTGCTTGGATGAGTTTTAGAGGTTCTAAGAATGCTTGGATGAAAGGGAAAGGCTTTGGAAAATTTTTGATTTTTAGGGTATAAAGGGGAAATGGGCGGGAAGGCCTTAAAATAAATTGGGGAGTTTAAAACGCAAGAAAGGATCCGCAAAGTGGCGTGGAGGCGCTTGCTTGGGGGCTTTGGAAGGTGACGCCTAGGGAGCAAGGGTTCGAGCTTTCTTTGGGCGGCAGCAATTTTGTTTTATTTTTGTGCGTCAAAGGACTGGGCTAAGTATGCCTTAAAAATTAATGGTGTGGCTTGGTGGACATGGAAGTCCAATTGGCGGAGTGGCTAGCGTCGTCACTTAGACGCTGGAGGAAGAGAGAGCGCGGGTTCGAGTGGGAGCCGCATGTTGGCGTTTTTATTTTTGTATGGTGATGGGCTGAAGAAGGAAGGATTTAAAAATAAATGTTGGGGCTTTTTGACATAAAAGCGGAGTTGGCCAATGGCTCTGGCGCTACTTGGCTGCTGGATTCCCAGGTCCCATGTTCGAACCCGACATGCTGCAGTATGGGTTTTATTTTATTTTGTTTGGCGTGAAAGTGGAGTGGCTTTGCACATGGTTTTTTTGCTTCTTTGTTGAGCATTGGTGGAGTTTGGAAAGCACATGGATTCTTTGTTCTTTTTTTATTAGATAATAAGATAATGGGAGTTAATCAAGGATATTAGTGGATTAAATGGAGTATTTGATTATTATTTGAATTAAATCAATTAGTGGCCTAGAGAAAAACAAGGATTTGGTTAGAATTTGAACTCCTTGTTGAAAGGAGTGGACGGCAAGGCGTTGGGGGGGGATAAGGCCGAATTTGCCTAGTGATTTACTTCACAAAATTCGGCTAGCCTTCACTTCTTTTAGATTTTCTCTCATTCTCCCTCAAGCAAAAACATCATTTCCATATAACTTTTCCTTCTTTTTGGCCGAATTCTCTACACCCTCTCCAACCTATTTCCTTTTCTTTTCTTCTCAAAGTCCAGCCTTGATTGATATTGGAATCAACCATAGCCGAACCTACACCTTACCCTTTGCCGAAATCCCTTTTCTCCCTGTTAAACTCTCTCTAGCCGAATATACATCTCATCTTGGTGCCGAAATTTCTTTTCCCTATCTTGAAACACCTTGGCCGAACAATAAAGGTAGGATAGATCTCTTGAATCTTCCTTGGCAAACGATTTAAGAAAGTAAGTATCTAGGCCGAATGCCTATTGTTCTTCTCATTCATGTTCTGTCGACTTTTTACAAGAATAAAGTATTGATTTCGGCAGGAGGGGCTCCTAAACACTTTTGGTAATCGATCTCTTCTAGGTACGTAGGAAACGTAAAGCAGTCGATTCAGGCCCTGATCTCTAATATTTGATTTTGGTAAGTAATGGTAAGATCTAATTTAAGCAAGTTATTTAGTTAGTGTTTAAACCGAAGATTACTAACATAAGGTTGCCGATTAATAGGAAAGCAGAACGCTTGGAGTAGTTATCCAAAGGCACTCGGGTAAGGATTCGGGTTCAAAAGGAGAACCCTTTTAAATAATTGGTTTGGCCGATTAGGCCATAGCACTAATCCTAAGGTTGGCCGAATATAGGTACAGTGAGATCTAGGGTGGCCGACTTCTCTTTTCGGGATTTAGACTTCTCATCGACATCGGTGTGTACATACACACTTATAGCAATTAATAATCGTGTGCTAGATATATGTTGTATGTAAATCATGCGATGTAGATACTGGATTTAGTACCTTAATGGTACAAGCGAGGATTCCGGTAAGTCTCTGTTACTACGAGATTATTATGCTTTTGGGAAGCATGGCTTATATAATACATGTGATAAATGTATGAGATCTGATCATGACTATTTGACTATTGTGGGTTAAATGAGTGGAGGGGGCAGTATTAGTCGTGCCGACGGGCACCAGTGTTTTGGTAACACACTGTGACTACGGTCACCAGAGGTTTGGTACCTCCAGAGGTTTGGCACCTCATAGCGACTCGTCCCTGTGGTTAACACCACCGTGGGTTGGCCCCACTTGAGATATGGGATCGTCTGCCAGTGATTTGGTATCACACGATGGGTTGGCCCCATCAATCGATTGTGTCTACGGACACCAGAGGTTTGGCACCTCCAGTGATTTGGCATCACATCTGTGACTATATGTCACCAGTGGTTTGGCACCACCAGTGGTTTGGTACCACATGGGGTAGACAAAGGCGTTTGGTTGGCTAGGTCGGGTGCATGACTTAGTACATGATGTTTGATTATATGTCAGTATGAAATTGTTTAAATACGGGGAAGGGTTACATCACGAGTCTTGGTGACTCACCTTCTCCTTTAACATTTTTCAGTGACTCGTAGATGGCGGTTGAGGAGCCGGTTGGACTCGAGGTGGCCATGCAGTGGACTCGAATAAATTGAACTTTAAACTTAGCTATTTTATTTTATTATTGGTTTATTTTTATTTTGGATGTAATAAGGCCACCATATACTTTACTTTTGTTATTTCTTATATGTTGGATACTTTGTTTTAAACTATATTATTAAAATTAAATTAAAATCACATGTTTTTCTTAAATTAACACGAAAATGTTTTATCGTGCCATCGGGCGCATTTGAAATTTGTATAATAAGCCGACTCAATTAAATTTCCAAATTAAATCTAAGTATGGTTTCGGCAAGATAACCAAGAACGAGAAGTTTTCAACAAAACTTAAATTGGTTTTAGAATGGTTTTCAAATTGTTTTCTCTGTAGCAAACCAAATTCGGTCGTAGTGTTTGGGCCGGGTTTGGGGTGTTACATGAACATAGATGGATATGTGGTGTTTTGGATGATACTTTGAGGTATTTTAAGGTCTAAGAACGTTTGGGATTGATTGGAGTATGAATTGGTATGTTTTGAAGTGTCTTTAAGTTTGATTTTGACCCCCATCATCCAAGTCTCCATACTCGGGATCTAAGTATTGATACTTACAAACTTTGAACCTAAAAATCTACATTAACAGGACCAGGTCTCGGTACATAGGGTACAAGTCATGAGACTTGTCGTCCTACTATAAGAAAATGGTTTTTTAGGCCCTGAAAGAGCTTTGAATGACTTTGGAATGCTCCTGCTTAATAGTAGGACTCTTGGAAATGACTTTAAGGGTTGTATAAGACTAGAACATAGTCCAAAACATGTGTAAACAATTGAGAAGTGCTATAAGTAATTGATTGAAACATCTCTTGCTTAAGCTAGAAAATAGACTCGGGTAAAGGTTGTTACAAAAATTATTATACAATTACGATATTATAATGTGTATTCTTTTATTATAAGTGGAAGTGAATTTCTTCCACCAAACTTGAATCATGGAGTCGTCATTGTTGGGTTACGATATTATAATGTGCACCCTTTTATTATATGTGGAAGTGGATTCCCCCCCAAAGCATTTAAATCAACTTCAAATCCCGAACAAGATTAGTCTTAGATCATAAAATGGATGAGGAGCAAGTGGATTTCTTTCACCAAGTTCAAATCTGGGAGTCATCATTATTGGGTACGAACATGAGTGATGTGTTTGGTTTTTAAATGTAACATTTCTCACTCAGGTCTAAGTTCAAGCTCAAGTAAATGGTGTTACAAATTTGATGAGTTACAAATTTCAAAAAGGCAATAAAATCCTATGGCTTTAAGAGGCTAATAAACTAATGAGGGAATTTGTAACGGAGGCTACATAGGTGAAGGAATTATGCAAGATAGCATAAAAGAAAGAAAAAAAGCTAAGCTTCAAAGAATTCCAACTTTAGAGTCAAAGAAAAGTTTAAAGAAAAAGCTTTAAGAAAACTATACCCAATGTTTTAAAAGAAAAAGATAAAAAAAGATGAAACACCCCACACCTACCCACGAGCACAGACCGGATCTCTGTATGTTCCTTAAAGTAAATCAGTTACAAAATTCTTTTATTACCAGAGGAAAATCAAAAGTGCGATTTTTTTAAAAACTATTGTTTTGGGTTGGGCTTGAGTTAAAAACCCATTTATCTTATTTTAAAATCCAATTAATTAGGATGAAAAAAAAACAATTAGGGTTTATTTTTAAAGAAATAAATTTTACTTAACTTTAATTGAAAATAATTCATAACATAGTAATTAAAAATAAAAGTAAAGAAGTGTAACTTATGGCCTTATTACATCAAGTAGAATCCCAAAATAAAATTCTAAAATTCTTAAATAAATTTAAATATCCATATTGAGTAAAACTTCAAGTTGAGCATGGCCATCCCTAAGCTTCCGCTAACCCCCGGTCCATTATTGATCGTCACATGAAAAATAGTCCCACAACGGGTGAGTCAATGAGACTCAATGTGTACACAACACTAAAATTCAATAGATCAGGCATACATTTTCATATCAAATGCTTATTCATATAACAGAGAAAAATGATGGTGCAACCCAAACCCAAACCTAGGTGCCATCCGCTACACATCCCCGTACCAACCTGCACACCGTGGGGACTACTAAGTCAACCCTCCATCCGCTACACACCATCGAAGGCGATCATTGCGATCGACGTGCTCATCGCCCATATAAAATTTGTGGCATAGCCACCAGATAATTGTGTCATGAGACACCACATTCAGATAATGTAACCGAAGTTACCACATTCAGATAATGAGACCGTAGTCATCACATTCACTTCCCCTTTTTCATATATCCCGAATGACCCATATTATTCATATCATGCATATCCTACTTAAATTCACATTCTTATAAATTTTCACATGTTATAAATAACATATTTCATAATCCTAGTGGAAGTAGGAAACGTACCTGAGTACTTTGTACCATAACACGGTACCTTATCCATATGCACATTTTACATATTACCATAATCATATTAAAAGTTAGTGTGGGGTACACACCTGATTCGTTTAACGAAGTCCTTGAAATCCCGAAGAACCGATCTACTGATTTAGATCCTTAACTCCTATATTCGGCCAATCATTTAAACACATTAATAAACCTTTTTGGCTTTAAAACCAAATCCTAGTAGGATTTGTATACTGAAAACCTACCTTGTTGCCGATTGACTTAAGAATCAAGTCCCAAAACTTTGTTGTATTCCTTCTTGCATTCGGCCAATCATTAAAACACATCATAGGTTAGTTTCGGCTTTTGGGAATAAATCCAAATACTTAAAATAGGCTTTGGCCGAATGTCTTAAACACATACCTTTGTGATCTCAAATCCCGAAAAGTATCCTTGCTTTCCTAGGGATGTCGAAATTCCTATAATCACATGTTAGGTTTAATCTAACATTAAAACTTAAAACAAGACCTTTGGATCTTATAGTTTCTTACCTTAGATCCCGAAATATTCCTCCTTGTAGTCGATGAGTTGTAGAAACCCGAGAGATCCCCTTAATACTTGAATGATTGCTTCCTTGCTTAGATTCACAGGGAGATTCGGCTATGGCTTCTAATGGAGAGGAAAATATTTGGCTAGGATCCAACAATTACTTAATTTCGGCTTGACAAAAGAAAAGAAAGAAAAGAAGAGAAGAGAGGAAAAAAGAAGGATTTTGGAGAGGAAAAGAATTGATGAAAGAGAGGCTACTTGGCCAAAGAAAATTCGGCAGAGAAGGAGAGTTTGGCTAGAGGATTTTCGGCAAACACTTAGAAAAGATGGAAGAATAGCCTTAATCTTCCTTCTTTAGCCGAAATTACTAGGCTAGAGTCCCCTACTTGGCCACCACTCTTCCTTTGTGATAACTTTATCACCTTAATTTAAAATAATTAAAAGAATAATCCTTTAATTATCTCTCCAAATTAAATCCTTATTTATCCCCCTAATTAGCCGTATTTTAAAGAGAATAAAACTCCTCCTTTCTAGAAAGCTTGTGCCGTCCACCTCTGGCTTCTGGAAGCAAAATAAAACTTCTTTTATTTGCTTCCCTTGTGACTCGAACTCAGGCCCAACACCTTGCATGTGGTGCCATTTCCATAGGCCCTAAGTTGCATTTTCAGACCACTTTTCCAAGCTTGTTTGTGTGTCAAATTTCACAAACTTTTTCTTTTAAGGCCACCTTGCCTTAATTTCCCCTTTTAAACCTTAAAACTCGTCATTTCTAGGTCATTTCTAAGTTTCCAAAAATTTTCGTTCGGCTCTGTAACTTGACATTTTCTTACATTTCCAAGTTTCCAGAAATGTGCACTTTCCTATTTTGAATCATTTCCAAATCATTTCCATCCATTTCCAAGTTTCCAAAAATGTTCACTTTCCATTTTTTTTTAACTTAACATTTCCATACATTTTCAGGTTTCCAAAATTGTTCAAAAATTATTCTTAGTACATAAAACATGTTACTTCGTACAATTAAACCGAAAATGTATAGGCCCTTTCCAGGATGTTACAGTTCTACCCCCTTAAAATAATTTCGTCCTCGAAATTTTCTAACTAAAATAATTGAGGGTATTGTTGTCGCATTGCCTCTTCTGGTTCCCACGAAGCTTCTTCCGATCCATGATTGCGCCATAACACCTTGACTAGAGGAACTGACTTCCTCCGTAGCATTTTCACACCACGTTCCAATATCCGAATTGGCTCTTCCTCGTAGGATAAGTGAAACACCCCAAACCCGGCCCACGAGCTTTGACCAGATTTGGTATGTTCCTCAAGTAAACCGGTTCAAAATTCTTTTGTTACTTAGGAAAAACTTGTATGATTTTTAAAAAATATTGTTTGGGTTGGGCTTGAGTTGAAAACAAATTTATCTTATGTTCAAACCCATTTATTTAAGGTGACAAAACATTTAGAGTTAATTTTAAAAAGGAATTTACTTAAACTTTAATTGATAAAAATCCATAAACATAATAAATAAAAGAAAAATAAAGTAAACCACAATGGCCTTATTATATCAATGATCCCAAAGTAAAACTTAAAATACTTAAAATAAATTGAAAGTCCAAATCATAAATTTCTTGCTATGCATGGCCACCTTTAAGCTCCTGCCGACCCAGGTCCATTACTTCTCATCACACTGAAAAATATTCCCCAAACGGGGTGAGTCAATGAGACTCAATGTGTACACAACACTAAGTCATAATAGAATCAGGCATGCAAATGATACACATTCAAATCATAGAATACAATTAATGATGCATTCCCAAACCCAAACCTAATTAACCATCCGCTACACACCACCCGTACTGCCCGGTCACCGCAGTGGACTACTAAGTCAACCCTCCATCCGCTACACACCATCGAAGCGATCGTTGCGATCGACGTGCTCATCGCCCATATAATTTGTGTCATTAGACACCATATTCAAATAATGTAACCGAAGTTACCATATTCAAATTTTGTGACCGTAGTCACCATATTCCATTAATGAGACCAAGAAGTCAACACCTTCTTCCCCTTTCACATAGATCCCGAATGCCCCATAAATTTTATATCATGCATAACATACTTAATTCTCATTCATGTTACTATTCATATGTTCAAAATATATCATATTCATAATCCTATCGAGTAGGAAACGTGCACTGGTACTTTTACCACATTTGTGGTACTTAGCCACATTCACATTCTTATGCATATTCATATATTAAAATAATTGCCATATGATATATCGAAGGTTAGTATGAGTACACACATTCTTAATAATACATTTAATTTAAACATAGCCATGAACCTATCAAAACTTAGGGTAGGGTACACACTGATTTGCTTAACGAATTCCTTGAAATCCCGAAATCGATCTACGCCTTAGATCTCAAATTCCTACATTTGATTAATCACTTACTAATTTAATAAAAAGCCATTCGGCCATAAATCCAAATCCTAGTAGGATTAGTATTCTTAAAACTTACCTTGAAATTCTCAAATTCCAAAATCCTTGTATCCTCTCTCATGTGAAATCCCTATAACTACATGTTAGATCAATTTCTAACATTTATTCACAACAAATAACCCTTAGCCGTATGTTAAATATGACTTACCTTAGATTCTTAAATCCCGAAATTCACCGAATAACTAGGAACACGCGGCTTATGGTGTACCTTCGGAAAAGAACTTCTCCTTCCTTGTAGTCGACACTTAGTAAATCCCAAAGATCTCTTGACAATGAGATATTAAGGGTATTAGAATCTTAATTTTGACACCTTAAAAGAAATAGAATGAGAATCTAACCTAATCTTACCCTTCTTGAAGAATTTGATGGAACTCTTGCTTGAACCCTTAGCGATGTTCGGCTATGGCTTTGATGTGGATAACAATTTCGGCTCTTGAGGCTTAGTGAGAAATCGACTAGGGCTATTGGTATCTTCGGCTTTTGATTGTGTTTGTAATAGAAGAAGAAAAGAAAAGAGAAAAAGAGAATAATGGCGAGAGAAAATTCGGCAGAGAGAAGAGGAGAAACTTTAGAGAATTTCGGCAGAGGTTTTCTTGAAAAGAAAAGAATGAATGAAGAATAGCCTTACTATTCCTTTTATAGCCAAAATTACTAGCTAGAGTCCTTTACTTGGCCACCACTCTTCTATTTTGATAGCTTTATCCCTTGATTTATCACTTTAATAAAACTTAATCCAATAATTATCTCTTATCTCTTAATAAAAATAATACTAATAATAATCCTCTTTTATCTCTTCCTTATCTATCAAAATAAAAGAAATAATATCCACATTTATCTCTTGAAAATAATCTAAAATAAATCCATTATTTATCCCTTATTTATCCACCCTTTATCTCTTAAAAATAAAAGAATAAAAGCTCCTAATTTATAGCCATGTGCCGTCCACCTCACTTCTTCTGGAAGCAAAATAAAATTTCTTTTATTTGCTTCCCATGTGACTTTCGAACTCGGGCCCAACACCTTGCATGTGGCGCCATTTCCAGGAGGCCCTAAGTGGCATCTCCAGGCACTTTTCCAAGCCTGTTTGTGTGTCAAATTCCTCATATTATTTTTCTTAAGGCCACCTTGCCTTAGTTTTCTCTTTTAAGCCTTAAAACTTGACATTTCTTTACATTTCCAAGTTTCCAAAAATTTTCGTTTGGCTCTTTAAACTTGACATTTCCTTACATTTCCAAGTTTCCGAAATGTTTACTTTCCTCTTTTGAATCATTTCCACATCATTTCCTTACATCCCCTAGTTTCCAAAAATGTTCACTTTCCTCTTTTAAACTTAACGTTTCCAAAGCATTTCCTTACATTTCCTTACATTTCCATACATTGCCTTACATTTCCATACATTTCCATGCACCTTAGGGTTCCTAGAACTCCTCGAACACATCCAACACACCCACTGAGCCCACTGTCTCATGAATTACACACGAACGCATAACCCCTAATCTAGGATGTTACAATAAGTCTGGCCTTAGCTCTACTTCTTCGACAGGTACCACATGAGACGGATCCGATCGGTAATGACGTAGCATGGATACATGGAATACGTCGTGCATCTGCCGCAACTCTGGTGGCAACTCCAATTGGTATGCCAACTCGCCCAACTCGCTTCATGCACTCGATAGGGCCCTATAAACCTTGGGCTTAACTTCCTCATGCGACCGAACCTCATTACCTTTTTCCAAGGCGAGACCTTCAAACACTTGGTCTCCCACTTCAAACTCTATTTCCTTCCGCTTAAGGTCTGCGTCACGACTTCGCCTATCGAGGCTTCCTTTAACCGTGCTCGAATAATCTCAACCTTCTCTTGATTTGGCCACTAATTACGGACCCAAAACTCGACGCGTTCTCTAACTCACCCAACAAGTAGGAGTTCTACACTTTCGACCATACAATGCTTCATATGGTGCCATCCGAATGCTAGCTTTGATAGGCATGTTGTTGTAGCGAACTCACTAAAGGCAAATAGTCTTCCCAACTTCCTCGGAAATCTATCACACACCCTCTCAACATATCCTCCAACACTTGTATAACTCGCGTTGATCGCCTGCCTGCGATTGTGGATTAAAAGCGTAGTGAAGTCCAACTTAGTGCCTAAAGCTTGATGAAGTGCCCTCTAGAACCGAGACATGAACCTTGGGTCTCTATCGGAGATGATCGATACCGGTACTCCATGTAACCTCACAATTTCCGCCACATATAACTTGGCCAACTTCTGAAGAGAATAGTCTACTCTTATCGGAATGAAATGCGCGGACTTGGTCAAACGGTCCACTATCACCCATACCGAGTCCTTCTTAGTAGGCGTAAGGGGAAGCCCACTAACGAAGTCCATGGTAATTCTCTCCCACTTCCATTGGGGAATCTCGATTGGTTGAAGCAATCCCGATGGAACTTGGTGTTCAGCCTTAACTTGCTGACACGTCAGACATTTTCCCACAAATTCAGTAACTTCCCGTTTAAGATCAGACCACCAAAATTGTTCCCTTAGATCTCAGACATGCGACAATGCCTCCGGGATGCATAGCATAAGGGCTACTATGCGCCTCCCGAAGAATCCTTTGTCTTAACTCCTCGTCTCTCGGCATACAGACTTTACCCTTGTAGCACAATACTCCTTCATCATTGACGCCATAGTCCTTTAATTCTCCATTCTATACTTGCTTTGAAACTTAGCACTTAGGTCCTTATCGATAACCTGTCCCCCTTTCACCTCATTCGACCATGTGGGCTTGATTTGTAATTACGCCAACAAAGCTTCCATCATCATATAAACTCAAGTGAGCGAACATAGCCCTTAGATCCGACACAACCTTCCGACTTAGGGCATCGGCTACCACATTCGCCTTGCCCTGATGATATTCTATCGAGCGATCGTAGTCCTTCAACAACTCCACCCACCTTCGTTGCCTCAAGTTCAACTCCTTCGAGTCAACAGATACTTAAGGCTCTTGTGGTCTGTGTAGGTCACCGACCTTTCTCCATAGAGTAGTGTCTCCAAACCTTAAGGGCGAAAACCACTGCGCCAACTCTAAGTCATGAGTTGGGTAGTTAACCTCATGAGGCCTTAGTTGCCGAGGCGCATAGCGACTACTTTTCCTTCTTGCATTAGCACACATCCTAATCCCGTATGCGAAGCGTCACAATTACACCACAAAATCCTTCCCACCTCCGGCTGAATTAACACCTGAGCCTCCGTCAACACCTTCTTAAGGTTGTCAAAGCTCTTCTGTTGCTTATCGGACCATTCAAAGGGCACTTCCTTCCTTAGTAACTTTGTCAAAGCGCGGCTATTGACGAGAACCCTTCCACAAACCTTCCACGTAATAGCTTTGCCAAACCTAAGAAACTTCGGATCTCAGCCACGGACCTAGGTGGTTTCCAATCCAACACTGCTTCGATCTTCCTAGGATCCACTCTTATTCCTTCTGCGGATACCACATGCCCTAAGAATGCCACCTCCTTAAGCCAAAATCCACACTTGCTGAATTTGGCATAGAGCTTCTTCTCCCTTAACACTTGTAGCACCACTCGGAGATGTTCATCATGCTCCTCTCCAGACTTAGAATACACCAAAATATCGTCGATGAACACAACAATTAACCTATCCAAGTAGGGTTGAAAAACTCGGTTCATCATATCCATGAACGCGGCTGGAGCGTTTGTCAATCCAAACGGCATTACTACAAACTCATTATAGCCGTATCTTGTCCTAAAGGCGGTCTTATGGATATCTGCCTCCTTCACCTTCAACTGGTGATATCCCGACCTTAAGTCTATCTTTGAGAATACTGCGGCCCTTTCACCGATCGAACAAGTCATCGATCCTTGGCAAAGGATACTTGTTCTTGACGGTCGACTTATTCAATCGACGGTAATCTATGCACATACGCATAGTTCCATCCTTCTTCTTTACAAATGTAATCGTGCTCCCCATGGAGACACACTGGGTCGTATGAACCCACGATCCAAAGAACTCTTGGATTTGAGCCTTGAGCTCAACTAACTCCTTTAGGCGCCATTCGGTATGGAGCGATTGACACAGGAGCTATTCCCGGTAGTAAGTTTATTCCAAACTCCACCTCCCTATCTGGAGGTATTCCTGGTAATTCCTCCGGAAATACATCTTCAAAGTCTTTCACCGTTCTAACTCCATTGACACCTTCTTCCTTTCCACCTAACGCACTTACGAAGGCTAAGAACGCCTTGCACCCTTTCTTAACCATTTTCTCAGCCTTCAATGCCGAAACTACGTTGGACAGGTAGTTTCTTCTCTCTCCGATCATTACTACTACTTCATCCTCCGGGGTCCTTAGTTCCATTCGTTTAGCCGCACAATCCAACACGGCTTGGTGCTCTACTAGCCAGTCCATTCCAAGTATAAGTTCAAACTCCCGAAAGGTAGTTCCATTAAGTCACCAGAAAGTTCACTCCTGAATCTCTGGGGTACATTCCGAAAGATCTTATCCACCACTACAGTTAGGCCTAATGGGCTTACTACAGTTATCTCCCTATCAGAAAGTTCAGAGTCTAGGCCTAGTGTTTCCACTACACTACATGCAACATATGAATGGGTCGAGCCCACATCAATTAAGGCATAATAAGCTTGCCATAACTAAGAACGTGCGGTTATAACATCCGGTGTGTCTCCGTCCTCCCTACGGTGAACCGCATAATCCAACCCCGGTTGCCTTGCCTCAGCATTAGCAGCACCTCTCCTGTGCTCCACGTCCTCTACCAAAGACTGCGTACCTCGATTACTCGAACCACGACCTCGTTGAGGCTGCTGTCCTCCTTTACCAACCCCGACTAACATTCTCCGAGCGGTGAGTCGACTTTCATCCGGTTTCTTAGGACAATCCTTGAGCATATGGTCCTTGGACCCACACCGAAAAACATCCTCCCGTCTTTTTCGGCCTCCCTAAGTGCTTCTTCCCACAATGTTCACAAGGACGATCATCGCCATCCTACACCAGGCTTGCTGGTTTTATGCCCATCAACTCTAGTCCTCTTTTGAGCCTTCCCAGACGATCCAAAACCTCTTTTGGGCCTATTTCGATCCACGATGCGCTTTGTAGAATCCTTGATTCCTTCACCACTTTAGCCTTCTCCACTAAAGCGAGGAAACTCCCGCTCCCGATGCGGTGCTATCAACAATCTCGAGATCATCTCTTAGTCCGTCCTCAAAGCGAACACGGCGCTCATGCTCGATTGCCACTACTTCTTCGAGCGTAGCGGCTCAACCTCGAAATTCACTTCATATTCCGCAGCGGACTTGTTCTCTTGAACCACCCCGGAAAAAGCCTTCCTTTGCTCATCTCAGTATACCGGTTCCCACATATTTCTTCCGAAATGCTTCCTTAACATATTCCTGTGTCGATCCTCGATGCGTGCACCATCCCGAATAGTTAACCACCACCGATCGCTTCATCGCGTAACGGTGCCACCATCTCTTTCAACTTTTCCTCGGGGTCGATCAAGCTCATCCATGATGCGCTCGGTTGCTTCCAACCATGCTCACCATCTTCGGTGCCACACCGATACTCCACGAAACATTTCGGCTCCATTAGCTCGAAGCGCTCAGCACGGACTTACGGGTTCCCGAATTTCCTCCTGCACCACCCCACCAACTCCAAAACTCGCGGCCACGACTGCGACACAAAGATCTTCTTCCGTCTCAGCTTGCTGCTCAACACCCACAGCTGGGGGTGGTGGTGGCGGTGGTATCTCGTTGTCAGACCCTTGACCCGATCTAACCGGTTCCTGACACCATCATCCTTCCTCTACCTCGTCCACGACGACCACGTCCTCTAGAGCTCATTTCTAACGTCGTAATCTGATTAAGAAGTTTTATGAATTAGTCTTTCTTTCACTTGTTTACCCGCGAAGAAGTTTTATGAAAAAGAATTTAGGAGTGGTTCTTTCGTATTCATACATGCACACAGTCTTTCCATTCATTCGTACATCCATCAAACAATTATGAACTTTCGTTCATTCAGAGAAACGTTGTAGTTTTCATTGTTATTGTTTCTCCACTACCCAGGGGTATTTTCGTAATTTTTCAAAAGGAAAAAGTTCCTTGGTGATTTTGTCGTAAAGTATTTTGGTATTTTTAAATTTTCGGGGTATTTTGGAAAAATTTTGAAATTCGGGGGTATTTCAGAAATTTTTGACCTCGGGGGTATTTTGGTGATTTTTTTTCCAAGCCGGGGTAAATTTGTAAAATCTTATAAATCAGGGATATTTCAAAGGTTTCAAAACTTTGAGGGTTCTTTTTGAGAATTGTACTTTTCAAAACGGTGATGTTGCAAAAATTTTGGAAATCAGGGTCATTTTGGTAATTTTATAAGTTAGGGGCAATTTTGAAATTTCCAAAATTCAAGGTATTTTTGATAATTTACAAATTAGGGTTTTTGAACATTGATAAAATAATGAAATTTTGGCAAAACTGTTGGGTAGTTGGTCATTTTATAAACCAAGGGTATTTTTGTAATTTTACCACTAGGGGCATTTTTGTATAAATCGAAAATCTTTCGGAAAATTTTGTAAAGATAGTTTTCATGAATTTAGAAGAAAGTTTTAAGAGTTCTAAAACTAGGGTTTTGTTGTTTTTATAAAAACACGGCTAATTCCCTTTCGGGTTTTAGTTATTGTGTTTAGCCTATGACCGAGCCCTCTTGGTCAGGGTGAACCAAAGCTACGCACCAGGCGAGATTCGAATGGAGAGGAGGTGAGTCACGCGGTCGCTTAAATACCAAGCTCCCACCGAAACCATTCCTAGACATGCGCACACAGGTTGCCACACCTCACGAGCCCTCCAGGTTAGGGTGAACCGAAGCTACGCACTGGTAGGATTCTGCGAAGAGGAGGTGAGTCACTAGGATGCTTAAATAACAGAGCTCTTCCTGGATCCAATCCTAGACGTGCGCCTGGGGTTTACCACACCCCAACTCGGTGACTTAGCCATGGGTTTGTTTAACGTTCCTTAAGTCTTATGTGTTTGTGTTTGAGTAGACTAGTCCTAGGGTTCAAGTTCCTATCATGCTATTCTACGTTCCATTCCTTTTCTACCATTATAATATTCATTACACATAATCACACAAATGGTTAGGGACTTACAGTGGATCATGGTCGGAGACTTTAGGTGCCATGCCGAAAAACACGCTTGTTTCATAAAATATTTTCAAAAAAACTCATTTGGGCTTGCTTTGAAAACGTTTTGGGCCTTGGCCCACAGGCCGAGAGTTTTAAAACTGGGCTTTGATACCAAACTGAAACACCCCACACCCGGCCCACGAGCCTGGACCGAATCTGGTATGTTCCTTAAGTAAATCGTTACAAAATTCTTTTATTACGGAGGAAAAGCAAAAAGATTTTTTTAAAAACTATTGTTTTGGGTTGGGCTTGAGTTAAAAACCCATTTATCTTATTTTAAAATCCAATTAATTAGGATGAAAAAAAAACAATTAGGGTTTATTTTTAAAGAAATAAATTTTACTTAACTTTAATTGAAAATAATTCATAACATAGTAATTAAAAATAAAAGTAAAGAAGTGTAACTTATGGCCTTATTACATCAAGTAGAATCCCAAAATAAAATTCTTACATTCTTAAATAAATTTAAATATCCATATTGAGTAAAACTTCAAGTTGAGCATGGCCATCCCTAAGCTTCCGCCGAACCCGGTCCATTATTGATCGTCACATGAAAAATAGTCCCACAACGGGGTGAGTCAACAGACTCAATGTGTACACAACACTAAAATTCAATAGATCAGGCATACATTTTCATATCAAATGCTTATTCATATAACAGAGAAAAATGATGGTGCAACCCAAACCCAAACCTAGGTGCCATCCGCTACACATCCCCGTACCAACCTGCACACCGTGGGGACTACTAAGTCAACCCTCCATCCGCTACACACCATCATCGAAAGCGATCATTGCGATCGATGTGCTCATCGCCATATAAAATTTGTGGCATAGCCACCAGATAATTGTGTTATGAGACACCACATTCGAGATAATGTAACAAAGTTACCACATTCGAGATAATGAGACCGTAGTCATCACATTCACTTCCCCTTTTCATATATCCCGAATGACCCATATTATTCATATCATGCATATCCTACTTAAATTCACATTCTTATAAATTTTCACATGTTATAAATAACATATTTCATAATCCTAGTGGAAGTAGGAAACGTGCTGAGTACTTTGTACCATAACACGGTACCTTATCCATATGCACATTTTACATATTACCATAATCATATTAAAAGTTAGTGTGGGGTACACACATTCATTTAACGAAGTCCTTGAAATCCCGAAGAACCGATCTCTTGATTTAGATCCTTAACTCCTATATTCGGCCAATCATTTAAACACATTAATAACCTTTTTGGCTTTAAAACCAAATCCTAGTAGGATTTGTATCTTGAAAACCTACCTTGTTGCCGATTGACTTAAGAATCAAGTCCCAAAACTTTGTTGTATTCCTTCTTGCATTCGGCCAATCATTAAAACACATCATAGGTTAGTTTTGGCTTTTGGGAATAAATCCAAATACTTAAAATAGGCTTTGGCCGAATGTCTTAAACACATACCTTTGTGATCTCAAATCCCGAAAAGTATCCTTGCTTTCCTAGGGATGTCGAAATTCCTATAATCACATGTTAGGTTTAATCTAACATTAAAACTTAAAACAAGACCTTTGGATCTTATAGTTTCTTACCTTAGATCCCGAAATATTCCTCCTTGTAGTCGACAGTTGTAGAAACCCGAGAGATCCCCTTAATAATACTTGATCATTGCTTCCTTGCTTAGATTCACGGGGAGATTCGGC
The DNA here is from genome assembly GCA_025698515.1 of Gossypium sturtianum. NCBI lineage: Eukaryota > Viridiplantae > Streptophyta > Magnoliopsida > Malvales > Malvaceae > Gossypium > Gossypium sturtianum. Next base: position 72,929,848 of record CM046952.1, read on the forward strand.
TATGGCTTCTAATGGAGAGGAAAATATTTGGCTAGGTTCCAACAATTACTTAATTTCGGCTTGACAAAAGAAAAGAAAGAAAAGAAGAGAAGAGAGGAGAAAAGAAGGATTTTGGAGAGGAAAAGAATTGATGAAAGAGAGGCTACTTGGCCAAAGAAAATTCGGCAGAGAAGGAGAGTTTGGCTAGAGGATTTTTTGCAAACACTTAGAAAAGATGGAAGAATAGCCTTAATCTTCCTTCTTTAGCCGAAATTACTAGGCTAGAGTCCCCTACTTCGCCACCACTCTTCCTTTGTGATAACTTTATCACCTTAATTTAAAATAATTAAAAGAATAATCCTTTAATTATCTCTCCAAATTAAATCCATATTTATCCCCCTAATTAGCCGTATTTTAAAGAGAATAAAACTCCTCCTTTCTAGAAAGCTTGTGCCGTCCACCTCTGGCTTCTGGAAGCAAAATAAAACTTCTTTTATTTGCTTCCCTTGTGACTCGAACTCAGGCCCAACACCTTGCATGTGGCGCCATTTCCATAGGCCCTAAGTGGCATCTTTAGACCACTTTTCCAAGCCTGTTTGTGTGTCAAATTTCACAAACTTTTTCTTTTAAGGCCACCTTGCCTTAATTTCCCCTTTTAACCCTTAAAACTCGTCATTTCTAGGTCATTTCTAAGTTTCCAAAAATTTTCGTTCGGCTCTGTAACTTGACATTTTCTTACATTTCCAAGTTTCCAGAAATGTGCACTTTCCTATTTTGAATCATTTCCAAATCATTTCCATCCATTTCCAAGTTTCCAAAAATGTTCACTTTCCATTTTTTTTAACTTAACATTTCCATACATTTTCAGGTTTCCAAAATTGTTCAAAATTTATTCTTAGTACATAAAACATGTTACTTCGTACAATTAAACCGAAAATGCATAGGCCCTTTCCAGGATGTTACAAAAGAAGTCCAAAGCTTTAAGTTTATTTTTTAAGAAACAAAACAATTTAGTTTTAGTTGCTTTTAAGGTCTTTTCAAGAACTTGTAAAATTTTGGACTCTAGAATTTGAGACAGTCTGAAACTTTTTCTTTTAATTTCATTTTTTTATTTTTTATTGATATTTTTAAAGCTAAAGTTTTTGAAAAAAAAGCAAGGAAAGAAGAACTATTTTTTTAAATTGTGGTTTTTTTATTGATGATTTATACTTTTTTGGTATATCTTCACAAAAAGTTTCAAATGAGGGTTTTAAGAATTGATTAAGGTTCAAATAATATTTGGAAGTCTTGAAAACAAGGAACTAGAAGAAAGAAAAACTGAAGAAGAAAGAATGGGCATATTGTATGATATTCGTGTTAGAGGAAGGATAAGTATGTTGAATGGAATTCCTAGCCCAAAAAATTTGTTCGAATATGAAAATAAGATATCGAATTTGTAACACCTAGTTTTGGCGGGCCCTAGGTTCTAGCAAGTAAGCTGAGAATAATTCGTGGGATGCGACTCTATGCGCCCAATAGTTTTTTTTTGGCATATAAGATTGGGCACATAACAAATATTAGAATATTATGTAAGGATCGAACTCAGAATGTGTTGTGCTGTAAGGAAAGGGAGTTTGGTAAGAGCATTGAGAATTTTGTAAGTTGGAGTTATCGTTGAAGGTATTGTACACCAATTTCATTGAGTTACTGTGCTAGTTACGTTAAAAACAATTTGGTTGGAAATGGATAGAACTGGAGAACCAAGTGTATAATTTATTAGATTTTTATTTAGGTTCTCTCTACAGCTGTAAACCATTTATAAAAGTAGTCCTGAAAGTTGTGACATGTGTCAAATTCCAATAAGGACTTAGGTTAAATATGTGGATATTATGGGTAGAGAAGGGAAACTTTTCCTTTTTCTTCTATAGTATTGTTATCTGGAGTTGGAGGAACCAAAAATGTATCTCTTTCTCCTTTAAGCTGGAGTTGTAAATCTGGATCTTTGTTAGGGACTATTCCATGCCAAGGTGAGTATTGTAACTCTGCATGTGTAACACCCTGAATTTTGGGGTTAAAAGTTTGGAGTTTTTGGTTAGGGTCAGCGAGAAGGGTGTGCATTTGTGTAAAGTTTCTGCGTTATGGTGTCAAGAATGGGCCTGCTGGTCTGGTGGTTTGTTGTGTGTTAAATTGCTTCTGGGTTCTGGGTTTGAGTCCTTGTGTGTGTGCGTTTTGAGTAGTATATATTGTTAAATAGTAGATTTAATTTGTGTTTAAAAATAAGTATTTAGTCTTATTTTTATTTAGCTTATTTTTATTTTTGATTTTTGGGAATCTTCCTTCTTTCTCTTTGTTTTCACGTTCTCCTCTCCTTTTTGGCTTTTATTTTCTTTTTTTCTCCTCTTCTTTTTTTGTAAACGGTGGTGTTGTGGTATTCGAAGAGCTTTGATTTCCTGGACATCGAGTGTGGGTTTCGTATCCTTTCTTTTTTTTGCGAATTCTTAATTTGACTTTGTGAGAGTCGGCAATTTATGTGTGTGTCCACGAATCGGCTAGTTATGATGATGTACCGCTATTTTCATGCTTAGAACTTGTTTGGTTTGGTATAGTTTCGAGTTATCGAGGGCTGGGAAGTGCTTTGAGGGTAAAAGCACGTTTTTCATGCCCCCACACGGGCGGTCCACACGGTCGTGTGCAATTAGGCATTAGGGTTTTCGGGAAAAAGTTGGTGCCAGACGGCCGTGTGGCAGATTTGGGAATTTTTGTTGATTTTTACACGGCCGTGTCCCCTGGGCACACGGGCGTGTGTATTTGGGATTTATGGATTTGATTATTTGGTGTCACACGGCCGTGTGGCAAATTTGGGGATTTAGGGATCCCACACAGGCATGTGTTTTGGACACACGACCGTGTCTGGTGGGCACATGGGCGTGTGAGACCCTCATACGACCGTGTCTGGTGGGCACACAGCCATGTCCCTGGTTCACACGGGCGTGTGCCTTAGTCACAGGGCCGTGTGCCTCTCTTTACACGGGCGTGTGCCTCAGCCACACGGCCGTGTGCCCCCATTCACACAGGCGTGTGGTTCTAAGTCACTTATTTTGCTTCTGTGTATATTTTTTTATCTGAGAATGTGTCTGTGTGTTTTGGCCATGGCTGATCTTTAGTGAGTGTGGCTAAGAATTCTGATCTAGGCTTCAGCTTATGTGTTATTTGTGACTGTTGTGTGAGATGTTTGATTCTGAATCCGGTCTATTGGGCGTGTGTGCATATCTGCTTCTTTCTGATTGTCTGTTGACATGTTCATTATTTCTGTGGGATTGAATGCATACATACACTTGCATAAAGTATTTTAGGTTGGTTGTGAAGAGAAGGAAGACTGTTTCTGTTCTGATCTGGCAGTTTAACTGTAATCTTATTCGTACAACGGTTTATCGCACTGTACATACGTACGTCAGCTTTGCTGCGTACCATTATCTGATCTGGCAGTTTAAACTGTAACATGTCTCAGACAGTTTATTTGTAATGAATTCGGTTTTTAGTTAAATTGGAACAGTGGGTTCAGAACCACAAATCTGATGTTGGAAAATTATTTTAATATTATTTTTGGTGTTTACAGTATGTTATTTGATATGTGTGAAAATTTCGTGAGCTAATTTTATCGTTTAATAGCTCAATTTGAGAAAAAGGACTAAATCGCGTAAAATGCAAAAGTTGCATTCTACTTGCTAAAGGTGCCAAATAGCTTTGGCTTTTAAATATGATGGCCTTAAATGGTAATTAAACCATTTTAAATGTTGGTGGACTATTATGGACATCATTTTAGTGATGTTTAAATGGTTTAGTAAAGGTTAAAATAGTAAAATGGTTAATTAGTGATAAATAAAATAAAACAAAACATACATATCATCATCTTTAGTCCATTCTCACCGAAAATTAAAAGAAAAATAAGCCATGTGAGAACATTAGGGTTCGGCACACATTAAGCTTGATTAAGGTACGGTTTGAGCTCGATTTTTGATGATTTCTATGTTTTTGAGATCGTTGCTTTGTATTCTAGCTAGCCCATGCCTTAATTTTTGAAGTTGTTAATGATTTTGTGAAGTTCCATTGATGAATTCTTGAGCCTTTGAATGTTTTATGATGAAAAATGAATATTTGTTGATAGTTATACAAGTTTTGTTAAGTGATTTTGAGTAAAAATGCCTATTAGGGGTTTAATTGTGAAAAGTGTAAATTGAGGGGTTGAAATGTGAAATAAATGAAAGTGTTGGGCTGCTAGGGACCTATATGAAATTTGGCTAGGCTTGGGTTTAATGAAATTTCATGAATTTTGTGTATTGGTGAAATAGGGACTAAATTGTAAAAATGTGGAACTTTAGGGGCTAAAGTGTAAAAAGGCCCAAATATGTGTTTGTGGACTGAATTGAATGATTTGATGAATAAATGAGTTAATTTTGAATGTATATAGATCAAGAACGAAAGAAATCGGATTTAGATCGGGGAAAATCAAAGGTTGTCGAATAGTCTATTCAGTCCGTTTATCCTGAATAAGAGGTAAGTTCATATGCAAATAAATGTCTTTAAATTGAATTATATATGTTTAATTGTCATTGAACTGCTATTAATGTTGAATGATCAAATACGAACAAGAATCGACAGGGTTACAATACCGAAAGTCCCATACGAACCTTAGGAATAGTATAGGATACGAATGTCATGACATTAAGATTAATGAGATGTGATTAAGTGTAAGACCATGTCTGGGACATTGGTATCGTTATTTGATTTCGTGTAAGACCATAGCTGGGCTATCAGCATCGATATGTGATAACATGTAAGACTATATTTGGGATATGGCATTGTACGAGCTATATGTGATTTTCGAGTATCCTTAACAATTCCAAAAGGTTCAACGGGCAAAGTGGAACTGTGAAAATGTGCAAGTGTACACAATCGCAACAAGTAATAAAGTGACAAGTAAATGTCGAGTTATCGTACCCACAGGGACTGTAAAAGACTTATTTATGAAAATGATTTTTGAAACACTTTGGTGAGGGAAAAATATTTGGTTTTGAGAAATGATTAAAAACTAGAAAACAAAGTAAAATAAAATAGAGTTCTAATGCACGATTTCAAAAGATGATTTTAATCAAGATGATATAATTGTGTTGGATTAATCACATTTCTTAACTTAGAATTATTAAGCTTATGCTTATACTTGTTACGAATAAATCACGGCAACTCGGTAATTTGCTAACTTATGAACATATTTACATGTTATTGCACATACATACTTATTAAATTAAACAATCTCTCGCATATTCCTATGTGATTCAACCGATTAATTCGACCTAATAAGCATATAAAAGATCATGTGAGGTAACAAAGTATCCTTACCTTGAAACAATTTAATCACAAAAATCTTGCAAGTTATGCAAGGCATATGTATCGCCAAATACAATGCTAATTTAATCTTCAGCTACCTTAGAAGAATTAAACATGCACAGATTAAGTATTGTGTCCATTAATTACAATTTCAATGCGTTTAAATAATTAATTCTTTAGTTATCTAAACAATTAAAATACCAAAATAACTTAAGCATGATTTTACTTAATCAAGCATCTTACAGAGGCCTATAACGAGATAAACACAATTTTAATAATTTAAGATGATTTAAATGCAATCAACCCAACATGAATTAAATTCAAGCTAAGCTGATTAAATTAACCATTTCAATAGCATAAATATTCATAAACATGTTTGTCAAAACAACAACGAAATTTAAAGAGATAAGGAACAAGAAGCAAATCCGGTGTTTCTCCGTGGCTTGATTGATTGCTCCGTTCTTCGTTCTCCGTTGTCCTCGGCTATCAAGGTGGCTTATGAACACTCCACTTGCTGCTCCAAATGGCTGGAAAAACACCTCTTTTCCAAGAGGGGAAATCGGCACAAGAGGGAGGGGAAATGGAATGGAAAAGAAGAGAGAATGGAGAGAAGAGAGAATGAGAGAGTGAATGAGAAATGAAGGATTGATGGGGTGCTTTGAATGATCAGCAAGGGGTGGCTTTTATAGCTGATTGTGGCTGCTAAAAATAGCAAATCCCATCAGCCAAAGAGACCCCCCTTGGCCGGCCATCTATGTGGAAAAGTTGATGGATTCAACTTTGCTAAATATGGCATGGGGAAAATCTACAAAGCCATTAATTGTGGAGGGGGTTGAATGCAACTTTGAAAAGTCTTCAAGGGCTTCTTTGCAACTTAATTAATCAGCTAATAAGCTGATTTGGGCCAGCAATATGGACGGTTTGGGCTGCCCAACTCTTTGCTCGGTTCAGTTCAACCGGTTTGGTTCAACTGATGCGGTTCAACTGGGCATTTTTCATAATTAATTATGATTAATTTATTTAGCCCAAATTAAATTGGGAATAAATTAAAATTAAGTAAATTATAAATAAATATTCATAATTGGATCATCTTGGGCTGGAAATAAATTCGCCTTGATACTTCAAATTGCTTCTCGGGTTTATTCTTCGAGTAGTGTCTGCCGAGCCAATTTTCGCCCTTTGTGCGAATCTGTCGAAAATAGTCAAAATAAATCAAAATTAACTATAAAATTAATTAAAATTCATCATGTTCATATTTTTAACACAATTTAATTATTTTATAACATTTAATTATTTTCTGACAAGAATTTAATCTAAACTGCATAAATTTGAGTTAAAAAGGGCATGAAAAAGTGTATAAATTTTCGTGTTTCCACACCCCCAAACTTAATTCATTGCTCGTCCCGAGTAATGCACAAAATTGAAAAGAATTTTCTTAGAAACACTTTTGAAAAACTCCTTCAGAACAACATTCTTCCCAAAATCATGAAATTAATATACTTATGCTCAAAAACAAGAAATTCGATAATTATGCTACTCAAGTATATATATCGTTCAAATTACATCCAACAACTATTATAATAGCAAAATTGGACTAAATGTTTCTTAATAAAGACATGTTAATCCCTATCATTTTGATTTTAATCCCTTATTCAAAATTAAACTGCAATCATTAAGCTTAACTGATGTCTTCATATGTTGAACAGAGCAATTTCTCTCTACTAATGTAGGTAACATTGGAACTTTGAATCAATAGGTCTTTAACAGGGTTGTAACGTGGCTAGGCTTAGGGGTAGGTAAAAGATAGATAATTTTAGGTTTTAAAACCCTAGACTCAGCGTAAAATCGAACCTTCGGAATTTTTACCATTGATACACCAACTTTCACATTCTCTTTCGTACATCTATTTTATTTCGAGTGCTCTTTTTTTTCAAATCAAATTCGAGCACTTGCTTCATGTACTACAACTTTCGAGCAATTGATATTTCTTTTCAACTCCCCCAAACTTATTTTCAAACGATATTCTGAATAGTACTGAGTCTAGTGTTTGGGACAATTTTAAAGATAATGAAGATAAAAGTGATGGCTAAATATTGCAAAGGTCCAAATAAAACTAGGCCATATAGTCTCAAAGTTGGGTTTCAAAGGATAATTTTATCAGGGTTGGCTTGAAAGGCTCAAACGGTCCAAATCATTTTCAATATTCCATGCTTCCTAGGATTTCGCCTCAAGAAATTACTAAGTCAATTCTAAAGACTTAAACTTTCATGCATGCCTAACTTTCCTAAAGAACTAAAAATTTTATGGTATGAATTGCATGTTTTATTAGAAATACATTTCATGTCATTATTAAGCTAACATAACAATTTATTGAAATAATCAAACTTTATTCATACTTAAATTTAGCATACTTAACAAAATTCAAATTTATTGAACAAAAATATATCATATTCATAATTAAAACAAAAAAAAAATTATTCTGAGTGGAAATAATTTCAATTTTCGGTCCCCCCAATCTTAAAATGAACAATGTCTTCATTGTTTAAAGTGAATAGATACTATACACCAGGTAAGAGTCTATAAAAGAGGAGGTGAGTCAATTTGACTGCTTAAGTACCAAGCTCTCTCTAAATCCAATCCTAGACATGTATATATCCATTGCCACACTTTATACTTTGCGACTTGTTCATTTTTATTTATGATTTCCACCTCTTTTTTTTTATTATGCGAAAAATAAAAATCATAATAGAACCTAATCCTAAAACATTAAATAACCTAAGAAAGAAAATGAAATAAAGTAAAGATCCCCCCTTTTTATTTATTTGCAGATCCATCTGACTCATCTTTTTCCTTCCTCGACATTAGAGTCCATGGTTCAAGTATAAAGTCTGGAAATTCATGCACAAAAATAAATGAGTTATGAAATATATATTTTAAATGCATCTCTGATTGAGTCATCCCTTATTTTTGAGTATCTCCAGTAATCTTGTTACCGCAACTACATGTGTTGCAGCATAGCCATTATACCAAATTGTTCACTTCGTGGAATGGTGCTAGATAAAGGGACTCTCAGCGTCAAACTTAGGAAATTTGTTAAGGGTGGTTTCAGTTTTGGGCAGGTGGGTGAGTAGTTGCGGGTAAGGTTTAGAGTTGAAGAAGGTGGCAGTTTTAAGGATAGTTTGGGTGCGGCAGTTGGTGACTTCGAATGAAAGTGTTTGGGGTGGTGATTCAGGGAGTTAAGGGCTGCAACATTAAGGGATTAAGTGAGTGCACAATTGGGCTACTTGGGAGTGGTGGTGGAGCAAGGAAAGGGCTAGAGGTTTGTGCGGAAAAGGGTTGAATATTTCCCTTCTTAGTAGTGTCTTAAGCCCAATGGCAGCTCCTTTTTGGATCCTAAGCTCCTATACTGAAAAAAAAAAAAAAAACTCAAAGAAATTAGTGCTCTGGTTAAAAGTTGACCCTTTATTTAACAAAACAAATACTTAAATTCTTTGGGCTACCTAGAATAATATTTTTTTTTGAAAAATTACATTAAATAAACTCCCAGGAAAGACCGGAGGGGTCATAGATGGTCCCGCTTAAGTCCCAATCTCCTAGACAGAGTTTTAATTAATGTAATGAAGCAAAGAAAATTTTATCTAAGTCTACCATTTTATTCAAAAAAAACTAAAAATATAAAATAACGATAGAGAAAGTGAATAGAACTCCCTCCATTTTATTCAGGATCGTCATTGGCTATGGTGGTGTCAAATGGCCATTTGTCATACCAACCTTAACCATCTAGGAAGTAATCATATTCTTTCCCATCAAATCTGTCCAACATCTTATTAGGGAAAGAAAATCTGTAATGATCTTTTCTGGTGGCCTTATTTAACTTCCTGTAATTCCTACAAATCCTCGAAGCCGTGACTCGAATATCTGCAATAATCCATCCGACACCCTTCTTGTGCTTTTCCAAAACAACAAATGACTCTTCTTCTTGATTCTTGGTGAACTCAACTGAAATCATGATAGGTAAAAATGGAGATAAACCCAAACAATCATATTTCCAATGAGGAGGCAAAGTCTTCAGTTCCAATTTGACTGGCTCTTCAATCAACACTTTTGGTTGTGTGTACTCCCGATATAATAACTCTAATGATTCCAGTGGAACTTCCTGAGTGAATCCCTTCGTTTTATCTTCTAACAAAGCCAAACATTCCTCGTCTTCATCATCACTTGGCGAATCTGCTAGCAGAATACATTCTAACAGATCATTTATAGAATTGAGCTCCAGCTCTGTAGAAGCCAGTGATTCCATCTTGGAAATAGAAGAATAGTCTTCAACTACATTTGGGGATTTAGCAGTATCGAAGTCATTAAAAGTCACCTTGTCATCAAAAATTTCTTTCAACCCGTATCTCTAATTCATCGCTTCGGAATCGTTGAGGATATGGCAATGGTGAAATCTTAGCTTTAACCAGACAACTCTTCTATGGAAATTTTTCTGCATCTGACAAGGGTGTTAGATAATCAGAACTAACTGGTTTAGAGTTTACCTCATCAAGAATCACTGAATCTGACTTCTGTGATGCAGGAGTTTCAACACTTGGTTGAACTTCCTCTTTGTCTTGAGCTACAATAGGCTTATCTTCAACCTTGACAGTTTTGGGTTCCCATGTCTTCCCACTTTGTAAAGTGACGATTTTGCAAAGCTCTTTGCCCGTGCTTCTCATATTTTCTGTATCACTCGGCCAAAGAGCTTGGGGTCTGCTTTTGAGCTCATTGGCTAGCTATCCCACTTGGTTTCCTAAATTCTTCAATGTTGCTGCTTGGCTTTGGATTAGTTCATCATTCTTCGCTATATACGCCTTGACAAATTCTCAAGATTACTTGAAGATTCGGTTGGTGTGGGTTGTTGCACTTGTTGAGAATATTCGATGGATAATTTGGTCGAAATGGCATAACAGAGTCTCTATGGTCCGCCATTGATTACTCCATGGAGAAATTGGATGATTCTTCCATGAAGAGTTGTAAAAATTTGATTGCAGACCATTCCAATTATGATTTCCTATGTAATAATTTGACTCTTGATTCGATGGGCAATTTTCAAAGAAATGGCCATCTCCACAAATATTCACAAGAAATATTCTCGAACTGGTTGTTTGCTCACTGACAGTTACCATTGAAACCATTAACGATTATGTTCTTAAACATAGAAGACATAGAGGATACAGGGCCGCCAAAGAAGCAAGTGTGTGCGCTTTATGTACTCTCACTTTGCTTTCGGTTGGTTGGCCACCGATAGTTATTGCGACAATTCTTTCAATAATCTAAGTAAGCATCGTTATAAGACTTATAAAGAAGGGCTCCATTTGCCAAGCATCCACCATCATTCTAGTATGAATATTGAGACCAATATAGAAAGTCTCCATTTGAGCGCAGTGAGAATGCCGTGATGAGGGCACTTTAAGTAATAACTCCTTAAACCGCTCCCATGCCTCATATAAAGATTCTTCATCAAGTTCTTTGAAATGAAGTGATTTCATTTCGAATCTTGGCGGTTAAAGATGGAGGAAAATATTTCATTAAGAAACGTTCAACCAACTCTTGCCATGTAGTTATGGAACCGGACGCTAGGGAGTTCAACCATACTCGTGCTCTATCTCTTAAGGAGTATGGAAATAATCTCGAGTCTCAAGGCGTCTTGATCCTCCGACTAGTTTAAATGAGTCACTCACTTCCATGAATAGCCAAAGATGAAGATGTGGATCTTCATTAGAATCCCACTAAATTGACCCATATTTTGCAACATTTGGAACATGGCCAAACTTCACTCGAATTGTTGTGCCTTAATTTCGGGTCTCTCAATACTCGGATTGAGCTTGTTGAATAGAGGAATGGCATATTGTTGAATGGCACAGTTTCTATCATCGGCAACAATGATTGGATTGTGAGTATTATAAGCGAATGTTTGTAATATACCGGGTTAGGGGGCTATTTTGTTGTTGCATGTTTTTGCATGTGTTTAGTGTGCTGTGTTGCTATTTCGGTGTTTTAGGGGCTTAATTGTGGGTTAGGAGTGTGCCTGGGTAGGTAGGAAAATTTTGGTTTTTGGGTGCTAGGTGAAGGGAGCTGAGGAAGCTGGGGTTTAAGAAAATAATTTGTTGTTTTGTTGCACAAGTAAGGAGCTAGCTTAGTGGCAAAGCATGCGCTACATGGGGAGCTTGGTGTGGCGTCATCTACATGAGGTGGAGGTGCGGTGTTCGAGTGCAGAGTTCCCATTTTGGCTTCTTTTTGGGACGGTATGGAGGAAGAGGTTGAGAGCAATTTGAATTCCTCCTTGGACTTGGTCAAGTGGTGACTTGGATGGTGGAGAGCAAAAAGTGGAGTGTGACTTGGTAAACACATTTGAAATGTGTGGATGTGAGTGCATGGAGGATATGGCGAATTTGAGGAGTGGGGAGTGGGAAGTGACGGCTTGGTGCAGGAGAGGGGAAGGGCCGAATGTACCTTTGCATTTTGGTACATTTTCGGTTTTCTTTTTGGTAAGCAAAAGTGTTCATTTTGGTTTTGTTAGCGAAATTTTACCAAGGTTTTCTCTCAATTTTCTTCATTTGTTAAAACCGAAATTCCAAGTGAGTTCTCCATCATTTCCTTCACAAACCGAAAGTCCAGCAACTTTGCTGATTTTGTGCTTTGTTTTTCTCAATTATTTTGGTAGCCATATGCTCTCTCTCTCCTTTTCTTTTCATGTAGGTAAGTGAAACTAGTTTCTTCCTTACTCAAATTCTCTTTTTCTTCTTTAAGCCGTAATAGCCGAATTACTCATTTGTTCCCCTCATTTCTTTGTGCCAAAACCACAACCACTTGCATCTCAAACCTTTGCTTTCTTTTCTTATTCATTATTGCCAAAACTTCATCCTCATTTCCTATTTTCTTTTCCTTCCTTCTCCATTTAAAACCGAATATAAATGTGTGTTAAACACTTAGGCCGAATCTCTCCTCTCCTAGTAGTCTCCCTTGGCCGAATCTTTTGTGGCTCTCTCCTATTGTAGTCTTGGCCGAATATCGGTAAGTGTTGGGGTCTTGCTTGATCATTTGGGATTGGTAAGTGTTGGACCGAATGGCCATTTCCCTTCTTCTTTTGCTTTGCCGATGTTGGTTAATTAAGAGCCGAATGTGGCCTTGAGGTGGAGAGTTAATCTTTAGTTTTGGAACCGATTTCATTATAGGTCATTCGGATTTTGGATACAATCAAGTGGAGCCTTCGTCCTTTGGTTAACCATTTGGGGTAAGTATTGGTAAGGGCCAGTTCTATTAGTTGATTCTTTTATCTTGTTAAGCCAAGTTAATTAGGGATTAATGGTTCTTCTTATTAGGTGGTGGCCGATTATCAAAAGAACCACTGTTGGTTCGAGGTTTGGTTGGAAACCAAATCATCTTCAAGGTAAGGGATGGATATTGACCCCCTTTGGTTAATTGATGATGGCCGAATGTTATAGATGCCTAACCCCTATGTGTTGGCCGAGTGTAGGAGCTAGTAATCGAGGGACTTAGATCGTTTTATTTGAGTTTACGAACTCGTATTTACAGTGTGTAGCTAACACACCCATACTTAGTGATATTGTTATTAAACCTGTTTGCCTATTAAAATCATGACAAGATATGATGGATTATTGGATACCCAAACGGGGTATGTGTACGTATCCGGGTAAGTCAATATTGTTACTAGATTCTTGATGATCTATATGGTATCATGACTATGTATGTATGTGATATGGGGCATGAGTCAAACATATTAGCATGATATGCATAATTTGTATGATATGCATGATTACATGAGTTGGTTTGTTGATGGGTGATATGAGTGGAGGAGCGGTGATGATTTGTCTTGTGAGCACCGGTGTTTTGGTAACACACTTTGTGACTTTGGGTCACGGTGCTTTGGTAGCACATTTGTGTCTTTGGGACACGGAGGTTGGGCACCTCATTGCGACTTGTCCCTCGTGGTTAACACCACCAGTGGGTTGGCCCCACTTTGAGATATGGGATCGTCTGCTAGTGATTGGGTATCACCACGATGGGTTGGCCCCACTTTGAGATATGGGATCGTCTGCTAGTGATTGGGTATCACACGATGGGTTGGCCCCATCATCCGATTATTGTGACTACGGTCACGATTGCTTTGGTAGCACATTTGTGTCTTTGGGACACGAGAGGTTGGGCACCTCATTGCGACTTGTCCTGTGGTTAACACCACCGTGGGTTGGCCCCACTTTGAGATATGGGATCGTGCTGCTGGTGATTGGGTATCACACGATGGGTTGGCCCCATCATTGGATTTGTGACTTCGGTCACGGTGCTTGGGTAGCACATTGTGTCTTTGGGACACCAGTGTTTTGGTAACACATTGTGACTATATGTCACCCGGTGGTTTGGCACCACCGGTGGTTTGGTACCACACGGGGTAGAAAGGCGTCTGGGATGGTTAGGATCGGGTTGCATTAATCATGTTGCTATGTATGATGTGTGTTAGCATGTTGTTTCATCAGAGCGGGATTTATGCATTTGAGTCATCCGACTCACCCTCTCCTTTGACATTTCAGTGACCGTAGAGCGCGGACATGGAGTCAGGTGGACTCGGGGTGCACATGCCATGCTTTAATAAAAGTTTTGCTCAGACTATTCACTTTGGGTACTTTAGCTCACTTATTTTGATTTGAGATTTAATTTGGATTTGTGAAAGGCCTTTAAATTATGCTTTTGATGGTTATGTTTTAATTAGATTACGCAACTTTGCTTAACAAATAACTTGGTATGAAATTTTACTAAAATTTGGTAAGATAATGTTTTCAAAATTATCACGCGATGTGTTTTAAACTATACCATCGGGTATCTCACTATGTTTTGCTATAAAGTAAACTCAAGTGATTTTCAAACCAAACTCGATATTCGACTAAGTCGAAAAGGTTTCAAAATAGCACTAAGAAACTATTGGAAATGCTAAATGAAATCAACTCGTTTTTAACTATATACTTGGATAAGTTTCCAAAATATAATCAAACAGCCTACTCAAATTTTCCTCAAAGTTCACTATGTTTTAGCCCGCTTTTAAACGAAAAATCTTATCTCTCAAAACGCGTTTTCCGTAGCATACCGTGTTTCGGACGTGGTGACTGTCGGGTTTGGGGTGTTACAATTGTGGTATCGAGCTAAGTTCAAAGGCTGCTTTTGTGGGCTGAGGCCCAAAATGTTTTCAAAAGGTTGTTTTGTTAGTGTTTATTCTTAAAGTGCGGTTTGAAAGGCATGGCACCGAGTCTCCTGCACCAGTTCGCCCGGTAAGTACCCCGTACTATTGCTTGTGAATTGATTGGATGTGATATGATTTGATGAATAGCAATAGTATACTACTTTAGAGATTGAAACCGATAGGATTACGTGAACTCGCGAGAACAAATCCTCTTAAAATATTCATAAGACTTGCTTTTAAACAAGTGGAATAAATCTTGATGCATAAAAATTCTTAATCGAATCGTAGAAAGATTAGTCATGAGCGCTAGAGGTGGACGTGGTTATGGGCGAGGTCGTGGTAGGATGACGCTTTACGAGCCCGTAGGATCCGTCGGGGTTCGTAAAATGAGATACTGGCCCGCCGCCACCGGAGGTGGTGAGTTCCAAGATCGGCCCGGGGGCGACGCAGCGATGTCACGAGCGATCTTTGCGAGTGTTAGAAAGGGTAGCGAGGAGTTGGTGGTGGCGCGGGAGTTAGGAAATTGCATTCTGGCGACTTCGGGCAAATGGGGCCGAATTCTTCCGAGGTGTTTACGGTGTTGCTCCAGCCTTTGCTTGAATATTGGCCGAGGCAAGCCGAAAGCGGATCATGGATGATCTGGATTTGATTTCTTTGAAGAGAAGGCGAAGGGCATCGTGTCGCTTCTCCGGATGAGTCATATCGGTGGTGGCTCACGGTTCGAGACGATTAATGGCGGCAGAGGATCTAACATGGGATTATTTCAGGCGACATATCAAAGGAAATACATCGGAGCTAGTTATATCGACTCCCAATGAAAGGCTTTTCTACGAGGCTTGTTCGAGGAGTAAATCGATTCTTGACGAGGCCGGTGAGTTCTGGTCGAGTAGGTATGCTAGGGGCATTGTGGCCACCGAGCATGAGAGGTGTGTTCGTTTCGAGGATGGTCTCATGAGACGACTTGAGACTCACGATTGCTCCTCGCCGGGAGCGCGAGTTCGCCGTCTTAGTTGAGAAGGCTAAGGTAGCCGAGGTGTTAAGGAGTCGGTGAGGCGGGGCATGGATAGAAATAGGCATAAGAGGAGCTTTGGGTCTTACGGATCGTCGGGTAATCCGCGAAGAGGGCTAGACCGAGTGGGCCGAACCACTGCTAGGTTTGTTCTTTGCTAGGCGGGGACCGCCGCAGATGTGATCGATCACGGAAAAATCTCATTGGGGTGGTTGCCGGACCGGAGGAAAAGGTTGCTTCGAGTGTGGTTCTCTGGAGCACCGGTGAGGACTATCCGCGTAGGTTGGCCAGATTGATCCGAGAGTCGGGGCCGTGTCGATTCGAGAGGTAATGGACCGCCACCGCAGAGGGGCCGTGGTAATGGCAGAGGTGGTAATGGTTCTGGTCGGGGCCGTGGAGCACCGGGCAGAGGTGCGGCTAGTTCTGATGCTAGACAACCTGGATTAGTGTATGCTACGAGGCGCCGAGAGGAGAGCGACGCACCGGACGTCATAACCGGTACGTTTTTGATTTTTGGTTCTCCTTATACTGCTTTGATTGATGTGGGTTCAACGCACTCTTATGTTGCCAGGAGGATAGTTAAGACCATGGAATTAGACTCTGAGATATCTTCTAGGCAGATGACTGTGATTAGCCCTCTAGGTCACTCTGTAGTAGTAGATAAAGCTGTTAGAGAGAGGTACCCTTAGAACTCCAAGGGGTAGTGTTTGTTCTTTGATCCGATGGAACGCCTTTTGGGGAGTTCGATCTGATTCTTGGGATGGATTGGTTGGTCAAGTATCAGGCGAGGTTGGATTGCGCGGCCAAGCGCATGGTTCTTAAGACGGTTGAGGGGGATGAGGTGGCTATGATAGGTAGTAGGAGGGATTACTTATCAAATGTGGTATCCGCTCTGAAGGCGAGAGAAGATGGTCGAGAAAGGTCATGAAGCGTATGTAGTTCATGTGTATGCCTTGGAGGCTAAAGAGTCTGCTTTGTGGAGAAGGTTCGATCTTGTTAAGGAGTTTGCTGATGTTTTTCCCGAGGAGCTTCGGTTTGCCGCCGATCGCGAGGTGGAGTTCGGGATTGATCTGTTATTGCCGGAGGCTGCGCCGGTGTCTATTGCTCGTATAGGATGGCGCCAAAGGAGTTGGTGGAGCTTAAGGCTCGAGATCCGAGGAGTTATTGGATAGAGGTTTCATCGGGCCAAGTGTTTACGCCATGGGGCGCGCGCGTACTCTTTGTCAAGAAGAAAGATGGCGATGCGCGGATGTGTATAGACTACCGCCAGATTGAATAAGGTGGCGATTAAAAACAAGTATCCGTTGCCACGGATAGACGATTTGTTTGATCAGTGAGAGGTGCTGCGCGATATTCTCGAAGATCGACTTGAGGTCCAGGTATCACCGATTAAGAGTTAAGGAGGCCGATATCCATAAAAAATGTTTGGACTCGGTATGGGCACTACGAATTCTGGTAATGCCATTCGGGTTGACTAACGCCGCGCGGCGTTTATGGATATGATGAATAGGGTGTTTCAACGATGATCTGGATCGATTCGTCGTGGTTTTCATAGACGACATCTTAGTGTACTCAAGGGCGACGAAGGAGAGCATGATAAGCATTTGCGAGTGGTGTTGCAGATTTTGAGGAAAAGCGACTCTATGCTAAGTTCGATAAGTGCGAGTTCGGCTTAGAAGTGACTTTCTTGGGTCATGTAGTGTGGTGAGGGGATTCGAGTAGATCCTCGTAAGATTGAGGCGATTTTGGATTGGAAGCCGCCTAGGTCGATGGGTTTGAGATTCGGAGTTTTCTGGTTTGGCCGATACTCACCGAAGGTTTGTTGAGGGTTTCTCGTTGATAGCGTACTGCCGATGACCAAGTTCTTTGAGGAAAGAAGTTCCGTTTGTATGGGTGAGAAACAATGCAGAAAGCTTCGATAAGTTAAAGAAGATTTTGGTGAGGCTCGGTTCTAATTCAACTTTGAGGCCGGTAAGGAATTCACAGTCTATTGCGATGCATCACATACGGGCTTGGGTTGTGTCTTTGATGCAAGAAGGTAAGGTTGTGGCTTACGCTTCTCGGCATACCGAGGCCACATGAGGTCAACTATCCGACGCTTACGATTTGGAGCTAGCAAATTGTAGTCTTCGCTTTAAAGATTTGGAGGCACTACTTGTACGGAGAGAGATCGATAGTCTACACGGATCACAAGAGTCCGGAAGTATTTCGACTCGTAAGGATTTGAATTTGAGACAGCGCGGATGGGTTGAGTTCTTTGAAAGATTATGACTGCTCGATTGAGTATCATCCGGCAAGGCTAACGTGGTGGCGGACGCGTTGAGTCGTAAGGTCGTTTCGGACTTAAGAGCATTGTTTGCCCATTTGAGTTTGTATGGCGACGGAGTATTCTCGCAGAGTTGCGAGTTAAGCCTACTTGGGTTGAGCGGTCGAGAGAAACGATTAGAGGATGTGATTCTAAGTGCGCGCGAAGGTTGCAAGTGCGAGAATGGTGGTGTGGATGGTTACTGACTGTCTAGTGACGAGGTTCTGTGTTTTCGTGGTAAGGCTTGTATGCCTAAAGATGTTGAGTGAGGCGAAGATTCTTCAGGACGCACATATAGCGATCCTTATGCTATGCATCCCGGAGGTAGTAAGATGTATAGGGATCTTAGAGAGCGATTTTGGTGGCTTTGGCTTGAAGAAAGAGGTGACGAGTTTGTTGGGAAGTGTCGACTTGTCGTAGTCAAGGCTGAACATCAGTTGCCGTCGGGTTTGCTTCAGCCTGTGAAGATTCCTCAGTGGAAGTGGGAAAGGATAACCATGGATTTCGTCAGTGGGTTACCGCTTACGCCAAGCAAGAAGGATTCAGTTTGGGTAGTGGTGGATCGACTGACTAAATCAGCTCACTTTATTCCGGTGAGGGTTGACTACTCACTTCAGAAGCTAGCGAAGATATATGTGTCAGAGATAGTGAGGTTGCACGGCGTGCCAGTTTCGATCATCTCGGATAGGGATCCCAGATTCACGTCAAGGTTCTGGAAAGCGTTGCATCAAGCTCTGGGTACTCGTTTGGATTTCAGCACGGCTTTTCACCCGCGATCGACGGTCAATCGAAAAGGGTCATTCGGTCTTAGAGGATATCTTTGAGAGGTTGTATCTTGGATTTGAGGTAGTTGGGAGGAGTTTTGCCATTAGTGAGTTTGCCTACAACAACGATTACCAAGCGAGCATCGAGGATGGCACCGTATGAGGCGTTGTATGGTAGGAAGTGTCGCTCACCTCGTGTTGGACGGAGTTAGGTGAACGTCGCTTGTTGGGACCCGAGTTGGTTCTTGAGACCAAGACAAGGTTAAGTTGATTCAGTCTAGATTGAAGGAAGCTTCGGACCGCGAGGTCTTATGCCGATCTTAAGCGAAGAGATATAGAGTTCGCCGTGGGGATCGAGTGTTCTGAAGGTCTCGCCTTGGAAGAAGGTGTTGAGGTTCGGGAAGAAAGGCAAGCTAAGTCCGAGGTTTATTGGACCGTATAAGGTACCGAGACGAGTTGGACCATGGCGTATCGGCTTGAGTTGCCGCCAGAGCTTAGTCGATTCACGACGTTTTCCACGTTTCGATGCTTGACGTTATCGCTCGAATCCGTCGCATGTGGTAGCGATGGAAGAGATCGAGGTAAATCCAGTTTGACCATGAAGGAGGAACTCGTGCGATTCTTGATCGAGATGTGAAGGTTACTGCGTAAGAAGTCTGTGCCTTTGGTTAAGGTTCTTTGGCGGAATCATGGCGTAGAAGAAGCTACGTGGGAACCCGAGGATATGATGAGACAAAGAATACCCGCAACTCTTTTGATCGGGTAATTTAGTCGAAATTATTTTTAAGGGGGTAGAAGCGTAATATCTCGAGTTAGGGGCTATTTTGTTGTTGCATGTTTTTGCA
The DNA here is from genome assembly GCA_025698515.1 of Gossypium sturtianum. Classification (NCBI taxonomy): domain Eukaryota; kingdom Viridiplantae; phylum Streptophyta; class Magnoliopsida; order Malvales; family Malvaceae; genus Gossypium; species Gossypium sturtianum. The sequence goes on from CM046952.1 coordinate 72,949,346, forward strand.
TGTGTTTAGTGTCTTTGTGTTGCTATTTCGGTGTTTTAGGGGCTTAATTGTGGGTTAGGAGTGTGCTGGGTAGGTAGGAAAATTTTGGTTTTTGGGTGCTAGGTGAAGGGAGCCGAGGAAGTGGGGTTTAAGAAAATAATTTGTTGTTTTGTTGCACAAGTAAGGAGCTAGCTTAGTGGCAAAGCATGCGCTACATGGGGAGCTTGGTGTGGCGTCATCTACATGAGGTGGAGGTCTGGTGTTCGAGTGCAGAGTTCCCATTTTGGCTTCTTTTGGGACGGCATGGAGGAAGAGGTTGAGAGCAATTTGAATTCCTCCTTGGACTTGGTCAAGTGGTGACTTGGATGGTGGAGAGCAAAAAGTGGAGTGTGACTTGGTAAACACATTTGAAATGTGTGGATGTGAGTGCATGGAGGATATGGCCGAATTTGAGGGAGTGGGGAGTGGGGAAGTGACGGCTTGGTGCGGGAGAGGGAAGGCCGAATGTACCTTTGCATTTTGGTACATTTTCGGTTTTCTTTTTGGTAAGCAAAAGTGTTCATTTTGGTTTTGTTAGCGAAAATTTTACCAAGGTTTTCTCTCAATTTTCTTCATTTGTTAAAACCAAAAATTCCAAGTGAGTTCTCCATCATTTCCTTCACAAACCGAAAGTCCAGCAACTTTGCTGATTTTGTGCTTTGTTTTTCTCAATTATTTTGGTAGCCATATGCTCTCTCTCTCCCTTTTCTTTTCATGTAGGTAAGTGTTTCAAACTAGTTTCTTCCTTACTCAAATTCTCTTTTTCTTCTTTAAGCCGTAATAGCCGAATTACTCATTTGTTCCCCTCATTTCTTTGTGCCAAAACCACAACCACTTGCATCTCAAACCTTTGCTTTCTTTTCTTATTCATTATTGCCAAACTTCATCCTCATTTCCTATTTTCTTTTCCTTCCTTCTCCATTTAAAACCGAATATAAATGTGTGTTAAACACTTAGGCGAATCTCTCCTCTCCTAGTAGTCTCCCTTGGCCGAATCTTTTGTGGCTCTCTCCTATTGTAGTCTTGGCCGAATATCAGTAAGTGTTGGGGTCTTGCTTCGATCATTTGGGATTGGTAAGTGTTGGACCGAATGGCCATTTCCCTTCTTCTTTTGCTTTGCCGATGTTGGTTAATTAAGAGCCGAATGTGGCCTTGAGGTGGAGAGTTAATCTTTAGTTTTGGAACCGATTTCATTATAGGTCATTTGGATTTTGGATACAATCAAGTGGAGCCTTCGTCCTTTGGTTAACCATTTGGGGTAAGTATTGGTAAGGGCCAGTTCTATTAGTTGATTCTTTTATCTTGTTAAGCCAAGTTAATTAGGGATTAATGGTTCTTCTTATTAGGTGGTGGCGATTATCAAAAGAACCACTTTGTTGGTTCGAGGTTTGGTTGGAAACCAAATCATCTTCAAGGTAAGGGATGGATATTGACCCCCTTTGGTTAATTGATGATGGCCGAATGTTATAGATGCCTAACTCCTATGTGTTGGCCGAGTGTAGGAGCTAGTAATCGAGGGACTTAGATCGTTTTCGCTGGGTTTCTGAACTCGTATTTACCAGGTGTGTAGCTAACACACCCATACTTAGTGATATTGTTATTAAACCTGTTTGCCTATTAAAATCATGACAGTATGATGGATTATTGGATACCCAAACGGGGTATGTGTACGTATCCGGGTAAGTCAATATTGTTACTAGATTACGATGATCTATATGGTATCATGACTATGTATGTATGTGATATGGGGCATGAGTCAAACATATTAGCATGATATGCATAATTTGTATGATATGCATGATTACATGAGTTGGTTTGTTGATGGGTGATATGAGTGGAGGGAGCAGTGATGATTTGTGCTGACGAGCACCAGTGTTTTGGTAACACACTTTGTGACTTTGGGTCACCAGTGCTTTGGTAGCACATTTGTGTCTTTGGGACACCAGAGGTTGGGCACCTCATTGCGACTTGTCCCTGTGGTTAACACCACCGTGGGTTGGCCCCACTTTGAGATATGGGATCGTCTGCTAGTGATTGGGTATCACACGATGGGTTGGCCCCACTTTGAGATATGGGATCGTCTGCTAGTGATTGGGTATCACACGATGGGTTGGCCCCATCATCCGATTATTGTGACTACGGTCACCAGTGCTTTGGTAGCACATTTGTGTCTTTGGGACACGGAGGTTGGGCACCTCATTGCGACTTGTCCTGTGGTTAACACCACCGTGGGTTGGCCCCACTTTGAGATATGGGATCGTCTGCGCTAGTGATTGGGTATCACACGATGGGTTGGCCCCATCATTGGATTTGTGACTTCGGGTCACCAAAGTGCTTGGGTAGCACATTGTGTCTTTGGGACACCAGTGTTTTGGTAACACATTGTGACTATATGTCACCGGTGGTTTGGCACCACCGGTGGTTTGGTACCACACGGGGTAGAAAAGGCGTACGGATGGTTAGGATCGGGTTGCATTAATCATGTTGCTATGTATGATGTGTGTTAGCATGTTGTTTCATCGGGAGCGGGATTTATGCACCGAGTCATCCGACTCACCCTCTCCTTTGACATTTCAGGTGACCCGTAGACGCGGACATGGAGCTGGGGTGGACTCGGGGTGCACATGCCATGCTTTAATAAAAGTTTTGCTCCGACTATTCACTTTGGGTACTTTAGCTCACTTATTTTGATTTGAGATTTAATTTGGATTTGTGAAAGGCCTTTAAATTATGCTTTTGATGGTTATGTTTTAATTAGATTATAACTTTGCAACAAATAACTTGGTATGAAATTTTACTAAAATTTGGTAAGATAATGTTTTCAAAATTATCACGCAGTGTGTTTTAAACTATACCATCGGGTATCTCACTATGTTTTGCTATAAAGTAAACTCAAGTGATTTTCAAACCAAACTCGATATTCGACTAAGTCAGAAAGGTTTCAAAATAGCACTAAGAAACTATTGGAAATGCTAAATGAAATCAACTCGTTTTTAACTATATACTTCGGATAAGTTTCCAAAATCTAATCAAACAGGCCTACTCAAATTTTCCTCAAAGTTCACTATGTTTTCGCCCCGCTTTTAAACGAAAAATCTTATCTCTCGAAAACGTTTTCCCCGTAGCATACCAGATTCGGACGTGGTGACCTGTCCGGGTTTGGGGTGTTACAATGTTCCTCCTGGATTTTGGTTTGGATTTTCGAAATTCATATATTCGGTCCTTCTTTGGTTCGCTTGTCTTCTCCTTTGTCAGGAAGTCCTTTCAATTTCAGGGTTTACAGGAAGTAAGTCAATAATTTGACAAATACTCTGAAACAAACACACAAAAAAAATAGAATTAAAATTTAACAGAAAAAATAGACCAAAATGCAAATTTAACAATTCCACAAATAATGTCTTTTAAAACAATCCCCGGCAACGGCGCCAAAAACTTGGAACGATAAAAATGTGCAAGTGTACACAATCGCAACAAGTAATAAAGTGACAAGTAAATGTCGAGTTATCGTACCCACAGGGACTGTAAAAGACTTATTTATGAAAATGATTTTTGAAACACTTTGGTGAGGGAAAAATATTTGGTTTTGAGAAATGATTAAAAACTAGAAAACAAAGTAAAATAAAATAAAATAAAATAGAGTTCTAATGCACGATTTCAAAAGATGATTTTAATCAAGATGATATAATTGTGTTGGATTAATCACATTTCTTAACTTAGAATTATTAAGCTTATGCTTATACTTGTTACGAATAAATCACGGCAACTCGGTAATTTGCTAACTTATGAACATATTTACATGTTATTGCACATACATACTTATTAAATTAAACAATCTCTCGCATATTCCTATGTGATTCAACCGATTAATTCGACCTAATAAGCATATAAAAGATCATGTGAGGTAACAAAGTATCCTTACCTTGAAACAATTTAATCACAAAAATCTTGCAAGTTATGCAAGGCATATGTATCGCCAAATACAATGCTAATTTAATCTTCAGCTACCTTAGAAGAATTAAACATGCACAGATTAAGTATTGTGTCCATTAATTATAATTTCAATGCGTTTAAATAATTAATTCTTTAGTTATCTAAACAATTAAAATGCCAAAATAACTTAAGCATGATTTTACTTAATCAAGCATCTTACCGAGGCCTATAACAGTATAAACACAATTTTAATAATTTAAGATGACGAAATGCAATCAACCCAACACGAATTAAATTCAAGCTAAGCTGATTAAATTAACCATTTCAATAGCATAAATATTCTTAAACATGTTTGTCAAAACAACAACGAAATTTAAAGAGATAAGGAACAAGAAGCAAATTCGGTGTTTCTCCGTGGCTTGATTGGTTGCTCCGTTCTTCGTTCTCTGTTGTCCTCGGCTATCAAGGTGGCTTATGAACACTCCACTTGCTGCTCCAAATGGCTGGAAAAACACCTCTTTTCCAAGAGGGGAAATCGGCACAAGAAGGAGGGGAAATGGAATGGAAAAGAAGAGAGAATGGAGAGAAGAGAGAATGAGAGAGTGAATGAGAAATGAAGGATTGATGGGGTGCTTTGAATGATCAGCAAGGGGTGGCTTTTATAGCTGATTGTGGCTGCTAAAAATAGCAAATCCCATCAGCCAAAGAGACCCCCCTTGTCCGGCCATCTATGTGGCAAAGTTGATGGATTCAACTTTGCTAAATATGGCATGGGGCAAATCTACAAAGCCATTAATTGTGGAGGGGGTTGAATGCAACTTTGAAAAGTCTTCAAGGGCTTCTTTGAAACTTAATTAATCAGCTAATAAGCTGATTTGGGCCAGAAATATGGACGGTTTGGGCTGCCCAACTCTTTGCTCGGTTCGGTTCAACCGGTTTGGTTCAACTGATGCGGTTCAACTGGGCCTTTTTCATAATTAATTAAGATTAATTTATTTAGCCCAAATTAAATTGGGAATAAATTAAAATTAATTAAATTATAAATAAATATTCATAATTGGATCATCTTGGGCTGAAAATAAATTCACCTTGATACTTCAAATTGCTTCTCGGGTTTATTCTTCGAGTAGTGTCTGCCGAGCCAATTTTCGCCCTTTGTGCGAATCTGTCGAAAATAGTCAAAATAAATCAAAATTAACTATAAAATTAATTAAAATTCATCATGTTCATATTTTTAACACAATTTAATTATTTTATAATATTTACTTTTTTTCCAACAAGAATTTAATCGAAACTGCATAAATTTGAGTTAAAAAGGGCATGAAAAAGTGTATAAATTTTCGTGTTTCCACAAAGTCAAGTCGAGAAAGAATGTGTGAATGAGTTAAGTGACTCAAGTATATACGAGATTCATACAAGTATTGAAAAGGGAAGTATTTGATGAATTCACTTATGATATTGAATATGTATACATTGGAAAAGGTTTGTGAGCTTATATGTGCTTACTCATAGTTTGCCTATTGATGGAAATGATGTTGATTCATGTGTAATTTTATTTGTATATGGCTTACTAAGCTTTTAAAGCTTACTTTGTGTGTTCTTTCCCTGTTTTATAGATAATCAAAGCTAGCTCGGACTTTGGAATTATCAGGAACACCGTCACACTATCGATCAACTTGTTGGTACTTTTGGTGCTTTGTAAATATGGTATATGGCATGTATAGACTAGTGATATGACGATATGTTTTGGTTGTGATAACGACCATGAGATTTAGCTTGTAAATGGTATATGTTTTAGTATATATATAGTCATGAGTAATGGCTCATTTTGTTATATTTGGCAAGAATGTGGTTATTGTTATATTTGAATTTGGAAATTGATCTATAAGGTGTGATTGAAGTTGTTTGTTTGATTAGTTAAGTGCTTGTGAATTGATGTTTAATGATATAAGTATTTGAATAGGTAAATGATATGGAATTGAGTATTGAAATAGTTGAAATGAATATGGTATGATTAGGTATTGGTTGATGAACTTTGGCTGCATATTTGTGTCTTAAGTTGAAGTCATTTGAGCTTGTGTAGGTATGTGCAAAAAGGGTGGCAAATTTGCTTTGCAAATGGCCTATTTTTGTCCACACGGGCAGAGACACGGGCGTGTGTCTTAGCCGTGTGCGACACACGGTCATGCTACACGGCCGTGTGCCCCCTGGTGTTGAAATTGAATTGAACTCAGTATGCTCCACACGGCCACACACAAGGGCGTGTGACTGGCCGTGTGGCACAAGTCAGTATACCCCCTAAATGGCACACGGCCTAGAACACGGGCGTGTGACTTGGCCGTGTTGCATAAGTCAGTATACCTTACAGGATTGGCATGGCCTAGCACACGGCCTGGCACACGGGCGTGTGGTCAGCCGTGTGACCCAAGTCAGTATGTATGCCCTGTTTTCACACGGCCTGGAACATGGGCGTGTCTGGAGCCGTGTAAGGCACACGACCTGTTCACACGGGCGTGTGACCCTTATATGTTTGAAAAATTTCTAAGTTTTCCGAGAATTTTATATGTTATCGGTTTAGTCCTGAACCACTTCTAAAGCATGTTTAAGGCCTCGTATGCCCTTATAAGGGACAATATGAATATGATTGAATGGCATTTGAGTATGAACGCATAAATGTATGAATTATGTTTGTTAAATGATGTTGATTGGTCGGTAATACCTCGTAACCCTATTCTAATTGTGAATACGGGTGAGGGGTGTTACAGGATTACTGCATTGCACTGTACTGCATATACGCCAGCCCTACTGTGTATTAATATTTGAGTGGCTTAGTCCATATACATGGTGTGTAGGGTTGGATGGGACTTTCAAGGTCCTATGTGTTGTGTTTTGGTTGGATAAGCTTAATCAGCTCTTATGGGCTGTGATCGGGGGATGGAGAGGTGTGTTGGCTGGATGGGTGGGTTTTATTACTTGACTGCATTTCATATGCATCTGTTGGAGAGTTCTGGGTGCAAGGCTATCTGACTAAATCTGTCTGACTGTGTGTGACTTGGTGTGCTTGAGTTGTTACGTTCTGTTGGGACGTTAGTTCCAAGTTTACTTTCTGACTCTGTGAGTATATGTAAGTCTGTTGCGCCATTGAATTGAATTCTATAATTCTGTTTTAGTCTTGATTCGAACTCACACTGAGCTCGTGTAGCTCACCCCCTTAGTGTTTCCCCTTGCAGGTACGTTTTTGAAACTCTGACGCTGGATTCGGTTTGCGAAGGTCTGGGATAGTCTCGGTTAAAATGATTTACCAGTTATCTTTTCAGTTTTCATTTTGATTTACCATTGATCGGTAGGGTTTTATAAAAACTGTGGTTTAAGTTCTAGTTTTGAAATTTTCTTGTAATCTAATTTTTTTCATAAATTAAACTTAACTGTAATATTCCTGTTTGAAATCTAAAAGATTAAACATTCTTGGTTTGTAAAGAGATAAAAATGTTTGTGATGTAATTTGAGAAAATTTGTTTTGTAAAATTTTCCTACGGTCACTTCAGTGATCAATGTAACCTCTGGGATTCGGTCTAAACTCCTAGGCCGGGTTTTGGGGCGTTTCAGCATGGTAAAGTTATGAAAGATTAAGTTTGAATAAAAGTACATTAATAGTTAATTGAATAAGTAAGTTTTTATTTTAGGGTGATTTGGGTTTGAGATGATGGTAGAGGTTACAAACAAGTTTTAATACTGTTCTTCTATTTTAAATGCAGTGGTTGCTATAATTTCTTGTTGGATATAAAGTTCAGGCTGCTATCTGAGGTTGTCAGGTGGGTTTTAACACTGACTTTTGCATATGTACTGTTCATGCAGAGAGATTTGTAGGATACTAAACAAAATATGAAGCCAAGATCATGAAATGTACGGTATGATATGTATGTAACTATATGAGTAATTACTAAAGAATATCTATGAATGTATGATTGATGGCTAAGGATAGTATGTATAGTTGGTATGGAATCTGATAAGTTCAAGTATATGATGAATGGTGAATAAGTAATATGATACCGAGGTATGGTTATACATATGTATGCCTGGAATATGCATTATGAGTCGGGAATGTATGTGGGTGTATGTTGGTATAAAAGGTTAGGCTTAGATTGTATAAGTGCACGAAGAGTCTGTCAAAAGAATCTATGTTTGTTCACTGCGGTGATGTTCAAAGGGGTCCATCAGGACTTTAAACACGAACTCAGAATGGAAAGTCCATGGTCATGGCACCCTCTGTACGGGACTAAAGGATGGTTATTACCCAACGAGGATTTCTGCATGTTCAAGGATGATGATGGACAAACCTCAAAAAATGTTAGTCTAGGCAAATTCATATCATAGACACGTTAGAAAAGAAAATGCCCTCTCGACGAACCTTGAAGGATAACCATTGTGGCGCAAAATGAAAGGAATGCCTTTGTGGCGCAATATGAAAGAGAATCCTTCGTGGTGAGCTCTGAAAGAAATGCCTTGGTGGTGTGCCAAAATAAATTTCTCAGTGGCATGCCGAAAAGAATGTTCTTGTGGTGGGTTCTATAATAAACCAATTTGGCGCGTTCAACATGGCTTTTAAACGAAATCAGTAAGATCAGAAAGGTTTCATGTCTCTATGGTTTATACGATAAAAAGGAGTTATATAAAGCTATGACTCGACTAGAAATAAGGATCTAAATTTGTAAGTTCGAAGGGGGTATCTGTCGTCCGTGCACATGTTCATTTGGACTATGATGATTTGATGGCTCAGAAGCAAGTTTGCAAGCATAATGTTGTCACTAATTGTATTGATCTCTAGAAAGGAAATGGCTAAAGATTTATGATTGTTTTGGTTGAAGGAAGTAGGTGATGTATTGAAGACTTTGATAGGAGGAAGTGATTTCAGAGTAAGATATGGTATTTGATGTGAAGATGGGAATAGAACTTGAGAAAGTATTCGCCATAGACAAAGTTGAAAGTTAAGAATGATGGGATCGTCTATCTAAACTATCAATTGCAATGCGCAAATATGACTCAGGTAAATGATGTTTTCCTCACTAAGTTCTTATGAATTTATCCATGCGTGTTATGTTACATGTGAGATTATATGGGTTTACGCCAGGAGGGACAATGCCAGGACTATGCCAAAAAGTGGCGTATTAGGTTATTTTACATACAAAGTGAGTTTGGCGATGTGTTCCAAGGCTGAATTGTTACTTAGAAGTTTCTACTATGGGGCATCTATAATGGATTAGGATTTCTATTTAGATATCGTTGTAACCTATTATACGTGTTGTAGTAGTATATTTAATCATGTATTTTAGTTTCGAAACTTTGTAATTATATAACTTGTAATTGATTTAATTTTGTAAAAATAGATTAAGTTTTTGTTTGTATTAGCGTGGTAATACCCAAGATTTGGATCCGACCAATCGGATCGGGTTGAGGGTGTTACAAAATTAAACCAATTTAGATTCAAATAATAGAGGAAAGAAAAGAAAGAAATAAAAAAAATTAAATAGAAAGGGAAGAATGATAAGTTTAGACATGTGAAAATCTTGGATAACTTGAATTCAAAAATGCCAATAATTGGACTGGGGCATCTTTGAAAACCCTAAAAGAAGAACTCATACAAATGTTGATAGATGAATCACTCTACTTGTAACACCTTTAAAACTATTATGATGTTATTTGTGTTATACAAGAAATATGCATAGTAGATTTCTTGAATAAATGAAATGTGATATATTAGTGATTGAAGAGAAAAACGTGATATAATATAATTTAAACGCGTTTTCACTTTGGTAAAAATTGGTTTTTATTTTTCTTGCGACTGGAAATTAGAAATTTGTAGATTTATTCTTGTCTGTGTTTGAGATAAACATGGTTATAATTTTAATGAATGTTTGAGTTTACGTTGGTGTCGTGGAGCTGGGTGACCTAGAAATTTCATCTGCCATGTAAGTATGGAGCCATCACTCGGGAAGTCGGATCGCGTTGCAACTCAAGGTCCTAGTTGATGGTAATTATACTCAAGGTTATCCTGTCGAGAGATGGAACATTAATGAGGTCATAGTTGACAGTGGTTATGCGGGCATGGCAACGAGTTTCTCATCAGAAGAGGACGCTTTATAAAAATCAAACATAAATACAAGGAAGAAGAACGCAATGATGTTTCAGTATAATCAAGTCATGTGTTTTATCTACCACCATCGAAGGCGGTGACCCCGTTATTATAGCCTGTGACAGCATTAGGGTGTAACAGGTTATACTAACAAGGTTATCGCCTTTGGTGGAGATGGACAACACAAATTACTTAATTATAGTGGAAGAGCCTTTAAGTTTTCCTTCATCGCACAAATGTTTGAGTTTTATAAAGCATGCTCTTTTGATGAGAAGACTCGTTGTCGTGCTGACCGCCTCCAGACGTACTAGCATCAAGAGTGTGAATACTGCAGTAAAAGATATGGATATATGAGGTGGTATCCGCAAGTATACGGGTCCAGTTGTAATATAATTACAATGGAGTAAGGATCGTACTCCGATGATCGTGCCTAAGGGAGGCGAGTGCTAGACTAATTTTAACCTAAACACTAAAAGATCTAATTAATATTTGAATTTAGTTATAATACGAAGGTAAAATAAATGAGTTTTTAAGATTTTTATTATAATAAAATAAAATAACATAAAGAAATAAAATTTTAAGAGATTAAAGAATAGGATAAATGAAATCTGGTTTTGGGTGATTACCTCACTTCGGTAATCCCTATCAATTTTCGCTTTGGGTTCCTTGTCAATCAACTAGTCACTATCCTAGAAGGATCTTTCGATCTTCCACTCAAATAACAAGTCAGCAAGGACTACTTATCTTTTGACCTCGCCGTCCAGACTGGTTTGGGGTGAAGGTGTTCACGGATAGGCCATACCAATTTTGGGTTAATTCCCACCTTGATGACTTCCTAGGGTTGTCAGGCCTAGGGTTTTAAGGTTTTTCCTTTCCCAAATAACTAATCCGTTGAGTAACCCTACAAGGCAGTTAATAGATCATATCTCCATTTGCTAATCCCCCATAGAGGGATTAGTTCCTCATGGTTTTCATGAACAATATAGAATCGATATAGAGAATAATCATGATAACCGAATCGAAAGTATAGAGTTTAAGAAAACACCTGATTTATATTAAAGATGAATATAAATCCACAAGTTTGATTGTCTTCCACAAATCAAATCTCTTGAGATAAACAAAGAACAACTTGAAAATAAATCTAAAACCTAAAAAGAAAGAAAAACTAGACTGAAATTAAAAGAAGAATTCTAAAATAAGAAATTGGTTTCCTATAACATGTGACAAATGAGCCTATTTATATATTTCAGGTGGTCGTCGTCCTTAACCCTAGGTTAGCTAACGTTTCCAAGATTTATGTTTGATTGTGCAGACCAAAACGCCCACTGGCTCGTGTTAGTTTTCGTCCAGAATCAATGGCACGACACACCAGAACCTGTGTCGCAACATAGGAGTCAGTGTACTCCTCTTTTTGATATCTTCAGGGGTATGTCGCAACACCCTTAGTCTGTGTTGTAACAACGAAGACAGTTTCATGATTTCTCCATTGTGCTCCTTATGTTGCGACATTGATCATTTTGTGTTGCGACATAGGGACCAACATTTGTTTATTACGCCTTCTAATGGTCTCCTGCACACTTACACAATTCATTAGCCCCCCTTAGGCCTCATTCGGCCCCTAAGGTTAATAAAAGACTCAATTTTCACATTTTATTAACTTAATGAAAACTTACAAAAGCATAACTAAAACCTAATGGAAATGCTTTCTTTCAAGCTCCTAAAGTGTGGAAATTAGTTTAACCTGCTACACCGAATTACGACAGATCAAATTCCCCTACACTTAAGTCATTGCTTGTCCTCAAGCAATACAAATAAAAACAAGAAATAAAAATGACGTCCCTTGAGCAAATATCATACAAGTATTGACTTTGGAGCACATGTTTAGGTATTTCATATTCACGAACAACTTTATCATGATGAATAATTGACTTACCACTGTTGACCACAAACATCTAAGTTTAGTATATTACGAAGTATATAAACACTATGGGTCTCACTTGTAGGGATCCATCAATAAATCATACAAGTAATTTGATTATCCGAGCAGAATACAAATAGTCATTTATGTGATTATTTAATATAATGTCCATTCATGCATAAGGATATTTAGGTCACATAGGACTTTTCGGCTTGTAACGTTCAGAGGCTTAGGATAGGTATGGAATTAAAAAACAATAAGCATCAAAAGGGTTACAAACACAAAAATAGTTTGGCATAACATATCGATCCCTATTCTTCCCCCTTAGTGACCCTTATTCGCTCACTGCCTTATTTCTCATTCTCTCACCTTTCTTGTTTCTCCACATAGGAAATCATACAATGACATAGTAACTATGACTAGCCTACGAGTTTTTATGCACTAATGAATGAGTTTTTCTTATTCTTGTGACTTTGTCACTTTTCTTTTTCAATTCATCTCACTCACGAATGCTTTTTACTTTTCAAGAACTTTTTCTACTCACATTACTTTTTTTCTTTTTGAATGTTTCTTTTGCTTTACACTTTCAGGCTAACCTATAGTTCCCATGTCACACCAATCTTTCCTATTTCACTCCATTTTTATAAAATTTGTCGTGATGTATCTACTTAACCCTCAATACATATGGCCAAACATCTATAGTTGGGTAGTGCAAGACCAAAAAAAAGGGCAAATACAAAATAACGTTTTCAGGCTCGAGTTTTGTAATAAGGTTCATTAAAAAGTGTCAACAGGCTTAAAAATTGGTACTAAAGATGAATGAATTATAGGACAACTTTTTGGCTCTGGATGTGTTCCAAACAAGGCCTTAGGTCATCCTTTAATATCTCAATATGCACAAAATTAATCAATCAAACAAACTCAAATTCAACCATTTATCATTCATACTAGCATGCTCGTTTCATTATATTTTCTATATCATCTGGTACAGTTGATTGCTTAATGCTTATTTACAGTGTAACACGTAACAGCTCGATTTTGGGTCTAGTCGGAACAGTGGTTTCGGGACCACAAATCCGACGTAGTAAGATTCATTTTTATTATATTTGTATGGTCTACAGTTTCACGGAATGATTTCGTGAAAATTTCGTTCAAAAATTTTGACGTTTGGGCACTCAATTTAGTCAAAAGGACTAAATTGTAAAAAAATACAAAATTTGAGTTCTATAGGTTAAAGGTGTCTAATTGTTATGAAATTTTAAATTGGAGGTCCTTAAATGGTAATTAGACCATTGGTTAAGTTGGTGTACAAAAATGGACATGGTTAGGTATGTTTTCAAAGTTTTTCATTAAGGGCATTTTAGTAATTTGGTAATTAAATGAATTAAAAAGCCAAATTAAAAGCCAATTTTTGTCCATCTTCTACCCCATGGCCGAAACTTGCATGGAGGAGACATAACTAGGGTTTTCCAAGCTTCCAAGCTCGATTGTAAGTCTGTTCTAGCCCCGTTTTTAATGATTTTTACGTTTTTAAAATCCTTGTAACATGATCTATCTATTTCTACCACTAATTTAAGGCATAACCAAAGTCTAAAATTTTACCCATGATGGATATTTGTGTATTTTGATGTTTAATGGTAGAAAATGAATGTTATTGGTTTGTTAAACGACTTTTGCTAAGTGATTTTAGGTGAAAATGCCTAAAAGGACTTGTTTGTAAAAGTTGTAAAATATGTAGTTGTAACATCCCGATTTAGGGCCTAGTTAGAATAGTGGTGCGAGACCACAAATCTGAGGTTTATGAATGAGTTATTGAGGGTTATGCTATGTATGCATGCTTGTGTGAAAGTTTCATGAAGCAATTTTGTGAAATTGCAGTTGAATTGTCCAAAAGGACTAAATTGCAAAAGTTGCAAAATGTGAGATTATAGAAGCTAATTGTGTGAAATAGCTTTAGAATATTAATTAGAGGTCCTTAAATAGAAATTTTTCCAATTTCTAATATTTGGACAAAATTGGGCATGGATGAGTTAAAATAGAAAGTTTATCAAAAAGGGCATTTTGGTCATTTATCAATTAAGTGATTAAAATAGGAGAAAAGATGACAAAATTCATTCATCTTCTTCTCCAAGGCTGCCGAAATTTTCAAGAGCCATTGTTAGGGTCCTTCAAATTTTTCAAGCTTGCTAGTAAGTGCATCTAGCCTCGTTTTTGATATTCTTTGTATTTTTGAAGACCTTGTAGCATGAGTAAGCTATTTTTAGCTATTTGATGAGCTATGATGGATGTTAAAAAATGTGGCCATGTATTACATGCATGTGTTTTGATGTTTTATGGAAGATTATGAAAGCTTGATGTAGTAGAAACATCTTTTGCTAAATGAGTTTCCATAAAAAATGCATGTAGGGACTAGTTTGTAAAAATCTTGAGTTTGGTCATACATGTGTGTTGTAATGAGAATTGATGATTTCTTTAGTTGAGTAAGTGGTTCGGCTAAGCATGAAAGTCTAGAAAGTTGAATAAAAATCACTTTACGAGCCTTGGGGGCAATTGTGTAATTATGAGAAAGATTAGGGGCAAAAGAGTAATTTTTGCCAAAGTATGAGATGTGGGTCGATTTATTCAATGTGTGTATTGAATAAGCTGATTTATTCATTTTAGATCAAGAAAGACAAAGCCCGGATCGAAACCGAGGCAAGGGCAAAGTGGTGGACTAAATTGCACGTTTCTATACTTTTGTGTATCGAGGTAAGTCTATGCATAAATAATGCATTCATACTTACAAATTGTTAATGCTAGATAGTGTATAGCATGGTTGAGAATGATTGAGAACCTATGTGGTTCAAGTGAAATAAATGGATGAATGATTAAGTAAGTAGATTTGTGAATGTGTTGTGATAACGCTAAATGGTGAGCTAAGTGCGATACCATCCTAATGCATATTAACGATGAGCTGGCTATGTGTGATGCTATCGTTAGGTATATTATCTGGTGGGCTATGTGCGAAACCACTATGAATACCTAGTTGGTAGGCTAAGTGCGATACTACCTTATTAATTGATTGTGGTGGGCTAAGTGCGAAACCACCGCGACATTAGCTGTGTGGATTAGCTGTGTGAATTAGCTGTGTGGATTAGCTGTGTGGATGTATTATCGAGAAATAATGATGTGTTGTATATTGTGTAAATGTGATATTGAATGCAGGGGTGCATGTCAATGGTTATGAGTAAGTGACTCATGATGTGTTGGAAATGTGGTAAGGGATAGAAAGGGTAAGCATAGTTGTACATTATATGTTAGTATATTGCTAATTGTTGTTTAGCTTATACTATGTTGCTTAATTGTTTATGTGTGAACTTACTAAGCTCAAAGCTTACTCTCTTTCTTTTCCCTTGTCTTATAGAGCAAAAGTGTTGAATCGAGATACGAGGATCAATTGGAAGATGGCCCACACTATCAGCACACTCTGGTACATTAGACTCAATGTTTTGTATATGGCATGTATAGGGGCTAGACAAGTTAGTGAATTTTGTTGTATATGGCTATGATGAGTTGGCCTTTAAATGGATAATCTATTTTGTATAATGCCATAGTTGTTGGCTACTTTATTATATGAAAAGATGTAGTTATCCAAGTGAGATTGTAAGATTGTGAGTTGATTATGGATGTGTTGAATGAGTGCATGATTGTGTATGCTAGAAGGGGTGAAAAGAACTTGGCAAATAGCTTTGTTCTTGTCCATGTGGATAGACACACGGGCGTGTGACTAGGCCATGTGTGACACACGGCCAGCCTAAGGACGTGTGACTCAGCCGTGTGTCCTCTGCATGTTAGTATTTGAAGTCAGAATAGACCACGGACTAGTCACACGGGCGTGTGCCTAGGGCGTATGGGATTAATCAGTGTTGGCCACGAGCTAGCCACACGGGCGTGTGTCTAGACTCTAGGCCGTGTTAAGGTGGTCAGTGTGCACCACAAGCGGTGAGCATGGGCGTGTTCCCTAGCCGTGGGGCATTGGAAGAATGCTTGAGTTTTCATGCACGGGTAGTGACCATGGGCGTGTGTGACAT
This sequence comes from Gossypium sturtianum, assembly GCA_025698515.1. Taxonomy (NCBI): domain Eukaryota; kingdom Viridiplantae; phylum Streptophyta; class Magnoliopsida; order Malvales; family Malvaceae; genus Gossypium; species Gossypium sturtianum. Next base: position 72,965,412 of record CM046952.1, read on the forward strand.
CCACGGGTGTGCCAAATCTTACACGGGCGTGTGAGCCTTGTTTAGATGGAAAAATTTTAAGATCGTAAGAGTTTTTGATATGGTCTCGAGAGCCCTCGTGTGGTTGAGAGAGGCCTCGTAAGTCAGGACTGAGGTTGTTGTGATGGCCAAAGAGAGTGGCCATGTAGTGCCTAAGTGGCGATCTTGAGGATTTTATTACGGTAACGCCCCGTGCCCGGTTCCGACGTTGAATACGGGTAAGGGGTGTTACATTGAGTGGTATCAGAGCTATGGTTTAGTTGGTTCTAGGACTACCGTAGCGGGTGTAAGAGTCTAGCTATACATGCCATAAGTGTACAATGATAGTGTGGTGGCTTCTGATGATTTTAAATCTTGTTTTATATAGAATATGGATTCCGATCCATTGACTGGCGATGAAGCGGCTAGTAATCTGCCGGCTCCTGCGCAAGGAACCGTGCCTGTTCAAAGTGGACCCGAGGCTAGGGGTCAAGGGGAAGGGGCTCGGGAAGCCTTTCTCAGGAAGATGAGTAATTGGTACTCGAATTATGTTCGAGCGAACCCTAATGCTCAACCTCCCCCACCTCCTCCTCCTATACCTCAGCCAATTCGTGTGGCTCCTCAAGGTATTGATGTAGTGAGGATATCGAAACCCCCGGTAGATAAGATTAGAAAACACAGGGCTGAGGAGTTTAGAGCTAAGGTTGATGATGACCCTGAGAGGGCAGAGTTCTGGTTAGAGAATTCGATGAACTCTCTTGTACTCCTGAAGAGAGCTTGAAGTGTGTCGTATCCTTGCTGAGGGACTCGGTATACCATTGGTGGAAGACGTTGACGTCAGTGGTCCCGAGAGAGCGGGTGATGTGGGACTTCTTTCCGGAAGAGTTTCGGAAGAAGTATATAAGCCAGGGGTTTACTGATCGGAAAAGGAAAGAATTCCTTGAGTTGAAGCAAGGAAGAATGTCAGTAGCGGATTATGAGCGTGAGTTTGTTAGGCTTAGCAAATACGCTCAAGAATGTGTGTCGTCAGAGACCATGTTGTGTAAGAGGTTTGAAGACGGACTGAATGAGGACATCAAACTCCTAGTGGGTATATTGGAGTTGAAAGAATTTGTGGTGTTTGTCGAAAGGGCAAGTAAGGCCGAAGAGTTGAGTACAGAAAAGAGAAGGGCTGTGAGTGAAGCCCGAGATGCTAGAAAGAGGCCGATGGGCAAGTCGTATCAAGCCCACTCGAAAAGGTCCAATGAAGTGAGTCCTAGGACACAGCACTAGTGGGTTATTCGCATCGAGACTTGGGCAATACTCGTTCGGGTTTGAGAGTCCAAGCTACCTCGATGGAAAGTGTGGGCAATCCGAAGAGCAAACCGGAGTGTCCAAGTTGTGGTAGATATCACACCGGAGAGTGTTGGGTAACAGTCGGAACTGTTATAAGTGTGGTTCCCCTGACCATTTTATCCAAAATTGCCCCGAGAGGAATGATAAGGAAGAGAAGCAAGAGATGAGATCCAATGATGTGTCTGCAAGAGGTAGACCACCAAGGAACCCGAGAGGCGGGAATAGTGGTAGAGGTGCATCTAGAGACTCTACCGTGAGACCGGAGGGTCGGGCACCTGCAAGGACGTATGCCATTTGCGCTCGCGAAGAGGCATCCTCCTCTGATGTAATAACGGGTACTTTTTCTCTCTTTAACACCCTTGTTATTGCTTTAATAGATCCAGGGTCTACTCATTCTTATATTTGCATGAGATTGGCATCTAGTTTGAGTATGACTGTTGAGTCTACGGACTTTGTGGTTAAGGTGTCAAACCCGTTAGGTAAGCATGTGTTAGTGGACAAGGTGTGTAAGAATTGTCCTTTGATGATTGAGAGTCATTGCTTTCCGGCAAACCTAATGTTGTTGCCGTTTGATGAGTTTGATTTAATCCTAGGCATGGATTGGTTGACTACCCATAGTGTCTTAGTGAACTGTGGTAATAAGTTTATTGATTTGAAATGTGAGAGTGGAGATATGGTTCGGGTTGAATCAGGTGGATCGGATAGTCTACCAGTGATGATTTCTTCCTTAGTGGCTGATAAATGCTTGAGAAAAGGGTGTGAGTCCTATCTTGCTTTTGTGTTGAATACTCGAGAGGTTGGAGTAGAGTTTGAAACAGTGCCAGTGGTTTGTGAGTATCCGGATGTATTCCCAGAAGAGTTACCCGAATTACCTCCAGTGAGAGAGGTTGAGTTTGGGATTGAGTTAGTTCCGGGAACGGCACCTATTTTGATTGCTCCGTATAGGATGGCACCTTTAGAGTTGAAATAACTGAAGGTCCAGTTGTAAGAGTTGACAGATAAGGGTTTTGCAAGACCGAGCTACTCACCGTGGGGTGCTCCAAAGATTGTTTGTGAAGAAGAAAGATGGGTCTATGAGGTTGTGTATAGACTATAGACGACTTAACAAAGTGACGATTAAGAATAAGTATCCTTTACCAAGGATTGATGATCTTTTGATCAAGCTGAAGGAGCTACGATGTTCTCCAAGATACACACGAGGTGCAGTTATTATCGATTGAGAGTGAAAGAGCGGGGATGTGTTGAAAACTGCATTTCGGACGAGGTATGGCCATTATGAGTTTTTGGTTATGCCGTTTGGTTTGTCGAATGCACCGGCGATTTTTATGGATCTGATGAACCGTGTTTTTAGACCATATGTGGACAAGTTTGTAGTTGTCTTGTAACATCCTTAAATAGGGGCTATGATGTTTGAACTGTTTGCATATGTATGGCTTGGTTGTGATATTAGGTGAGGTGTTTTAGGGTCTAGGGAGAAGCCAAGGGTAGGCCCGAACTATAGGAAAATTTTTATTTTTAAGCTTTGGTTAAGGGGAGCTGAAGGAGCTAGGGGTTAAGAATATTTTGTGGAAACTTTAGCACAAGAATTACCTTGGTAAAGTGGCAAGGAGGCGCCACTTAGGGCCTTGAGCGATGGCGCCACAAGCGGGGAAGGAGAGCTTGGGTTGAGTGCGAGAAATTCGTTCTTTGCTAATTCTTTTGACACGGATAGGGAAGAGTTGTGCTCACTCAAACTCTGATGGATAACTGTTGAACAAGTCAACAGATTTAAACGGGTGGAGAAGAGAGAATTTAGGAGTTTGAATAATTCAAACTCATTTGAATGGTTGGCCAGGAGAAGTTTGAAGAGTTTTCCAAAATTTGAACTCTAGTGTGAGGAGGAGTAATCGGTTGGAAGACTAGGGGAGGGAGTGCCGAAATTCCTTAGTGACATTTTCGGCTAGTGAATGCCTTGGAGCATTCGGTTGTGAGCCAAAGCTGAAACCCCCTTAGTCTTGTCGATTTTTCTCCCTTAATGTATCATTTGAAACAAAAGCCGAAATCCCTTTTGCACCTGTCGAATTCTCTTTGAAGCACCTAGCCGAATGCCCATCTAAACTTCCTTAGTGCCATTTCTTTTTCTTCTTCTTCTCAAGGTGCTTAGCCGAATTTACTTGGAACCAATTGAGCTCTCTCTCTCTTTCTTCTTTGAATCGAAACCCCTTTGGCCAAATCTCTTCAAGGCCGAATCCCTTTCACTTCTTTCTCTTTTTTCTTTCATATTTGTTCAAAACCCCATCAACATCTCTTCTTCTCAAATCGACAACCTTCTTTTCTCTCCATTCTCTCTTGTGCCGAAAGTCCATCAATCTTCTCTTGATTCTTTGCAAAGCCGAATCTCTTTTGCTCTTCTTTCAAAAGCCATAGCCGAAACTCCTTTGATTGTTCCACCACCATTGCCGAAATCTCCCTTTACTCTTCTCTTCTTATTCCAACACTTTGGCCGAATATCAATTAAGGGTAGATCTCTTTGGTCTTCTTCTCTAATCGGTTTTGGAGTGGGTAAGTGTTCTTGGCCGAATCTCTTCTATTTTCTTCTTTTTTTCTCTGTCGACTTGCATAGAACCAAAAGCCGAATTTCGGCATTTGTTTTGGTTCTCACTCATCTATGAAATCGGTTTCTCCTAGGTTCTTCGGGTTTAGAAGCAGCGGATCGTGGTCCTCTACTTTCTCTGCCAATCGGTTTCGTTAGGACTGTGGTAAGGTCTCATGCCGATTCATTCTTTCCCTTATTCTTTTGAAAAGCCAAAGGCTATTAGTGATCTTGCTTGGCCGATTGTTGGGAAGACGTGTTACCGAGTGCTTCGGGATTTGATTTAAGTGCGAAAGGCAGTAAGGTAAGGAGGGTTGCTAGATGCGTTAACTTTTCAGGATTTACAAGTGAAGCCGAATGGCTTTTGCTAATGATCTTGGTTTGGCCGAATGTAGGTAAAGGGGGTCTAGTGCGTTAGATCGGGATCTTCGGGATTCAGTGATCGCGTTAGTAACCAGGTGTGTAACTTACACACTTCATAATCGTTGTAAACTTGTTAATAACCTAAACTATGTTAAAAGCGAAAGCTGTGTAGATTTCGATATGATACCTTTATGGGTATGAGCAAGGATTTGGGTAAGTCCATTTTGTTGAGACTACGGTACATGATTTACGATGATATTATCTATGTATGTTCGATATATGTCTAATGATTAAGCATGATGGCATGAATTGTATGTGCATTGCATTATTGTGGGTGATATGAGAGGAGGGGGAAGATTGATATCGGTGACTTTGGGTCACGGTGGTTTAGCACCACCAAAGGTTTTGGTACCACGATTGATTTAAATGACTTTGGGTCACGGAGGTTTGGCACCTCATAGCGACTGCGTCCCGGTGGCTTAGCACCACAGTGGGTTGGCCCCACATTTGATAAAACGGGATTATCGCGGTGATTTGGTATCACAACGTGGGTTGGCCCCACAATTGGATTATTCGTGACTTTGGGTCACCAGTGGTTTGGCACCACATTACTATTGATATCAATGACTTTGGGTCACCAGTGGTTTGGCACCACCAGTGGTTTGGTACCACACGGGGTAGAAAACGGAGTTGTGGATGGCTAGGTTTGGGTGCATGATATGTTTGCTTGATTATGATTTGTGTAAGCACGTTGCTATAATCGGGAGGGGGATTATGCACTGAGTCTTGGTGACTCACCTTCTCCCTATCTTTCGTTGATTCGTAGATCGCGGATGAGGAGCCGGGTGGACTCGAGGTGACCATGCGATAATTTCTTCGGTTTTACATGGACATTTGATTTGGGTATTTTACTTTAAATTCTGGTTTTTATTTGGGTTTGTAACAAGGCCTTTAAATTATGTTTTCGATTATTTTATCTGCTTTGGATTTGGTTTTAAATATGACTAAGTAAATACTTGATTTGCTTTAATAACTTTGATAATCAAAGTTTTCAAACTAAGCTCATAACGAGTTTTCTAAACTCTACCATCGGGTAATACAATTCACATGATTTCAAAGCAACTTAACATTTTTCCACTATACATACATCGGTTTTCCCCAAACACAAGCAATCGAAGAGTTTTCACCGAAAATAAACCGGTAACCTGTTTTCTTCGAATCGTTTTCACTCTGTGACATGCCAGATTCAGTCGTGGTGTGTTGACCGGGTTTGGGGTGTTACATGTCTTCATTGACGACATATTGATCTATTCTCGAGATGAGAATGATGATGAAGAACATTTGAGGATTGTCTTGCAAACTTTAAGAGATAAGCAGTTGTACGCTAAGTTTAGCAAGAGTGAGTTTTGGCTCCGTGAGGTCGAATTCCTAGGACACATTGTGTCGGGTGATGGTGTTAGAGTTGACCGAGTAAGATATCGGCTCTTGTGGATTGGAAACCGCCGAGGAGCGTGTCGTAAATCGAAGTTTCTTGGGATTAACGAGGATATTCTGGACGTTTAGTAAAGGGTTCTCTGTGATTGCTACCCGATGACGAAACTCTTTGCACAAAGATGTCAAGTTTGAATGGACTGAGACATGTCAACGAGTTTTGAGAGGCCCAAGACTTTATTGACTAAGGCGTCGGTTTTGGTTCAACGAGAATCGGGGAAAGAGTTAAGTAGTTTCTGATGTGCGCGTCGTTTAATGGTTTCGGTTGTGTCTTTGATGCAAGAGGGTAAGGTAGTCGCTTACACCTCGAGCGATTGAAACCGCATACGAGAAGAATTATCCGACTCATGATTTGGAGTTGGCTGCGATTGTTTTAGCGTTAAAGATTTGGCGACATTACTTATATAGTGAGAGTGCCGAATCTTTACGGATCACAAGAGTTTGAGATATTTGATGGATCAAAAGGATCTGAATTTGTGACAGAGACGGTGGCTTGAGTTGTTAAAAGACTATGAGTTAGTCATTGATTACCACCTGGGAAAAGCGAATGTGGTTGCGGATGCCCTGAGTAGGAAATCCTTTTATGCTCTAAGAGTTATGAGGGCGAGTTTAGCATTGTCTGATGATGGTGCTATTTTGGCAGAGTTGTGAGTTAAGCCACTATCTGTTCAACAGATATGTGAAGCTCAGAGAAATGACAGTGAGATGTCAGCTAAGAGAGATAAGCGTGAGTCAGAAAGTGATTCCGATTTTTGAGTTGGCTCGAATGGTTGTTTGCTGTACCGTGACAGAATTTGTGTACCTAGAGATGAGGAGCTAATCCAAAAGGTTTTGTATGAGGCCCACAGTGGATGTTTGTCAGTACATCCGGGCAGTACGAAAATGTATAATGACTTGAAGAAGTCTTATTGGTGGTCGGGTATGAAAAGAGATATTTCAGAGTTTGTGACAAAGTGTCTGATTTGTCAACAAGTGAAAGCTGAGCATCAAGTGCCTTCGAGATTGCTTCAGCCAGTGATGGTACCTGAATGGAAGTGGGATCGGGTTACCATGGATTTTGTGACGGGGTTGCCGATGACTTCAAAATAGAGAGATGTTGTGTGGGTTGTTGTGGATAGACTAACGAAGTCGGCTCACTTTATTCGATGCGTGTTGATTATTCACCGGGATAAGTTAGGCTGAGTTGTATGTTGCGAGAGATAGTGAGGTTACATGGTGTACTGTGTCTATAATATCGGATAGGGATCAGAGGTTCACTTGAGGTTTTGGAAGAGGTTGCAAGATGCTTTGGGAACAAAGTTGAATTTTAATCTTGCATTCCATCCGCAAACCGATGGTCAGTCTGAAAGAGTGATTCAAGTTCTCGAAGATATGCTTCGATTACGTGTGTTAGAATTTGAGGGTAGTTGGGAGAGATATCTACCTTTAGTCGAATTTGCTTACAACAACGATTTATCGATCAGTATATGGATGGCTCTGTATGAGGCCATGTATGGTCGTAAGTGTCAGACTCCTTTGTATTGGACCGAGCTTAGTGAGAAGCGGATCCATGGGATCGATCTAGTAAAAGAGACCGTGGAGAAAGTGAAAATAATTCGTAATAGTCAAAAGTTGCTTGACCAGAAGCGTGGTCGTCTGCGGATCTGAAAAGAAAAGAAATTGAGTTTGAAGTGGGCGACAAAGTGTTTTTGAAGGTGTCCCCATGGAAGAAGATTATGAGATTTGGATGAAAAGGAAAATTGTGTCCAAGATTCATAGGGCCGTATGATATTACAGATAGAGTTGGACCAGTAGCATACCGGTTAGCTTTGCCAGTAGAGTTGGAAAAGATTCATAATGTGTTCCATGTGTCGATGTTGCGACGGTATCACTCCAATCTTTCACATATGATTCCTTCGGCGAAAATTGAGATAAGACCGGATATGTCTTATGATGAAGAGCCGATTAAGATCTTGGCTCGAGAAGTGAAACAGTTGAGAAATAAGAGCATAGCACTAGTGAAAGTGTTATGGCAGAAACACGGTGTGGAAGAGGCCACGTGGGAAACAGAAGAAGCTATGAGAGAGCAACATCCAAACCTCTTTACTGGTAAGATTTTCGGGGGCGAAAATCTCTAAAGGGGGGAGAGTTGTAACATCCCAATTTAGGGCCTAGTCGGAATAGTGGTGCGAGACCACAAATCCGAGGTTTATGAATAAGTTTTTGAGGTTTATGCTATGTATGCATGCTTGTGTGAAAGTTTCATGAAGCAATTTTGTGAAATTGCGGTTGAATTGTCCAAAAGGACTAAATTGCAAAAGTTGCAAAATGTGAGATTCTAGAAGTTAATTGTGTGAAATAGCTTTAGAATATTAATTAGAGGTCCTTAAATAGCAATTTTTCCAATTTCTAATATTTGGACAAAATTGGGCATGGATGAGTTAAAATAAAAAGTTTATCAAAAAGGGCATTTTGGTCATTTATCAATTAAGTGATTAAAATAGGAGAAAAGATGACAAAATTCATTCATCTTCTTCTCCAAGGCTGCTGAAATTTTCAAGAGCCATTGTTAGGGTTCTTCAAATTTTTCAAGCTTGCTAGTAAGTGCATCTAGCCTCGTTTTTGATATTCTTTGTATTTTTAAGGTCCTTGTAGCATGAGTAAGTTATTTTTAGCTATTTGATGAGCTATGATGGATGTTCAAAAATGTGGCCATGTATGACATGCATGTGTTTTGATGTTTTATGGAAGATTATGAAAGCTTGATGTAGTAGAAATATCTTTTGCTAAATGAGTTTCCATAGAAAATGCATGTAGGGACTAGTTTGTAAAAATATTGAGTTTGGTCATACATGTGTGTTGTAAGGAGAATTGATGATTGCTTTAGTTGAGTAAGTGGTTGGGCTAAGCATGAAAGGCTAGAAAGTTGAATAAAAATCACTTTACGAGCCTTGGGGGCGATTGTGTAATTATGGGAAAGATTAGGAGCAAAAGAGTAATTTTTGCCAAAGTATGAGACGTGGGTCGATTTAGTCAATGTGTGTAATGAATAAGCTGATTTATTCATTTTAGATCAAGAAAGACAAAGCCCGGATCGAAACCGAGGCAAGAGCAAAGTGGTGGACTAAATTGCACGTTTCTATACTTTTGTGTATTGAGGTAAGTCTATGCATAAACAATGCATTCATACTTACAAATTGTTAATGCTAGATAGTGTATATAATGGTTGAGAATGATTGAGAACCTATGTGGTTCAAGTGAAATGAATGGATGAATGATTAAGTAAGTAGATTTGTGAATGTGTTGTGATAACGCTAAATGGTGGGCTAAGTGCGATACCATCCTAATGCATATTAACGATGAGCTGGATATGTGCGATGCTATCGTTAGGTATATTATCTGGTGGGCTATGTGCGAAACCACTATGAATACCTAGTTGGTAGGCTAAGTGCGATACTACCTTATTAATTGATTGTGGTGGGCTAAGTGCGAAACCACCGAGACATTAGCTGTGTGGATTAGCTGTGTGAATTAGCTGTGTGGATTAGCTGTGTGGATGTATTATCAAGAAATAATGATGTGTTGTATATTGTGTAAATGTGATATTGAATGCAGGGGTGCATGTCAATGGTTATGAGTAAGTGACTCATGATGTGTTGGAAATGTGGTAAGGGATAGAAAGGGTAAGCATAGTTGTACATTATATGTTAGTATATTGTTAATTGTTGTTTAGCTTATACTATGTTTCTTAATTGTTTATGTGTGAACTTACTAAGCTCAAAGCTTACTCTCTTTCTTTTTCCTTGTCTTATAGAGCAAAAGTGTTGAATCGAGATACGAGGATCAATTGGAAGATCGCCCACACTATCAGCACACTCTGGTACATTAGACTCAATGTTTTGTATATGGCATGTATAGGGGCTAGACAAGTTAGTGAATTTTGTTGTATATGGCTATGATGAGTTGGCCTTTAAATGGATAATCTATTTTGTATAATGCCATAGTTGTTGGCTACTTTATTATATGAAAAGATGTAGTTATCCAAGTGCGATTGTAAGATTGTGAGTTGATTATGGATGTGTTGAATGAGTGCATGATTGTGTATGCTAGAAGGGGTGAAAAGAACTTGGCAAATAGCTTTGTTCTTGTCCATGTGGATAGACACACGGGCGTGTGTCTAGGCCTTGTGTGACACACGGCCAGCCCACGGGCGTGTGACTCAGCCGTGTGTCCCCTGCATGTTAGTATTTGAAGTCAGAATAGACCACGGACTAGTCACACGGGCGTGTGCCTAGGGCGTGTGGGATTAATCAGTGTTGGCCACGAGCTAGCCACACGGGCGTGTGTCTAGACTCTAGGTCGTGTTAAGGTGGTCAGTGTGCACCACAAGCGGAGAGCATGGGCGTGTTCCCTAGCCGTGGGGCATTGGCAGAATGCTTGAGTTTTCATGCACGGGTAGTGACCATAGGCGTGTGTGACATCCACGGGCGTGCCAAATCTTACACGGGTGTGTGAGCCCTGTTTAGATGGAAAAATTTTAAGATCGTAAGAGTTTTCGATATTGTCTCGAGAGCCCTCTTGTGGTTGAGAGAGGCCTCGTAAGTCGGGACTGAGGTTGTTGTGATGGCCAAAGAGAGTGGCCATGTAGTGCCTAAGTGGCGATCTTGAGGATTTTATTACGGTAACTCCCTGTGCCCGGTTCCGGTGTTGAATACGGGTAAGGGGTGTTACAGTAGTAAAAGTGTGTTTTAATGTAACACCCCTTACCCGTGTCCGACGTCGGGACCGAATACGAGGCATTACCAGGTTAAACCTTGCTTGAACATGTTATAATGGGCTATAGAACTTCATTTAAACTCATCTCTTACTCATTCTCGGCCTACGAGGCCCTAAACATACCTCTGAGAGGTTTCGAGATTCAACCGGGAACTTTTACGAACTTGGAAAACTTTTCAAGAAAATAGGGGCCACACGCCTGTGTTGATCTAGGGACACGTCCGTGTGTCCCTAAGACATGCCCGTGTTCACCACCCGTGGTCGACACTGACTTATTTCACACGGCTGGACACACGCCCGTGTCCCTAGCCAGTGTCCCTCACACGGCCTCGACATGCCCGTGTGCCAAAACCTTGGCATTCTGTTTATGACGTCATCAGCCTACTAAGGCCACACGGCCAAGGCACACGCCAGTGTCCTTAGACCGTGTGTCGAATTAAATTCCACATTTAAGGTGCAGACATCACACGGCCTGGGCACACGCCCATGTCCTAGGCCGTGTTATCCACACGGCTGAGACACACGGCCGTGTCTCTGCCCGTGTGTTTACTACTGAGCGTACTGACTTGTAAGCCTAGCATGCAAGGGGACACACGGTCAATCAACACGCCCATGGGGCTGACCGTGTGTCACACACGGCCTAGACACACGCTCGTGTGTCTACCCGTGTGGACAATTAGATGGCTATCTACCAAGCCATTGCCACCCTATCAAGAATTCACACTCATACCAAACAATTCATAATCCAAAGGCACATCCAAGAACTCAATTCATAAAAATCACACAAGCATAAACTTTATAATTCCATCATCATTGAATCTATAAAGTATCAAGTATTGGCCCAATTCTAATGACCATTTACAAAATGACTTTGATACATACATAGCCAACATTTTGGCTAACAATTACGACCTAACAAAATACCCAAGTCCTATACATGCCAAACTCAAAATAAGTCTAAATTGTTATACCAAAGTGATGTCAATAGTGTGATTTCCGAACTCTGACGTTCCACGTTCCTCGAGTTATCTTGGAAATACTACAAAGGAAAAGGGCAATGAAAAGGGGGTAAGCATAAAGCTTAGTAAGTTTGCATGGAAATAAATAGCAACAATAAGCTCATAATATAATCCATCCATGGCATTAACAAACCATACACAAGTCATAGGCTTCTTGCCATACTTACTCACACTTGCGCTTATTTAGCACATACCATGCCACATATCGTAATCGTTTCTTCGTGACTCATTCACGAGTACCTGTATTCACTCATTCACATGACTTTAGTACAAATCTCATTTCTACTCCTAAACTCATCTACTTATCCCATTAATCACTAGGGATAATCAAAGACGCATATTCATCATCATTCATATAGGAACTAAGCCAACGCCACATCCTAGAGGTGGTCTTATATGGAGTCGCCTCTAAATGCCGATGCCATATCCCGGATATGGTCTTATACAGAATTTCACATCAAGTATCGATGCCATATCCCGGATATGGTCTTATACGATTTTCATATTCATTACCGAAGCCATATCCCAGATATGGTCTTATACGGGATCTCAACTCAGTGCCGAGGCCATGTCTCGGACATGGTCTTATACGGGACCTTATCCATTTCATATCACGATGATAGCATTTTCATATTCAATATAGTCCACTAGGACTTCAACATCTCATTCAACATCAATTACTCAATTTAGTAGAGCATAATGCATCAATATAATGCCAATCATTCTCAAAGATGCTGACATAAATGTTGAATCTATCACATACAAACTTACCTCGATCACAAAATGAGCTAGCTCGTCGGTCTAGTCCGAGATTTTATTCTTTCCCCGATCGAGGTGGATTCTTGGTTCTTCTTACTCTATAATAGCAATTTAGCTCATTTTAATCATCACATTAATAAAAGCATTTTAATAATCATGCTTTGGCAAAATTACTATTTTGCCCCTAGACTTTGGCAAAATGACCATTTTGCCCCTAGGCTCGAAAATTAATTCTAATCATATTTCTACCTTCAACAAGCCTAGGTGAACATTTAATAATCTTATGGCTATCATCAAAAATCAACTTTTCACACATTTACTACAATTTTTATAACCTTTACAACAAGGTCCAATTAGGTGTTTTTATGACAACATCTTTCCGAAAAGTTGTTTATCTAACAACCAAGACTCATTTTCTTCCATAAAAATGCAGCAAACAACCATGAAAGCTCTCATGGCAAATCTCTAAACTCTTCACCAAATTAAAAATTAGTCCCCTCTTTAGAAAGCCTAAGCTTTAGGGGTTCCAAATGTACAATTTTTATCAAGAAAGGATCACTAGAACACTTACTTGTAAAGAGAGAAGTTTGCTGAATTTTTTGAGTTCTAAAACCCCTTGTTTGCTGAAAATTTCGGTGGAGGAAGATGAGTAAAAGATGGATATCATCTTTTCTTTATTTTAATACTAATTTATCAATTTTAGTCACCAAACTCACCAACTTTGACCAACTTGGACAATTCTTGTCCCCTATGGTCGGCCACTATAATGTTGGGGGTCTAATTGCCTTTTAAGGACCTCTAATTAACATTCTATGGCTATTTGAAACCTTTAGCCTATAGAATGGAACTTTCGCACTTTATGCGATTTAGTCCTTTTTCGCGATTAAGCAAGAAATCGCTAAAATTAAGGCACCGAAATTTTCATGCACTAATGTAATCATGCTCTGACTCATAAAATAACATGAAAATAATTTTCTCTAACCTCGGATTAGTGATCCTGAGATCACTATTCTGACTAGCCCCTAAATTGGGACGTTACAATTCTTCCCCCTTAAGGATTTTCATCCCCGAAAATCTTACCGGTAAAAAGGTTAGGATATCAGTTTCTCATCTTTTCCTCGGGCTCCCATGTAGCCTCTTCTATTCCGTGCCTTTTCCATAGCACTTTCACAAGAGCTATACTTTTGTTTCTCAACTGTTTGCCTCTCGCGCCAAAATTTTAACCGGCTCCTCACCATAAGTCAAATCCAGTTGTTTCTCTACCTCTGTTGGTACTATGACATGTGAAGGGTCTGAACGGTATCGGCGCAACATGGATACGTGAAAAACATCATGAATATTTTTCAGCTAAGGTGGCAAAGCCAACCGATAAGCTACCGGCCCTATCCTCTCGGTAAATTCATAAGGTCCGATAAAACGCGGACTTAGTTTGCCTTTCCGGCCAAATCTGAGGACCTTCCTCCATGGTGATACTTTCAGAAACACTTTATCACCGACTTGGAATTCAATCTCTTTCCTTTTCAAATCCGAATAGGACTTTTGTCTATCTGAGGCGACTTTCAAACACTCACGTATCACCTTTACTTTCTCTTCAGTTTCCCTAATCAGATCGACCCCATGTATCTGTTTCTCTCTGAGTTCTGACCAATATAGGAGCGTTCGACACTTACGCCCATACAATGCCTCATAAGGCGCCATTTTCAAACTTGACTGAAAGTTGTTGTTGTAGGCGAATTCCACCAACGGTAAGTATTTCTCCCAATTACCTTGGAATTCCAAAACACAACATCGAAGCATGTCTTCGAGTATCTGAATTACTCTCTCCGACTGCCCGTCGGTTTGTGGATGGAAGGCTGTACTGAAACTCAATTTCGTGCCCAAGGCCTCTTAAAACTTTTTCCAAAACCGTGATGTGAATCTCGAATCCCTATGCGAAATGATCGACAATGGCACACCATGAAGTCTTATTATCTCTGACATGTACAAGTCTTCCAATTTATCAAGCGAATAATCGACTCGTACTGGTATGAAATGGGCCGACTTTGTAAGTCTATCAACCATGACCCATACCGCATATTTCTTCTTTGGCGTCGACGGTAAGCCCGTAACGAAATCCATAGTAATACAGTCCCATTTCCACTCAGGGACCATAATGGGCTGAAGTAAACTCGAAGGTACTTGGTGTTCAGCCTTTACTTGCCGACAAATTAGGCATCTCGATACAAACTCGGAAATGTTTTTCTTCATACTAGGCCACCAATACCATTTCCTCAGGTCATTGTACATCTTCGTGCTATCAGGGTGCACAGTTAAACATCCGCTATGCGCTTCATGCAAGATCTTACGAATAAGTTCATCATTCCTGGGTACACAGACCCTATCTCAAAACATCAGACATCCATCAGGATTTACTCGAAAGTCTGACTCAACATTCGACTCACATAAAACTCTTTTGGCTTGCAAGCTATTATCTTCTTTCCGAGCTTCACAAATCTCTTGGAGAAATAATGGTCTAGCCCTCATCTCGGCTAGAATGGAACCATCATCTAACAAAGCCATCTGAGTATTCATGGCTCTCAGCACGAACAATGATTTTCTGCTCAAAGCGTCGACGACTACGTTCGCCTTTCCCGGATGGTAGTCAATTACTAAATCATAATCTTTAATCAGCTCCAACCACCTTCTTTGCCTCAAATTCAATTCCTTTTGAGTCAAAAAATATTTTAGGCTTTTGTGGTCGGTGAAAATTTGACACCTTTCACCATGTAAATGGTGTCTCCAAATCTTTAACGCAAATACAATTGCGGCCAACTCCAAATCATGAGTCGAGTAATTCTTCTCGTGCGGCTTTAATTTCCTAGAGGCGTATGCAATCACCTTACCCTCTTGCATAAGTACACAACCCAATCCGTTTAGGGATGCATCACTGTAAACCACAAATTCTCTTCCCGATTCAGGTTGCACCAAAACAGAAGCCTCAGTCAACAACGTCTTCAGTTTCTCAAAACTCTGATGACACTTTTCTGTCCAATCAAACTTCACATCTTTTTGCAATAATCTCGTCATCGGGGTAGATATCATGGAAAACCCCTTGAAAAAATGCCTATAATAGCCGGCTAGGCCTAGAAAACTCCTTACTTCGGTTACGCTCATTGGCGGTTTCCAATCAACAATTGTTGAAATCTTACTCGGGTCGAATCTAATTCCATCTCCCGAGGCAATGTGCCCCAAAAATCCTACTTCCTTAAGCCAAAATTCACTCTTGCTGAACTTGGCATACAATTGTTTTTCTCTCAAAATTTGCAGAACCATACTCAAATGCTCGGCATGTTCATTCTCATATCGAGAGTAGATCAATATGTTGTTAATGAAGACCACGACAAATTTATCCAAGTATGGCCGAAAAATGCGATTCATCAAATCCATGAAGATCGCAGGGGCATTCGTCAGACCAAAAGGCATGACCAAAAATTCGTAGTGGCCATAACTAGTCCTAAATGCGATTTTCAGTACATCTGAGTCCTTGACTCTCAGCTGATAGTACCCGGACCTCAAATCTATCTTGGAAAATACCGTGGCTCCATTCAATTGATCAAATAAATCATTGATCCTCGGCAACGGGTACTTGTTCTTCACAATTACCTTGTTGAGCTGCCGATAATCGATGCATAATCTCATAGAACCATCTTTCTTCTTCACGAATAAGACGGGAGCACCCCACGGAGAAAAACTCAGCCTTGCGAAACCTTTATCCGTTAGTTCTTGCAACTGTGCTTTCAACTCTTTTAGCTCAGTTGGAGCCATTCTATATGGAGCTATAGAAAAAGGGCAGTACCTGGAGCTAACTTAATCCCAAATTCAATCTCTCTAACCGGAGGTAGCCCTGCAACTCTTCAGGGAAAACATCTGAGTAGTCGCATACTATGGGTACCGACTCCATTTTCAAATCAATCTCTTTTGTGTTCAACACAAAGGCAAGGTAAGCCTCGTACCCCTTCCTTAAATACCTCTGAGTTGATAAGGATGATATCACTACTGATGATCTATCTTGCTTATCTGATTCAACATGAATAAAATCCCCATTTTCATTTTTTAACTCAATAAGCTTCTTTCCACAATTCACAATTACACCATGAGTAACTAACCAATCCATCCTAAGGATGATATCAAACTCATCAAACAGTAATAACATAAGATCAACCGGGAAACAATGACCCTTAATCATCAAAAGGCATCCTTTGCATACTCTATCAAGCAACACATACTTGCCTAGGGGATTAGACACTCTTATTACGAATTCAGTAGACTCTATAGGCATGCTCATGCTAGAGACTAATTTCATGCATATGTATGAGTGGGTAGATCCCGGATCAATTAAAGCTATAACACGAGTATCATAAAGAGAAAATGTACCCGTGATTACGTCGGGGGAAGATGCCTCTTCACGAGCACAAATGGCATAAGTCCTCACTGGTGCTCTACCTTCGACTCTTGCAGCTTGCTCTCTGGATGGATTCTTGTTACCCATTTCATTTCTCGGGTTTCTCTGTGGTCTTCCTCTAGCAGCACTTCCCGGTCTTACATTCTGAGACTTCTCTTTCTCAACCACCTTGGGGCAATCTCTGATAAAGTGGTCTAAGGACCCACATCTGAAACAAGCTTTCTCATTTGCCCGACACTTGCTAGAATGGCGCCTGCCACACTACTGGCATTCCGGTCTGTTCGGTCGAATGTTGCCCACACTAGCAACTGATGTGGTCTACCCTTTAGACCCCGAAAATTGCTTGCCCTTACTTCGGTTTGAAAACCTGGCTGAGGTGACTGATCAAGTAGCGAAATCCCTCGATTTCTTAGATGAGGATTGGAGTGACTTATTCAATTGCCTTTTCCTCGAGTCATGAGACTCATTCTCAGCTCTTCTTTTCTCTTTAGCCAACTCCTCAGCCTTATAGGCTCTATCCACCAATACTACAAATTCTTTTAGTTCGAGGACTCCCACATATAAACGGATATCTTCATTTAACCCGTCCTCGAATCTCTTGCGCATGACGGCCTCAGTAGACACGCACTCCCAGACATACTTGCTGAGCCTTACGAACTTCCGTTCATAATCGGTCACTGACATACGGCCTTGCTTTAATTCTAAGAACTTCTTTCTCTTATGATCGATGAATCTCTGGCTGATATACTCCTTCCGGAATTCCTCTAGGAAGAATTCCTAGCCAACTCTCTCCCTTGCTACCACCGACACAAGGGTATTCCACCACCGATAAGCCGAATCTCTCAAGAGAGATGCCGCACATTTTAAGCACTCCTCTGGCGTACAGGATAACTCATCGAATACCCTAATGGTATTCTCGAGCCAGAATTCTACTCTCTCCGGATCATCTTCCTTACTAGCCCAAAATTCTTCGGCTCCTTCCTTCCGGATCTTATCAATCGACGGCCTTTCTCTTCTCACCACCTCAACCACTTGAGGAGCTACAGGAGCAGGTTGAGGAATAGGTGGGGGTGGAGGGGGGTTGAGCATTAGGATTTGCTCGGGTATACTCGGTATACCAGTTGCTCATCATACGGAGAAAGGCTTCTCGAGCCTCTTCTCCCTGACCCAAACTCTCGGGTCTACTATTCACTGACGCAGTCCCTTGAGCTAGAGCCGGCGCATTACTCACAGCATCATCAACTGCAGTTCGATCTGGATCAAAATCCATATACTACATAAAACACGATTTTTAAACGTTAGGAGCCGTCACACTATCATTACAAAGGTACTCTTACATATGGCATGTATAGCTAGACTCGTACTTACGCTACGTTAGTCCTAGAATCGACTAAACCGTAGCTCTGATACCAATAAATGTAACACCCCTTACCCGTGTCCGACGTCGGGACCGGATATGAGGCATTACCAGGTTAAACCTTGCTTGAACATGTAATAACGGGCTATAGAACTTCATTTAAACTAATCTCTTACTCATTCTCGGCCTACGAGGCCCTAAACATACCTCCGAGACGTTTTGGGATTCAACCGAGAACTTTTACGAACTTGGAAAACTTTTCAAGAAAATAGGGGCCACACGCCCGTGTTGATCTAGGGACACGCCCGTGTGTCCCTAAGACATGCCCATGTTCACCACCCGTGGTCGACACTGACTTATTTCAACGACCGGACAAATGCCCATGTCCCTAGCTTGTGTCCCTCACACGGCCTCGACACGCCCGTGTCTTAGCCCGTGTGCCAAAACCTTGGCATTTTGTTTATGACATCATCACCCCACTAAGGCCACACGGCCAAGGCACACGCCAGTGTCCTTAGACCGTGTGTCAAATTAAATTACACATTTAAGGTGCAGACTTCACACGGCCTGGGCACACACCCATGTCTTAGGCCGTGTCATCCACACGGCTAAGACACACGGCCGTGTCTCTGCCCGTGTGTTTACTACTGAGCATACTGACTTGTAAGCCTAGCATGCAAGGGGACACACGGTCGACCAACACGCCCATGGGGCTGACCGTGTGTCACAGACGACATAGACACACGCCCGTGTGTCTACCCGTGTGGAAAATTAGATGGCTATCTACCAAGCCATTGCCACCCTATCAAGAATTTACACTCATACCAAACAATTCATAATCCAAAGGCACTTCCAAGAACTCAATTCATAAAAATCACACAAGCATAAACTTCATAATTCCATCATCATTGAATCTATAAAGTATCCAAGTATTGGCCCAATTCTAATGACCATTTACAAAATGACTTTGATACATACATAGCCAACACTTTGGCTAACAATTACGACCTAACAAAATACCCAAGTCCTATACAACCATACTAAAAATAAGTCTAAATTGTTATACCGAAGTGATGTCGATAGTGTGATTTTCGAACTCTGACGTTCCACGTTCCTCGAGTTATCTTGGCAATACTTCAAAGAAAAAGGGCAATGAAAAGGGGGCAAGCATAAAGCTTAGTAAGTTTGCATGGAAATAAATAGCAACAATAAGCTCATAATATAATCCATCCATGGCATTAACAAACCATACACAAGTCATAGGCTTCTTGCCATACTTACTCACACTTGCGCTTATTTAGCACATACCATGCCACATATCGTAATCGTTTCTTCGTGACTCATTCATGAGTACCTGTATTCACTCATTCACATGACTTTAGTACAAATCTCATTTCTACTCCTAAACTCATCTACTTATCCCACTAATCACTAGGGATAATCAAAGACGCATATTCATCGTCATTCATATAGGAACTAAGCCAACGCCACATCCTAGAGGTGGTCTTATATGGAGTCGCCTCTAAATGCTGATGCCATATCCTGGATATGGTCTTATACGGAATTTCACATCAAGTATCGATGCCATATCCCGGATATGGTCTTATACGATTTTCATATTCATTATCGAAGCCATATCCCGGATATGGTCTTATACGGGATCTCAACTCGGTGCCGAGGCCATGTCCCGGACATGGTCTTATACGGGACCTTATCCATTTCATATCATGATGATAGCATTTTCATATTCAATATAGTCCACTAGGACTTCAACATCTCATTCAACATCAATTACTCAATTTAGTAGAGCATCATGCATCAATATAATGCCAAGCATTCTCAAACATACTAACATAAATGTTGAATCTATCACATATAAACTTACCTCGATCTCAAAATGAGCTAGCTCGTCGGTCTAGTCCGAGATTTTATTCTTTCCCCGATTGAGGTGGATTCTTGGTTCTTCTTGCTTTATAATAGCGATTTAGCTCATTTTAATCATCACATTAATAAAAGCATTTTAATAATCATGCTTTGGCAAAATTACTATTTTGCCCCTAGACTTTGGCAAAATGACCATTTTGCCCCTAGGCTCGAAAATTAATTCTAATCATATTTCTACCTTAAACAAGCCTAGGTGAACATTTAATACTCTTATGGCTATCATCAAAAATCAACTTTTCACACATTTACTACAATTTTTATAACCTTTACAACAAGGTCCAATTAGGTGTTTTTATGACAACACCTTTCACAAAAGTTGTTTATCTAACAACCAAGACTCATTTTATTCCATAAAAATGCAGAAAACAACCATGAAAGCTCTCATGGCAAATCTCTAAACTCTTCACCAAATTACAAATTAGTCCTCTCTTTAGAAAGCCTAAGCTTTAGGGGTTCCAAATGTACAATTTTTATCAAGAAAGGATCACTAGAACACTTATTTGTAAAGAGAGAATTTTGCTAAAATTTTTGAGTTCTAAAACCCCTTGTTTTCTGAAAATTTTGGTGGAGGAAGATGAGTAAAAGATGGATATCATCTTTTCTTTATTTTAATACTAATTTATCAATTTTAGTCACCAAACTCACAAACTTTGACCAACTTGGACAATTCTTGTCCCCTATGGTCGGCCACTATAATGTTGGGGGTCTAATTGCCTTTTAAAGACCTCTAATTAAAATTCTATGGCTATTTGGCACATTTAGCCTATTGAATGGAACTTTCGCACTTTATGCGATTTAGTCCTTTTTCGCGATTAAGCACGAAATAGCTAAAACTAAGGCACCAAAATTTTCATGCACTAATGTAATCATGCTCTGACTCATAAAATAACATGAAAATAATTTTCTCTAACCTCGGATTAGTGATCCCGAGATCACTGTTCCGACTAGCCCCTAAATCGGGCTGTTACATTTAATGGAAATTGTGGGCTGTTATAGTTATGAAAATGGTTTGGCTAGGCTTGTTTATTAAAGAAATTGAATATATTTCATTTTTCGAGCCTAGGGACTAAATTGTAAAAATGTGAAACTTTAGGGGCAAAAATGTATTTTTTGTCATAATGTGATTTTGGGCTGATTTGAATAGTATAATGATTAAATGAAATGAATGTGATATTATAGATCAATAAAAATGAGGTTTAGACCTAGAACAGAGGAAAAACGAGTAATTGACGATTAAGTCCTTTTGCCATTTGATATGAGATTTCGTGTAAGACCATAGCTGGGCTATTGGCATCGATATGAGATTACATGTAAGACCATATCTGGGATATGGCATTGTTACGGTACTTTATGTACGAGATTCCCGAGTATCCTTTAGTATTCCAAATGGTTCAACGGAAAATTCAAAGGGTATGTCAAAGAAGAGGAAAAGTATGTGAGTATTACGAATTGGTACAGGTATGTACGTAAAGTTTATAAGCATTGATGTCATGAAATTGTGAGTTCATGATTTCTACGATAATGATTTTATGAAAACCTTGTGATTATCGGTCTATACTTGCGATGTATGAAATACATAGTAAATTCGATTGACGATTTTGTTATTGGCTTTCGGGCTAGATTGAGTTATGACATAGCATGTTGTATTCATGCAAATTATGATTTATCGGATATGAGATAAAGGAAAGATTGGCAAAATTTCCTATTAAAATGATTATGGAAGCATGGAAAGATAAGAGTTTAGGCAATTGAAAGATGTAAGAGTATATGCTTGAAATGTAAATGCTCATAATTAATGTGTATGTTTTATGTGAGGTTTGAAATGGTTTGTTGATCATGGTAAATGATATGTTATTCTTATGACTGAGTAAGATGTGCTCATTAAGTTTAATGTCATTTATGTTGGCATAAGTTATGTTATTCATATGATTGAGTAAGTTATGCTCATGAAGTTTAATGACATTTATGTTAATATATGTCATGTTATTCATATGACAATGTATAATTAATGTTGTTTATTATTTGCATATGAACTTACTAAGCTATATAGCTTACCCCCTTCCTTTCCCATGTCTCATAGGGTTAACAAGCTAGCTCGAGTTGGAGATCGCCGGAGATCCTATCACACTATCAAGCTACCATTTTGGGCATATATAAATTCAAGTATTTTGAGTTATGGCATGTATAGGGACTAAGTCAATTGGTTATATGTGTCTTTATAATTGTAGCCAAAATTTTGGCTTGTAATTGTCAAAGGCTTGTTTGCTATTTGGCCATGTAAGTTGGCTTATGTTGGAAACATGGTTGTAAGCCTAAGTATATTCATATATGTGTCAATGTCTATGGTGATATGATCATGGTATGCTTAGTGAATGTGAAATATTTGGAAATGTGATTTATGGCATGATTGTGTAATGTTGGAATTGTGACCTATTGATGTGATGAGGAAGTTGAGTATAATTTGGTAACTAGATAGTAAATGAATGAAGCCTAACGAATGTGGGATTTGTATGTGTGAATAAGGGTGGCAAATGGCTTGGTAAATAGCCTTTTTATTGTTTACACGGGTAGACACACAGGCGTGTGTCTAGGTCGTGTGTGACACACGGTCTGCCCCACGGGCATGTGTTCCGGCCGTGTGTCCCTTGCACTTAATTTTGAAAAACAGAATGTCCAGAATTGAGCACACAGGCAGAGACACGGGTGTGTGTCTCAGTCGTGTGTGCTACACGGCCTAGCACACGGGCGCGTGGCACGGCCGTCTGGCACAAGTCAGAGAGCACCCTAATTTGAACACGGTCTAAAGCACGGGCATGTCCCAGGGTCACACGGGCGTGTGAGCCTTGCTTCTAGCAAAATTTTTTCTAAGTTTTGTAAAATTTTCTAAAGTTCTCAGTTTAGTCCCGAACCACTTCCAAAGCATGTTTTGGGCCTCGTAGGCTCGTATAAGGGACTTTATAATTGAATATGGATGGTTTTAATTTGGACGCAAATTTATGACTCAGAATTGTGTGATTGCTTGTGATGCGAGTTCGGTAATGCCTCGTACCCTATTCTGGCGTTGAATACGGGTAAAAGGTGTTACATAACATATGGAATTTAGCAGTCTATTAATAAAAAATTTAGAAGCTCCTATCATCATACCAAATTTATTTGTAAACACAAGCAACCTATGTACATGCTACTAACCAATCACTTGAATTTCTACAAGCTCAAGCACACAAAAGACAAGAAAAATCAAAGAAAAATATAAAAAATTAAGACAAATTTTCTATATTACCCCCGACTCTTTAGTTGACACATTGTCCTTAATGTGTAGCCTATAAAAATATAAGGAAAGAAGTTACCGGATTGATCGTGGTTGTTCCAACTGCTAATGGTGGGTGCTTCCTCCTTTGTTCGTTAATAGCTCAAATTGTTGTGTCTCATTTTTGTTGGGTTCCTACATAGAAAATTTAAACAAAATAAAAATCAACTAAAAATCTACTATTACTCATACTGCTATTCCTACTTGTTCAATAAATTTAAAAAATCATCCATAAAAGTTTAATACAATCTAGTTAAAAGTATTAATAAAATTTAATCCTCCTCTGAATCATTTAAAGGAGAAGCACGTCTCTACTCCATTGGTTCCTTGCCCTTGCCCAAGCCATAATGTTGATGGGAGCTCCAACCTCTCAAATGCGTTTGTTTTCTTGTGCTTTAGATAACGGGCTCTTTTGGTGTTGAGTATTGTGGCTATAATATCGCCTCATACTCGTCTTCTGTTTCGAGATATTCTTAGGTAGCATCTTCCTCCTCGAAATTGGCCCCCTCATCATCTCCCTCATGATGAGCCGGTGTCGAGCTGAACATATCTGGAGGGTAGTTCAGAGCTCATAGCCTATTCAGTCTTTCGAATTCTTAGAGTATTGGTTCCGTCTCCTGCATCCATCTAATCATTCCATCGAGCTTTGCTTCTGTGCGTACACTATCTCTTCTTCTAGCTTCTAATTGATCTCCTTGCTTTAGCAATGCCGAAACATCCATATTCTTCTTCCCCCTTTGGTTCCATTCGGTAATTTGATTTCGATGAAGCTCAATGTATTGTTTATATAACGTGTCTCCAATTATGCTCCTTGTTCGCTTCATGAACTGCTCGTTTTCACTCATTGGCACTTCTGCCCTTCGGCATAATGTCACAAAGTGAGGAAAGAAGAGTTCGACTTTCTGACTTTGTATGCATCGTTTGATTTCTCGGAAGATCCAATGCCCTGCACAGATCTATTTACGTTGCAAAATACCATATAGTAAAACAACTCGAAAAACATTAATGTTAGATACATTTAATGTGGGTGCAATTCAGGTGCTGATGAATTGCATCCACATCTTAGCGATAGGAAACATAATCACCAAATTAAAATTAGTTGGCATCCCTGTGTCTGGCCTATAGTTCCAATTACCCCTACCCTGATTCAGATACTTTATAACATCCTTCATATCAATTTTTTGCAATCTGTCCAAATCTACACCATCAATAAAATCTTTTTCACAGAACGGGATGTCATAAAACTCACAAATGTTGTGGGGAATATGGGAACTTCTACCCCTCGGACTGTAACAACAGTCACATATGCCTCGGTGCCATCTCAAACTATCTGATGCTTAAGAGAAACATAAAATTCATAAACAACAGGAATGACTGTGTTTTCTTTGGGAATGATACAGAATCGCTCCCAATGGTGGTATTGAACTAAAGTCCATATTTCCTTGCAGTGGGCCATATAGGGTTCAAATCCTCATTCTTGTATAATAGGTATCCCATGTGACTTGAGAAAATAATTTTCAACATTCAAATGATGAAATCTTACTGGGTCCCAAACAGTCGGGGTTTCTGAAATAGTAGTTCTCTTATTTTTACACGGAGGCATTCTATAAACAAAGGTTCTAGCAGAAATATAGATGAACATTAATCAATGGAACAACAAAATAGAGTCGAGAATACTTAACCTCCACCTCCTTGAACTCGTATGCACTTTTTTGATCTATTGATGAAGACTTCCTCTAATGTAGTCTTTAGTGAAGGATTGAAAGCCTAGGGTTTTTGGAGAAAGGAGGTTTTAGAATTTAAGGGTTTTAAAAGTGTTTGGATGTTTAAATTAGGTTAGCTTATATGATTAGGGTGTTTTTATACTTACAATTACTGTTTTTGAAGTTAAAGACCAGGTATTTTAATGGTTAAAAAGTTGAGTTGCGCGGTTGGGTTAGGTTAACTCTACAAAAAATTGTAGTGATGTCGCGACACATGGGTCCCATGTCGCGATATTCCTAGCAGATGGCTCATGTCGCGACACTGAACCTTGTCAGTTTTGAAAATCTTGGAGACTGTTTTCCCTATTGTGACATAGGACAATGGTGTTGCGACATCAATATGACTTTTGTAATTCTTTGCTACTGTCCAAAGTGTTGTGACACAAAATGTCTGCATGGCGAGGTTTCCCAAATTTTCGCTCTTTAGAGTGCTTTCTAGTGCCTAGTAATCCTGTCTTTGATCTACCTGTAATATTTTAATTGGTTAGCGAAATATACAATTTTGTACAATTAGTAAGGGTTTTTACATAAAAATGTCAGGTTTTGCTGCCGGACTCGTCTGTCAGCTCAGTCAATATACACCGTGGTTATTCTTGTAGATTATCTCTATCTATATTGGTCCAACACCCATCTTGCCATTCTATTCATTTGTGGTTGTCTCTCTATCTGAACTTGCCTTTCCGGCCTGCCTTAATAACTGATAATTCTTTACGCAGATCATAGCCATTAATTATTTGTAGTATCACATAACCGCGTAGCCACTTTAGTTTTCGCTTAATCTTCTTGTTTCGTAAGATGCTTGAGAATTGTGGATCATATTCGCTACTTATTGTGTTTTTTCCCATTTCATCAATCAGGAATGGCCTTCCAGGAGTACTTGAGGTGATGATTAGAAAAGAGTTTTGAACTACCTCACTTGGATTCTGAATTTGTAGCCTTTTGAACTTGTTCATTTGTTCACAGATAACTTTCTTGAATGGTTCATGTAATGACCGAACATTCTGAGATGCCCGTAGCTCAAGGCCTATACTCATCAGTTGCCTGACTTGATTGAGGCTTGCTATGTGATAATAGGTCCTGTTTATATATATTTTTACAATTTTGTTCAGTGTCTAGAATGTTCCTGGACCATCAAATTTCTGGGGTGCCTGGTTTAAAACTAAGGTCATGCAGAGGATAGTTAATTCAGGCTTATCATCAGGGACTGCTGGTTTCTCTTTATTTTTCTCTGCGACTCCCTGAATCCATAAGAATTCTTCCACTAAGTTAGCCGTGAACATCATTGTCTCTATTTGTAGGTCTATGTTATATCGCTCTTGTGCTTCAGTATTATCTGAAGGACTCGGGATTGCTGGGACAATAAGTTCCATGCCTATCCGATTCGTCTATTCACTAGACATTTCCCCTACTAGCTCTATATCTTCTCTTACAATAGTTTCGTTCAATTGATCTAGATATTCTTCTGTCTACTGGGATGGATAGTAGTCTAGGAGTTCATTTTCTTCACAAGTATTTACAGTGCCATTCTCTCCTTTGCTCAGTTCTGCATTTGACGCATCCTGATGCTCTTTTGAGGATATACTAATGTTTGAAGTTGCTTTATCATCTTGGGGAAAAGTTAAGGTTTCTCCTTGGAATTGATTTAACTCAAGCATTAATAATCGTAGGTTATTTGGTATTTCGAAATCCTCATAGACCCCCTATTCGTAAATATCAGTATTGTAATCTAAGTCTTCGTCCGACCACATATAATCAAAATTATCCATTCTCCTATTGACCGGTTCTTTATAGCTACTACGGATATAGTTCTGATTCAGAATGTGCATTAATGTCTTTCTAAGAAAAATAAATAAATATTAGTGGAGTTAGTTAGTTAAATAAATCGTATCTATAGCCTAAAAATTTCCTAATTATTCTTTCTGAGTGCAAAAATTAAAATCAAACTAGTGACGTAGCCTCCCCGGCAACGACGCCAACAACTTGACCGCCTCCGGACGTACTAGCATCCAGAGTGTGAATATTGCAATAAAAGATATAGATATATGAGACGGTATCCGCAAGTATACTGGTCCAGTTGTAATATACTTACAACGGAGTAGGTGAGTACTCCGAGGATCGTACCTAAGGGAAGCTAGTGCAAGATCAATTTAAACTTAAATACCAAAAGATCTAATTAGTATTTTAATTTAGTTATAGTACAAAGGTAAAATAAAAGGAGTTTTTAAGATTTTTATAATAATAAAATAAAATAACATAAAGAAATAAAATTTCAATAGATTAAGGAATAGATTAAATCAAATTTGGTTATGGGTGATTAGCTCGCTTCGGAAATCCACATCAACTGTCACTTCGGGTTCTTCCTCAATCAACTATTCTATCCCAGTAGGATCTTTCGATCCTCCACTCAAATAATGGGTCAACAAGGATTTCTTATCTTCCGGCCTCACAGTTCAGACTGATTTGGGGTAAAGGTGTTCACGAATACACTATACCAATTTTGGGTTAATTCCCACCTTAATGACTTCCTAGGGTTGTTAGGCCCAGGGTTTTAGGTTCTTCCTTTCCCAAACAGCTGATCCGTTGAGTAACCCTACAAAATTTCTAATAGATCATACCTCCACTCGCTAATCCCCCATAGAGGGACTAATTCCTCATTGTTTTTATGAACAGTATAGAATTGATATAGAAATAAGCATGATGACCGAATCAAAAGTGTAGAGTTTAAGAAAATGCTTGATTTGTACTAAAGATGAATATAAATCCACAAGTTTGTTTGTCTTCCACAAATCAGATCTCTCAAGATAAACAAAGAACAACTTGAAAAGAAATCTAAAACCTAAAAAGAAAGAAAAGCTAAACTAAAATTAAAAGCAGAATTCTAAACTAAGAAATTAGTTTCCTATAAGATGTGACAAATGACCCTATTTATAGATTTCATGTGGTTATTGTCCTTAACCCTAGGTTAGCTGATGTTTTCGAGCTTTAAGTTTGATTATATAGACCAAAATGCCCCCTAGCTCGTGTTAGTTTCTGTCCAAAATTGACATCGCAACACGCTAGGACCTGTTTTGTGGCATAGGAGTCACTATACTCCTCTTGGGATATCTTTAAGGGTATGTTGCGACACACTTAGTTTGTGTCACAACAACGAAGGCATTTTCGTGATTTCTCCATTCTGCTCCCTATGTTGCGACATTAATCATTCCGTGTTGCGACAAAGTGACCAACATCTATTTATTATGCCTTCTAATGGTCTTCTACACACTTACACAATTCATTAGCCTCCCTGAGGCCTCATTTGGTCCCTAAGGTTAATAAAAGACTCAATTTGCACATTTTATTAGCTTAATGAAAACTTAGGAAAAGGTAACTAAAACCTAATGGAAATGCTTGCTTTCAAGCTCCTAAAGTGTGAAAATTAGTTTAATCTTCTACACTGAATTACAACATATCACCTGCCCGCATTAGCACTGTCAAGTACAACCCCATTTATGTTCCATCTCTTCACAGTATAACTTTTTAAACTTGAAGCCTTAGTTACACTTCAACATTAGATGGTATAATCACTGTAAACTTGGATTTCGAGTTGCAAAATGATCCCGGCTTCTCAGGTGATGGCACCGTACTCACACGATAGGTGAAATTTGTAGGTTATTGAGCTCCATGACATCACCGTGAACCCAAACAAAACTTAAAACTATGACTACGTCTCCCTTAAAGCGAGAGAGAAGTAAATCTTTAAATAAAAAATTCAACTTGCAAGAAGAAGAAAAAAATGATTTAGAGGAGATTGAGATATGGTGAGTAGGGGATGAAAAATGAGCGTTTATATAAGGATGAGGCGGGGTATAAAAGAAAAAAAAATTATCTCGAGTTGCAGGGCTCAGAAATAATCAAGTTGAATTGGCCAGAGAGAAAATGCTCCCTGTAGGGGGCATTTTCATCTGACACGGAAAAGAAAATGATTCTTGCAGGGGGCGTTTTCCACTGCCATGTGAAACATGTGGATTAAAAACGTGTCCTACAGGAAGCGTTTTCACTACCATGTTAGATGAAAACGCCCCCTGTAAGGAGCATTTTCTCTATAGGTGTTTCAACCATAACTTGATTGCTTCTGAGCCCCTGCAACCTGAGATTCCCAAAATAAACTTGATTGAGGAAAATGTAGAGATCACACGTGTAGAACTTGCACGCCAAAGTTAATATTAATTATTGAAGTGTAGATAAACTAATTAAAACACTAACTCATGCAGTGAAAGCACTAACTTATTTGCTTATTCATTAATTTTTCCTATAAAGTGAAACTAATATTAATTCTTGAAGTAAGATATAATACAATTTGCAAACTGAAGTTTAGGGTTTTTCAAACTTTTTGAGCAATTATTTGCATTTTGAAAATATTATACTTAACAAATGGACGGAGAAAAACTTAAATGAAAAAGTATCATAAATAATTGTAAATTTTAAACTCACAACTTGATCGTGTACAAATCAAACCAATTTAATAAATGTGTTTCGTATAGTGTAAATAAGTATACATTTGGGATGTAAAGTAAAGTATAGAAAAAATTACAAAACTATAAAATAACATAATCATCGGCGTCCTGAATGTGTGCCATAACCAGGTGGGTGTCCGACATGCCTAGGGTTCCATCGCACTATTTGGTTTGACGACTCCCCATCGAATTCGACTTCATCTTGACGTGTACGTCGGGGTTGATCGTTCACTTCATCTCCTTCCTCTGTGGTTGACTACGACTTTGTCCTAGTCGCCTATTATGGATCCCACCTATTTGAGTCGGTGGTTGCGAGGATGACCCACCTCGGTAGAACAACGATGCTGGGGGTGCTAGATTACACTATCAATAGGCCACTATATGGTGTCACATGGTCGGGTTACGGATAGAAGGTGGAAATCATCGGTGATACTGGATGCATCCGTGTTGTTGTCGGGATTGACATGTAATATGGCATGGTGGGTGGCGTTTGTGCATAACATATCCCTGGAGAAGGTTTTGATACATGGAATTATTGTGTGTGCTATGGTGCTTGTGTAAAATAAATTGATGCTGAATGTGTTGATACAGGGAATGATTGTGCATATTGTGGTGGTTGTGTAAAATAAATCAGAACTGAAGGTGATGATGTGGGGAATGAGTGTGCGTGTTGTGATGCTTGTGACAAAAAACCTGGGTTAGAAGAAAAAAATAAATGAACCATATTGATCTGGAGGTCGCACGACAATCGAGTCCTTAGATGAAGATGGAGTAGATGTCAATTCCGTCGTAGCATCTTCTCCTGACCTAGGATTGATGGGCCCTCATCTTGGCCTCCTACGGCGATGTTGCCTACTCCTTTTCGAAGCTGTCAGTAGATATGACTTGCTGTTATACCTGAACAATTCCATGTAGTCCAAAGATGTCGCCAACTTCAGTGTGAGAAATGGTTCACGCATTGGCAAATAATTGTGTAACACCCTTCACCCGTATTCAACGCCGAAATAGGGTTACAGAGCATTACCGGAATTACAACACTTATAAACATACATTTCATATACAATTTATCAATTCAAAAAAAATTCAATCACAACCAATGATAGTATCCCTTAAACGAGCCTATGAGGCCTTAAACATGCATTAGAAATGGTTCGGGACTAAATCGATAACTTGGGAAAATTTCGTGAAACTTAGAAAATTTTGCTTCAAAAAGAGGACAAACGCCTGTGTGGCTAGGCCATGTGTCTCACACGGCTATCAGACATGCCCGTGTCACAGGCTGTGTGAAAATAGGGGGTACATACTGACTTGGGTCACACGGCTAACCACACACCCATGTGTCTAGCCCGTGTGCCCTTCGAAGTGGCCACACATGGCCGTGTGCCAGGCCATGTGTTAGGCCGTGCCAAACTTGTAGGGTATACTAACTTATGCAACACGGCCAAGTCACACGCCCGTGTGCTAGGCCGTGTGCCATTTAGGGGGTATACTGACTTGTACCACACGGCCGATCACACGCTCATGTGTGAGACCGTGTGGAGCATACTGACTTCATTTCAATTTCAACACCAGGGGACACACGACCGTGTAACTTGATCGTGTGTCACACACGGCTGAGACACACGCCCATGTCTCTGCCCGTGTGGACAAAAATAGGCTATTTACCAAGCCATTTTGCCATCCATTTTGCACATACCTAAACCAACCCAAATGGTACCAAATCATAGCATAAATAACATTCAAATCAGCCACATTCAAGACTAATCCATACCATATTCAATACAAACACTTAACATGCTTATAACTCAAGTTTAACTCAACCAAAACCTACTCAAATACATATAACAATCAACTAGTTTAACCATTACCTAACATACCCCATTTTTTTTTATCAATTCACAAACAAGATACCAATTCCACAACTTCATAGTATGGTCATTCACATATACATCCAAATAATTCAAATATCAACATATATACACATATAAGCACATAACCAAATTCACCAAATTAAGCCAACTCTCATGGCTATATTTACAACTCAAAATATAGACATTTACAAACCAATTCATTTGTCCAAAGTCATTACCAAAACATAACCAACATGACTCAAATACCTATACATGCCATATACTTAAAACATAGTTTCAAAAGTACCAAAGAGTCAGTGGATAGTGTGGTGAAGTCTCCGACGATCCCCGAATCTGAGCTAGCTTTGAAATCACTATAAAACATGGAAAAGCAGCAAAGTAAGCTATATATCTTAGTAAGCTCATTTATTAACAATGAGCAACTATCATCATTCATTTATCATTCATATAATGAAAAACACTGTACAAAAATTCTATTAAATCTCAAGCTATCAAATGATCATTCATATACTTACCAAGGAAATCATCAATTTCATAGTTTTCAATACACAATTCATTTCCGCACGTACCTGTACCATCAATTGGAATTGAATTATATGTCTATTGATGCTATGTTTTGTGTCATATGGGTTGTGTAGCTGTTCCTAAGTTTTGGTGGCAAATTGGCTTGGTAAATAGCTTATTTTGTCCACACAGGCAGAGACATAGGCGAGTGTGACACACGGTTATGTTACACGGTCGTGTGTCCCCTGGTGTTGAAATTGAAATCAAGTCAGTATGCTCCACACGGCCTCACACACGGGCGTGTGACTTGGCCGTGTGGCATAAGTCAATATACCCTACAGGTTTGGCACGGCTTAGCACATGGCCTGGCACATGGGCGTGTAACAGCCCGATTTTGACCCTAATCGAAATAGTGGTTTTGGGACCACAAATTCGAGTCTAAAAAATATTTTAATATTATTTTTTGTGTTTATTATGTATGAATTTGTTTGTGTGAAATTTTCGTGTTTTAATTTTGTCGTTTAAATGTCCGATTAAATAAAAGGACTTAATCGCGTAAAATATGAAATTGGCTAATTAATGTGTAAAGTGCTAACTTGCTAATGTCTTTATAATGTGAAGTCCTTAATAGGAAATTAGGCCATTAATAAAGATAGTGGACGGTAATGGACTAAAGTAACCTTATTATATATGTTTTATATATTAATTAATAAAGGTTAATTAGGTAAAATAATAATAATGTTAATATATGTCATAAAACATTAAAATAAAGTTAGCCATGTTTTCATCTTTCTTTGAACTGAAACAAAAAGAAAAGAAAAAGAAAAAAGATAGCTTAGGGTTCGGCCAATATCAAGCTTGATTAAGGTATGGATTTAGATCGGTTTTTGATAATTTTTACGTTTTTGTAATCGTTGCTTCGAATACTTCAAGACCCATGCTTGAATTTTTGATTTTGATGAAGATTTTGAAATGTGCCATTGATGAGTTTATGAGTTTTATGATTTTAGTTGATGAATTATAAAATATATGTGTTAGATTAGTATGTTTTATCTTTGGATTTTTGATGAATTTGAGTAATTTGGACTAAATTGTGTAAATAATATTTTGAGGGACTAAAATGTGAAATAAATGAAATATATGGATTAGTATGATGCTTATGAATATTCGGCCCTAGCATGGTATTTGCAAATTTTGTATATTTTGTGTTTTATGTAATAGGGACTAGATTGCAAAA
Organism: Gossypium sturtianum; assembly: GCA_025698515.1. NCBI lineage: Eukaryota > Viridiplantae > Streptophyta > Magnoliopsida > Malvales > Malvaceae > Gossypium > Gossypium sturtianum. Next base: position 72,998,623 of record CM046952.1, read on the forward strand.
AGTGTGAAATGTCAGGGGCAAAATGGTAATTTGCCCATTTATGTGTTTTTGGATTAAATTGAATGAATGTGTGATTAAATTAGTTAAATTTGAATTTATTTAGATCAAGAACGAAAGAAAACGAAATTAGATCGGGGGAAGTCGAAAGTAGTCGAATAGTCGATTTCATTCGTCGATATCCGAGGTAAGTCTATAAGCACATAAATGTTGTTAAAATTTGATAATATATATATGTTACATGATAAATTAAATTTTGTGAATTTAATTGGTGTTGGCCGAATGTGATTTGAGCAAGGGAGATATATTTTGAGTTTGATTCGATCAAGTTTCAATGTCCGAAAGCCCCGTACGAACCCTAGGAATAGTTAGGATACATATGTCATGACATAGGATTTCCGATATGTGTTTTCATGTAAGACCACGTGCCCGGGCGTTGGCATCGACTTGTGTTTACGTGTAAGACCACATGCGGGGCAAAGGCATCGATATGTGTTTACATGTAAGACCACGTTTGGGACGTTGGCATTGTACGAGCCTTCTGACTATCTGCGTATCCTTTTTAATTCCGAACGGTTCAACAGGCAATGTGAAGTAAAAACCGCATGTGAAATCGAATTACAGGTTCAGGTATGTGCTAGTTAAATGTTTATAAGGAAACAAGGTAAGTTGATTACTTGAAATAATATAAAGTTATGTGAATATGGATTTTGTGTTAGCATAGTTAAGTATATAAGTGATTCGGTCTATTGATGTAATTGTGATATTAAAGGTGAAAAATATATATGTGTATAAGATTGTTTATATTAGGCCATAAGATATGTATGTGTGATTAAAGTATGACCTTTGTAGTAAATGATATCTTTGTATTGGAAGTTATGTGTATTCGACCTTATTAGTAAAATGTTAATATGCCTTCGTTAATATATATGCTTTTGCTTATGACTTACTAAGCTTAAATAGCTTACTTTGTGTGTATTCTTGTATACCTCTGTTTTATAGATTTTGGAGTCAGTTACGAGCTTGGGGATCGTCAGCAAAGCCTATCACACTATCGACTGTTTTTCGGTATATTACTAAGTTGAATTTGAGTTTATGGCATGTATAGTCTAGTTAAAAAGATTGATTTTGGGATATGTAATATAAAGCCATGCGAAGATGGCTTGATTATATGTTTAAGTTGGTTTTATGTGTTCTTAGCTTAATGTTTGATGGTTTTGAGTAATTCGGCCATGGTATATTTAAATGTGGAGTATGATGTTTAAGCTTGAGTACACTTGGTCATGGCATATAAATAAAGTGTGCTTGATATGTTTTGTTGATGTTTGATAATAAGTATGTTTATATATGGTTGATGGATGTGTTTCAATTGTAGCTCATTATTAACTTTCTTATGAGGTATAGTTGTTTTGTTAATAGGTTTGAAGGTGGAAAAATGATGTGTAGTTAATTGGCTAGTGATGGATAAATCTAATGCTTTAGTATGATTATTTTAGTCATGGTATATTTATGTGTAACTTGGTTGATTTTCTTTGCTAATGAGTGCTTGAATTAAGTCATGGTTTATGCTAGGTATAAGTCTTGAGGTGCGGATTCGAAAATATAAGTGAGATGCTAAGTATATTATTGATGGAATTTTCATTAAGTTAGGTTATATGATATGTAACAATATGTGCATATTCGGCCTTATGGGTTGCTACAAAATTGGTTATAATGTGCTTGTGTATTTGGTTATGTGATGAATTAAAATGGCTAAGTATATGGTTTGATTGGTTTCGTGCATGTGAATTAGATGCTATGAAATGTCTTGATGTTCGAAAATGATTAAAGAGGTTTTAGTGAATTGCGCATGAATTAGTAATGTATATGAATATATATTTGATCTATTGGTAATGTTTTAAAATGTTCTATGAATGTAATGAAATATGCTGGGTTCTTAAAATGCGCATGTATGGAGGTAATATTTTTGATAATTAGTTTATGAAATAATTGTTTTGTTATATTCCCAATATATGTTATGTAATGTTATATGTTTAAAATAAAATTTTAATATGCGATTGATATGAACATAGTAGTAATAAGGTTCGAAATTTGGATAGGATAAGTATATTGATGTGATTAATTTATGAAGTACAAAATGAAATGAATGCATGTTCTGAGTTGTGTTATGTTCAGTAATGTCTCGTAACCCTAGTCCGGCGACGGATATGGGTTAGGGGTGTTACAGGGCGTGTGAGTCCACTTCAAAGGGCACATGGGCTAGACACACGGGCATGTGGTTGGCCGTGTGACTTAAGTCAGTAAGCTCACTTGTTTGGACACAGGGTTAGACACGGGCTGGGGCACAACCATGTGCTCCCATTTCAATTGTCCATACGGCATGTGACACGAGCGTGTCACATGGCCTGGCCACACGGGCGTGTGTCCCCTGTTTTGAGAAAAAAATTCAAACTTTCGTAAAAGTTTCTTAAGTTATCGGTTTAGTCTTGAACCACTCCCAAAGCATGTTTAGGGCCTTGTAGGCTCCTTATAGGGACGTTGTACTTGAGTTTGAATAACGTTTGCATGAAATGTGAATTTATATGTGAATTGAATGGTTAAATGTTTTATAAGTTCGGTAATGCTCTGTAACCCTATTTCAGCGTTGAATACGGGTGAGGAGTGTTACAATTATTGGTATCAGAGCTATGGTTTAGTTGATTGTAGGACTAACGTAGCGTGAGTGAGAGTCTAGCTATACATGCCATATATAAACTGTGATAGTGTGATGACTCTTGACATTTTAAAATGTGTTTTCATAAAGTAAATGGATCCCAATTGAGCTATAGTTGATGAGGTTGAAAGTAATGCGCCAGCTCCCACTCAAGGGACAATGCCTTCTGAATCTAGACCCGTATCAGGTAGCCAGGGAGGAAAGGCTAAAGAATCCTTTTTCCACATGATGAACGAGTGGTTCACGCAGTATATCCGGACAATCCAGCTGCTCAACAACCTCCACCCCCTCCTAATCCCCAACCGGTTCCCGTAGCTCCTCAAGGTGTAGAACTTTTAAGATTGAATAAGCCTCCAGTTGATAAGATTCGTAAACATGGGGCTGAAGAGTTCAGAGCAAATGTTGACGATGATCCTGAGAGAGCCGAGTTTTGGCTTGGAAATACGATTCGAGTGTTTGATGAGCTTTCTTGCACACTGGCTGAGTGTTTAAAATGTGCTATATCACTTCTGAGGGACACCGCATATCAGTGGTGGAATACTCTAGTATTTGTTGTACCTAGAGAACGGGTCACCTGGGAATTCTTTCAGACTGAGTTCAGGAAGAAATACATAAGTCAACGGTTTTTAGATCAAAAGCATAAAGAGTTTTTAGAACTGAAACAAGGCCGCATAACTGTAACCGAGTATGAAAGAGAATTTGTACGGTTGAGCAATTATGCTCGAGAGTATGTTTCTACTGAAGAGATCATGTGCAAGTGGTTTGTTAATGGTTTGAATGAAGACATTAAACTTCTGGTTGGAATTTTAGATTTGAAATAATTTGTTGTATTAGTAGATCGGGCTTGTAAAGCTGAAGACTTTAGCCGAGAAAATAGAAAAGTTGATTCAGAGGCTAGAGATTCGAGAAAAAGACCGATGAATGAACCTTATCATTCTTCATCAAAGAAATCCTGAGATTCATATAGTTGATCAAATACATCAGTGGGATACTAGAATAGAGATCGTTGAAATCAACATGTGAGTCCTAAAGCTCAAGCTACTTCCGTCTCGAGCGTTGGCAGTGTAAGAAATAACAAACCTGAGTGTCAACAGTGTGGGAGGAAACAATTTGGAGACTGTTGGAATAAGAGTAGTAAAGCTTGTTTTAAATGTGGCTCGCCAGATCACTTTATTCGAGATTGCCCAGAGTTATTCGATAAAGATAAATTTCAGAATGCAAGACCGAGCAACACGACTGCGAGAGGAATACCACTGAGGAATGTAGGAAATGTGTCTAGTGGAAAAGGAGCGGCAAAGGACTCAGCTGTGAGATCCGAGGCTAGAGCACCTGCTAGAGCCTACGGTATTCGCGCTCGCGAAGAGGCATCATCCCAGATGTTATTACTGGTACATTCTCTATACAACACTAATGTGATTGCTTTAATTGATCCTGGATCGACACATTCGTATGTTTGTGAGAATTAAGTGTCCAGTAAGAAATTGCCTGTTGAAATTATTGAGTTTATGATTAAAGTATCGAACCCCTTAGGCAAGTATGTTTTAGTTGACAAAGTTTGCAAGAACTGTCCTTTAATGACTCGGGGTTACTGTTTTCCGGTTGATTTGATGCTTTTACCATTTGATGAGTTTGATGTGATTCTGGGTATGGATTGGTAGACTCTGCATGATGCCGTTGTAAATTGTAAAAAAAAAGACTATCTAATTGGGATGTCAGAATAGTGAAATCATTCGAATTGAATCCGATGAATCGAGTGGATTGCTTATAGTGATTTCGTCGATGTCGACTCAGAGATATGTGAGAAAAGGTTGTGATGCATACCTAGCGTATGTTTTAGATACCAAAGTGTCTGAAAAGAAGATTGTATCGGTGCTTGTAACACCCCTAACTCGTATCTGTCATCAGATTAGGGTTAAAGGCGTTACCGGACAGATCAGAAACTTTTTCAGACATTTCATATTACAAATCATCAATCACAATCAAAGTGTCCCTTTTTATAGGTCAACGAGACCATAATCATACTTTCGAATAGGGTCAGAACTAAACCAAACACATATGGAATTTCTCGAAAATTTAAAACTTTTTCAATACTGCAGAGGTCACATGCCCGTGTAGTCAGGCTGTGTGCCTCCCACGACTACTAGACACACCCATGTGTCCTGGCCGTGCCAAAACAGAGCATGTATACTGACTTATCCACACGGCCACCAGACACGCCTGTGTGCTATGGCCGTGTAAAACTAGGCTAGCTACTGACTTATTTACACGGCCACCAAGCACGCCTGCCAGTGTGCCACAAAGTGTAACCTACTCAGCACACTTCAAGTGGCCCTTGAGCCACACGGAAGAGACACACGCCCGTGTCTCTTGGTCATGTATGCAAAATAGGCCATTTGCAAGGCCAAAATGCCACCCACACTTAGGTCATCCTTACAAGAAATATCCCAATTCATTTCATGCACAATTGACATCCAAAAACATGTCAAATTAATCAGCAAATCTTTACATTCAACTTCATTTCCATTCATGCCTATTTGCACAACTAAAACCCATATACATTCAAGCATGATTCATCTACATTTACCTTTCATATAATCATTCCTTTGCTCAAACATACATACTCATAATGCATTCATATGCTTACCATAGTTTTGGCCATTTCATTAGCTATCAAACCATACCAAATCATCAGTCATATATCATATTCACTCATGCATATTACCAACATTTATCTAGCCACATCTCATGGCTATTTATACACATTTCAAACATAATCCAAAATGACTAGCCTATACATGCCATATTTAACTATATATACATTTTCAAGGTACCAAAACGAGTTTGAGTAGTGTGATTATGATCCTCGACGGTTCCCGAGCCTTTAGTAGCTTTGACGATCTATAAAACAGAGCAAACACACACACAGAGTAAGCTTTCCAAAAGCTTAGTAAGCCATATACAAATAAACTTAGCATATAAGCATTCAAAACATATATTCAATATGGATTCACTAGTAGCTCAATTGCATAGTCATAATTCTTCTTGGCACATTTACTTAGCCATTCATCATTCAATATTGCATAGCACCATGTACTTGTTGGATCATAGCTTGTCCATTCATGTAACACATTTACATTCTCTTAGTCAAATACATATCTCAACTAGGTAAGTTTATGAATATACTTACCTTCTTATACACACAATGTGTACATATCAAACGTACCTGAATCCGATATACAAATCACATAGTCGTTCATTTCTCGGACTTGCCCGTTGAACCATTTGGAACTAAATAGGATACTCAGAGTGCTCTGAATAGTCGTACAATGCCAACGTCCCAGACGTGGTCTTACATGTAACCAGATATCATTGCCACTGTCCCACACAGGGTCTTACATGAATCATTACGATGCCAATGTCCCAGACATGGTCTTACACGTAAATCTCATATCGATGCCAATGTCCCAGACGTGGTCTTACACGAAATATCAAATCAATGCCAACGTCCCAGACGTGGTCTTACATGATATCAAATATAAGACACCTATGTCATGACATATGCTACCCTATCTATTCCTAGGTTCAAACGGGACTTCTCGGACATCAATATTTAGTCGATACTAATTCTCAGATTTCACATATATCTCATCTTGAGCATATTCATAGCAATTCAAATTTCATATATGCACAATTAAGTCAATTCAAATACATTTATTTTTATATTGACTTACCTGGAGTTCGATTTAACAGAAACGGATACGGCTACTCGATTACATTCGATTTCCCGCGATCTAAGTCCGTTTTCTTCGGTTCTTGATCTATACATATTCAAATTTAACCCTTTTATTTACTAACACATTTAATTCAATCCAAAAACACACATTTAGGGCTTTGCAATTTAGCCCTCACATTTTCACATTTGGACAATTTAGTCCCTATTTCACAAAATCACAAAATACACAAAATTATCATATACCCATGCTTAGTCGAATACACACTATGCTCATATCAATCCATAAATTTCATTTATTTCACAAATTAGTCCTTCAAAATATTATTTTCACAATTTAGCCCTAATTAGCTAAATTCATCAAAAATTTAAGAACAAAACATGTTCATTAAACACATATCTTTTATTTAGCACCAATACTCATCACAAAGCTCACCATTTCATCAATGTCACACCTCATAAATATCATCAATTCTTCAAATTACAACATGGGCTTGATAGTAGACTAAGCAACAATCTCAAAAACATAAAAATTATCAAAAACCGAAACAAAACATTCTTTGAATTGAACCCTTCAATGGTCGAACAATCAAAAGCTTTAAATCTATCTTTTTTTTCTTGTTTTTCGGTGGAAGATGAATAAGATGACCATATTTTATGCTTTGTTTTATTATAAATTAACATATTAACATATTTACTTATTTATCCTTATTACTAAACATATATACATATAAACATTAAGGGCATTAATGTCCTTTATCCATCCACTAACTTGTAAAGTGGTTTAATTGCCTCATAAGGCCCTCATATTTAAAAAGCCACAACACATAGGTGCTTTAACAAATAGCATGCGAATTTTGCATTCAATGCAATTTAATCCTTTCCTCAAATTGAACATATAAACAGAAAAATTAACTCACAGAAATTTCACACATACTAATTCACATATCAGAAACACAGAAAAAAATATTAAAAATATTTTTCAGACTCGGATTTGTGGTCCCGAAACCACTGTTCTGACTAGGGTATAAATCGGACTGTTACAATTCTCCCCCCTTAGGGATTTTCGTCCCCGAAAATCTTACCGTTAAACAGGTTCGGATATTGCTGTTTCATTGAATCTTCAGGCTCCCACGTAGCCTCTTTCACTCCATGTTGATGCCACAATACTTTCACTAACGGAATTTTCTTGTTTCTCAATTCTTTCACTTCACGAGCTAAGATACGTATTGGTTCTTCCTCATAAGTCATATCAGATCGGATTTCAATCTCAGACGGATCGGATCTGTATCTACGGAGCATCGAAACATGAAATACATTATGTATCTTTTCTAGCTCAGGTGGCAACAACGATCTATATGCAACAGGTCCAACACGCTCAATGATCTCATACGGTCCGATAAACCTCGGACTTAACTTTCCTTTACATCCGAATTGGAGTACTTTCTTCCACGGAGATACTTTCAAAAATACTTTGTCACCGATCTCGAATTCAATATCTTTACGTTTCAAGTCCGCATAGGATTTCTGACGATCAGATGCTGCTTTCAGACTATCACGGATCACTTTCACTCTCTGTTCAGTGTCTTTTATCAGATCAACCCCGTGTATCTTATTTTCATTGAGCTCAGTCCAATACAGAGGTGTTAGACATTTATGTCCATACAAAGCCTCATAAGGCGCCATATTGATACTTGACTGAAAACTGTTGTTGTATGCAAATTCAATCAATGGTAAGTACTGTTCCCACGTACCGTCAAACTCAAGAATGCAACATCTCAACATATCCTCGAGTATCTGAATAGTCCATTCAGACTGACCATCTGTCTGTGGATGAAATGCTGTACTGAAATGCAATTTTGTGCCTAAAGCTTCTTGTAATTTCTTCCAAAACCTTGATGTAAATCGCGGATCTCTATCAGACACAATAGACAAAGGCACTCCGTGCAATCTCACAATCTCAGAAATGTAAAGTTCAGCTAACTTTTCAAGTGAGAAATCAGATCGTACCGGAATAAAATGGGCGGATTTCGTCAAACGATCATCTATAACCCAAATCGCATCTTTCTTTCTTGGAGTCAAAGGCAAACTAGAAACAAAGTCCATCGTTACTCTATCCCATTTCCACTCGAGAATCAGAATCAGTTGTAGCAAACCAGATGGAACTTGATGTTCAGCTTTAACTTGCTGACAAATTAAACATTTCAAAACAAAGTCAGAAATGTCTCGTTTCATACCAGACCACCAATAATGTTGCTTCAGATCATAGTACATCTTTGTACTACCCAGATGAACAGATAGACGACTGTTATGTGCTTCATTCAAAACCAACTGAATCAACGCTGGGTTTCTCGAAACACATAATCGATCTCAAAATCTTAAGCAATCATTAACATCAACTCGAAATTCAGAATCAGAGTTCGAATCACACTGAGCTCCTTTTACTAACATTTCATTATCAACTTTCTGAGCATCACATATCTGTTGCAAAAACAATGGTTTCGCTTTCAATTCAGCTATCACTAAACTATCATCAGACAAGTCTAAATGAGTATTCATTGCACACAATGCAAACAATGACTTCCGACTCAATGCATCAGCAACAACATTTGTTTTACCCGGATAGTAATCAATTACAAGTTCATAATATTTTAATAGCTCTAACCATCTTCTTTGTCGCAGATTCAAATCTTTCTGAGTCATCAGATATTTCAAACTTTTATGATCTAAAAACACGTGACATTTTTCACCGAACAGATAATGTCGCCAAATCTTTAATGCGAACACAATCGTAGCTAATTCAAGATCGTGTGTCGGATAGTTCTTTTCATGCGGCTTCAATTGTCTCGAGGCATAAGCTATAACTTTTCCTTCTTGCATCAGTACGCATCCCAGACCATTCAACGAATCATCACTGTAAATCACAAACTCTTTGCCTGATTCTGGCTGTACTAGCACTGGAGCTTTGGTTAACAGAGTTTTCAACTGATCAAAGCTTTTATGACATTTATCAGACCATTCATACCTCACATCTTTCTGAAGTAATCTAGTCAACGGAGTAGCTATCATTGAAAAGCCTTTTACGAACCTTCGATAATAACCAGCAAGTCCTAGAAAACTGCAAACTTCAGACACATTCTTCGGAGGTTTCCATTCTAGAATAGCAGAAATCTTACTCGTATCAACTCGTATTCCTGATGATGACACAATATACCCCAGAAAACTAACTTTACACAACCAGAATTCACATTTACTGAATTTCGCATACAATTGCTTTTCTCTCAGAGTTTGCATCACGATTCTCAGATGTTCAGCATGTTCAGTTTCATCCCGTGAATAAATCAAAATGTCATCAATGAAAACAACAACAAATTGATCTAGGTACGGTCTTAAAATTCCGTTCATCAAGGCCATAAAAATAGCAGGAGCATTCGTTAGTCCGAAAGGCATAACTAAAAACTCATAATGCCCGTACCTCGTTCTGAAAGCAGTTTTTGGAATGTCTGAATCTTTTACTCTCAACTGTTAGTATCCCGATCTCAGATCAATCTTAGAAAACACAGTGGCTCCTTTTAACTGATCAAAAAAATCGTCAATCCTGGGCAACGGATATTTGTTCTTTATTGTCACTTTGTTCAACTGACGATAATCGATACACATTCTCATCGTGCCATCTTTCTTTTTCACAAACAGAACGTGAGCACCCCAAGGTGAGAAACTCGGTCTTGCGAACCCTCTGTCAGTCAACTCTTGCAACTGTGACTTTAAATCTTTCAGCTCTGTAGGTGCCATTCTATACGGAGCTATCGAAATAGGTGTCGTACCAGGCAACAGATCAATACCAAATTCAACTTCACGTATTGGAGGTAATCCCGGCAATTCTTCAGGAAATACATCAGAAAACTCACAAACAACTGGCACTGATTCAACTTTCTTTTCAGACACTTTCAAATCAATCACATAAGCAAAATAAGCTTCGTAACCCTTTCTCACATAATTCTGAGCTTTCAATACAGATATCACAGCAGGCAATCCGTTCAATTCACTAGACTCAATCCTAACTATTTCATCATTCCAACATCTCAAATCAATCATCTTTCTTTTACAATTCACAACAGCATCATGCAATGTCAACCAATCCATACCCAGAACGATATCAAACTCATCAAATGGTAATAGCATCAGATCAGTAGGAAAACAGATATCTCGAAACATTAACGGACAGTTCTTGCATACTTTGTCAACCAGGACACTTTTACCTAAGGGGTTCGATACTTTTATAGCAAACTCAGTAGACTCTACAGGCAAAGTCTTATTGGATACCAAATTCATGCATATATACGAATGAGTAGAACCAGGGTCTATCAAAGCAATCACAGAAGTATCATAGAGAGTAAATGTACCCGTTATAACATCTGGAGATGTAGCTTCCTCACGAGCTCGGATGGCATACGCTCTAGCTTTAGATCTCGCAACTGAGTCTTTCTTAAATCTCTGACTACCACTGACATTTCTTACATTTCGGGAGGGTCTACCTCTCGCAGAAACATTATCGGATCTCGGATTCTGGGCAGTTTCTTGCTCAACAGACTCTGAGCAATCACGAATGAAATGATCTAATGATCCACATCTGAAGCAAGCTCGATCATATAATCTACAACTTCCCGGATGCCTTTTTCCACAATGCTTACACTCAGGTCATTCGAATCAAACATTTCCAACACTTGACATTGATGTTGCCGGAGCTTTGGAACTCAAATGTGATCTAGCCCGATCTCTATTAGAATGTCCCACATTAACTCTCGAACGACTTTGTTCATCTCTGAATTTCTTTGAAGCAGACTGAAATGATTTGCTCGGAAATCTCTTTCTCACATCTCTGACTTTTGACTCAGCTTTTATTTTATCTTTTCCGAGTGCCTCAGCTTTGCACGCGCGATCAACAAGAACAACAAACTCTTTTATCTCAAAAATCTCGACTAGCAAACGGATATCTTCGTTAAGGCCATCTTCAAATCTTTTACACATTATTGCTTTAGACTATACACATTCTCGGGCATACTGACTCAGCCTCACGAACTCCCCTTCATATTCAGTGACAGACATGCGGCCTTGCTTCAATTCCAGAAATTCCTTTCATTTCTGATTAATGAATCTCTGACTGATATATTTTTTCTGGAACTCAATCTGAAAGAAATCCCATGTGACCCGCTCTTTCGGAACAACAGAAATCAAAGTCTTCCACCACTGATAGGCCGCGTCTCGTAACAAAGATACAACACATTTATACATTCTTCTGGTGTCAGTGACATTTCATCGAGTACTCAGGTAGTGTTTTCTAACCAAAACTCGGCTCTCTCAGCATCGTCATCACTGGTGGCCCTGAACTCTTCAGCCCCATACTTGCGAATTTTGTCTACCGGAGGCTTGTTCAACAGATTCAGATTCATAGTCGGAGGCATAGCAGATGTCTGAGGGGGATTAACCGGGGGCGGAGGTTGTGAGACAGTCGGGTTATTTTTAACAAACTGAGTGAACCACTCACTCGTCATCTGGAAGAAAGCTTGTTTAGCTTCTCCCCCTTGACCGCTCGTAGCCGGTCTCGAATCAAATGGCGCTATCCCTTGAGCGGGAGCAGGCGCATTGCTTTCTACATCGTCAGCTACGGCTCTTTCGGGATCCATTACTATACATAAAACACATTTTACACGTCAGGATTCATCACACTATCACAGTTCGGATATATGGCATGTATACCTAGACTCTCACACGCTACGTTAGTCCGAGAATCGACTAAACCGTAGCTCTGATACCAACCAAATGTAACACCCCTAACCCGTATCTGTCGTCGGATTAGGGTTAAAGGCGTTACAGGATAGATCAGAAACTTTTTTAGACATTTCATAATACAAATCATCAATCACAATCAAAGTGTCCCTTTTTATATGTCAACGAGACCATAATCATACTTTCGAATAGGGTCGGGACTAAAGCGAACACCTATAGAATTTCTCAGAAATTTAAAACTTTTTCAACACTGCAGAGGTCAGACGCCCATGTAGTCAGGTCGTGTGCCTCCCACGGCTACTAGACACACCCATGTGTCTTGGCCGTGCCAAAACAGAGCATGTATACTGACTTATCCACATGGCCACCAGACACGCCCGTGTGCCATGGCCGTGTAACCAAGCACGCCCAAGCTGCTTATTTACACGGCCACCAAGCACGCCCGTGTGCCACGGCTGTGTAACCTACTCAGGCACACTTCGAAGTGGCCCTTGAGCCATATGGAAGGGACACACGCTCGTGTCTTTTGGTCATGTATGCAAAATAGGCCATTTGCAAGGCCAAAATGCCACCCACACTTGGGTCATCCTTACAAGCAATATCCCAATTCATTTCATGCACAATTGACATCCAAAAACATGTCAAATTAATCAGCAAATCTTTACATTCAACTTCATTTCCATTCATGCCTATTTGCACAACTAAAACCCATATACATTCAAGCATGATTCATCTACATTTACCTTTCATATAATCATTCCTTTGCTCAAACATACATACTCATAATGCATTCATATGCTTACCATAGTTTTGGCCATTTCATTAGCTATCAAACCATACCAAATCATCAATCATATATCATATTCACTCATGCATATTACCAACATTTATCTAGCCACATCTCATGGCTATTTATACACATTTCAAACATAATCCAAAATGACTAGCCTATACATGCCATATTTAACTATATATACATTTTCAAGGTACCAAAACGAGTTTGAGTAGTGTGATGACGATCCTCGACGGTTCCCGAGCCTTCAGTAGCTTTGACGATCTATAAAATAGAGCAAACACACACAGAGAGTAAGCTTTCCAAAAGATTAGTAAGCCATATACAAATAAACTTAGCATATAAGCATTCAAAACATATATTCAATATGGATTCACTAGTAGCTCAATTGCATAGTCATAATTCTTCTTGGCACATTTACTTAGCCATTCGTCATTCAATATTGCATATCACCATGGCCTTGTTGGATCATAGCTTGTCCATTCATGTAACACATTTACATTCTCTTAGTCAAATACATATCTCAACTGGGTAAGTTTATGAATATACTTACCTTCTTATACATACAATGTGTACATACCAAACGTACCTGAATCCGATATACAAATCACATAGTCGTTCGTTTCTCAGACTTGCCCATTGAACCATTTGGAACTAAATAGGATACTCAGAGTGCTCGAAATAGTCGTACAATGCCAACGTCCCAGACGTGGTCTTACATGTAACCAGATATCGTTGCCACTATCCCAGACAGGGTCTTACACGAATCAATACGATGCCAATGTCCTAGACATGGTCTTACACGTAAATCTCATATCGATGCCAACATCCCAGACGTGATCTTACACGAAATCTCAAATCAATGCCAACGTCCCGGACGTGGTCTTACATGATATCCGTAACACCCCTTACTCGTATTCTACACCGAAACTAGGCCCGAGGCATTACCGAAATAAAACCGCTTGATCGCCACTTAGGCTCAACGTGACTACTCTCTCTTAGTCACCATAACGACCTCATTCTCAACTTACGAGACCTTACTCATATACACGAGGGCTCTTGAGACCATATCGGAAACTCTTACGAATTTAAAACTTTTCCATCCCAACAGGGCTACACGCCCGTGTGTAGTCACACACGCCCATGTCCACAAACCGTGCACAAAACACAAGCATTCTGCCAAAGTCCCATGGCTAGGGCACACGCCCGTGCTCTCCACTCGTGGTGAACATTGACTACTCTACACGGCCTAAAACCTAGACACACGCCCGTGTGGCTAGCCCGTGGCCTATAACACTCGAATCTGCCAAAGTGACACGGCCAAGTCACACGCCCGTGGGCTGGCCTTGTGTCACATATGGCCTAGACACATGCCCGTGTGTCTATCCACATGGACAAGAACAAAGCTATTTGCTAAGCTCTTCTCACCCCTCTAGCATACACAACATGTACTCATTCAACACATCCATAACCAACTCATTTTGAAACACAATCTTACATGGATAACTACATCTTTTATATAATAAAGTAGCCAACAACCATGGCATTATACAAAATAGTTTATCCATCTAATGGCCAACACATCTTAGCCAATACAACAAAATTCACTAACTTATCTAGCCCCTATACATGCCATATACAAAACATTAAGTCCAATGTACCAAAGTGTACCGATAGTGTGGGTGATCTTCCGATTAATCTGCATATCACGATTCAATCCTTGTTCTCTATAAGACAAGGGAAAAGAAAGGAGTAAGCTTTGAGCCTAGTAAGTTTACACATAAACAATTTAAGCATTCTAGTATAAGCTAAACAACAATTAGCATTATACTAACATATGTAAATCACATCCACTACTATGCTTACTCTTTATGTCCCTTACCACATCTCCAACACATCATGAGTTACATACTCATAATCATTGACATGCACCCCTGCACTCAATAGCACATTTACACAAAATACAACACATCATTATTTCTCAATAATACATCCACACAGCTAAATTACTCGGTGGTTTCGCACTTAGCCCACCACAATCAGATCAAAGGGTAGTATCGCACATAGCCTACCACAAAGGATAAATATAGTGATTCCACACATAGCTCACTAAATAATATGCTTAACAATAGTATCGCACACAGCCCATCATTGTTAAGTATCAAGGTGGTATCGCACTTAGCCCACTATCAAACATTATCACTACACATTCACATGTCTACTTGTAATACATTCATCCATTCACAACTACTATCTCATTCATTCCACTAGAATTGAATAGGTTCTCAATTATGCTACACATTAGCTAGCATTAACAATGTATACGCATAAATGCATTGTTCATACGTAAACTTACCTCGGTACTCAAAAAGTATGGAGATGTGCAATTTAGTCCACGACCTTACCCTTGCCTCGGTTAAGATCCGAGCTTCGTCTTTCTGGATCTAAAATGACAAACCAACCCGTTCAATACACACATTGACTAAAGTGACCCTTTTCTCATACTTTAGCAAAATTACCATTTTGCCCCTAAACTTCCTCATATTTATACTTTTTCCCCAAGGCTCGTAAAGTGATTTTCATTCAACTTTCTAGCTTTTCATGCTTAGCCGAATCATTTACTCAACTAAAGCAATCATCAATTCTCACTAAATCACTCATGTATGACAAATCTCAAGACTTTCACAAACTAGTCCCTACATGCATTTTTCATGGAATTCACTTAGCAAAAGATGTTTCTACTACATCAATCCTTCATATTCTTCCATAAAACATCAAAATACATGCATGTCATACATGGTTACTTTTTTGAACATCTATCCTAGCTCAACATAAAGCTAAAAATAGCTTACTCATGTTACTAGGACTTCAAAAATACGAAGAATATCAAAAACGGGGCTTGGATGCACTTACTAGCAAGCTTGAAAAATTGAAGAACCCTAACAATGTCTTCTTGAAATTTTACGGACTTGGAGAAGAAGATGAATGAAATTTTGTCATCTTTTTCTTTTTAATCACTTAATTGACAAATGACCAAAATGCCCCTTAGTCAAACTTTTCCAATACCATCCACTCATGCCCATTTTTGTCCAAAAATTAGAATTTGGGAAAATTACTATTTAAGGACCTCTAATTGATAATCCAAAGCTATTTCATACAATTAGCTTCTAGAATCTCACATTTTGTAACTTTTGGAATTTAGTCCTTTTGCACAATTCAACCGCAATTTAACAAAATTGCTTCATGAAACTGTCACACTAACATGCAAACATAGCATAAACCTCAAAACTCATACATATACCTTAGATTTGTGGTCTCGCACCACTATTCCGACTAGGCCTTAAATCGAGATGTTACAACTCTCCCCCCATTAGAGATTTTCGCCCTCGAAAATCTTACCAGTAAAAAGGTTTGGATGTTGCTCTCTCATGTTTTCTTCCAGTTCCCACGTAGCCTATTCCACACCATGTTTCTGCCATAACACTTTCACTAGGGCTATGCTTTTATTCCTCAACTGTTTCACTTCTCGAGCCAAGATCTTAATCGGCTCCTCTTCATAAGACATATCCGGTCTTATCTCAATTTCCGTTGAAGGAATCACATGTGAAGGATTGGAGCGATACCGTCGCAACATCGACACATGGAACACATTATGGATCTTGTCCAATTCTACCGGCAAAGCCAACCGGTATGCTACTGGCCCAACTCTATGTGTAATCTCATACGACCCTACGAATCTCGGACTCAATTTCTCCGTTCGTCCGAATCTCATGATTTTCTTCCACGGGGACACTTTTAAAAACACTTTGTCACCCACCTCAAACTCAATTTCCTTTCTTTTCAAATCTGCATACGACTTCTGTCGGTCCGAAGCAACTTTCAGACTATTACGAATTACTTTCACTTTCTCCTCAGTCTCTTTTACTAGATCGACCCCATGGATCCGCTTCTCACTAAGCTCGGTCCAATACAGATGAGTCCGACACTTACGACCATACAAAGCTTCATTCGGTGCCATCTGTATACTCGACTGATAACTGTTGTTGTAGGCAAACTCGACCAAAGGTAGATACCTCTCCCAACTACCTTCAAATTCTAACACACAGCATCGAAGCATATCTTCTAGAACTTGAATCACTCTTTCAGACTGACCATCTATTTGTGGATGGAACGCAGTACTGAAATTTAACCTCGTACCCATGGCCTCTTGCAACTTCTTCCATAACCTCGAAGTAAACCTCGGATCTCTATCTGATATTATAGACACAGGCACACCATGTAACCTCACTATCTCTACAACATACAATTTGGTTAACTTGTCCAGTGAATAATCAACACGTACTGGAATAAAATGAGCCGACTTTGTCAATCTATCCACAACAGCCCACACAACGTCCCTCTTTTCCGGAGTCAAAGGCAACCCCGTCACAAAATCCATGGTAACCCGATCCCATTTCCATTCGGGAACCATCACTGGCTGAAGCAATCCCGAAGGTACTTGATGCTCAGCTTCCACTTGTTGACAAATTAGACACTTCGCCACAAACTCAGAAATGTCTCTTTTCATACCTGGCCACCAATAAGACTTCTTCAAGTCATTGTACATTTTCGTACTGCCCGAGTGTACTAACAAATAACCACTATGTGCCTCATGCAAAACCTTTCGGAGCAATTCTTCATCTCTAGGTACACAAATTCTGTCATGGTACAACAAACAACCATCCGAACCCACTCGAAAAACAAAATCACTTTCTGATCCACACTTAGCTCTCTTAGCTTGCATCTCACTATCATTTCTCTGAGCCTCACATATTTTTTGAACAATTAGTGGCTTAGCTCTCAACTCTGCCAATATAGCACCATCATCAGACAATGCTAAACTCGTGCTCAAAACTCTTAGAGCATACAAGGATTTCCTACTCAGGGCATCCGCAACCACATTCGCTTTTCCCGGGTGGTAATCAATGGCTAACTCATAGTCTTTCAATAACTCGAGCCACCGCCTCTGTTGCAAATTCAAATCCTTTTGATCCATCAAATACTTCAAACTCTTGTGATCAGTAAAGATTCGACACTTCTCACCATATAAATAATGTCGCCAAATATTTAACGCAAAAATAATCGCAGCCAACTCCAAATCATGAGTCGGATAATTATTCTCATGCAGTTTTAACTGCCTCGAGGCGTAAGCGACTACCTTACCCTCTTGCATCAACACGTAACCGACACCATTAAATGACGCGTCACTGAAAACCACGAACTCTTTCCCCGATTCTGGTTGAACCAAAACCGGTGCCTCAGTCAACAATGTTTTAAATCTCTCAAAACTCTGTTGACATGTCTCACTCCAATCAAACTTGACATCCTTATGCAACAATTTTGTCATCGGGGTAGCAATTACAGAGAACCCTTTTACGAAATGTCTGTAATATCCTGCCAATCCCAATAAGCTTCTGACTTCTGACACATTCCTCGGCTGTTTCCAATCCACAACAGCTGATATCTTACTCAGGTCAACTCTGACACCATCAACCGACACAATGTGTCCTAGGAATCCGACCTCTCGAAGCCAAAACTCACTCTTGCTAAACTTAGCATACAACTGCTTATCCCTTAAAGTTTGCAAGACAATTCTCAAATGTTCCTCATGATCATTCTCATCCCGAGAATAGATGAATATGTCATCAATGAAGACAACTACAAACTTATCCACATACGGTCGGAAGACACGGTTCATCAAATCCATGAAAATCGCAGTTGCATTCGTTAAACCAAACGGCATGACTAAAAACTCATAATGGCCATACCTTGTTCGAAATGAAATTTTCAACACATCTTGCTCTTTCACTCTCAACTGGTAATAACCAGACCTCAGGTCGATCTTGGAGAACACTGTAGCTCCTTTCAGTTGATAAAAAAGATCATCAATCCTTGGTAAAGGATACTTATTCTTCACCGTCACTTTATTGAGCCTCATAGACCCATCTTTCTTTTTACAAATAGTACCAGAGCACCCCACGGTGAGTAGCTCGGTCTTGCAAAACCCTTATCTGTCAACTCTTGCAACTGAACCTTCAGTTCTTTCAACTCTAAAGGTGCCATCCTATACAGAGCAATTGAAATAGGTGTCGTTCCCGG
Organism: Gossypium sturtianum; assembly: GCA_025698515.1. NCBI lineage: Eukaryota > Viridiplantae > Streptophyta > Magnoliopsida > Malvales > Malvaceae > Gossypium > Gossypium sturtianum. The sequence continues at coordinate 73,017,781 of CM046952.1, forward strand.
AACTAACTCAATCCCAAACTCGACCTCTCTCTCTGGAGGTAATCCAGGTAACTCTTCCGGGAATACATCCAGATACTCACATACCACCGGCACTATATCAAACTTTACTCCAAGCTCTTGAGTATTCAAAATAAGGGCGAGATAGGACTCACACCCTTTTCTCAAACATTTCTCAACCACTAGGGAAGAAATAATCACTGGTAGACTATCTGATCCACCTGATTCAACCTGAACAACATCTCTATTCTCACATTTCAATTCGATAAACGTACTACCACAGTTCACTAAGACACTATGGGTAGTCAACCAATCCATGCCAAGGATTAAGTCAAACTCATCAAACGACAACAACATAAGGTCTGCTGGAAAGCAATGACTCTTAATCAATAAAGGACAATTCTTACACACCTTGTCCACTAACACATGCTTACCTAACGGGTTTGACACCTCAACCATAATATCCGTAAACTCAACTGCCATACTCAAACTAGATGCCAATCTCATGCAAATATAAGAATGAGTAGACCCTAGATCTATTAAAGCAATAACAAAGGTGTCAAAACGAGAAAAAGTACCCGTTATTACATCTAGGGACGACGCCTCTTCGCGGGCGCAAATGGCATACGTCCTCGCAGGTGCCCGACCCTCCGGTCTCTTAGCAGAGTGTTTGGACGCACCTCTACCACTAGTCCCACCTCTCGGGTTCCTTGGCGGTCTACCCCTTGCAGACACATCGCTAGGTCTTGTCTCTTGCTTCTCTTCCTTATCATCCCTCTCGGGGCATATTTGGATAAAATGGTCGTGGGAACCACACTTATAACAACTTCGGTTGTTTCCCCAACACTCTCCGGTATGATACCTACCACAACTTGGACACTCCGGTTTGTTCTTCGGATTGCCCATACTTTCCATCGAGGTGGCTTGGACTCTCGAACCCGAACGAGTGTTGTCCAAGTCTCGACGTGGATATCCCACTGGTGTTGTCGTCCGAGGATTCACTTCCTTGGATCTTTTCGACTGGGCTTGATATGATTTGCCCATCGGTCGTTTTCTCGCATCTCGGGCTTCACTCACAGCCCTTCTCTTTTCCTTACTCAATTCCTCGGCCTTACTTTCCCTTTCAACCAATACAACAAACTCTTTTAACTCCAAAATACCCACTAGGAGCTTAATATCCTCGTTCAGTCCATCTTCGAACCTTTTACACAAGATAGTCTCTGTCGACACACATTCTTGCGCGTACTTGCTAAGCCTAACAAATTCGTGCTCATATTCTACTACTGTCATTCTTCCTTGCTTCAACTCAAGGAATTCCTTCCGTTTCCGGTCAGTAAATCGCTGGCTTATATACTTCTTCCGAAACTCTTCCAGAAAGAAGTCCCACGTCACCCGCTCTCTCGGGACTACCGATGTCAACGTCTTCCACCAATGGTATGCCGAGTCCCTCAGCAAAGATATGGCACACTTCAAGTTCTCTTCAGGTGTACAAGAGAGTTCATCGAATACTATCATTGAGTTCTCTAGCCGTAACTCGCGCCTCTCTCTGGTCATCATCTACCTTAGCTCTAAACTCCTCAGCCCCGTGTTTCCTAATCTTATCCACAGGAGGTTTCGATATCCTCACTACATCAATACCTTGAGGAGCCACTAGAATTCGCTGAGGTATAGGAGGAGGTGGAGGAGGTTGAGCATTAGGGTTCGCTCGAACATAATCTGAGTACCAATTACTCATCATCTGGAGAAAGACTTCTCGAGCCTCTTCCCCTTGACCCCTAACCTCGGGTCCACTCTCAACAGGCGCGGTTCCTTGCGCAAGAGCCGACGTATTACTAGCTGCTTCATCAGCAGTCGATTGATCGGGATCCATATACTATATAAAAAAGGTTTAAAATCATCAGAAACCACCACACTATCATTGTACACTTATGGCATGTATAGCTAAACCCTTACACCCGCTACGGTAGTCCTAGAACTGACTAAACCATAGCTCTGATACCACTAAATGTAACACCCCTTACCCGTATTCTACACCGGAACCGGGCTCGAGGTATTACCGAAATAAAACCGCTTGATCGCCACTTAGGCTCAACGTGACTACTCTCTTTTAGTCACCATAACGACCCCATTCTCAACTTACAAGACCTTACTCATATACACGAGGGCTCTCGAGACCATATCGGAAACTCTTACGAATTTAAAATTTTTCCATCTTAACAGGGCTACACGCCCGTATAAGATGATACACGCCCGTGTGTAGTCACACACGCCCATGTCCACAAACCGTGCACAAAACTCAAGCATTCTGCCAAAGTCCCACGGCTAGGGCACACGCCCGTGCTCTCCACCCGTGGTGAACACTGACTACTCTACACGGCCTAAAACCTAGACACATGCCCGTGGCCTATAACACTCGAATCTGCCAAAGTGACACGGCCAAGTGACACGCCCGTGGGCTGGCCGTGTGTCACACATGGCCTAGACACATGCCCGTGTGTCTATCCACATGGACAAGAACAAAGCTATTTGCTAAGCTCTTCTCACCCCTCTAGCATACACAACATGTACTCATTCAACACATCCATAACCAACTCATTTTGAAACACAATCTTACATGGATAACTACATCTTTTATATAATAAAGTAGCCAACAACCATGGCATTATACAAAATAGTTTATCCATCTAATGGCCAACATATCTTAGCCAATACAACAAAATTCACTAACTTATCTAGCCCCTATACATGCCATATACAAAACATTAAGTCCAATGTACCAGAGTGTGCTAATAGTGTAGGCGATCTTCCGATTAATCCGTGTATCACGATTCAATCCTTGTTCTCTATAAGACAAGGGAAAAGAAAGGAGTAAGCTTTGAGCCTAGTAAGTTTACACATAAACAATTTAAGCATTCTAGTATAAGCTAAACAACAATTAGCATTATACTAACATATGTAATTCACATCCACTACTATGCTTACTCTTTCTATCCCTTACCACATCTCCAACACATCATGAGTCAGATACTCATAATCATTGACATGCACCCCTGCACTTAATAGCACATTTACACAAAATACAACTCATCATTATTTCTCAATAATACATCCACACAGCTAAATTACTCGGTGGTTTCGTACTTAGCCCACCACAATCAGATCATAGGGTAGTATCGCACACTACCACAAAGGATAAATATAGTGATTCCACACATAGCTCACTAAATAATATGCTTAACAATAGTATCACACACAACCCATCATTGTTAAGTATCAAGGTGGTATCGCACTTCGCCCACTATCAAACATTATCACTACACATTCACATGTCTACTTGTAATACATTCATCCATTCACAACTACTATCTCATTCATTCCACTAGAATTGAATAGGTTCTCAATTATGCTACACATTAGCTAGCATTAACAATGTCTACGCATAAATGCATTGTTCATACGTAAACTTACCTCGGTACTCAAAAAGTATGAAGATGTGTAATTTAGTCCACGACCTTGCCCTTGCCTCGGTTAAGATCCGGGCTTCGTCTTTCTTGATCTAAAATGACAAACCAACCCGTTCAATACACATATTGACTAAATTGACCCTTATCTCATACTTTAGCAAAATTACCATTTTGCCCCTAAACTTCCTCATATTTATACTTTTGCCCCAAGGCTCGTAAAGTGATTTTCATTCAACTTTCTAGCCTTTCATGCTTAGACGAATCTTTTACTCAATTAAAGAAATCATCAATTCTCACTAAATCACTCATGTATGACAAATCTCAAGACTTTCACAAACTAGTCCCTACATGCATTTTTCATGGAATTCACTTAGCAAAAGATGTTTCTACTACATCAAGCCTTCATATTCTTCCATAAAACATCAAAATACATGCATGTCATACATGGTTACATTTTTTAACATCAATCCTAGCTCAACATATATCTAAAAATAGCTTGCTCATGTTATTAGGACTTCAAAAATACGAAGAATATCAAAAACGGGGCTTGGATGCACTTACTAGCAAGCTTGAAAAATTGAAGAACCCTAACAATGGCTTCTTGAAATTTTTAGCAGCTTGGAGAAGAAGATGAATGAAATTTTGTCATCTTTTTCTCTTTTTAATCACTTAATTGACAAATGACCAAAATGCCCCTTAGTCAAACCTTTCCAATACCATCCACTCATGCCCATTTTTGTCCAAAAATTAGAATTTGGGAAAATTACTATTTAAGGACCTCTAATTGATAATCCAAAGCTATTTCATACAATTAGCTTCTAGAATCTCACATTTTTCAATTTTTGCAATTTAGTCCTTTTGGACAATTCAACCGCAATTTAACAAAATTGCTTAATGAAACTTTCACACTAACATGCAAACATAGCATAAACCTCAAAACTCATACATATACCTCGGATTTTTGGTCTCGCAGCACTATTGCGACTAGGCCTTAAATCAGGATGGTACAATATCAAATATCGGACACCTATGTCATGACATATTCTACCCTATCTATTCCTAGGTTCAAACGGGACTTCTCGGACATCAATATTTAGTCAATACCAATTCTTGGATTTCACATATATCTCATCTTGAGCATATTCATAGCAATTCAAATTTCATATATGCACAATTAAGTCAATTCAAATACATTTATTTGTATATTGACTTACCTGGAGTTCGATTTAACAGAAACGGATACGGCTACTCGATTACTTTCGATTTCCCGCGATCTAAGTCCGTTTTCTTTGGTTCTTGATCTATACATATTCAAATTTAACCCTTTTATTTACTAACACATTTAATTCAATCCAAAAACACACATTTAGGGAAATTTGCAATTTAGCCCTCACATTTTCACATTTGGACAATTTAGTCCCTATTTCACAAAATCACAAAATACACAAAATTATCATATACCCATGCTTAGCCGAATACACACTATGCTCATATCAATCCATAAATTTCATTTATTTTACAAGTTAGTCCTTCAAATTATTATTTTCACAATTTAGCCCTAATTAGCTAAATTCATGAAAAATTTAAGAACAAAACATGTTCATTAAACACATATCTTTCATTTAATACCAATACTCATCACAAAGCTCACCATTTCATCAATGGAACACCTCATAAACATCATCAATTCTTCAAATTACAACATGGGCTTGATAGTAGACTAAGCAACAATCTCAAAAACATAAAAATCATCAAAAATCGAAATAAAACATACCTTGAATTGAACCCTTCAATGGCCGAATAATCAAAAGCTTTAAACCTATCTTTCTTTTCTTGTTTTTCGATGGAATATGAATAAGATGACCATATTTTATGCTTTGTTTTATTATAAATTAACATATTAACATATTTACTTATTTATCCTTATTACTAAACATATATACATATAAACATTAAGGGCATTAATGTCCTTTATCCATCCACTAACTTGTAAAGTGGTTTAATTGCCTCATAAGGCCCTCATATTTAAAAAGCTACAACACATAGGTGCTTTAACAAATAGCATGCAAATTTTGCATTCAATGCAATTTAATCCTTTCCTCAAATTCAACATATAAACAGACAAATTAGCTCACAAAAATTTCACACATACTAATTCACATATCAGAAACACGGAAAATAATATTAAAAATATTTTTTAGACTCGGATTTGTGGTCCTAAAACCACTGTTCTGACTAGGGTATAAACCAGACTGTTACAGTGCCTATAGTTTGCGAGTATCCGGATGTATTTCCAGAAGAGTTACCTGGATTACCACCGATCAGAGAGGTTGAGTTTTCTATTGAATTGGTACCGGGAACTTCATCGATATCTATAGCTCCGTATAGAATGGCTCTGACAGAGTTGAAAGAGTTGAAAGCTCAGTTGCAAGAGTTAATAAATAGATGTTTTACACGACCGAGTTTTTCGCCCTGGGGTGCGCCAGTATGTTTGTTAAGAAGAAAGACGGGTCCATGAGAATGTGTATTGACTATCGTCAGCTTAACAAGGTTACGATAAAGAATAAGTATTTGTTGCCGAGAATAGACAATTTGTTTGATCAGTTTAAAGGTGCAATAGTGTTTTCAAAGATTAATTTGAGATTTGGCTATTATTAGTTGCGAGTTAAAGACTCAGATGTGCCGAAAACTGCGTTCAGAACGAGGTACGAACATTATGAATTTCTTGTTATGCCTTTTGGATTAACTAATGCTCATGCTGTTTTTATGGATTTGATGAATCGGATATTTAGACCGTATTTAGACAGATTTGTTGTTGTGTTCATTGACGACATTCTGATCTATTCTCGAGATGAGTTTAAGCATGCCGAGCATTTGAGGATTGTGTTGCATACTTTGAGAGACAATAAATTATTCGCTAAATTTAGCAAATGTGAGTTTTGGCTCAGAGAAGTTGGATTTTTGGGGCACATTGTTTCGGCGGATGGCATTCGAGTTGATCCAAGCAAGATTTCTGCAGTTGTTGATTGGAAACCACCTAGAAATGTATCGAGGTCAGAAGCTTTCTGGGATTAGCTGGTTATTATCGATGTTTCATTAAAGGGTTCTCGATGATTGCTACACTGATGACCAGACTGCTGCAGAAAGATGTAAACTTTGAGTGGTCTAAAAAATGTCGACAGAGTTTTGAGTAGTTGAAAGCATTATTAACTGAGGCACATGTGCTGGTTCAACCTGAGTCGGGTAAAGAATTTGTGATTTACAGCGACGCGTCATTGAACGGTTTGGGTTGCATGTTGATGCAAGAGGGGAAAGTCATAGCTTATGCTTCCAGACAGTTGAAGCCGCATAAAAAGAACTATCTGACGCACAATTTAGAGTTGGCTGTTATAGTTTTTGCATTGAAATTTTGGCGTCTTCATTTGTACGGTGAAAAATATCACATCTTTACCGATCATAAAAGCTTAAAGTATATAATGACTCAAAAGGATTTGAGTTTACGACAACAGAGATGGCTCAAGCTATTTAAAGATTCTGAGTTAGTGATTGATTATCACCCGGGGAAAGCGAATGTAGTCGCGAATGCTTTGGGTAGAAAATCATTGTTTGCCTTGAGAGTAATGAATACAAAGTTGACATTATCTGATGATGCTTCGATTTTAGGTGAGTTAAAAGCTAAACCAGTATTTCTTCAGCAAATTTGCGAAGCTCAGAAATGTGATAGTTAATTGCAAGCTAAAAGAGTGCAATGCGAGTCGACTAGTGATTCGGAGTACCAAATCGGATTCGATGATTGCTTGATGTTCCGAGATAGAATCTGCGTACCGAAAAATCCAAAGTTGATTCAGAAAATTTTATATGAGGCACATAGTGGTTGTTTATCCGTTCATCCAGGAAGTACTAAAATGTACAATGATTTGAAACAACTGTATTGGTGGTCGGGTATGAAACGAGACATTTTTGAATTTGTAGCGAGATGTTTAGTGTGTCAGCAAGTTAAAGCTGAACATCAAGTGCCTTCGGGTTTACTTCAGCCTGTGATGATACCAGAGTGGAAATGGGACAGAGTTACGATGGACTCCGTATCGGGATTGCCTTTGTCTCCGAAAAGAAAGATGCTATTTGGGTTGTCGTTGATCGATTAACGAAATCAGCACATTTCATCCTGGTACGTACTGACTATTCGCTTGATAAATTGGCTGAGTTGTACATTTTTGAGATTGTTTGATTGCATAAAGTACCAGTTTCGATTATTTTGGATAGAGATCCGAGGTTTACGTCACGGTTTTGGAAGAAATTGCAAGAAGCTCTGGGTACGAAGTTGAATTTTAGTACAACTTTTCATCTGCAAACTGACAGACAATCTGAACGAGTAATTTAGATCCTCGAAGATATGCTCCGATGTTGTGTTTTAGAGTTCGAAGGCAACTGGGAGAAATATTTACCGCTGGTTGAATTTGCATATAATAACAGTTTTCAATCAAGCATAAAGATGGCACCGTATGAAGCATTGTATGGTTGCAAATGCCGAACTCCATTGTACTGGACCGAGCTTAGCGAGAAATAGATTCACGGGGTTGATTTGATCCGAGAGACTGAAGAAAAAGTAAAAGTAATTCGCAATAGCTTGAAAGCAACTTCATATAGGCAGAAATCATATGCGGATTTGAAACGAAAAGATATTAAACTTCAGATCGGTGATAAAGTGTTTCTGAAAGTATCTCCATTGAAGAAAATCCTTAGATTTGGTCGCAAAGGGAAGTTGAGTCCGCATTTCATCAGGCCGTATGAGATCATCGAAAGAATAGGGCCAGTGGCATATCAACTAGCTTTACCATCGGAGTTAGAAAAGATTCATAATGTATTTCATGTGTCAATGTTACACCGTTATTGTAACACCCCTTACCAGTATTCAACGCCGAAACATGGTACGAGGCATTACTAGGCTTACACGCAATCAATCATACAACTCCGAGACCTGACTTTCTACTCTAAATTTAAAACTTTTCATAATACCTCTTAAGCAAGCCTATATGGCCTAAATCCTCCCTTTAGGAATGGGTCGGGATCAAATCGAACCCTTCTGAAGCCCTCTAGAAAACCTTAGAAAATTCTCACTAAACAGTCCACACGCCCGTGTGGAGTAAGGGACACGCCCGTGTGGCATATCACATGCTCGTGTTCCACACCCGTGTGGAATTATTTTTCAATTCGAACCTACAGGGGTTTTCACACGACCGGACACACGCCCGTGTCCCTGGCCCGTGTCCTTCACACAGCCTCGACACGCCCGTGTCTTAGCCCGTGTGCCAAAACCTTGGCATTCTGTTTCTGACGTCATCACCCCATAAATTTCACACGGCCTAGGTACACACCCGTGTCCTTCGACCATGTGGCGAATTAAATTCCTAAATTTCAGGTGCAGACTTCACACGGCATGGGCACACACCCATGTCCATGGCCGTGCCTTCCACACGGCTGTGTCCCTGCCCGTGTGTTTACTACTGAGCATACAGACTTGTAAACCTAGCATGTAAGGGGACACACGGCCTAACCACACGCCCGTCTGTCTACCCGTGTGGACAAGAACAAGGCTATTTGCCAAGCTCATTCCATCACCCTAACTCGTACAAACATGTTTCACATCAAACCTTCAACCTATTCATGCATAATTAAACCAAGTAAATCATCATACCACTTACACAATCATGAATAACCTCAACATTTCATAGATTCACAAGGAAGAGCCACCAACTATTGCACTATACAAAAGAGTTCATCTTTGAATGAGCCAACACATTTGGCCAAAACAATATGACATTCAACTAAGTCTAGACCCTATTCATGCCATACTCAAAATGCTAAGTCTAAATATACCAAGATGTGTTGATAGTATGGGTGATCTTCTGATTATCTTCGTATCCTGAGCTGGCTCTTTGACACTAGAAAACAAGAGAAAAGAAAGGGAGTAAGCTTTAAGCTTAGTAAGTCTACATGTAAACAATAAGCATCATACTAATTGCTAATCAACCAAAATCTTTACATACTATGTAAGAATAATTCATATATTCATAATCATACTTACTCATCTCAACTCTTACCACATTCCAAACTCATACCACAACCATTGCTCACAATTACTTGAACATATACCCTGCACTTATCGCCACAAAGCCACATGAAATATTTACTTAAACAAGTTACTCGATGAACCCTTCAGAATAATACAAAGTACCCGATGGTTTCGCACACAGCCCACCATTAATCAATAATAGGGTGGTATCGCACATAGCCCACCAACAAGGATAATTACGGTAGTATCGCATATAGCCCACCAAATGATAATATAAACGATGGTATCGCACAAAGACCATCATAAATGAATTACAAGTTGGTAACGCACACAGCCCACCAAATGATAATAAAAACGATGGTATCGCACACAGCCCATCGACAATTACATATTTACGGATATTTACCCGTGCCCATATTTCTAATCCGAGGTTCATTCGAGAACTACTCATTTCTATCATTTTCAATCAATCTCACCAATAAGTATTTACTCCCATACAATGCATCAATAAATAACAACATATGTATTAAATATGTATCGTTTACACATAAACTTACCCCGGTGCAAAATATGCTAATTGACAGTTTAGTCTAAAACCTTGCCTTTTCCCCGGTCAAGGTTGTTTCCGCGTTCTTCTTGATCTATAATAATAAAATTTATTCATTCATTCACTTTATAACTCATGATACATCAAAATTTCTACTTCAGAAAAAATGACCATTTTGCCCTTATACTTTGGCAAAATTACGATTTTTCCCCTAAGCTCGGAAATCATTTTTCATCATATTTTCTCATTAAACAAGCCTAGCTAAAAATTTATTTCTCTTACAACAATTCACAAAACCAAGCATTTCTTGTATTTATTACTCAATTGCAACCTTTACAAATAGGTCCCATTTAGGTGTTTTCATGGCAACACCTTTCACAAAAGTTATTCCTTAACCCACTAACATTCATTTTCTTCCATAAAAATTTAGCAAACAACATAAAAACTCTCATGGCAAGTCCTTAAACTTTCAACCATTTTGAAAAATAGTCCCTCATTAGCTAGCTTCGGCTTTAGGGGTTCCAAAAGTACAAATATTATCAAGAAAAGCCATTAAAATCACTTACTAGCAAGGAAAATAGGTTGCTGAAATTTCAAGCTCCCAAATCCCTTCTTGAGTGTGAAAATTCGATGGAAGAAGAAGAGAAAATAAAAAGATAGCCTTTTTCTTTATTTTATTTATTTCCTTCAATTTAATCCACCTAACCTACCTACTTGACCAATTTTGACCTCATTTTGTCCCCTATGGTTGGCCACCCATTCTCCAAGGGTCTAATTGCTCTTTAAGGACCTCCCATTTTATATTCCATAGCTATTAGACACCTCTAGCTTTTAAAATGAAACTTTCGCACTATATGCAATTTAGTCCTTTTTCGCAATTAAGCATACAATCGCTAATATTAAAGTACCAAAATTTCCATGCATCCTTATAAACATGTTATAACACATAAAATAACATCAAAATAATTTTCTTCAACCTCGGATTAGTTGTCCCGAAACCACTATTTCGACTAGCCCAAAAATCGAGCTGTTACAACTCTCCCCCCTTTAGAGATTTCCGTCCCCGAAAATCTTACCGGTAAAAAGGTTTGGGTACTGTTCTCTCATAGCTTCTTCCGGTTCCCACTAGCCTCTTCTACACCGTGTTTTTTCCATAATACTTTCACTAAGGCTATACTTTTGTTCCTCAACTGTTTAACCTCTCGAGCCAAAATCTTAATTGGTTCCTCTTCATAGGTCGTGTCCGGTCGTATCTCTATTTCAATTGGAGGGATCACATGTGAAGGATTAAAACGATATCGCCGCAACATCGACACATGAAACATGTTGTGTATTCTCTCTAACTCTATCGGTAAGCTACTGGCCCAATTCTTTCAATAACCTCATACGGCCCTATGAATCGTGGACTCAATTTGCCCTTTCGACCAAATCTCAATATTTTCTTCCACGGGGATACTTTTAGAAATACTTTATCGGCCACTTGAAACTCGATTTCTTTCCTTTTTAAATCAGCGTATGACTTTTGTCGATCTGAAGTAGCTTTCAGACTATCACGGATAACTTTCACTTTCTCTTCAGTTTCTTTAACCAGATCAACCCCGTGAATTTGCTTCTCACTAAGCTCGATCCAATACAAGGGATACCCTTTTCTCATGTATTTCTCAGCTACCATAGACGAAATTGCTATAGGCAAACTGTCCGATTTACCTGATTCAACCCGAATAACATCTTCATTTACACATCTCAGTTCAATAAACTTACTACCATAGTTTACTAAAACATTATGTGTAGTCAACCAATCCATACCAAGAATCAAGTCAAATTCATCAAACGGCAACAACATGAGATTTGCTGGAAAACAATGACCTCTAATTGTCAAAGGACAATTCCTACACACCTTGTCAACTAGCACATTTTTGCCTAACGGGTTTGACACTTTTACTACAAATTTCGTAGACTCAACAATCATACTCATGCTAGATACCAATTTCATGCAAATATAAGAATGGGTAGACCCCGGATCAATTAAAGCAACAACAGAGATATCATGAAGGGAAAAAGTACCCGTTATCACATCCGGAGATGATGCCTCTTTGCGAGCGCGAATGGCATAAGTCCTTGCAGGTGCTCGATCCTCCGATCTCATAGCAGAGTCTCTAGGCACACTTCTACTACTGGTCCCACCTCCCAGGTTCTTTTGTGGCCTACCCCTCGAAGATACATTGCTTGCCCTTACTTCTTGTTTTCTGTCTTTCTCATCCCTCTTTGAACAGTTCCAAATGAAGTGGTCTGGTGAACCGCACTTGTAGCAAGCTCGAGTGTTTCCCCAACACTCCCCAGTATGTTGCCTATAACAATTTAGACACTCCGGTTTATTGGACTTTGCATTACCCACACTTGTCATCGAGGTGGCTTGAACTCTCGAGCCCGAATAAGTGTAACCACAATCTCGGTGTGAGTACCCAACTGAAGCAGTCGTCCGAGGGTTCTTTTCCCTGGATCTCTTTGATTGAGTTTGGAACGATTTACTCATTGGCCTCTCCCTTGCATCCCGGGCCTCATTCATGGCTTTCCTCTTTTCCTTATTCAATTCTTCAGCCTTGCAAGCTCTATCGACCAACACTACAAATTCCTTCAATTCCAAAATCCCAACTAGCAATCTGATATCCTCATTCAGTCCATCTTCGAACCTTTTGCACAAGATAGCTTCCATAGACACACACTCTTGAGCATACTTACTGAGCCTAACAAACTCGCGCTCATACTCTGCCACAGTCATCTTGCCTTGTTTCAATTCAAGAACTCGTTCCGTTTCTGATCAACAAATCGTTGACTTATGTACTTCTTTCGGAACTCTTCTAGGAAGAAGTCCCATGTCACTCTCTCCCTCGGTACTACAGATGTCAGTGTTTTCCACCAACGATATACCGAGTCTCTCAGTAATGAAACAACACATTTTAAACTCTATTCAGGCGTGCAAGAGAGTTCATCAAATACCCTCATAGAGTTCTCAAGCCAGAACTCTTCCATCTCGGGGTCATCATCTATGTTGGCCCTAAATTCCTCGGCCCATTGTTTTTGGATTTTATCGACCAGGGGTTTGTTCATTCTCACCAAGTCTATACCTTGAAGAGCCACGGGAACTGGCTGAGGTATAGGAGGGGGTGGAGGAGGTTGAGCATTAGGGTTTGCTCGTACAAACTCAGTGTACCAATTACCCATCATGTGGAGAAAAGCTTCCTGAGCCTCTTCTCCTTGGCCCAAAGTCTCGGGTCTACTTTCTACAGGCGCGGTCCCTTGCATGGGAGCCGGCACGTTACTAGCAGCGTCATCAGCAGTCGCTCGATCAAGATCCATTTACAATACGAAAACACGGTTTAAAATTGTTAGAAGTCACCACACTATCAATATACGTTTATGGCATGTATAGCTAGACTCTTACACACGCTACGGTAGTCTGAGAATTGACTAAACCATAGCTCTGATACCACTAAATGTAACACCCCTTACCCGTATTAAACACCAGAACAGGGTACGAGGCATTACTAGGCTTACACGCAATCAATCATACAACTCTGAGACCTGACTTTCTACTCCAAATTTAAAAATTTTCATAATACCTCTTAAATAAGCCTATATGGCCTAAATCCTCCCTTTAGGAATGGGTCAAGATCAAATCAAACCCTTCTGAAGCCCTCTAGAAAACCATAGAAAATTCTCACTAAACAGTCCACACGCCCGTGTGGAGTAAGGGACACGCCCGTGTGGCTTATCACATGCCCGTGTTCCACACCCGTGTGGAATTATTTTTTAATTCGAGCCTAAAGGGGTTTTCACACGACCGGACACACGCCCGTATCCCACGGCTTAGGCACACAGCCTATAAATGTCACCACATAAATGTCACACGGCCTAGGCACACGCCCGTGTCCTTCGACCGTGTGGCGAATTAAATTCTTAAATTTCAGGTGCAGACTTCACACGGCCTGGGCAAACGCCCATGTCCATGGCCGTGCATTGCACACGTCTGAGACACACGGTTGTGTCTCTACCCGTGTGTTTACTACTGAGCATACTAACTTGTAAACCTAGCATGTAAGGGGACACATGGCCTAACCACACGCCCATGAGGTTGACCGTGTGTCACACACGGCCTAGACACACGCCCGTGTGTCTACCTGTGTAGACAAGAACAAGGCTATTTGCGAAGCTCATTCCATCACCCTAACTCGTACAAACATGTTTCACATCAAACCTTCAACCCATTCATGCATAATTAAACCAAGTAAATCATCATACCACTTACACAATCATGAATAACCTCAACATTTCATAGATTCAAAAGGAAGAGCCACCAACTATTGCACTATACAAAAGAGTTCATCTTTGAATGAGCCAACACATTTGGCCAAAACAATATAACATTCAACTAAGTCTAGACCCTATACATGCCATACTCAAAATGCTAAGTCTAAATATACTAAGATGTGCTGATAGTATGGGTGATCTTCTGATTATCTTCGTATCCCGAGCTGGCTCTTTGACACTATAAAACAAGGGAAAAGAAAGGGAGTAAGCTTTAAGCTTAGTAAGTCTACATGTATACAATAAGCATCATACCAATTGCTAATCAACCAAAAGCTTTACATACTATGTAAGAATAATTCATATTTTCATAATCATGCTTACTCATCTCAACACTTACCACATTCCAAACTCATACCACAACCATTGCTCACAATTACTTACACATATACCCTGCACTTATCGCCACAAAGCCAAATGAAATATTTACTTAAACAAGTTACTTGATGAACCCTTCGGAATAATACAAAGTACCCGGTGGTTTTGCACACAGCCCACCATTAATCAATAATAGGGTGGTATCGCACATAGCCCAGCAACAAAGATAATTACGGTGGTATCGCATATAGCCCACCAAATGATAATATAAACGATGGTATCGCACAAAGCCCATAGTAAATGAATTACAAGGTGGTAATGCACACAGCCCACCAAATGATAATAAAAACGATGGTATCGCACACAGCCCATCGACAATTACATATTTACGGATATTTACCCGTGCCCACATTTCTAATCCGAGGTTCATTTGAAAACTACTCATTTCTATCATTTTCAATCAATCTCACCAATAAGTATTTACTCCAATACAATGCATCAATAAATAACAACATATGTATTAAAGATGTTTAGTTTACACATAAACTTACCTTGGTGCAAAATATGCTAATTGACGGTTTAGTCCGAAACCTTACCTTTTCCCCGGTCAAGGTTGTTTCCGCGTTCTTCTTGATCTATAATAATAAAATTTATTCATTCATTCACTTTATAACTCATGATACATCAAAATTTCTACTTCAGAAAAAATGACCATTTTGCCCTTATACTTTGGCAAAATTATGATTTTGCCCCTATGCTCGTAAATCATTTTTCATCACATTTTCTCATTAAAAAAGCCTAGCTGAACATTTATTTCTCTTACAACAATTCACAAAACCAAGCATTTCATGCATTTATTACTCAATTGCAACCTTTACAAATTGGTCCCATTTAGGTGTTTTCATGGCAACACCTTTCACAAAAGTTATTCCTTAACCCACTAACATTCATTTTCTTCCATAAAAACTCAGCAAACAACATAAACACTCTCATGACAAGTCTTTAAACTTTCAACCATTTTGCAAAATAGTCCCTTCATTAGCTAGCTTAGGCTTTAGGGGTTCCAAAACTACAAATATTATCAAGAAAAGCCACTAAAATCACTTACTAGCAAAGAAAATAGGTTGCTAAAATTTCAAGCTCCTAAAGCCCTTCTTGAGTGTGAAAATTCGGTGGAAGAAGAAGAGAAAATAAAAAGATGATATCATTTTCTTTATTTTATTTATTTATTTCAATTTAATCCACCTAACCCACCTACTTGACCAATTTTGACCTCATTTTGTCTCCTATGGCTGGCCACCCATTCTCCAAGGGTCTAATTGCTCTTTAAGGACCTCCCATTTTATATTCCATAGCTATTAGACACCTCTAGCTTGTAAAATAAAACTTTTGCACTTTATGTGATTTAGTCCTTTTTCACAATTAAGCATACAATCGCTAATATTAAAGCACCAAAATTTCCATGCATCCTTATAAACATGTTATAACACATAAAGTAACATCAAAATAATTTTCTTCAACCTCGGATTAGTGGTCCCGAAACCACTGTTCTGACTATCTCCAAAATTGTGCTGTTACAGTTATCGATCAAATCGATCACATGTAATTTCTACGTCAGATATTGAAATTCAACACGAAATGACATACAACAAAGAACCGATCAGAATTTTGGCTCAAGAGATTAAAGAGCTGAGAAATAAATGCATAGCTTTAGTGAAAGTCTTGTGGCAACGTCATGGTGTTGAAGAGGCTACGTGGGAACCCAAGGAAGCTATGTGAAAATAGTACCCTAACTTATTCACTGGTAAATTTTCGAGGACGAAAATCTCTAAGGGGGAGAGTTGTAACAGCCCCTTTTTTGGTTAACTCAGAACAGTGGTTTTGAAACCACAAATCCAAGGTCAAAAAAATTATTTTAATATTATTTTAAGTGTTTACAGCATGATAACATGTATGTGTGAAAGTTTCGTGAAGTAATTTTATTGTTTGAATGCTTAATTTGGTAAAAAGGACTAAATCGTGTAAAGTGTAAAAGTGGAGTTCTGTTAGCTAAAAGTATCTAATAGCTATATAACCTTAAAGTAAAGGTCCTTATGTTGTAATTGGACCATTAATAGCATGAGCAGACATATATAGACATATTAAGGTGTTTTGATGGTTATTAATTAAGGTTGAAAATGTAAATTAATAAATAAAGGTTAATTAAATAAACCAAAGTCAATTGTCATCCTTATTTCTCCATCTTATAGCCGAAATTACCCTAAGGAAGCCATTAACTAAGCTTCAAGCTTTCGGCCAAGCTCCCTAGCTTAATTGTAAGTCCGTTTTCGTCCCGTTTTAATGATTTCTATGTTTTTGAGATCGTTGCAGCTTATTCTAACTAGCCCAGGGACTAACTTGCAAAACTGTTAAAGATTTTAGATGTTGCAATTGATGAAATAGCATGTGTTTTGAAGTTTCTTGATAGATTATGAATGCTTGTTGATAGATATACAAGTTTTGTTAAGTGATCTTTAGTGAAAATGCAAAATAGGGATTAAATTGAGAAATGTTGAAACTTTTTGGTTAAAATGTGAAATAAATGAAAAATGTGTGTTGCTAGGGGCATTATAGTAATTCGGCTAGCATGGGTTTATTTTGAATTTCATTAATTTGTGTTTTTATGAAATAAGGACTAAATTATAAAAATGTGAAAGTTTAGGGGCAAATGTGTAAAATAGCCATAATGTATAAATTGGACTAAATTGAATAAATGAATGATTAAATGAGTTGAATTTGATATTATATAGATCAAGAAAAGCGAAATTTTGAATTGGATCGGGGAAAAGATAAAGTATTCGATTAATCGACGATTTCATCGTTTTTGAACTGAGGTAAGTTCGTATGTGATAAATTTCATTATAAATGTATTTTAAATGTTTTGATATTGTATAAGTTGTGATTACGAGACTTTGGATAAGTTCGACAATGAATCGATGGTAATTCGGCATTCGAAATCCCGGTTGAACCTTAGGAATAGTTTAGGATACTAGTGACATGTCATTAGGGGATACACTGAGTTGTCTTCGGGCCATGATATTAGCACTTCGGGTGCGAGTTATACCGATTTGGCTTCGGGCCATGAATATCGATTGATTTGGCTTCGGGCCATGATATCAGTATTTCGGATATAAGTTACCTTGATTTTGCTTTGGGCCATGGTATAGGTACTTTGTGTATGAGACCCTTGAGTATTCGATTTCTATTCCGAATGGTTCAATGGGTAAAAGAAAGACGAGAATGTGTATGAGATTGGTACGAGATAGTACAGGTATGTGCATAAATTATATTAGCTTTGAATCGAAGAAATGGTGAAGAAAGTATATAGTTTTGTGATTTAAAAATTGAAAGGTTTGTTAGTTGATGTGAATTCATGAATCTATTAATCACTTGTTGAAATATGTGTATATGATTTTATCAAGTTTATTTCATACGAGCTTACTAAGCTTTATAGCTTACATCGTTTGTTTTCCTATGTTTTATAGTGAATTCAAAGTTAGCTTGGATTCGGGAATCGTCGGAGATTGCTTCACACTATCCACCTATCACTTGGTACCTATGAACTTTGGTATTTTAAGTATATGGCATGTGTAGGGACTTTGGTCATTTTGGTTATGACTTGATACTGATTTTGGCTATATGAATTAGCATTGTAAATGGTTATGTTTTGGTATGTATATATAGCCATGTGTGATGGATTATTTTGGTTTATTTTGTATGTTTGAATCATGTACATATATGTATGATTATGTCTTGTGAATTGAGTTGGTTGATGGTTGTGTGATGATTGATGATAATAGGTAGTGTTAAATTGATGATTTGTGGTTATCGGTATGCTTGCGAAATTAGGCCAAATAATGAATATTTGTTAGTGGTCATTTTGATGATTTGAGCAGAGAAGGATTGGTATGAATTTAGATGGCAATATGTGGTATTTATGTTTTGTATTGATTGGTGTTGGAAATGGCATAAATCATGCTTGAATTGGAATTGAATTGTATGTCTATTGATGCTATGTTTTGTGCCATATGGGTTGTGTAGGTGTGCCTAATTTTGGGTGGCAAATTGGCTTGGTAAATAGCTTATTTTGTCCACACGGGCAGAGACACGGGCGTGTGTGACACACGGTTATGTTACACAACCGTGTGTCCCCTAGTGTTGAAATTGAAATCAAGTTAGTATGCTCCACACGGCCTCACACATGGGCGTGTGACTTGGCCGTGTGGCGTAAGTCAGTATACCCTACATGTTTGGCACGGCCTGGCACATGGCCTGGCACACGGGCATGTGTGGCCACTTCGAAGGGCACACGGGCTAGACACACGGGCGTGTGGTTGGCCATGTGTGTAACAGCCCGTTTTTAGTCAAATCAAAACAGTGGTTTTGGAACCACTAATACAAAGTCAAAATATTTATTTTATTATTATTTTAAGGTTTACAGCATGATTGAATGATTGTGTGAAATTTTCGTTCAGTAATTTTATCGTTTGGTTGGTTAATTTGATAAAAAGGACTAAATCGCGTAAAATGCAAAATTGTTGTTCTATTAGATAAAGGTATTAAATAGCTATAGAACCTCAAAGCTAAGGTCCTTATGTTGAAATTAGACCATTTGAATTGTATTGGACAAAGATGGACACATATAAGTGAATTTATAATGCTTTAATTAAAGGATAATTTAGTAATTTATGTAATTAAGTTAATAAAATAAAACAAAAACAAATTTTGGGTGCTTTCATCTTCTTCTTACCGAAACTAATAGAGCAAAAACACCATTTTTATTCTTTGGAAGGTTCGGCCATAGTTTATTGAGCATGTAAGAGATTTTCGACTTTGTTTTTAATGATTTTTACGTTTTTGAGATCGTTGCTTCGTATTCTAGCTAGCCCGTACCCTAGATTTCGAAACTATTAAAGATTTATCATGTTTCCATTGTTGAATGCTTGAGTAATTTGATGATTTATGATAGATTTGGAAGGTTTAATGTTAGATTAATAGCTTTTGTAAAGTGATTTTTGACAAAAATGTCAAAAAGGGATTAAATTGAGAAAATGTGAAATGTGGTGCTTAAAAGTGTAAATAAATTGAAAATATGGGCTGCTAGTAACATGTATTAAATTCGAATAAGCATGGGTTTGTACAAAATTGTATGAATTTGCAATTTTATGTGATAAGGACTAAATTGTGAAAATGTGAAACATTAGGGGCAAATATGTAGATTTACCAAATTGTAAATTATAGGCTAAATTGAATAGACCGAATGCTGAATGTGCTAAATTTGATAATATATAGATCAAGATAAGTCTAGATCAGGATTAGATCGGGGAAAAGGAAACGTGGACGAATAGTCGATAATTTCCATCCGAGCAACTCGAGGTAAGTTCGTATAATTAGAATAAAAATTTTAAATACTTGTAAATTATTTGAAATGAAAGTATAATTGAGTAAATGGTATTACTGGGTTCGAATGCCTAATTGATGAGAATTATTGAATACCGAGTTCTGTTTGAACCGTAGAAAGTCGTAGGATACGAGTGACATGTCACTAGGGTTACCGTTTTGGCCGAGATCCTGCATGTGTTGCGAACTCACCACAGCTCGTAAGAGCTTACTGTTTTCAACTCGTTAGAGCTTACCATTTCAGCTCAATAGTGCTTATAGTCCATCAGCTCAGGAGGAGCTTACTGATCATAGCTCGAAAGAGAAGAAATGATAATGAATTGACAGATTACTAATTTATACACGAAATGTATATCACCCGAGTATCCCTCGATATTCTAATAGGTTCAACGGGCATAAATTCTATTATTGGTTATGTGAAATAGCTATGTGTTTATACGGATGAATTACTGTTTATATGAATTTGATATGAT
Organism: Gossypium sturtianum; assembly: GCA_025698515.1. Classification (NCBI taxonomy): domain Eukaryota; kingdom Viridiplantae; phylum Streptophyta; class Magnoliopsida; order Malvales; family Malvaceae; genus Gossypium; species Gossypium sturtianum. The sequence continues at coordinate 73,038,457 of CM046952.1, forward strand.
ACAATGTATTGAGTATTAAATTGAGATAATGGATGATTATATGCACTTATGTGACTCACTTGTTGATGAATGCTTGTGTTTAGGCATTTGGTAATTGAATTGAGCATACCTTATTTATTGTTTTGATTATGTATAAATGGTAAGTTTAATACTGAATTATAAGGGCTTACTAAGCTATATAGCTTACTTTGTTGCTTTTCCATGTTTTATAGTGATTTCAAAGCTAGCTCAGATTCGGGGTTCGTCGGAGACTTCACCACACTATCCACTGACTATTTGGTACTTTTGAAACTATGTTTTGAGTATATGGGATGTATAGGTATTTTGATGTCATTTGATTATGGGTTGATAGTGATTTTGGTTATTTGTAGTAGTTTGTAAATGTATATGTTTTGATTTGTAAACATAGCCATGAGAGTCGGCTTAATTTGGTGAATTTTGGTTATGTGCATATATGGTTGATATTAGATGTGAGTTATGTTTGTGAATTGGTTCAAAATAGGGTATGTTTAGTAAAGGTATAGTTAGTTGATTTATATAGGTGATTTGGTATGTTTTGATGGAGTAAGGTTTGAGGTTATAAGCATGTTGAATGTTGGTATTGGAAATGGTATGAATTAGTCTTGATTGTGGCTAAATTGAATGTTATTTATGCTATGATTTGTGCCATTTTGGTTGTGTAGGTATATGCAAATTTGGGTGACAGAGTGGCTTGGTAAATAGCCTATTTTTGTCCACACGGGCAGAGACACGGGCGTGTGTCTCAGCCGTGTGTGACACACGGTCAAATTACACGACCGTGTGTCCCCTGGTGTTGAAATTGAAATGAAGTCAGTATACTCCACACGGTCTCACACTCAAGCGTGTGATCAGCCGTGTGGCACAAGTCAGTATACCCCCTAATTGGCATACGGCCTAGCACACGGGCGTGTGACTTGGCCATGTTGCATAAGTCAGTATACCTTATAGGTTCGACACGGCCTAGCACATGGCCTGGCACACGGACGTGTGTGGCCACTTTGAAGGGCACACGGGCTAGACACACGGGCGTGTGGTTGGCCGTGTGACCCAATTCAGTAACCTCACTTGTTTGGACACGGGGTAGGACACGAGTTAGGACACGGCCATGTGCTCCCATTTTGAATGTCCACATGGCCTGTGACACGGGCGTGTCTGGTGGCCATGTGAGACACACAGCCTGGTCACACGGGCGTTTGTCCCATGTTTTAGAGAAAAATTTATAAGTGTTGAAAAATTTCCCCAGTTATCGATTTAGTCCCGAACCACTCTCAATGCATGTGTAAGGCCTCGTAGGCTCGTGTTAGGGACAAATTGATTGAGATTGATTGATAATTGTATGTATTGATTAAATGTATGAGAAAATTTTGTTTAAGTGTGTTGTAAGTTCGGTAATGCTCCATAACCCTATTCAGGCGTTGAATACGGGTGAGGGGTGTTACAATGTGACCCAAGTCAGTAAGCTCACTTGTTTGGACACGGGGTTAGACACGGGCTGGGACACAGCCATGTGCTCCCATTTCGACTGTCCACACGGCTTGTGACATGGGCGTGTTTGGTGGCCTTGTGAGACACACGGCCAGGCCACACGGGCGTGTGTCCCCTATTTTGAGAAAAAAATTCAAAGTTTCTTGAAAGTTTCTTAGGTTATCGGTTTAGTCCTGAACCACTCCCAAAGCATGTTTAGGGCCTTGTAGGCTCATTATAGGGACGTTGTGCTTGAGTTTGAATAAAGTTTGCATGAAATGTGAATTTATATGTGAATTGAATGGTTAAATGTTTTATAAGTTCGGTAATGCTCTGTAACCCTATTCCGGCGTTGAATACGGGTGAGGAGTGTTACAGTATTCCGAGGATCGTACCCAAAGGATTGCAAATTGGAGAAATCTTTATTAAATTAATTACAGAAAATAATTACTAATCTAATTGAGTCACGAATTAGTAGTATGAATCTAAATTAATATTTTAATTAAACTAATTAAATTAACTAACCTAAATTAACCTAATGGACTTTTCTATTCCTAGTGTCGACAATGCAAGCCTCTAGCGTATGATCGATTAAATTTCTTAATTATCTAATTAAATAATGAATTATCCTAAATTGATTTATTTATCACTCTTAGCTAAGACTACCCTCTCGGATCATATTCACTAAGGATTACCACCTAAGTTACCCTTCCGAACTCTTCCTAGGCATACAAATACCCTTCTGGTCTCTCCACTCGGCACAAGTTATACACGACAGGAAACCCTTCTAGTCTCACCTGTCTCGATATTCTATCAAGGGCGTCACTCCCTAATATACTAAGTACTCTTGAATAAACAACCAATTTCAAATAAATAATTACTTAACAAAAAAATAATCTATTTTAATACTTATACAATGATTAATCGACCAAATTAAAAAAAGATAAATAAAAGAAGAGAAGAGAAGAGATAGGAGAATGTTTATGAATAAATATATTGAAGCAAGATCCTAGAGCAATCTCCGCTCGCAATTGTCTTCACATTGGAATACAAAAGTTCCAACTAAATGAACATAAAAATAGAATACAAAGAGAACTGAAAAGTAAAAATTGTGTCTCTAAGTTTGCTCACAATCCCGGTGACCCTAAGATTGTTTATATAGGAAACGACCTACTTGGTGACCCCTCAACCCTAGATACAATTAGATACCAATAAACGTAATATTCTGATAAATGCAAGGGTCCAAATATGAAAATATCCCAAAAGTGTTGTCCAAGGAAAGAATCAGCTTCATTTTGGCTCGCCATTGTCATGTCGTCATGACGTGGAATATCTCCTCATCACGACATCACCACCGTGAAATCTCTCTTTTCTTCATCACATCGTCATGGCGAGAGAAAGCTCCTCGTCATGACGTCGAATTTGTTCCGTGCCTTGGTAGCTTTGTTGATTTATTGGGCTTCCTTGTATCACGAGCCAATCATCCTTCCTTGTATTCTTAGACCTAAATTAGCATCCTACACACTTAAATATCCCATTAGTCACTCATGAAGCACGAGTCAGCCTTACGTGTCATCGAAATAGCAGAAAATTTGTAAAAACACTTATTTTATTAACTTTTAGTTCCTACCCTACTAATATTGAAAAATATAATAATTAATTATAGAATGCAAAGAAAACAAGCTCGTTAAGTGTAGAAATGACCTAAAATAACTACTACATTTGACTTCAGGTCATGTGGCCCTATAGATCAAGAACTATCCCCTTACTTATGCCTTCTATTAAGGATTCAAACAGTGGGAAGGTAAGGAAGGCAGAGAATAAAAAATTTATTTTTGAGATTTTAACATTTGGAGTAGCAAGGGAACTGCACTCCAGTAATGTAACTAGATGAGAAAATGAAAGATAGGAAGAAGAGAAGTGAGAGATAATGAGAGGATTGGTCAAAGCCAAAGGCCTGTAGGTTTATGAACTTCCCCTTAGTGTATTCTGGTTTATTTATAACTAAAGGAGTGTGAGGGAAGTTATGAAAAATGTAATGCGTGCTAAGGAACCGTTCAAGTCCATCAATGCATGCAAGACACTTATTGACATTAGAAGAAGGAAGAACCCTTTAGTATTCCCAAGACGGGAATAGTTGCCAACTGTTACCCATTAAGGTGTAGCCCTCAGGAAAATAGAGGAAGTCCTAGATCTGTTCAGTGACAAACCTTTTTGGGTAGGGCTGATAAGCCTTTGTTGCCATGGGAATAAAACTCTGGAATCAAAGTAATAGTTCTTGTGTTCCACCAAGATAGTAGAGAAAACATATCTTGGGAGGGCTTAGCTACCCGAAGACGAGAAGGAATTGATCCACTAGATGGGCATAGTCATCATGTAAGCAAATCTAAGATTTGTGGAACTATCCGTCAAACTTAAAATCCAAATATGATCAAAACCTATAATGAGATTATTAAAAAAAGTTGTATAAATTCTTTATATATTCCAAAAGTTTAAAATGATAATGTAACTTCTATGAAAATTAAAACCTATAAAATGTAACTTCTATGGGATTAATAGATGAAATGTAAATTTGCTAAAAATAGAACAAATGATAAATTGAAAAAGAAAAGAAAAAATTATGTAGAGAAAATTTAACCAATTGTATTCTCGTTTTTATACTTAAACCAAAAAAAGAAATCTTAAAATTCCAATATATAATTTAATATATAACTTGAATTCAATATTGCAAAACATTTTTTTGAATTAATTTTTTTAAAATTAATTAAGTTCTCTTAATTTTTAATACCTAAATTGCCCCTACCTCTTACTTCTAATACCTAAATTCCCCCTATTAATTCTTAACTGCTATGGAGTTGGGTTTGTTGTTAATTTTTAAGACTTAATTTGGCCCTACTTCTAACTTTAATACCTAAATTGCCCTATTGATTCTATTAAGAGGGAGTTAGTTTTATATATTACTATATTGATATAGATATAGATTAAATAAAATAACTAAAATTTAATAATAAAATTTAAAATTTATAAATTAATTAATCAACTTTTTTTACAAAATACTTAAATTATTCTTACAAAGTTCTAATGCCTAAACTACTATTAAAATTTTACACTACCTAAAATAACTCATAAGGTTCCTTGAGAGCTGGTTTTATATATTAAATATTTTAGTGGTGGTAATTCATACCAAATAATTAAAAAATTATTTTCATAGAAAATCATAATTAGAAAATTCTTGTAGTTATTTTAAATTTAAAATTTGTATATATAATAAATAAATAAAAGTTAAAAAGAAACCAAAGGTTTATTTTGAAATTACATGCAACGCAAAGAAAAATCATGGTTAATACAAAATTGAAATTATAGTAATTAATAGATTTTAAAATTCATATGTTTAAATAAATTGATTTTTAAACCTTGGTAAGGTTGTTTATCATCCTGGAATCAAGAAACTTGAAGTTGGAAGTGAGAGAAAATTAGGGAAGTGTGAGAAATCAAGATGACAAGGTAATAATTTAAGTGTTTTTTATTTTCTTTTTTTGAATTTTGTGTATTGGTGAATTAAGAAACAAGAAATAGTTACCCTTGGTATAAGTCTTGATTATGTTTATTTTGTGTTCATGAAGAGAAAAAGAGAGAAAGTGATGGAAGTGTTGTAGACAAAAGAAAGAAAGTGACCAAGGTGTGACAGGAAAAAAAGTGAAGTAAATGAATTGAAATTTTAGCCATAAACAGGTAAGTGTTCCTATGGATTTTATTTGATTTTTAAAAGACTAAATTGAAATATGTGATAAATCCAGTTAAATGAATGTGAAATTAATTAAAAAAATAATATTATTGTGAAATTATGATGAGAAATTTTATCTAGAAATTTAAGAATTAACTTGAGAAAATAGATAAAATATGTGATATGAGAAGTGACAGAAAAAATAGGCTTGTAGTGTACTTGACATGTCAGAAATTGGAACTAAATTGAATAATATATAAATGTATAATCAAATGTAAAAACAAGTATTCATGAGCTAGAATTCACTATGTGATAAATGAATTAATTTACAAGTAATGAAACTAGTGAAGTGAAAGATAATACTTGATATTAAAGTATAAACAACTGTTATCACCAAGTTACCATTAAGTGAATATATTAAGTCTGATATATAAAATGCTAGTGAAAGAGTATTTCATGAGTGAATTATATGATAAAAAATGTGAATTATTCATGCGAAAATGTGTGATATATTCTTACATGACGTGTGAAAGTCCATACTTGAACATGATGTGAAAACCTAGAAAGAAAGAAACGTGTGCAAGTGAAAGTGTAAAGGCCCTAGAAAACAAGGTAGAACTAGTGGAAATTTGTAACACCTCTCACTCGACCCAATCGTCAAACCTAAACTGTAACGCCCCAAAATCTAGGTATTTATTTTTGTATGTTTGTAAAATAAATACATGTCTGCTTCAGTGGTTAAGTGATTTGGGCGTCTTTGGGAGTGTCTTAGAAGTCTTGGGTTCAAGCCTGGGCTTGTGCAAAAAGTTTTGTTTTTAAAGAATAAACCCTTGCCTATAGTTAGTAGGCTTTTTAATTATTGTGTGTATAAAAAGACATAAAAAGCATGCTGGTCTAGGGGGTAAGTGGCGTGTTACCTATGCCAGTGGACTGAGGTTCGAATCTTGGTGGAGGCAAGGGAGTATTTATTTTGCTGCTGTGCCATGGGAGAGTGTTGTAGTTTAACTGAAACACTGAAGTGGTTGAGAAGAATTCAAATTGAGTGGTTGAGGGGAGGTGTGATCGAGTAGAGAGATTTGAGGAGGGATTTTAGGAGAAAATCAAGGGAGGTGAGAAGAGAGGGAGTGTTGTGCCGAAATTGGATTGTGGGCACTCAAGAATTTTGGCCAGAGTGGTATACTCCTCTTTTGGTATACTCCTCATTTTGGTTTGCTTGGTATTTGCTTTTCCTCTGTTACTTGAAGGCCGAATGTGGTAGGGGTTCTGTTTCACCTCGTTTGTTTTCTTTTTGACAGACATTCCTTTGGCCGAATACTTCCTCTCTCAATTGCCTTTTCTTTGTTCTTTCCCTATTGATTCTACTATTGGCCGAATACACCTTCTTCCTCTCCTTCGATCCTTTGGCTAACAGATTTTCTTTCTCCTTATCTTCCTGTTGTGACTGAATACTCCATTAATCCTCTTCTCTTTTCTCTTGTAAACCGTTTTCTCCTATCATATTTCTCTAGTTGGTACCCTGGCGGATTTCCATCGCTATGTTGTCTTTGGTTTAGCGATTATTCTCTGACAATCGGTAAGAGCACTCGACTCCTTCTTATTTTTTTTAATTTTTATCAAGTCTCCTCCTTTCTTACACTGGAAAAGCCGAATACTCTTGTATTTCTTTCGGTTTTTAGAACTTCTCAAGGAGTGAAGGGGTTATAAGTGGTATTGAAGCATACGAAACCTTTCTTTCATCACTCAATCAAAGGTAACTATTTTGTCTTGCATTGTGGGTAAAAGCCGAATGCTCTTTCCCCTACTTTTTGGGGTGCTGTGGTGCTGTTAGTTATTACAGGAGGATTTAAGCCATCGACGCCACCATGAGCGATTTCGTGGTCTTAGGTCATTTTGGGCCACGTTGGGCCAAAAGGGGCCGTGTGGGCCCAACGGGCTTGTGGGCCCCACACGGGTAAACGACACGAACGTGTGGAGAATATTGGGCCAAACTGTGTAATGTTCATGACCGAGACTAATTATGGGCTATGTGGGCCACACGGGCGTGTGGTCCACATGGGCCCGCATTATGGGCCTTGGGCTCATTTTCACTGTTTGACTGTTAAGGTTGCACGGGTTACCCGAAACGACTGTGGTGGCTTACAGTTAAAGAGGGTACTCAGGCCGACCGATTGACATGGGATTTCTTCAAGACTGCTTTCCAAGGGAAGTATGTGGGGGCCAGTTATGTGGATGCCCAGAGGAGGGAGTTTCTAAATTTGACTCTGGGGGGGATAAATCAGTGGCTGAGTATGAAGCTAAATTTTTATGATTAAGCCGTTATGCTCATGGGATGGTGGCAACTGAATATGAGCGGTGTGTTCGGTTCGAGGACGGCCTCAGGGATAGTCTGAGAGTTTTGATAGCTCCACAGAGGGAGCGAGATTTTGCCACACTTGTAGATAAGGAAAAGATCGCTGAGGAGATAAAGCGCACTGAGCGTTAGAACCGAGAAAAGGGTAGGAATAAGAGGGATTCAGAGCCCTCAAGTTCCATTCAGAGGCCGAAGAAAAAGGCCAGAGTGGATGGGCTGGTCAGAGTTGGGGCCCCTAATGTCGCGCATCGGACCGTAAACCATGTGTTGATCGTGGTAGACGCCATCGTGGTGAGTCTTTGGAAAAGTATTGGGGCATGTTTGAGATGCGGATCATTAGAGCACTGTATCAGAGATTGTCCACGAAGGCCGAACAGATGCAAGTTACAGGTCGGGGTACTGTTCAGCCGCCGAGAGGTGCTCAACAGCGACCGAGAGGCCGTGGTCAGGCCAGAGATGGAAATGGTATGGGCCGAGGTCGTGGAACACCGGACAGAGGTGCTAGTCATATCGAGGCGCGCGGCAAACACTACGGGTTATCTTTGCCGTCGCCGAGAGGACTGAGACGCCCCCCGATATGTTTTTACTGGTACATTCTTTATCTATAATGTACCTTATACTGCACTGATTGATGTTGGGTCTACGCATTCGTATATAGCATGTTCGGTGTCTGAGACTTTGGGTATAGTGGTTGGAACCACTGTGAGTGAGATTACTGTGTTGAGTCCTTTAAGGCAGTCAGTTAAGGTAAACAAACTGTTCAGAGATATACCTTTGGAGGTTAAAGGAACCATCTTTTTGGCAGATTTGATGGAACTTCCTTTTGGAGAGTTCGACTTAATACTGGGCATGGATTGGCTGGTTAAGCATCAAGTGAATTTGAATTTTGCTACGAAACGGGTGATACCGAAAACTGTGGAGGGTGATGAGGTGGTAGTAATAGGGGAGCATCGAAATTATTTGTCAAATGTGATTTCTGCCCTGAAGGCCGAGAAGTTGGTTCGTAAGGGTTGTGAGGCGTACATAGCCTATATCGATGTTGTTGATTCTGAGGTTTCGTCTATTACAGATATCAGAATAGTCAAAGATTTACCGGATGTTTATCCCGATGAACTACATGGACTACCTCCAAACCGTGAAGTTGAATTTGGGATTGAGCTCCTACCGGGTACAGCTCCGGTGTCCATTGCTCCCTATAGAATGGCACCGAAGGAGCTAGTGGAGCTTAAGGCTCAGATTCAAGAGTTACTGGATCGAGGGTTCATCCGCCCTATTGTGTCTCCATAGGGAGCATCGGTGTTATTTGTGAAAAAGAAGGATGGATCCATGCGTATGTGTATCGACTACCGGCAACTGAATAAACTGACTATTAAAAATAAGTACCCCCTATCGAGGATTGATGATCTATTCGACCAGTTTCGAGGAGCTTCGGTCTTCTCTAAGATTGATCTTTGATCGGGGTACCATCAACTGAGAGTCAAAGAGGCTGATGTTCGCAAGACAGCGTTTAGGACTCGTTATGGTCATTATGAGTTCCTGGTGATGCCGTTTCGACTGACAAATGCACCAGCAACTTTTATGGATCTGATGAACCGAGTGTTGCAGCCTTATTTGGATCGGTTCATAGTGGTTTTTAAAGATGACATCTTGGTGTATTCGAGAACTGAAGATGAACATGACGCTCATCTTCGAGTTGTTCTGCAGATTCTGAGGGAGAAACAATTATACGCTAAGTTCAGCAAGTGTGAATTCTGGCTACGAGAGGTAACATTTCCAAGCCATGTGGTATCTACTGAAGGGATTAGAGTTGATCCTTGAAAAATTGAAGTTGTTTTGGATTGGAAGCCGCCTAAGACGGTATCTGAGATTTGAAGTTTTCTGGGTCTGGCAGGGTATTATAGATGTTTTGTTGAGGGGTTTTCGTTGATTGCTGCACCTCTGACTAAATTGTTGCGTAAAGGGGTGCCGTTTTTATCTGGACTGATAAGCAGCAAGAGAGTTTTGAGAAACTTAAGAAGGTTCTGACAGAGGCCCCTGTCTTGATACAGCCAGAGTCTGGGAAAGAATTCACTGCCTACAGCGATGCATCACATATCGGTTTGGGATGTGTGTTGATGCAAGAGGGTAAGGTAGTGGCATACGCGTCTCGCCAGCTTAAGTCTCATGAGGCAAATTCTCCAACGCATGACTTGGAGTTGGCCGCGGTGGTATTCGCACTGAAAATATGGAGGCGTTACCTGTACGGTGAAAAGTGTATCATTTACACAGATCACAAGAGCCTCAAATACCTCCTCACTTAAAAGGAGCTAAATCTTAGGTAGCAGAGTTGGATTGAGCTGCTTAAGGATTATGACTATTCGATTGAATACCATCCTGGTAAGGCCAATGTGGTGGCTGACGCACTGAGCCGTAGGGCTATGGTAGATCTGAGGGCGATGTTTGCTCGTCTCAGCTTATTTGATGACGGTAGTTTGTTGGCCGAGCTTCAAGTTAAACTGTCGTGGCTTGAGCAGATTAAGGGTAAACAGTTGGAGGATGGGTCTTTGGGTCCTCGATTTTGACAGATTGAGAGTGGGGAAACTTCAGATTTTGGACTAAATAGTGAAGGGGTACTGTGTTTTCGTAGGAGAGTCTGTGTACCAAGAGATACTGATTTGAGGCAGTCTATACTGCGAGAGGCGCATAGTAGTCCTTATGCTATGCATTCTGGTGGGAATAAAATGTACTGAGACCTTCGTGAGTTATATTGGTGGCCAGGTCTTAAGCGTGAAGTTACCGACTTTGTGAGTAAGTGTTTGACTTGCCAACAGATTAAGGCTGAACATCAGTTACCTTCAGGGTTGCTTTAGCCAGTTAATATTCCACTTTGGAAGTGGGAGAGACTAACTATGGACTTTGTTAGTGGGCTGCCCCTAACACCTACTAAGAAGGATGCAATATGGGTCATCATGGATCGGTTGACCAAGTCAGCCCATTTCATGCCAGTTCATACTGATTACTCTTTGCAGAAGCTGGCTAAACTGTATGTGGCTGAAATAATTAGACTGCATGAGGTATCGGTTTCCATAATGTCAGATAGAGATCCTCGCTTCACGTCTAGGTTCTGGAAGAAGTTACACGAGGCTTTGGGTACAAGATTGGACTTCAGTACTGCATTTCATCCTCAGACAGATGGTCAATCAGAGAAGGTAATTCAGATACTGGAGGATATGTTAAGGAGTTGCGTAATGAATTTTTGAGGCGGCTGTGAAGACTATTTGCCATTGGCAGAGTTTGCATATAATAATAGCTACCAGTCTAGCATACAGATGGCACCTTACGGGGCATTATACGGCCATAGGTGTCGTACTCCTACGTGTTGGACTGAGTTGGGCGAGCGACATGTTCTAGGCCCTGAATTTGTTTCTGATACCGAGGACAAAGTTAGATTAATTCAGGAGCGATTGAAGGCGGCATCTAACAGACAGAAATCGTATGCGGATTTGAAGTGCAAGGAGATTGAGTATTCTGTGGGGGACTTCATTTTTCTTAAGGTCTGACCATGGAAGAAGGTACTGAGATTTGGACGGAAGGGCAAGTTGAGCCCTAGATTTATTGGGCCTTATCGCACACTGAAGCGTGTGGGACCGGTTGCCTGTCAACTTGAGTTACCTCCAGAGTTGAATCAAATTCATGATGTGTTCAACGTCTCTATGCTGAGGCATTACCGCTATGATCCCACACACGTGATTTTGACTAGGGAGATTGAGGTTAGATCGATTTTTGACTTTTGAGGAAGAACCGGTTCAATTTTAGATCATGATGTGAAAGTTTTGAGGAAGAAGTCTACCCCACTGGTGAAGGTACTTTGGCTCAATCACAGCTCAGAGGAGGCCATGTGGGAACCCGAAGAGGCGATGCGTAAACAATACCCTCATCTATTTTGATCAGGTAAATTTTGAGGCCAAAATTTTCTTTTAGGGGGGTAGAGTTGTAACGCCCCAAAATCTAGGTATTTATTTTTGTATGTTTGTAAAATAAATACATGTCTACTTCAGTGGTTAAGTGATTTGGGTGTGTTTGGGAGTGTCTTAGAAGTCTTGGGTTCAAGCCTGGGCTTGTGCAAAAAGTTTTGTTTTTAAAGAATAAACCCTTGCCTATAGTTAGTAGGCTTTTTAATTATTGTGTGTATAACAAGACATAAAAAGCTTGTTTGGTCTAGGGGTAAGTGGCGTGTTACCTATGCCGATGGACCGAGGTTCGAATCTTGGTAGAGGCAAGTATTTATTTATTTTGCCACAGCATGTGGGGGTGTTGTGGTTTGACTGAAACACTAAAGTGGTTTAGAAGAATTAAAATTGAGTGGTTGAGGGGAGGTGTGATCGGGTGGAGAGATTTGAGGAGGGATTTTAGGAGAAAATCAAGAGAGGTGAGAAGAGAGGGAGTGTTGTGTCGAAATTGGACTGTGGGCACTCAAGAATTTTGTCCAGAGTCGTATACTCCTCTTTTGGTATACTCCTCATTTCAGTTTGCTTGGTATTTGCTTTTCCTCTGTTGCTTGAAGGCCGAATGTGGTAGGGGTTCTGTTTCACCTTGTTCGTTTTCTTTTTGACAAACATTCTTTTGGCCAAATACTTCCTCTCTCAATTGCCTTTTCTTTATTCTTTCCCAATTGATTCTACTGTTGGCCGAATACACCTTCTTCCTCTCCTTCGATCCTTTGGCTAACAGATTTTGTGTCTCCTTATCTTCCTGTTGTGACTGAATACTCCATTAATCCTCTTCTCTTTTCTCCTGTAAACCGTTTTCTCCTATCATATTTCTCTAGTTGGTACCCTGGCAGATTTCCATCGCTATGTTGTCTTCGGTTTAGTGATTATTCTTTGACAATCGGTAAGAGCACTCGACTCCTTCTTGTTTCTTTTAATTTGTATCAAGTCTCCTCCTTTCTTACACTAGCAAAGTCGAATACTCTTGTGTTTCTTTCGGTTTTTAGAATTTCTCAAGGAGTGAAGGGGTTGTAAGTTGTATTGAAGCATACGAAACCTTTCTTTCAACACTCGATCAAAGGTAACTATTTTGTCTTGCATTGTGGGTAAAGGCCGAATACTCTTTCCCCTACTTTTGAGGTGTTGTGGTGCTGTAAGTTATTACATAGGGATTTAAGCCATGGGTATAAACAACTCTGTTTAATAAAATCTGCTTGTAACGCAGATATTTGTCAAGGAGTGGTAATCAACCTTCGTCAGTGATCTAAGAGGACTAAGCCACACTTGTTCAACCAAGGCAGATTTGGTGCTCCCGGGTTATTCGCACGTTTTCGTAAACAAGTGTGTAAACACTACCCAAATCGTAAACCGGCAAAAGCCGAAAAATATGACAATTGACGCTACACGAGCGTGCGCTCGCTTGTATGGTAATCCAAACGCATAAAACATGGGTGTCTGACTATCGAGGCCACCATGAGCGATTTTGTGGTCTTAGGCTGTTTTGGGCCACGTTGGGCCGAAAGGGGCCGTGTGGGCCTAACGAGCTTGTGGACCCCATACGGGTAAACCACACGAACGTGTGGAGAATATTGGGCCAAACTGTGTAATGTTCATGACCGAGACCAATTCTGGGCTATATGGGCCACACGGGCATGTGGGCCCATCTGGGCCCGCATTATAGGCCTTAGGCTCATTTTCATTGTTTGACTTTTAAGGTTGCACGGGTCACCCGAGACGACTGTGGACCTACTGATGGGTCGGTAAGTATACCTAGACCCCCAAACTGATATAAAATGACTGTTATGCCCCTATGATATAAAATGACTGTATGCCTTATGTTATGTATGAATGTATATGAGTATGCCACGATATGTATGTTGCATACATGTGTGATATGTTGCATGGGATGGGATTATTATGATTGGAGGAAGTGTATTGTACTGGCAGCCCTGCTACAAATACTGTTTAGTGCCGCAACCGGTGCTAATTTTGGAGTGTAGGGATGGGTGGGTGATTTTATCCCCACATGGAGTGTTGGGCTGGACGGAGTGGAGTGTAGAGGCCGGTTGGGTAGGATTTACGATTGCATGCCCGAATCATTATCACATCGAAATGGGCTAATGCCCACATTGATATCGATCTTCAGTAATGGGCTAAGGCCCAACTGATCTGAATTTTTATTGATTTGGGCTTAGGCCCAGCATCAGATTTCCTCTACGGCCCGATTGGCCATTTTGCTTATATGGGGTTACACACTGAGTTTTCGTAAACTCACCCCTCTATTTATCTGTACAGGTAATCCCCAGTCTTAGGCGGATCGGTGCTGTGAGGGATTCGGAGGTGGCAACACAACTGCACCTGCTTTTATATTTGAGTTTTATTTCCAATAAATTTAATTTGGGTATTTGTTTTGTAATAAGGCCTCTTTAAATTTTAACTTTTAATTTGGGGATTAATTCACATCTGAAAGTAGTAGGACGCGGATTTTCAAAAGATAAATGCTTTTCAAAACACCACGTTTTCGTAACCTGCTATAAAAACTTCCGCATCAAACATTGTTTTAAAGTATAGTAACAAACTAATATGATCAACGTTCTGCTAAAAACAACTTGAGTTTTAAAAGAACAAGATATCCGAAAATTTCCGTTAAGATCATAAACGAGATTTAATAATAAGAATGGATTTCCAAGGAAACTATGTTTTTGGAAAACACTTCAATGTGATGTTGCCAGATTCGGCCATAACGTCTGGGCCGGGTTTGGGATGTTACATAAGCGATAGGATGCTACAATAGTAAACGAAACAGATCATGTACATTTCCAGCATTATACATTCAATTACACAATAAAGCATTCTATAATTCTTACATAATATGATTTATATATATATTCGAGTCCCAATCGAGCTTACAAAAGCTCTTAAACCATCCCAGAATCAAATAGGAATTTAATTGAAAACATAACAAAAATTATGGAAATTTTATTAAATAGGGGTTGGGCTGTGTAAAATGCTTTGACCGTGTGTGATGGAGTTACAGTTCCATGTATCTCACTGAAACCATGTAGATTAAAATGTTATAATTCAAAAAATTTCACATGATCGTGTGTTTGGGCCATGTATCTAACTGAGACCGTGTGGAACAAAAATTAAGTTCCCTCAGTGGTCACACGACTGTGTCACCAGCCCGTATGGAGAAACACGACCGTGTGCCAAACCTTGTGCAACATAAAGTGCCTTTGAATGCAAGTTAGCTATTCCAAGTCATTCCAAACACATACCAATGGTTATACTCAACAATGTACCTATTCAAACATGTCATGATACACTATAAAACATTGCCTAATCTTCTAATCAATATGCCTCAATGGCACCATTTCAACATCAAAACTTTTCATTCATTGCACCTATTTTTATACCAACTCAATCTACCAAATAAAGTCTCTTTCTTACACCACATTATAACAAGACTAAAACAAGCCATTCACTTATAACATACCTTAGCATCCATACATATACATTCAAAGCATCATTATCACTTCTAAGTGCCAAAGCTCATTAAGTAAGATACACTGTATTAACCAAAGCATATATATATATATCATTTCATATAACAATCAACCAAAACAACATTAATTATTATAAACATTACACCTATTCCTACACTGTAACACCCCATACCCGATTTCGAGGCTAAAGCCGGATACGAGACATTACTATGCTTGAACTTCCTTAAACATGTACTTACGGGCTACAAAATTTTTTTGTTCCGAATTAAAAACTATTCTTTCTTAGTCGAATCGTTCATATCGTGGGCCTACGAGGCCTTGAACTTGCGTCCGAAAACTTTTACAAGCCAAAAGAAACTTTTCTTTAAAACAGGGGCCACACGCCCGTGTTGGTATAGGGACACGCCCGTGTGCCCTTAAGACATGCCCGTGCCTTCCACCCGTGGTCGACACTGACTAAATCCACACGGCCTGGTCACGCCCGTGGCCCTGGCCCGTGTGCCAAACCTTGGCATTCTGACTTATCCACACGGTCTGTACACACGCCCGTGTGCGTCAGCCGTGTGACAATTGAATTTCTAATTGTCAAGTGCAGACTTCACACGGCCTTGGCACACGCCCATGTGCCAACCGTGTGTATCACACGGCCTGAACAAACGGTCGTGTGACCAGCCCGTGGTCTAATCTGACTTAAGATACTAAGGTGCAGGAGACACACGGCCTAGACACACGCCCGTGTGTCTATCCGTGTGGGCACTTAGAGGCTATCTTACCAAGCCTTTTACCACTCCCGTTTGCATACATTCATATACTACTTCAAAACATTCTCAAATCATCAATTAAAACACATGAATTAACACATTTAATCATTAAAGAGATAAAGTCTTTATCCCATACACTAGGGAGAACTACTCCCAATACAAATACAACCAACTTAGATTCTCTTAGGCCAATACAATTTGGCACATTATCAATGACTTAAACAACCTCAAGTACTAGCCCTATACATGCCATGACTTCTAAGGACTTGATACCTCATACCAAGAGTCTGCTGGATAGTGTGAAAACATCTCCGGCAGTCTCCAACCCGAGCTAGTTAATATAACCTGTAAGAGATGAGAAAAGTAAAGGAGTAAGCAATAATGCTTAGTAAGCTCATCTGCATAATGTGTAAAATATTGATATTCATTGAATATACATAATTACAAAGTATCATGAAGAGTGTCTCTCATAAACTCTTGGTTACTTGCTCAACTATTCTTGAAACTTACTCATTCAATCTCTTACCACATTCTTACCATGTCACAAGCCAATTACTCGTTCAATTAGCATACCTTCCTACAATAATCACCACATGATCATATAAAACAACACATCAAGCATTTTCAATAAGCCGTTCATGCTACTAATATCGCGGTGGTTTCGTACTTAGCTCACCATTGAATCTCTAATAGGGTGGTATCGCACATAGCCCACCGATAATAATATAATTGATGATATCGCACACAGCCCATCATTACCATCAATAAGGTAATATCGCACATAGCTCACCGTTATTTTACATTCATGGATAATAATCCTCATGTATATCTCTATTGCAAATGTTCCTTCCAGAACAACCTCACATACTTCTATTCTTACTTAACTTTCTACGATACTCGTTTGCATTCACACAATGCATTAATGAATCTATCTCATACAACTAAGGTGTATTGAATATACATAACCCACTAAGGGTTCATCATACACTGAATTCATATCAATTCAATTCTAACACACACACTTCTGCTTTTTCCATGGTACAACCACGTACTTTCTTTCTTTCAACATATACGTTGAATCACTCAAGTTATTAAATAACTCTCTCTCGAGTCTCATACACATAATGTCACATAGAATTTATACCCCAATAGGGTCTTACTTATATTAACATGTCGATGCCACGTCCCTACATGGTCTTAAACAAATTCTTACATCGAGGCCATATTCCAATATGGTCTTACACGAGGCCTTAACTATCATCATATCATTCTACATACATTTCCCATTACTCTTAGATTCAATTCTTTTGACCTCTCATCAAAGATATTTCATACAATCATAGAGTAAATATATATTCCATACAACATTGGAACATTAAATTAACTCATACGTAATTGCAACATTTGCACATGAACTTACCTCGATGTCGAAAGGGCCAAAAGGGACCTTTTTGCCCACATTTCTCTTTTCATCCGTTCTAGGTCCGAAACTCGTTTTCTTTGATCTAGAACAATGAAATTTACTGATTTAATCATTCATAAATCATAATACACCATAATCTACACTTTAGGCAAAAATGACTATTTTGCCCCTACACTTTGGCAAAATTACAATTTTGCCCCTAGGCTCGTAAATAAATTTTCATATCAATTTCTTATTAAGCAAGCCTAGATGAACATTTAATCCTCTTAAAACTATCCACAATTCCATCTATTTCATGCCTTAATGAACAAATTACAACTTTTGCATTTTAGTCCCAATTAGGTGTTTTCATGACAACACCTTTCACAAAAGTTGTTTCTCATCATCCTATCATTCATTTTATCGCATAAAATCTCATTAAAAAACATGAACTCTCTCATGGTAAGTCCCTAGACTTTCAACCATGTTACAAATTAATCCTCCCATTAGCTAGCTTAAGCTTTGGGGACTCCAAAAATACAATTTTTATCAAGAAAGATCATCAAAATCACTTACTTGTGAGGAGGAATGTTTGCTGAAATTTTTGAGCTCCATAACCCTTATTTCTCTTCAGTTTTTGGTGGATGAAGGTAGAGTAATAGTGAAAAGATGATAACATCTTTATTTATCTAATTTTATTAATTTTATCACCTAATTCCCACCTATTTTGACCAAAATTGAAAGTTCTTGTCCCCTATGTCATATGGCCGGCCAACTCACTTAAAACAAGGCCAAATTTCACATTTGGGACCTCTAATTCATAAACCATAGCTATTTGGCGCCTCTAGCAAATAAAATAGAACTTTTGCACTTTATGCGATTTAGTCCTTTTTCACAATTTAGCTAGAAATCGCTAAAATTAAGGCACCAAAATTTTCATGCATCCTTATAAACATGTTATAACACATAACATATCATGAAAATAATTTTCTCTAACCTCGAATTAGTGATTCTGAGATCAAACTAGCCCCTAAATCAGGCTGTTACATACACTCCACTTATAACTGGGCTAAAATGTTTGAAAGTCTACCGAGTGAATTTGTGGATAGTGTGAGCTCCGAAAATGTTCCAATCAACAACACGATTTCAAAAAAATTACAAGGAAGAAAAATGAAACAAAGGTAAGCTTACTCAAAGCTTAGTAAGTTCGTATGAAAATAAACACAACATACCTGACATTTCATATCTTAACAACTGAAAATAACATAAAATGATGCTAACCTACTTGACAATTCTAAACATTGGAGTGTCTATTGTGCTTTATAGAATAATGTTGCGGCAATATAAATAATGCTTGGCTTTAAAAATCCATAAGTTCATTAAAAGATACCTACTATATCCCAAAAAAAAAATGCACATTGAGTATAAGACATCCTATTTTTAGGAATTAATTTTCAAGCATCTTAACCTAAGCTAAATTTACCCAATCCATTGTCACATGTTTTAGGTATATCGAAAAATATAAACTCATCATCGAACATCATAAGTATAAATTGTACTTCTTATAGACAAAACAATACTTCGATGGTTACAATGCAGTGGCAAAACATCCATATTATATAAAGTGCAACCTAAATGCACAATACACCCCCAAACCTAAGGGATGCATTGTCCTCAATGCATGTGCATGCAACAAAAATATAGCTACGAATAGATAAATGTCATGGAAAAATGAAATGAAATGCATGATCATTAAAAGAAAAGAGAAAAAAAACTTATTTGGCTTAGGTTGTATTGTAGGTACTTTATTCAGTTCTTCGTGCGGACTTGCGAGCATTAACCGTGTACCTCATCTTCTTTTTTAGGGGGTTTACATCTTCACCTTCCTTATTGATTTCTGTGAGATCATCGATCAACTAATCAATCGCACGATCTTGTGCAATCACAGAGGCTGGTGGAGATGGTGGTACATGAGTTTTGCCTTTTGCGATGGCAGGAGTTGTAGCAGTAGTAGGGTCATTTTATCCTTCCTTTCCTTCTTCTTTATCCTTCCCAGGCTCAACGGATGTTGACTTCTTAGCTTCCTCAGTAGCTTGTCCAACATCAGCATTGGTCTCTTCATTTTCAGAGTCAACTCCGGCGTAGTTGGAGCTGGTTCTACTTTAGTCTCAGCGGATGGGAGCAAAACTGTTGCGAAGATAAGGAATTCTGGCCATTGGTTTCGAATTTTTTTTTGCAAAGATCACTTAACTGCCAACTCCTATCCCTCACATATGACCAATACTGAACCTGTTGCTCTTTAGCCTAAACCAACTCTTCAGCTAGTTGGTACTGTTGACTTTCAACAAGGACATCCTTTGCTCTAGCTGCTTTAGGGAATTCAATATTTGCTGATCAAATGAGCCCCGAGGGACTAAAGGTGTTACTATGGGAACGCGTGTGGCAGTAGAAGCCTGACTTTGTTAAGTTGCCGAAGTAGTATTAATGCCTTAGAGCTTGGAAAAAATTTCCCTTGTTAGTCCATCGTTGAGAAAAGTCAGTGCGCGATGACTCCACAGTTTTAAAAGCTTTCTTGACCCGAGCCATTAAAAAGAATAAAGAGAAATCTTTGAGAGGTGTAGTGTAAAGAAAATGGAGTAGAGGTTGAAGATAAAGAAGCCGTAAAGGTGAGAGCTTTATGAGAAACGTAAAACGTGAGCAGTTGGGGAGAGGGAAATAAGGGGGTTAATGATGACAGTTTTAGGGAGGATGAAACATGCTAGGGAAGTTTGTGACATGGCAAGAAGAAAAAAAAGAAATTCTTGGGGGAAAATAAAATGACCTAACCCTACACTATAGGCTGACTTCCTAAGGGTCCCAAAAAAATTATTAGGTTAATCTGCTCAAAGACTCTCTCTTTTGGACTTTTCTACCCGGTCAACCCTTGATAATTTAACACCTCATTACCCAGGTTGTCACGGCATAATGCTCCTCTGTAGTACACAGCAATCGTCCTCCCAGTACACACTAAGAAGTTTGGTTTTTTATCCTGCCTTTGAAAAGCTACACTAATGTATAAAAATCAGAAATGAAATAAAAATTTAGCACATAACCAACGAACAGAAATAACTAAAAGAACAAAAAAAAAAAGAAATAAATTTGAAAGTAAAGCAAATAAATAAAATAAAATCCAAAATTTCTAACTCAAGCATTTCGAAGGTCGGTGCTTTTCTTGTCATGCTCCACATGAGCACCCCCAGTAGTGCTTCAAGCATTGTCCATTAACTTTGATTGTAACACCCGTTTTCATGTCTTTGATATTAACAGCTCAGTGTGAGAATACTTGAACTACTTCAAAAGGACCTGACCAGCGAGATTTTAATTTACCAGGGAGCAATTTGAGTCTAGAATTAAACAGTAATACCTACTGTTCTGGTTCAAATTCCATTGGCACAATTCTTTTATCATGCCATCGCTTGGTCTTTTCCTTGTATAGTCTAGCATTTTCATATGCTTGTGCCCGAAACTCTTCCATTTCACTCAGCTCTAACAACCTTTTATTGCTAGCAGCAGCCCAATCCATGTTCAGCTTCTTGATAGCCCAAAATGCTTTGTGCTCAAGCTTAACAGGTAAGTTACATGGCTTTCCACAAACAAGTTTAAAAGGTGGCATCCCTAATGGTGTTTTAAACGCAGTCCAATAGGCCCATAAAGCTTCATCCAGTCTAGTGGATCAATCCTTACGAGATGGATTCACCACTTTTTCCAAAATTTGTTTAATTTCTCTATTAGAAATCTCAACTTGTCCATTTGTTTAGGGATGATATGTCGTAGCAATCTTATGATTCAACCTATACCTACGCAAGGCATTGACCACCAGTTTACAATCAAAAATGGGATCCTTCATCGCTGATAATGGCTCTAGGTGTACCAAATCTTGTAAAGAGGTTATTATGTAGGAACTTCAGTACTGACTTAGTGTCATTGGTAGCTAGGGCTACCACTTCTACCCACTTAGAAATGTAATCTACCACCAAAAGTATGTACAATTTGCCTACTGATGGTGGAAATGGACCTATAAAATCTATTCCCCATACATCGAATAACTCAACCTCCAATATACTATGCAACATCATTTCATGTCTCTTAAATAGATTCCTTGCTCTCTGATAATGGTCACATGATTGACAGAATTCATGAGCATCTCTGAACAAATTTTTCCAATAGAATCATGACTGAAGTACTTTATCGGCTGTTCTTATTCCTCTAAAAATGTCCTCCATAAAGAGCGAAATGACAATGTTGCAAAATACTGTGTATTTTGTTGTCAGGGACACACTTCTGAATGATTTGATTGGCAAAATGTTTAAATAAGAAGGGTTCATCCCAATAATAGTGCTTAGCATCAAGAAGAAATTTCCACCTTTTGTGGGTGTTTTAAAAATTCACTATATCGGCGTATTAAGGTAATGCCTTGGCAAATAAAAATTGATCGTCTGGAAAATATTCTTTGATACAATTATCATTTCCATCTACATTATCCGATTCTAACCTTAACAAATGATCAGCCACTTGGTTTTAGTCCCTTTTTGATCCCGAATTTCCAAGTCAAACTCTTGTAGTAACAATACCCACCTAATCAATCTCGGCTTGGCATCTTTCTTACACACCAAGTACTTGATAGCCGAGTGATCTATGTAAACTGTGACCTTGGTACCCACTAGATAAGGATCAAATTTTTCAAACGCGAATACCACAGATAACAGCTCTTTTTCCATGGTGGTATAATTAAGTTGTGCATCCGTTAGAGTTTTGCTAGCATAATATATTGCACGCAGTATTTTGTCTCTCATCTACCCCAACGCTGCTCCACGGCATAATCGTTGGCATCGCACATGAGTTCGAACGGCAAGGTCCATTCTAGAGCTATTACAATTGGTGCTGCTACCAGTCTTTTCTTTAATTCCTCAGAAGCACTCAGGCAGTGTTCATCAAAATCGAAGGGTCTATTTTGCTCTAGTAGTGTGCACAAGGGTTTAGATAACTTTGAAAAGTCCTTAATGAATCTTCTATAAGATCCTGCATGATTTAGAAAACTTCTAACACCCTTGACACTCGTGGGAGGTGGCAATTTTTCTATTACTTCAATATTTGCTCTGTCTACTTCAATTCCTCGCTATGATATCCTATGCCCTAAGACAATTCCTTCACGAACCATGAAGTGGAATTTTCCTCAGTTCAAGACAAGATTTGTCTCTGTAACACCCCCAAACCCGGCCCAGACGTTAGGCCCGAGTCTGGAATGTCACATTAAAGGCACACTCCAACAATTTTATAATTTAACCATTTAAGGACCAAAAGCCCAAATTTTAAGAAAACGATCATATGTTGAGTTATTTCGAAAACCATGTTATCTTTAGAAATGTTATGAAATTTATTAAGCGGATAGTTGAAACAATAATGATAAACCCAAAATCCAAAGTTAATTAGGAGTTACATGGCCTTGTTACAATTCAATGAAAAACAAAGTATTTAAAATAAATTCATTTGAACAAATTAAAAACATTTTATCAGCTTGTAGTGTGGCCATCTCCGAGTCCTCTCCCACGTTGAGTCGTTTATTCAGGATTACCTAAAACATTAAATTAAAGGGTGTGAGTTTTAAAACTCGGTGTGTACAACACTTGGCAACCAAATCACATACAAATATTCACATTGGGCCTAAGCCCTAACAAAATCGGTGGTTTTGGGCCTTAGCCCACAATGACCTCATATCATATCATATCGCATCATATACAAACAAGATAATGTAAAACCCACCCCAAAAATCCATCCACTACACACACCATTTCCCTTCCAACCTTATGACTCTTGTGGGGAATTCTAGCTTGACCCACCCTCCGCTTATACACCATGGGTAGCCTTGCGGTGTACTATCAACGTTATGAAAAAAGTGGTAATCATACATTGGGCTTAAAGCCTCTGGTGGATCCATACCATACGGCCATGCGATCCTCAAATCTTCCTTCCTACCATAATTCCCACCCATATGCATCCTAAGCAGAATATCATATAAATGCATCAAACACACAAGTAACACCCATAAACTCATATCCGCCACATAGGGGTATTTTCGTCATTTCACTCCCCAGGAGTATTTTTGTAATTCTACCTTACAGGGGTATTTTGGTAGTTTGGCAAAATAGGGGTATCTTGGTAATTTTGCAAGACAGGGGTATTTTGGTACTTTTACAAAATAGGGGTATTTTGGTACTTTTGCAAAACAGGCGTATTTTGGTAATTTACAAATCTAGGGGTATTTTAGTAATTTTACACATATAAGGGTATTTTAGTAATTTTACAAATATAATGGTATTTTAGTAATTTTACAAATACAAGGGTATTTTAGTAATTTTACAAATATAAGGGTATTTGGTCCCTCTCGGGTTTTAGTTATGAAGTTTGGCCCATAAACAAGTCCTCGCGGTTAAAGTGAACAAACACTATGCACCAGGTAGGATCTCAGAAAAGAGGAGGTGGGTCACTAGGACCGCTTAAGTACCAAGCTCTCACTAGATCCAATCCTAGACATGCATATGTCGGTTACCACACTCTAACTAATCGACTTGCCCACAGACATGTTTAATTAGCTTAGGTCTTATGAAATTCCAAAGTTGTTCAAACTAGGCCTAAAGTCCATTAACCCTAACATACTTGTCTACGCCCCCATAAGCCCATCAAGCCCATTTCATGTCCTTAAGGCCCGTTAGGCCCAAATCTCATCATATGGCCTATTAGGCCCAAAACATATCCAGATCATGTATCAAGCATGGCTAACTTAATTCGTATAATCAACCAAACCATTTTATCAAACTTAGCCTCAGGGCCCACTAGGCCCGTTTAGCCACTTCTGGCTTTTCGGCTTTTCGGCACTGCCGATATCATGTGTGTAGTGTTTGTACACACCTGGTAACCTCGCGTGCTTTAAACCCTTTAGTCACGAACCTTCAATCGACATTACTAGCGATTAACCAAAGCTTCAACACATACTTATCAAAAACCGAAACCTCACCGTACCCTTACCATGTGCCTCACGTTCTAGTAGCCCTTCCTTTGCTACTATTGGCGATTATCCTCTAGATCTGCACCCAAACACCTATATCGTCAAAACAAAGTGACCCATATTGATCATAAATCACCCCTATGAGTCACCTTAGATTCGGCCATTTACTAAACCATGATTGAGTCGAGAACACTTACCACCTTGTTAGCAATCCTTACCTACCACGCTTGCGATTGTTGAGCCTTACCCTTGTTAATGCATGTTAACGATAATGAGAAATTAGATCGCCCTTCGGCTTTCAACAAAACGTACTAAGGGGAGTTAACAGAATACTTACCGAATCCAACCTTAGATCCTGCGGCCTACCAAATGAGATTCGGCTTTTAACCTTGACTGAGAGTAGATACCAACTAATTTGTGATAGAGAAAAAAAATAAAGATTCGGCACTAATGGGGCATTTCAGCAAGAGAAGATGATGGTAATTTGGCAATAGAAAAGTTTGGCTAAAAGAGAATTCGGCAAAAAGGAATGATGGTTTTTCGGCAATGGAAGAATTCGGCAACAGAAGAATAGAATGAGGGGGAGAAAAGAAAAGATCAAATGTGCTTGTGTGAGGGTAACTACAGGATATTCGGTAAACAAAAGAAGGACTAACTTATTTGCAAAACTCTCCAAATGCCGAAAGCCACAATGAAAATTCGAAATACCCCCTAAAAGACCTAAAAACGGCACACATTTACCCTCCTAAGCCGAACTTATACACTTTCCACTTCCCACAACGGCACCAACTCCTCACACTTCTCAGCTCCTAACTTTTCTCCCTGATAACTCCTCAATCTCATCCTAAATTTTCTCTAAGATAAGCTCCTTTATCCCTTCCTTAAATTTCTCTCATGAACACTTCCTTCGAGTTCACATCCAACGCCACTACTAACCATCTAGAAGGCAAAAATTAAATCCCCAACATAATACCATGCCACTACTCAACCTTGGACTCCCTTGCCTCGCTAATGACGCCACCTCCTCGCTCCTAATCGGCGCCACTTTGCCACTACACCACAAGCTATTTTGTGTCATTTTTCTTCTTCATTTATTTAAAAGGCCTACTAATCAAGTCACAGCCTCCTTGGGCTAAAACTAAAATTTTTCCTATACCCTTACTTGATCCCGAACATCTCTAACACCCCTAGACACTCCAAATTCATTACCCTCAAAGCCCACATGCCAATTGTCTTTTTCTTGCTTACTTAAAAATTTTCTGAGACCCAAAGCCCAAAGCCCAATTCTTCTAGGCCCAAATTCGGGGCGTTACAACTCACCCCTCCTAAAAGAAATTTCGTCCCCGATATTTCCAACTAACAGGGTGGTCGTGTATCAACTACCCCACCACACTACCGCTGCGCACTCTGACCCTAATAATTTTAATACATACCCAAAACATCCACCTATCGTAAACATTCTCAAACATACGCAAAATAAGTACCAAATTATGATTCAAATGTTTACAAAGCCCTAACACTTCCACAGCCTCGGCCGCGGCCTCTTCCTCCTCTTCTAGCGCTCATCGTTGATTCTCGTATTATCTAAATTAGGAATTTTATGAAGTTTTAGTTAGTTTTAGTAATTAAGCCGATGTTTTATGATAGTATTAAGTAAAGAGGTTGTTTTCGTAAATCCTCTACAGTTTCAAGTTCCTACGGGCTTTAGTTTCACTCTAACTAAAAAAAAACTTTAGTATAATCATCTCTGATAGCCCAATATCTAAATACATTCGATAATTTTAAACAAGTGCAATAACAAAAAAACTTACTTGGCTCGACGTCGAGGGCTCGGTGAACCACACTTCAAGAATCCTACAAAACTTTTTAAACTACTTGTTTAAAAAATCCAAAAATCTAAGGCCTATTTCATAGCCCGAGCTTTGTAACTGGGCTCTGATACCACTAAATGTAACACCCCCAGACCCGGCCCAGACGTTATGGCCAAATCTGGGAATGTCACATCAAAGGTATAATTCAAAACAATTTTACCATTTAACAATTTAAAACATTTGATCAGCTTGTAGTGTGGCCATCTCCGAGTTCTCTCTCACGTCGAGTCGTCTATTCAGGATTACCTGAAACATTAAATTAAAGGGTGTGAGTTTCGAAACTCAGTGTGTACAACCCTTGGCAATCAAATCACATACAATTATTCACATTGGGCCTAAGCCCTAACAAAATCGGTGGTCTTGGGCCTTAGCCCACAATGACCTCATATCATATCATATCGCATCATATACAAAGAAGATAATGCAAAACCCACCCCAAAAATCCATCCACTACACACACCATTTCCCTTCCAACCTTATGACTCCTGTGGGGAATTCTAGCTCGACCCACCCCTCCACTATACACCATGGGTAGCCCGGTTGCGGTATTACCGAACGTTGCAGCAAAGCTGGTAATCATACATTGGGCTTAAAGCCTCCGGTGGGTCCATACCATACGGCCATGCGATCCTCAAATCTTCCTCCATACCATAATTCCTACCCATATGCATCCTAAGCAGAATTTCATATGAATGCATCAAACACACAAGTAACACCCATAAACTCATATCCGTCACATAGGGGTATTTTCGTCATTTCACTACCCAGAGGTATTTTCGTAATTCTACCCTACAGGGGTATTTTGGTAGTTTAGAAAAATAGGGGTATCTTGGTAATTTTGCAAGACAGGGGTATTTTGGTACTTTTACAAAATAGGGGTATTTTGGTACTTTTGCAAAACAGGGGTATTTTGTAATTTACAAATCTAGGGGTATTTTAGTAATTTTACACATATAAGGGTATTTTAGTAATTTTACAAATATAATGGTATTTTAGTAATTTTACAAATATAAGGGTATTTTAGTAATTTTACAAATATAAGGGTATTTGGTCCCTCTCAGGTTTTAGTTATGAAGTTTGGCCCATAAACAAGTCCTCGCGGTTAAAGTGAACAAACACTATGCACCAGGTAGGATCTCAGAAAAGAGGAGGTGGGTCACTAGGACCGCTTAAGTACCAAGCTCTCACTAGATCCAATCCTAGACATGCATATGTCGGTTACCACACTCTAACTAATCGACTTGCCCACAGACATGTTTAATTAGCTTAGGTCTTATGAAATTACAAAGTTGTTCAAACTAGGCCTAAAGTCCATTAACCCTAACATAATTGTCTACGCTCCTATAAGCCCATCAAGCCCATTTCATGTCCTTACGGCCCGTTAGGCCCAAATCTCATCATATGGCCTATTAGGCCCAAAACATATCCAGATCATGTATCAAGCATGGCTAACTTAATTCGTATAATCAACCAAACCATTTTATCAAACTTAGCCTTAGGGCCCATCGGGCCTGCTTTAGCCACTTCCGCTTTTTCGGCAAGATTGCCGATATCATGTGTGTAGTGTTTGTACACACCTGGTAACCTCGCGTGCTTTAAACCCCTTAGTCGCGAACCTTCAATCGACATTACTAGCGATTAACCAAAGCTTCAACACATACTTATCAAAAACCAAAACCTCACCGTACCCTTACCGTGTGCCTCACGTTCTAGTAGCCCTTCCTTTGCTACTATTGGCGATTATCCTCTAGATATGCACCCAAACACCTATATCGTCAAAACCAAGTGACCCATATTGATCATAAATCACCCCTGTGAGTCACCTTAGATTCGGCCATTTACTAAACAATGACTGAGTCGGGAACACTTACCACCTTGTTAGCAATCCTTACCTACCACGCTTGGGATTGTTGAGCCTTACCCTTGTTAATGCATGTTAACGACAATGAGAAATTAGATCGCCCTTCGGCTTTCAAAAAAATGTACTAAGGGGAGTTAACAGAATACTTACCGAATCCAACCTTAGATCCTGCGGCCTACCAAACGAGATTCGACTTTTAACCTTGACTGAGAGTAGATACCAACTGATTTGTGATAAAGAAAAACAACAAATATTCAGCACTAATGGGGCATTTCGGCAAGAGAAGATGATGGTAATTCAGCAATAGAAAAGTTTGGCTAAAAGAGAATTCGGCAAAAAGGAATGATGGTTTTTCTGCAATGGAAGAATTCGGCAACAGAAGAATAGAATGAGGGGGAGAAAAGAAAAGATCAAATGTGCTTGTGTGAGGGTAACTATAGGATATTCGGTAAAGAAAAGAAAGACTAACTTATTTACAAAACTCTCCAAATGCCGAAAGCCACAATAAAAATTCGTAATACCCCCTAAAAGACCCAAAAACGGCACTCATTTACCCTCCTAAGCCGAATTTATACACTTCCCACTTCCCATAACGGCACCAACTCCTCACACTTCTCAGCTCCTAACTTTTCTCCCTGATAACTCCTCAATCTCATCCTAAATTTTCTCTAAGACCTCTCATGAACACTTCCTTCAGAGTTCACATCCAACGCCACTACTAACCATCTAGAAGGCAAAAATTAAATCCCCAACAAAATACCATGCCACTACTCGAACCTTGGACTCCCTTGCCTGCTAATGACGCCACCTCCCTGCTCCCTAAGTGGCGCCACTTTGCCACTACACCACAAGCTCTTTTGTGTCATTTTTCTTCTTCATTTATTTAAAAGGCCTACTAATCAAGTCACAGCCTCTTGGGCTAAAACTAAAATTTTTCCTATACCCTTACTTGATCCCGAACATCTCTAACACCCCTAGACACTCCAAATTCATTACCCTCAAAGCCCACATGCCAATTGTCTTTTTCTTACTTACTTAAAAATTTTTTGAGACCCAAAGCCCAAAGCCCAATTCTTCTAGGCCCAAAATCGGGGCGTTACAGTCTCTTCCCAGTGGCATAGAATCAATTCCAAACTTTTCACACAATCTTCAAAATCGTTGTCAAATACAGAGAAATCATCAATGAAAACTTCAAGGAATTTTCCACCATAACAGAGAATATGACCATCATACAACACTAAAAAGTTCCCGGTGTTAGAGTATGCCCAAAGACCAACCATGAGATGATTGTAATAACATGTTTTTACCTCATTTATTAATATATGGCATTGCCATTATTATTTTAGTTTATTTTCTGTGCATATAAATAAATTGTTTTATAATAATGTCCTGAGAATAAAATGATTATTCTTAAAAAGTCCTTAGTCGAGTATAATTATAGGCTTGGACAACAATAATGCATTAAGACTAACATGTAGTTGATTGATGACAAAGTGTTGTCATTGACATAGGGATGTCAAAATACATGAGTATATGTTAGAGAACGACATATTGGACTAACCCGCTATAAGTATGTTTCTTGGATTATTATATAATAGTCACAACATTACTCATAGTGATAACTATGTATACGTTCCTTATACTTGAGATCATCATTGTCCCAACATAGTGAGTCATATATTTTGGTACAGTCAAACATCTACTGTAATAGGTTGTACTATAAAGATTGATGTTGGGTATGCCATAATCTATGTAGTGGGATATGATTGATCAAAATAGGATTTGTCCCTCTTACATAATGGGACCAATATCTTAGGCCACTTGATGAAGTGAGACTAGAAATGCATGGCCATGCTAAAATAAGTTAATATGAGATATTACACTTATTTGTTTATTGTAGTCTACTTTGGGTATCAATAAACATAAGATTGGACTTTGCAAGTGTGACTATTCCATGACTTGTGTCCAATCGAGATATAAAGGACAAAAGGATATAATACATGAAAACTTATCACAGAAAGGTTATGTTGAACCATGAATTCTTGTAACTTGGGTAGGGATAATGCATTGCTAGATGTCACTCATTGCTTGTAACATTAGAAGTGTTCTAGTATCACTACCAATGTTACAAGAGCCTACAAGGTCACACCCTATGGTTGAAACGAACAGAACCTAAACACAGTTGGTATTAAATTTAACTGTCACGTGAATTATATTAATTGTTGAATTAATGTAATTTTACAGTTAAATAATAAACACAATATATGTACAAATTCGTTGTACAAGAATAGAGAACATAGTTAAAATAAATTTATGAATTTGATTCATATAAAATATTAATTATGATCTGTTTACCAAAATTATTAAAATATAGTATCATAATAATTAATTTCGGTCAAACATAAAAATATATATATATATATATATATATGGAAATTAATATCCTTTTAGAAAGGATATTACACTGTGATATTTTCATATATATTCTGGCACCAAAAAGGGGATCTCATTTTTTTAAGGGATATTAAATAAAAGGAATCATAAAAAAAAATAAAACCCTAGTGTGCAGAAGAGTGTTAACCAACATTAACCACAAAGAAAGGAACCTAGGTCTAGCAGCCACATTTCTTTTTATAAAAACTCTCTAAAATGTTCAGTGGGAGTTTTTTTGTTCATTCGTTCGCAACAGGGTGGACTACGTAGAGGACGGGACGATTCTGTTGCGGCTTCGGATCAGCAACGTGCGAAGGGGATTAAAATAGCAGTGGTTCCTTCCTATTTTTCAGAGTTCGAAAGGTATATTTTTCAAACCTTTTCTTCCTGATTTGTTCCTCATACATGGATTCCTGGTTTGGATCGCCGGAATAATTTTTCTACTGCGCCACGGGGCGTCCCGGTGATCCAATAGTGGTATCAGAGCCACTTGTATGGTACAGATTCAGGATTAAATTCAATGGCTGATGCAATTGTATAATATGCATGCTGGTCATTTCGATTTGTTCAATCTTTTATATGTATATTTGATGCATGTAATTTGTTTAACAAAAATTACGATTGATTAATACACTGTTTGTTAAGGGTTAATGAATATGTTTAGGAGCAGTGGAGTTTTCATTGAAGTTAACAGTTAACTTATTGGAATTTTCGAAAGGGAACAATAGTTGTTCTAGTAATCCTATTCGGAATTTTACTTGTGCGACAAGGTCCGACAACCTATTTATTTTATTATTTGAAAAGGTTGTAAATCTTATAAATACGACCTGCGTGTCGTGCCTTACTATTTTTCTCTTGTATTTTTCTTCTCATCTTACTCCCTCGTATGTAAAAAGAGTTTCTACAAATTGTTAATTACATGAGTTGTTGTGGGCCAGACAAGAAGAAAGATGGGCCAACTAAAATAGTCAAGAAGCTTGTGAAACGGCTTACACCTTTAGGTTTCCTTTTGGTTCTCCCATTGGCTTGGGAGAAACCAACTTAATATATGGGCTATATGTAATAGCCTGTTTTTAGTCAAATCAAAACGGTGGTTTTGGGACCACAAATCTGAAGTCAAAATATTTATTTTATTATTATTTTAATGTTTTCAGCATGATAGTGTGTTTGTCTGAAAATTTCGTTAAGAAATTTTATCGTTTGAATGCTCAACTCGGTAAAAAGGACTAAATCGCGTAAAGCGTAAAACTTGTGTCTATTAGTTAAAATTGACTAAAAGCTATGGAATATTAAAGTAAGAGTCCTTAAGTGGTAATTAGACCATTTAAATTGTGAGTGGACAAGTATGGCCATTAATTAGGTGATTTAATGGTTTATTTTTATGGTTAAAATTGTAATTTAGTTATTAAAGATTAATTTAATAAAACAAACTAAATTTTTATGCTATCATCTTCTTCATTTGCCGAAAATTATAAGAAAAGAAGCCATATCTAGGGCTTTAAACATTCAGTCATTGCATTGCTTAATTGGTAAGTGATTTTGACTCCATTTTTAATGATTTCTATGTTTTTGAGATCATTGCAACTAGGTCTAGCTAGCCCAGGGACTATTTTGCAAAGCTGTTAAAGATTTTAGATGTTGCCATTGATGAATACATGAGTATTCTTATGTTTAATGATAGATTATGAATGTTTGATGATAGTTATACAAGTTTTATAAAGTGATTTTTAGTGAAAATGCAAATTAGGGATTCAATTGTGAAATGTGGAAACTTTGTGGTTAAAATGTAAAATAAATGGAAAATATGGGCTTCTAGGGACCTATTTGTAATTTGGCTAGCATGGGTTGTGGTTAAATTGCATTAATTTGTGTTTTTATGAAATAAGGACTAAATTGTAAAAATGTGAAATATTAGGGGCAAAAGTGTAAAGTGGCTTTAAAGTGTATTTTGGACTAAATTGAATAGAGTGATGATTGAATAAGCTAAATTTGATATTATATATATCAAGAAAAGTGAAATACGGACTTAGATCGGGGAAAGAACAAGATTTTGGATTAGTCAACTCGTTTTGCCGTTTTTGCATCTGAGGTAAGTTCGTATGTAATAAGTTTCATTATATTTATATTTTTAAATGCTTTGATATTGCATAAACTGTGAATACGAGACTACGGACATGTTCGACAATGATTCGACGATGATTCGGCATTGGAAATCCCGATTGAACCTTAGGAATAGATTAGGATACGAATGACATGTCATTAGGGGTTATTGTGATTATGTGATTCAGGTGCTGGTCCTGTACGTCCTATTGGTGGCTGAGTATACCGGCATGTGTTGCGGTTATTTGACAGCTTGTGTGAGCAGGCCCGTTGATAGCTCTAGTGTGAGCAGTATATGTGATACGAGATTGAGATAGCTTCAGCTGTATATGTGGAACTTAGGGTGCGAGTTTCCCGTGTATCCGATAGTATTCTGAATGGTTCAACAGGTATATCAAAGACATTCATGAGTATGAGACTAATAAGAGGTGGTACAGGTATGTAGATGAACCGTATAAGCTATGAAATAAAGAAACTTGTGAATTTCACATCTAATCTTATGCTTAAATATGTGGAACGTTTGTTAGCTAATATGAGCTATGTGTTGATATATTGAATTGTTGGATTTGTCTATTTATGATTAATTAAGTTTATTTCATACGAACTTACTAAGCTTTATAGCTTAGTTTGTTTATTTTACTGTGTTTTATAGTGACTTCAAAGCTAGCTCAGATTCGGGGATCGTCGGAGACTACGTCACACTATCCTACTATCACTTTGGTACCATTGAGCTTATTTTTTGAGTATATGGCATGTATAGGGACTTTGGTCATTTTGGTTATGTGTTGGTAATGAATTTAACCATTTGAATTGTCTTGTAAATGTTTAATTTTGATATTGTATATAGTCATGAAAGTTGACTTAACTTGGGTGGTTTGATTGTGTATATATTTGTGCATAAGGTTCTTATTATGTGCTTGGTTGATGGTTGTGTAATGCTTGATGGTAATAGGTATTATGAGTATCAAATGGTTGAGTTGTGGATATTGGTATGCTTGTGAGATTAGGCTAAATAATGCATATTTGATTTTGGTCATTTTTGATGTTTGAGTAAGTAAAGTTTGGTAGGAATTTGGATGGCATATTGAGTATTTATGTTTTGTGTTGATAGGTATTGGAAATGGTATAAAATATGCTTGAGTGAGGTTGATTAAATGCCTATTATATGCTATGTTTTGTGCCAATTGAGTTGGTATAGGTGATGGCAAATTGGCTTGGTAAATAGCATGTTTTTGTCCACACGGGCAGAGACACGGAAGTGTCTCTCAGCCGTGTGTGACACACGGTCATGTACACGGCCGTGTGTCCCCTGGTGTTGAATTAGAAACCAAGTCAGTATGCTCCACACGGCCTCACACACGGGTGTGTGACTTAACCATGTGGCATAAGTCAGTATACCCTACAGGTTTGGCACGGCCTAGCACACGGCCTGGAACACGGGCGTGTGTATTGGCTGTGTGACCCAAGTCAGAGAGTTACACGGGGTCGAACACGGGCTGAGACACTGCCATGTGCTCCCATTTCGAATGACCACACGGCCTGCGACACGGGCGTGTCTTTGGCCGTGTGAGACACACGGGCGTGTGTCCCCTATTTTTGGAAAAAAAATTCTAAGTGTTTGAGAAGTTTCTAAAGTTATCAGTTTTGTCCAAAACCACCCCAATTGCATGTTTTGAGCCTCGTAGGCTCGTATTAGGGACAATATGGATATTGTTGATTGATAATTACATAAAATTGAAAATGCATGTGTAATTGTATAATATGTTCTGTAATGCTCTGTAACCCTATTTTGGCGTTGAATACGGGTGAGGGGTGTTACATTTATTGATATTAGAGCTACGGTTTAGTCGATTCTAGGACTAACGTAGCGTATGTGAGAGTCTAGCTATACATGCCATATATAACCTGTGATAGTGTGATGATCCCTGACAACTTAAACTGTGTTTTCATATAGAAAATGGATCCCAATCGAGCTATAGCTGATGATGTTGAAAGTAATGCGCCTGCCTCCATTCACAGAGTAGCACAAATAGAGTCAAGACCCGTATTAGGTAGCCAGGGAGGAAAGGCTAAAGAAGCCTTCTTCCAGATGATGAACGAGTGGTTTACGGAGTTTGTTAGAACAAATCTGGCTGCTCAACAACCTCCACCCCCACCTAATCCCCAACCGGTTCCCGTAGCTCCTCAAGGTGTGAAACTTCTAAGATTGAATATGCTGCTAGTAGATAAGATCCAGAAGAATGGAGCCGAAGAGTTCAGAGCTACTATTGACGATGATCCTGAGAGAGCCGAGTTTTGGCTTGAAAACACTATCAGAGTATTTGATGAACTTTCTTGCACACCGACAGAGTGTTTAAAATGTGTTGTATCACTTCTGAGGGACACTGCGTATCAATGGTGGAATACTTTGGTGTCTGTGGTACCAAGAGAAAGAGTTACCTGGGATTTCTTTCAAGCTGAGTTTAAAAAGAAATACATCAGTCAAAGGTTCATTGATCAGAAACGCAAAGAGTTTTTAGAACTGAAACAGGGCCATATGTCTATGTCTGAATATGAGCGAGAGTTTGTTAGAATCAGCAAATATGCTCGAGAATGTGTTTCCTCTAAGGCAATCATGTGTAAATGATTCAAAGATGGATTAAATGAAGACATCAGACTATTAGTCGGGATTCTTGAATTAAAAGAATTCGTTGTGTTAGTTGACAGAGCCTGTAAAGCCAAAGAACTTGGCAAAGAAAAGAGAAAGGCGGATTTCGAAGCTAGAGATTCAAGAAAAAAATTGATGAATAAACCGTATCAATCTTTGTCAAAGAAATCACGAGATTTGTATAGTCACTCAAATGATTCAGTGGGATATTCAAACAGAGATCGTGGAAAACAATACTCAAGTCCTAAAGCTCCAGCTACATCTGTACCGAGTGTTGGCAGCGTGAGAAATAATAGACCTGAATGTCAACAATGCGGATGACGACATCCTGGTGAATGTAGAATGAATGACCGGGCTTGTTTTAAATGTGGATCACAAGATCACTTTATCCGGGATTGTCCTGAGTTAAACGAGAAAGATAGATATCAGAATGCGAGACCGACCAATACAGCTTGTAACGCCCCGAATTTGGGCCTAGAAGTATTGGGCCTTGAGTATTGGTCTGTAAGGAGGCTGTAAATAGGTATTTAATTGTGCAAGGAAATGACACAATTAAATGTCTACTCAAGTGGTTAAGGGTCCTGAGAAGTATTGGAAAAGTCCTGGGTTCAAACCTGAGCTCTAGCAAAAATTTTGGTTTTAGGTGAATAAAACCCTGGGAGTAAGTAAGTAGGCTTTAAGAATAAA
Source organism: Gossypium sturtianum (assembly GCA_025698515.1). Classification (NCBI taxonomy): domain Eukaryota; kingdom Viridiplantae; phylum Streptophyta; class Magnoliopsida; order Malvales; family Malvaceae; genus Gossypium; species Gossypium sturtianum. Next base: position 73,074,294 of record CM046952.1, read on the forward strand.
ATGTGGAAAAAAAATGACACAAAGAGAGCTGTGGTGGAGTGGTTGTGGCGTCATTAAGGTGGTAGGGGAGCCTGAGTTCGAAACCCCTTGCGTGCGAAATGTGACTATTTTGCTAATTTGGGACAGTTTTGGAGGATTGATGGAGGGATCCCAAATCGGGAAGCTAGCATGGGAGTAGGCGAGAAGCTGGCTTTAAATAGGGCGATCTATGAGGAGAGTAAGCATACCTTGGTTGGCGTTTGGGCATAGGAGTGTTTGGAGTGCGGATTAACTCCAGATTCCTATCAGGTGTGTATTTTGCACTACTCTAGCTGTAGAGCGGCAAATGCCGAAATGCCGGTCACACGGTGATGGTAGCCACACGAGCGTGCGAGTGCACGTGTGGGAGCTTCAACGCGATAGTTGAGGCCATCATGAGTGTTCTTGTGGGTTTAGGCTGTTTGGGCCACGATGGGCCGAAAGGGGCCATGTGGGGCAAATAGGCTCGTGGGCCCAATCGGATAAGTTGTATGATTGTGTAGTGAATATTGGACTGGACTATGTGAATCTCATATCTGTGGCTAGATTTGGGCTAAATAGGCCACACACGCGTGTGGGCCCATTTGGACCGAGAATGGGCCCTAGGCCCATTCGCATCGTTATCTCTGTTTAGAATACTTTGATTTGCAAAATTACCGAAATACCCCCGGTTTGAAAAATTACCGAAATACCTTTTTAGGGTAGAATTACCAAAATACCCCTGTAGGGTAGAATTACCGAAATACCCCTGAAGGGTAGGATTACCGAAATACCCTTATAATGTAAAATGACTATTTTGCCCTTGTGGGTGATAAACCGTAAAAGTAACATATTTTAAGCCCACATTTAGCATGCTTTTGGATGAATTATCCCTTATTTTATGTCATCTGGTGCTCTTAATCCTTTGTTTTCATGTTTTATACTCAGGGAAGCACCAGAGGATGGAAAGAACAAGAAACGAGCTTAAAACGGGCCAAATGGGCCACATCACGAAATCGACACGGCCTGGGCCCAAGACCACACGGCCGTGCCTCATCAACGGACTCCACACTGTAACACCCCAAACCCGGCCCATTCACTACGACCGAATTTGAAATGCCACTGCGGAACACGTTCGAAAATATTCTTACTTAAGAGTATAAATCGTTAAAAAATTGTTTCCTTTAATAAAACCTTTTCGTGACTTAAAATATTCTAGGTAAAAATTAAGTTATTATGAAAACACCGGATTCAAAACTTTATTATACACACTTGAGAAAATAAAATCATTTGCAATCAATATTTAAATTGTCAATCCATAATAAATATAGTAATTAAACTTAATGAAAAATACTTAAACAACCTTAAATACTTTAACGGGCCTTATTACAATAAAGACTTAATCAAAATACTAAAACTATAAATACTTAATTAATTAATTTATCTTCTGCATGGGCCACCTCGTATCCACTCCAACCCGATCCGATCATCATATCACCCGCGATGTTTGATAAAATATTTGGGTGAGTCACACGGACTCGATGTGTAATTAATCCACCGAATTCCACCCACATGTTAACCACGTATTAACCCATTTATCAGATAACAAAATAGCATACTCACATATTAATACATTCTGGGCTTGGCCCATATTCATATCACATTCATCCAATAGGGTAGTTACCCACAAAATCTCCACATACTGGGCTTAGCCCATTTCCACACTGATCCACATTCATATATCTTTGGGCTTGGCCCTTTTTAATAATAATCCACATATCAACTGGGCCTAGCCCATTTTCACATTAATCTACAAATCAAAATAATATGCAAAGTTATGCAATTATGAAGCCCAACCCAACCTAGGGTCCATCCGTTACTCCTACCTTAGCAGACTCCCTGCCCAAGGCCGTGGCTAATCCACCGTTCACATAGTGAACCACATATCTTACCTTGGCAGACTTGCTGCTCAAGGCCGTGGCTAATCCACCGATCACCTAGGTGATCCCACATATCCTTATCCACGAGGTGACTCGAGGTCATCCTCAGTCTACGGTGATGCACACAGCTATCATCCGCCGAGATGTGGCACCTAGCCAACACCTCCCTTGATGAAGCACACAGCTAACATCAAGCGCCAATGTAGCACAAGGCTAACATCAGACCACGTACATAATGTACACCCTTTCCTTCCTTCATATCCATATCCCACCCATGCACATGCAGCATGTAATAGTGGCATAATAATAATAAATGCATGCACATGTTATTAAGGCAGACAATCACATTTTTATAGGCATTATCACATTCACATCGGCACTTTCACATTCTTATCAACAGATAATACTAACCTGATTATCGTTATACCCCTTTTCAGGGTAATCACCACATAACTGCCATTGCACTGGTTAGCACATAAATCACACATGCAAATATAGCAAAACCCTAAAAGCGGTGGGTTAATCACACACCGACTTTCTAGCGAAATTCGAACTTACTCGAATCTAACACGATCTAGAATCCCGATACTCTTACTTGTCGATTAGCCCCTAAAAATCATAATACACAATCGGTCATACCTAAACTTATAAAATGGCCTATGGCCGAATACCACATTAACTCACCTTGAGTAGTCGAATCCAAGAGGCTCTTCTAAGACTCCTTAACGCACTATTGTTGCTTGTGAAGACTAAATGAGAATAGGTCGGCTCTTTTATGGTGAAGAAGAAAACACAAAAGTAGAGGGAGTTTATCGCCTAGAGGATTCGGCTATGGTTCACCAAAGTATTTTGGCTTTTAAAAGAATTCTTAAAGAAAGGAAGAGAAGAAGGAGTTGAGCAATACGGCAACGGTGGCAAAGGGAAGATTCGGCTAACAAAAATAAAATAAAGGAATTCGGAAAGGGATATAGATTCGGCCAAGAACAAATAGAAAAGAGGAATGAAACATAAGCGGCTTTGCACAAGGAAAAAGGGCACTAATGGGGAAAAGAAACTAAATTCGGCACCCTATTTATACTACTCAATTTCGGCACTCCTACCTCCTCTCAAATTCCACTTCCTTCTCCTATAATAACTCTTGAACACATATTCAAAATATATAAAATAAATCTATACTAATCTTCTATTTATCACCTTAATAAAATAAAATAAAATAAACAACAATATCCCTTGCTAATATCCCACTTTCTTCTCTAATTTATCTCTATAAAATCACCTATTTTATTCCTATATCACTTATTCAAAAACAATTAAAATATCATACCACCCTTATCTTCTATCTTAACTAAATAACTAAATAAATAAAAGAAAAAAACAAAGATTTATCCAAATTAATTTAAAAACCAAAAGCTAGCTTAATCTTAATCTATTTGAAGATCCCATGTGCCGTCCCACTTTGCCTTCCAATTTGCTGCAAAATCAAAATAAAAGTAAAACACCCAAACTCACGCCCATAGGTCTCGAACATGAGACCGCTAGAACCCATCTTTGCAGTAGCACCCAGTGCCATTCGGCCAAAGCGCTTTGTGATATAATCCACCCAAAACATGTTTTAACACCTCACTCCCAGCTCCTTTGTCTCACGCCAAAACCAAAAATAAAACACCCTTTGCTTTGCTTTTGGATTCAAACCAGTGCCCTCATTAGCGTCACCACCAAGCCTTTAGCGGCGCTTGGAGCCACTTTACCAACGCCTTCCTTATGCTAAAAATGCCTACAAAAATTCCTCTAAAGCCTTCCTAGCCCAACCCCTTTACGACGCTAAAAAAATTAAAAGCTCAACCGCTTCCCATGTTATTCGAACCCCTTCCCCCTTGGCACTCCCTTTGCACATAGCGCCCAAGCCACTTTGCCAATTCATTTCTTGTGTCCTAAACTCCACAAAATTCTTTTAAGGCCTTCTTGCCCAGTTTCCCCTTTTTTACACTTAAAATCCAATATTTTCCCAAAACTTTCACCTACACCCTAGGGTTCTCAAAACCCTTAATACACTTCCAAATACTGCCAAAACCTACTAACTAATGAATTATGCACAAACGCATAACCCCTAATCTAGGATGTTACAGTTCTACCCTCCTTAAAAATAATTTCGTCCTCGAAATTACTTACTAACGAATAATCGTACATCTTAACTCACCGCACTACGCTTACGCTGCGTACTCTGATCTTAATAAAACCATCATACTTCCTAGGCACAATCTCTAAGTTCACGTCCCCTAGAACTCATTTCTAACGTCACGATTTAATCTGATTAAAAAGTTTTATGCATTAGTATTTGTTCCACTGTTTAACCGCGAACAATTTTATGAAAAGAATTTCTAGAAGTGGTTCTTTCGATCGAACAAAGTTTCAGTTCAAGTTTACTATTCTAATTCAGAAAATCACATTCACATTCATCCACAACATTCACTTCACCACTTTGGGCATTTCTGATCATTCCCTACCCCAGGGGTAATTTCGTCATTTTTCCTATAGGGGTATTTTGGTAATAAATCGAGGTCACCAAAAATAATCTTTAAAAATCAAGGGATTTTGAAATCTCCAAGTTTCGAGGGTATTTTTGAAAATATTTTTCAAATCAAAGGTATTCTTAAAATTTAAATCGGGTTTATTTTGGTAATTTTGGAAGTCGGGGCATTTTAGTAATTTTTCAAAATCGAGTATCTTGGTATTTTGTAAAATATGGTTTTGAATACTTTTACAAAGTAGGAAAATTTTATTAAAAATAAGGGTAATATGGTAATTTTAGAAACCAAGGGCATTTTTATAATTTTACCACTAGGGTATTTTAGTAATTTACAATGTAGGGGCATTTTTGTAATTTTGTAAATCGAGAGATATTTTGGAAAAATTTTCACAATAATCTTTTACTACAATTTAAAGGGTAATTTAGGGATTTTAAAACTAGGAATTTTATAAAATCTGCATGGCTAATCCCTTTCTGGTTTTAAATTATCGGGTTTAGCCCGTGAATAATTCCTCTTGGTTAGGGTGAAGCAGTTTACTCACGCACTGTAGGATTCGAGTAAAGAGGAGGTGAGTCACTAGGACTGCTTAAATACCAAGCTCTTCTTTGAATCCACTCCTAGACATGCGCTGCTGATTGCCACACCCTAGCTCGGCGACTTACTTCACGAGTTTGTTTAATAGTCCTTAAATCTTATGCATGTGTTTGAGTGCACTAGCCCTAGGGTTCATCAGATCCTAGTTCACTAATCTACGTTCCCTTCATACTTATAACATTCACATACACATTTCACTTCAGTAGTCAAGGGTACTTACCACAGTGGATCATGGGTCGGAGATACAAAGTGCCATGCCAGAATATCCTGAAATAAAAGCCCATATTTTGAAAAGCCCATTTTTGGAAACATTTTGGGACCCAAAACCCTCAAAGCCGAGTTTTGAACCGGGCTCTGATACCAATTTGTAACACCCCAAACCCGGCCCATTCACTACGACCGAATTTGAAATGCCACTGCGGAACACGTTCAAAAATATTCTTACTTAAGAGTATAAATCGTTAAAAATTGTTTCCTTTAATAAAACCTTTTAAGTGACTTAAAATATTCTAGGTAAAAATTAAGTTATTATGAAAACACCGGATTCAAAACTTTATTATACACACTTGAGAAAATAAAATCATTTGCAATCAATATTTAAATTGTCAATCCATAATAAATATAGTAATTAAACTTAATGAAAAATACTTAAACAACCTTAAATACTTTAACGGGCCTTATTACAATAAAGACTTAATCAAAATACTAAAACTATAAATACTTAATTAATTAAATTATCTTCTGCATGGGCCACCTCGTATCCACTCCAACCCGGTCCGATCATCATATCACTGCGATGTTTGATAAAATATTTGGGTGAGTCACACGGACTCGAGTGTGTAATTAATCCACTGAATTCCACCCACATGTTAACCACGTATTAACCCATTTATCAGATAACAAAATAGCATACTCACATATTAATACATTCTGGGCTTGGCCCATATTCATATCACATTCATCCAATAGGGTAGTTACCCACAAAATCTCCACATCTTTGGCTTAGCCCATTTCCACAATCGATCCACATTCATATCTTTGGGCTTGGCCCTTTTTCTTAATAATCCACATATCAATCGGGCCTAGCCCATTTTCACATTAATCTACAAATCAAAATAATATGCAAAGTTATGCAATTATGAAGCCCAACCCAACCTAGGGTCCATCCGTTACTCCTACCTTAGCGGACTCCTGCCCAAGGCCGTGGCTAATCCACCGTTCACATAGTGAACCACATATCTTACCTTGGCGGACTTGCCGCTCAAGGCCGTGGCTAATCCACCGATCACCTAGGTGATCCCACATATCCTTATCCACGAGGTGACTCGAGGTCATCCTCGCCTACGGTGATGCACACAGCTATCATCCGCCGAGATGTGGCACCTAGCCAACACCTCCCTTGATGAAGCACACGGCTAACATCAAGCGCCAATGTAGCACAAGGCTAACATCGGACCACGTACATAATGTACACCCTTTCCTTCCTTCATATCCATATCCCACCCATGCACATGCAAAGCATGTAATAGTGGCATAATAATAATAAATGCATGCACATGTTATTAAAGCGATAATCACATTTTTATAGGCATTATCACATTCACATCGGCACTTTCACATTCTTATCAACGAGATAATACTAACTCGATTATCGTTATACCCCTTTTTCGTGGTAATCACCACATAATCGCCATTGCAATCGTTAGCACATAAATCACACATGCAAATATAGCAAAACCGGAAAACGGTGGGTTAATCACACACACGACTTTCTAGCGAAATTCAACTTACTCGAATCTAACACGATCTAGAATCCCGATACTCGCTACTTGTCGATTAGCCCCTAAAAATCATAATACACAATCGGTCATACCTAAACTTATAAAATGGCCTATGGCCGAATACCACATTAACTCACCTTGAGTAGTCGAATCCAAGAGGCTCTTCTAAGACTCCTTAACGCTGCACTATTGTTGCTTGTGAAGACTAAATGAGAATAGGTCGGCTCTTTTATGGTGAAGAAGAAAACACAAAAGTAGAGGAGTTTATTGCCTAGAGGATTCTGCTATGGTTCACCAAAGTATTTCGGCTTTTAAAAGAATTCTTAAAGAAAGGAAGAGAAGAAGGAGTTGAGCAATACGGCAACGGTGGCAAAGGAAGATTCGGCTAACAAAAATAAAATAAAGGAATTGGGAAAGGGATATAGATTCGGCCAAGAACAAATAGAAAAGAGGAATGAAACATAAGCGGCTTTGCACAAGGGAAAAAGGGCACTAATGGGGAAAAGAAACTAAATTCGGCACCCCTATTTATACTACTCAATTTCGGCACTCCTACCTCCTCTCAAATTCCACTTCCTTCTCCTATAATAACTCTTGAACACATATTCAAAATATATAAAATAAATCTATACTAATCTTCTATTTATCACCTTAATAAAATAAAATAAAATAAACAACAATATCCCTTGCTAATATCCCACTTTCTTCTCTAATTTATCTCTATAAAATCACCTATTTTATTCCTATATCACTTATTCAAAAACAATTAAAATACCGCCACCCTTATCTTCTATCTTAACTAAATAACTAAATAAATAAAAGAAAAAAAAAACAGCATTTATCCAGCCGAATTTAAAAAAACCAAAAGCTAGCTTAATCTTAATCTATTTGAAGATCCCATGTGCTGTCCACTGCCTTCCAATTTGCTGCAAAATCAAAATAAAAGTAAAACACCCAAACTACTGCCCATAGGTCTCGAACATGAGACCTGCTAGAACCCATGCTGCAGGTAGCACCCCAGGCCATTCGGCCAAAGCGATTTTTGTGATATAATCCACCCAAAACATGTTTTAACACCTCACTCCCCAGCTCCCTTGTCTCACGCCAAAACCAAAAATAAAACACCCTTGCTGCCGCCTGGATTCGAACCCAGGCCCTCATTAGCGTCACCACCAAGCCTTTAAGCAGCGCATGGAGCCACTTTACCAACGCCTTCCTTATGCTAAAAATGCCTACAAAAATTCCTCTAAAGCCTTCCTAGCCCAACCCCCTTTCTGACGCTAAAAAAAATTAAAAGCTCAACTGCTTCCCATGTTATTCGAACCCCTTCCCCCTTGGCACTCCCTTTGCACATAGCGCCCAAGCCACTTTGCCAATTCATTTCTTGTGTCCTAAACTCCACAAAATTCTTTTAAGGCCTTCTTGCCCAGTTTCCCCTTTTTTACACTTAAAATCCAATATTTTCCCAAAACTTTCACCTACACCCTAGGGTTCTCAAAACCCTTAATACACTTCCAAATACTGCCAAAACCTACTAACTAATGAATTATGCACAAACACATAACCCCTAATCTAGGATGTTACACCACACGGCCTGTCCACGATTTACACGGGTGTGTGCCATGGCCGTGCCCCTGCCGTGACAAAGAGAAATTTCACTCGAATTAGGATACTTAGGGGCAAAGAAACACATTCCAAAGCCTATATAAACACCCTAAGTATGACCTAAAAAGGGGGAGCCCAAGGCTATTGTCAAGGGGCGTTTTGCTAGGCCAAAGGAGGCAGATTTGTGGAGGTTTACTTGAAGATAGCCAATTGATCCATCTCAAGAGGCCGGAATCATACTCAAGACGGAGGATCTCTCCTTCAATTCCTTTAGGGGGTTTTAGGGATTTCTTATGTTTTGTTTTATCTTTTCTTCTGAGATGTTTTCTTTTATTGTTATGAACTAAACCCTCAGATACCTGAGGGGGATGAAACCTAAGATGAATCTTGTTATTGTTTGCTAAACTATATGATAAATACTTGATTTGTTCTTAATTATGTGTTCTCAATTCTTGTGTTGATATTTCCGGGATATTAATTCAAGTTTGATGTGCTTAGGTGGTGGAGCAAAAGTCCCTGCCTAAGAGTAGATCTAGCATAGTTAAGCGGAGTTGATCGCACGCCTAGAGATAGGTTGACGAGATTTTGCCGGATTAGGGTGAAACCTAATATGGGAGTCCATAGATCGAGTTAATGCAATTCTAGGGGTTTTAATTAGAAAGAGATTTCAATTAATCAACCTAGGGTTAGACGTTATTCACTTCGAGAGAGGGTCTAATATACATTAGGGAATCCTACGGATCAAGTCAAGTGAATAAATCGTCTGGTTCAGAGTTAGATAACATGTGAAGTCTAGGTAGATTCTTCCTTGGGTATCGTCTTAATCAATTGGTTTTTCCCACAAGTATTTCCCCAAATTCATTCTTCTTTGTCTTAGAGTCTTTAGTTTAATAATTAGTTAATTTAGATTTAACAACAAATTCCCTTTATTTTAGGCTAGATAATAAAAAGAAAGTTAGTATTAGTACTTTTAGTTCCTTTGGGTTCGACATTCCGGTCTTGCCTTAACTATACTACTGTTCGATAGGTGCGCTTGCCTCAAATCGTTGTCATAGTTAGTTTCCAGGTTCGATCATTCTCATTATAAATTTTAAGACTTTGACATCGCAAAACAATACGATCAAGTTTTTGGTGCCGTTGCCGGGGAACTAAAATATTAAGAAAGCTCAATTTTTATTACTTTAGCCATTTTTTTTATTTTGCAATTTACTTTTATTTCCTATTTTATTTTAACTTTGCTGAATTTTCTTCTTTTATTATTTCCTCCTTTCAGGTACCTCTAGTTTATGACTAGAAGGAACCCGATAGGACCCTTACTTTACTATAGTGATATTGAAAGAACAGTTCGTAGAAATCACAGAGAAATAAGGCGAAGCTTAAACTACATAGAAGAAGAGCAAGAAGGCGAAACCAATCCTACTGAAGGGATGGCTGAAAATAACCCACTACCTCCAGAGATGGTTGAAAATAATGCTCCTAGAACTATGTATGATTATGCTAAACCTAGTTTAACGAGGCTGAGTCAAGTATTGTTAGACACCTGCTATTGTTTTAAATAATTTTGAATGAAACCTAACACAATTCGGATGATACAACAATTTGTTCGGTTTGATGGTTTGCAGGATGAAGATCCAAATAATCATTTGGCAAATTTCCTAGAGTTTTGCGATACTTTCAAGATAAATGGCGTTACTAACGATGCCATCCATCTTCGGTTATTTCCCTTCTCTCTGAGGAATAAAGCCAAACAGTGGTTGCATTCTCTTCCACGAGGGTCAATCACTACATGGGATCAAATGACCGAAAATTTTTTATTAAAATATTTTTCGCCGGCCAAAACGGCCAAGTTAAGGAATGATATCTCTTCTTTGTACAGATGGATTTAGAGACACTTTACGATGCATGAGAGAGATTCAAAGATTTGCTGAGTAGGTGTCCACACCATGGATTACCCTTGTGGCTACAGGTCCAAACTTTCTACAACGGTGTTAACCCTTCAACAAGGCAATTAATCGATTCAGCCGCCGGCGGAACTCTGAATAACAAAACTCCTGAAGCAGCTTATGAGTTTTTAGAAGAGATGTCACTGAATAACTATCAGTGGCAAGTCACAAGGACAAGGCCAACAAAAGCAGCCAGAGTTTATAACCTCGACGCAGTAACCATGCTATCAAATTAGGTAGAGATGTTACATAAAAAAATTGATGGTGTATATGGTTCCTCGCAGGTACAGCCAGTTATGCAGTGTGACACAAGTGGAGGCATGGCAAATCCTGAGTACCCACCCTACGGACAGGGCATAGAGAGCGAACAAATGAAATATATGGGTAACAATTTCCGATCTAACAATAACCCTTATAGTAATACTTATAATCCAGGTTGGAAGAATCACCCCAATTTCCCATGGGGTGGTCAAGGGAATCAAAGGCAACAACCTTCCCAAAATTTCCAACAACAGCCCTACCCACAGGAAAAGAAGCCAAACCCTCGAGGAGATGCTGACAAAATTCATGGCAGCCACAGAAACACGTTTTTAGAATACGGAGACATCCTTTAAACATCAACTTGAAAAATCGACACAGGGCTCAAGGATCAAATCGGGCAACTTGCTAGCGGATCTCTCGAGAGACCACAGGGGAAGACTACCGAGCAACACCGAGACTAACCCAAAGGAGCAAATCCAAGCCATAACAGCTCAAGAAAGTGAAGGGGTAGATGAGCCCAATTCAAGGCAAGAGAATATGGTCGGAGAAGGTAAGGTTGAGGTAAGTAATAATAATCCAAAATCAGTAATTAAAGAGTACCAACCTCGCATACCATATCCCGAAGCATTAAGGAGAGACGACACAGAGGAACAGTTCGGTAAGTTTCTTAAACTTTTAAAAAATTACATATTAACTTACCGTTACTTGAAGCTCTTTCGCAGATGCAGATTTTAGAAAATTTTTAAAAGAGTCATGTTGATTTAAAAGCGAAGGATAGACGAGGCATCACATGTGGAACTAAATGCAATGTGCTCGGCAGTATTGCAAAATAGACTACCATGGAAATTAAAAGATCCAGGGAGTTTTACAATTCTATGCTTAATTAGTAGTTTATCTATTGACAATGCGTTAGCTGATTTAGGGGCAAGCATAAAAGTCATGCCTTATAAAATGTTTAAACAACTAGGTCTAGGGAAACCCAAACAAACTAGGATGAGCATTCAATTAGCCGATAAAACTTTTAGAATTCCTAGGGGTATAATTGAATATGTACTCGTAAAAGTTGAAAAATTCGTATTCCCAGTAGACTTTGTCGTATTAGACATGGATGAGGACAGTAGTATCCCCTTAATCTTAGGAAGACCATTTTTAGCAACTGCCAGAGCTAAAATTGATATTGATGCGGGAGAACTCATACTTCATGTAGGTAATGAGACAGTCACACTCCAAGCTCTCGATTCGGCTAGAACATCGAGTAATCAAGGTGAGAAAATAAATTCTATGGATAACCATTCGGTTAACCCTTCTTTCGAGAAGCACCACAAAAGAACACAATCGAACCCGATCCTATACCCCATGCCAACAAAGAAATAACTCATGAGGAACGAAGGATTGAGAGCGATGATCTAGACGAGTGGAAGACGCATTTCAAGGAAAAATTAGGGATATACGAAGGGAGACCAAAGCTACTCTACGAAGCAGACAAGTTTAAAATTGGAGATCGGGTATTGATAAATAAAGCGGACCCTCGAATATCTCCTCCGATCCTAACACAAACAAAGAAATCCCTTTTAAGGTAATCGGTGTTTTCCCATACGGGCCGTCGAGGTAAGTAATCTTATATTTGGCACTTTTAGAATAAACGCTACTCGACTTGAATTATACAATCGATAATAAGACAGAGATAGCATGAGGAAGGATGTTCAACTTTTCAAACCACCATGATTGGGCGAATGAGAGGTAAGCCTAGCTTAAGACTTTAACGAGCGCTTCTCGGGAGCAACCTTGAGCACTAACTCCATTACTCTTTCTATTTTATTTTATTTTATTTTCACTCTTAATTCTCTTTTGTAGCAACTAACTATAAACTAACCAAGGCCAATTTCCATACCACCACGGCCTTACACGGCCGTGGCGGCCGTGGCGTGTGGATGCACCGAATCTCGTATTGACATGGCGAGAGATGGTACGCAGTCGGGGCGGATCGTATCTTCGAGTCACGGACCCAACTACCCCGCCACGATCGTGCGACATGGCCGTGTCCGACACCGAAAATCCACACGGGGGGAGGCATGCCCGTGCTAGGAGACCGTGGTCGACACTGTTTCATCAAACATGGGCATGGCGACTTGAACATGGGCATGGAAGAAACGAACGAAGCACAACATGGCCTTGCGATGCGGCCGCGTGACTCAACACGCCCATGGTACACGGGCGTGGGAACGTACCAGACTTGAAATTTCTATTTAAAACACCCACCCCCATCTCTTCCATCCCATTTTCCTTTCCTTTTCTCTCTCAGACCTTTCCCTACTTTCCTTCTCTAATATTTTCCCCAACCACCAAGCCACACCACATCTATGTCAAAGAGGCGGAAGGATCTACGCACAGTCTCCCTGTGGGAGACCGATCTACATAAGTTCATGCCGGCCGCTTCATATATTCGACAAGCCAAGGGTCTTTGAGACCATTTAATTATTCTTCTTCTTTACTCTTCTCCTTTATTTTTCTTCTCTTTGACTTTCTTATGCTTAATTTAGTTTATTCTATTTTAGTTTCTTGGTTTTAGGTTCTACAGGCTGCTAGGGAATCACACCTCGACCACCAGCACCACCGCAGCCTTAGAAATCATGACCACCCCGCGAACCACCCAACAATAAGGACTCTTCGGTCCATTAATCTTTTCTTTTAATTTTATTTCACTTTTTATTTTCTTTCACTTTATCTTGCTTTTCTTTAATTATATAATTAGTATAGTTTATATTATTATTATATCCTGGCTAATTCTCCACGAGCTACCCAATTTCTTTATCTAGCACAGCAATAATGGGCAGCCACCACGACCACGACCATAGCCACACCACCATCAAGGACGACCCTTCCAACATATTTTCTGCATCCTTCAAGGAATCCATCCAAAATTCAGGAAGTTTCATCTCTCCCTATCTTTTGATCTTATGAATTCCTATCTATCTTTGTACATTGAGGGCAATGTACATCTTAAGTGTGGGGGGGTGAATCTTAAAAGTGCCAAACTTTTTGCATTATTCTCAAATCCTGAATTATGCCTTGTCTTAAAGTAAGTTTCTCATATTATGATTAGAATGAAATTTCCTTTGATTTATGATTTTTGTTAATGTGTTTTGGATTAAGTCATTGATAATTGTGCATTGATGATTTATACTTTAAGATACTAGAGAATCAAGCATGATAAGTCTATTTTTCAAAATTAAAAATTTCTCTAGGTTGTCTACCTGAATTTGAATATTACTTTGGAGTTCAAAATTTACAAGAATGACATCAAAATACCCATAATTTTTGTGAGATTTTGAGCCTTATAGAGCATATATTCTTTTTCTTACTCATCTTATCGATTATGAGTGTGTCAACATTGATTTGTTATTCTAGAACTTGCATCGATTATACATGCCGAGACCACACCTTTGATTTGATATACAGAGATGATGAAGGCATCTAGGATTTAATCCACTTACTCCACTAAAAGCCTAACTTCACAATTAACCCCTAGTGAACCCCGTTTAATCCTAACAACCCTTTTTATTGACTCAACCACTAATATTAACCCAAAACCCTTCATTTTTGTTATCACCATTCCTTTTGACTACCCTTATATCGAGATTTGATTTGATCGATTGCCTAATTATTTCGATAGTAAATTCATCATTTATTATGTATTTGTGAATTGTTCAAAAAAAATCAAATCAAAGTATATTCATTATTAGCTCTGTGATCAAGTGAGCTTATACATCTAAATTCCAATTGTTGAAAAAGAAGCTCGTATTAGTAGTGGTATTATTATTACAAGTTTTCAATTGATGTAATTATTTATATTCAGTTCATTATTTCTAGTTAGGTAATTTGTCAATTCAATCTCGATTCTAACCTTCTAATTCAGCCTTTATCCACACCTTTAACCCAAGCCCCTGTAACAACCCAAACCCGGTCCAAACATTACGACCGAATTTGATTTGTTACGGAGAAAAACCTTTTGAACACCATTTTAAAACCAATTTAAGTTTTGTTGAAAACTTCTCGTTTTTGGTTATCTTGCCGAAACTATACTTAGATTTAATTTGGAAATTTAATTGAGTCGGGTTGTTATACAAATTTCAAATGTGCCCGATGGCACGATAAAACCTTTTCGCGTTAATTTTAAGAAAACATGTGATTTTAATTCAATTTTAATAATATAGTTTAAACAAAGTATCCAACATATAAGAAATAACAAAAGTAAAGTTTATGGAGGCCTTATTACAACCAAAATAAAAATAACCCAATAATAAAATAAAATAGCTAAGTTTAAAGTTCAATTTATTCAAGTCCACTGCATGGCCACCTCGAGTCCAACCGGCTCCTCAACCGCCATCTACGAGTCACCTGCAAAATGTTAAAGGAGAAGGTGAGTCACCAAGACTCAGTATGTAACCCTTCCCCCGTTTTAAAAACATTTCCATACACAACATATAACAGTTAATATGCAGAATATTATGTGCCCCAACCTAGCCAACCAAACGCCTTTGTCTACCCCATGTGGTACCAAACCACTGGTGACCGTAGTCACAATGTGTTACCAAAAAAGCGGTGGTGCCAAACCACTTTGACATATAGTCACGATGTGTTACAAAACACTGGTGTCCGTAGACACAAATCGGGTGATGGGGCCAACCCATCGTGTGATACCAAATCACTGGCAGACGATCCCATATCTCAAGTGGGGCCAACCCACGGTGGTGTTAACCACAGGGACGAGTCGCTATGAGGTACCAAACCTCTGGAGGTACCAAACCTCTGGTGACATATAGTCACGAGTGTGTTACCAAAACAACGGTGCTCGTCGTCGCCACGAAATATCACTGCCCCCTCCTCTCATATAACCCACAGTAGGTAAACAGTTATCAACAGATCTCATGCATTTATCACATGTATCAATAAGCCATGCTTCCCAAAAGCATTAAAGTAATCTCATATTAACAGAGACTTACCGGGATCCTCACTTGTACCGTTAAGGTACCAATCCGCATCTACATCAAGCAAATTTACATACAAAATATATTTAACACAAACATTCACTGCTATAAGTGTGTATGTACACACCTGTCACCCTTGGATGTTCTAAATCCCGAAAGAAACGTTGGCCACCTAGATCTACTTGTCCTATATTCGGCCAAATTCATGGGTTAGTCTTAGGGCCTATTCGGCCAAATTAAATCATTAGCAGGGGTTCCTTGTGAACCCGAAATCTTACCTGAATATCTTTGAACCCAAGTCACTATACTCCAAATGGTTTGGCTTCCCTGAAATCGGCAACTATTAGTAGCCTCTTAATAGCCTTCGGCTTTTCTTAATTAGAAGAGTAATTTCCTAATGAGTAGGTACTTACCACTTACTTACCAATTTGATTGACAAAGACGAATGGTTCAGATCCACTGCTTTGAGATCCTGGAGTCTTAGGTGAATCGGCTTCAAAAGAAAGTTTAGCCAACCATTAGAGTATGTCGATTTCTCGCTTTCCTTAAATCCATATAAGAGAAGAGAGAAGAATAGCATTCGGCTATGGCTACTCACCTTTTCCAAATCGATTGACAACAAATAACTTGAAGGGATCTAACCACCTTGATATTCGGCCAAAGCTAAAGAAGTGAATGAAGATTCGGCTAGAGACCTCCAAATCGAGAGAAAGAAGTTTCGGCACAAGAATATGATGTATATTCGGCTAATGGGGTTAAGAGAAGAGAGGATTCAAAGGTAGGTTTCTAGACACGAGAGTTTTGTGAAGAAAGGAAATAAAAGAAGAAGAAGAATGAGAGGGTTTAGTGTTATCGGTTTTGCTCAAGGTTGAAAAGAAGAGGAGAGTTGAACCATGGGAGAGTGCTCAGTAGAAATTAGCAAAATGGTTTACTAAACAAATCCGCCTCCCTTAGGAAGCTTCTTGCCGTCCACTCCCATCCAAGGAGTTCCAAATTCGGCAAACACCTAGTTTTTCTCTAGGCCACCCATTCGAAAATATTTGAATAATTTTGAATACTCAATAATAGTCTCATAATAATCCATCAATTATCCATGAATATCCTCTTATTATCACTATAATTAAACAAATAAAACTCTCATATTATCCTTTAATAATAATATTTAATAAAAGAGTTTGAAGGAGAAAAATTCTCCCACTTGTGCCGTCCAAACATAGTGCAAAAGAAAGGGAATTTTGTGACTCGAACCCGGGATCCCCTTTGCTTGATGTGGCGTCACATGTTAGCTCTTAAGTGGCCTCACTTTGCCACTTATTCCAGGCTCATCTTATGTCCAAATTATCCCCATTTATTCTTATAACCCCCACTTGTTAAGGCTCCCTACCTCAAAGCTTGAAAATAATATTTTTCCCACTACTCGAGCTTACTAAAAATCCATCATTAAGCCTTAACATTCCATAAATAATATCACAGCAGTTCATAATAAGAAAAATAATTAAATTCCAAATAACCCCATATTTGGGATGTTACAGTTCTACCCCCCTTAAAATAAATTTCGTCCTCGAAATTCCTTGATCAAAAGAGATGGGGGTATTGCTGCCGCATCACCTCCTCGAGCTCCCACGTAGCTTCTTCCACTCCGTGGTTTCGCCATATCACTTTCACTAAAGGCACTGCCTTCCTACGTAGAACCTTCACTTCTCGGTCTACAATCTGAACCGGTTCTTCTTCAAAAGATAAATCCGAGTTCACCTCAATCTCTGCTACTGGCACAACGTGCGAAGGATCTGACCGATCTGAGTCTCAAAGATTGATACATGAAATACGTCATGAATCGATTCGATTCTGCAAGCAACTCTAGGCGATAAGCTACCGGTCCTACTAAACTTTACAATCGTATATGGCCCGATGAACCTTGGGCTCAGCTTCTCTTTTCGTCCAAATCTCAACACCTTTTTCCAAGGCGACACTTTCAGAAAGACTTTGTCTCCCACAGCATACTCCATTTCCTTGCGTTTGAGATCGGCATAAGACTTCTGCCTATCTGATGCTTCTTTGAGACGAGACCGAATCACCTTGACTTTGTCTTCAGTCTCTGTTACCAATTCTGGACCCAGAACTTGTCGTTTCCCCAACTCCGTCCAACATGTAGGAGTACGGCATTTTCGTCCATATAGGGCCTCATATGGAGCCATCTGAATACTAAACGATAACTATTGTTATAAGCGAATTCCGCTAATGGTAGGTACTCCTCCCAACTACCACTAAAATCCAAGACACAACCTCTTAACATGTCCTCTAAGATCTGTATCACTCTTTCCGATTGTCCGTCAGATTGTGGATGGAAAGCCGTACTGAAATCTAACCGTGTACCCAAAGCTTGATGCAACGCTTTCCAAAACCTTGACGTGAATCTGGGATCCCTATCTCGAGATAATCGATCTTGGCACACCATGTAACCTCACTATTTCACCCACATACGACCGCTGGCTTCGGAGTGAGTAATCCATTCTCACCGGCATGAAGTGAGCTGATTTAGTCGAGCGATCCACAATTACCCAAACTGCATCCTTCTTGTTGGGCGTAAGGGTAGCCCACTAACGAAATCCATGGTGATCCTCTCCCATTTCCATTGAGGGATCTTTATTGGTTGAAGTAGTCCCGATGGTAACTGGTGTTCAGCCTTAACTGGCTTGGCATGTCGGACACTTCCCTACGAACTCGGTTATCTCACGCTTCAACCCCGCCACGAGTAATCAAGCTGCAAATCTCCATACATTTCTTCGCCCCTCAGATGCATAGCGTATGGGCTGCTATGTGCATCTTGGAGAATTTTCTGCCTTAATTCTGTATCCCTTGGCATACAAGCTCGTCCTTGAAAACAAAGCACTCCATCACTAGACAGACTGTACCCTTCCAAACCACCATCTTGAACTTGTACCCTCTTAGCGCTCAAGCCTTCATCCACTAACTGCTTTTCCTTAATCTCCTCAATCCATGTTGGCTTTACTTGGAGTTCCGCCAAAAGACTCCCATCATCATATAGACTCAACCGAGCGAACATTGCTCTTAAGTCCGTCACAACCTTCCGGCTCAATGCGTCAGCTACCACATTAGCCTTACCCGGATGGTACTCGATTGAACAATCGTAATCCTTTAGTAGTTCAATCCACCGACGCTGTCTCAGATTCAGATCCTTTTGAGTCAGAAGATACCTCAAGCTTTTGTGATCCGTGTAGACTATCGACTTCTCCCCATACGGGTAATGTCTCTATATCTTGAGCGAACGCATCGCCGCTAACTCCAAGTCGTGCGTTGGGTAGTTAACCTCATGCGGTCTTAATCGGCGGGATGCATAGGCTACTACCTTCCCATCCTGCATCAACACACATCCCAAATCGGTGTGAGATGCATCACGATGAGCTCGTGAATAACTTTCTGCTTGGTGTACCAAACCGGAGCTTAGTCAAAATTTTCCTTAGCTTATCAAAGCTTCCTTGCTTGCTTCTCCGTCCATACAAATGGAACACCTTTCCTTAGTAACTTGGTTAATTGCAGTGCTGCTATTAGAGAGAATCCTTCCACGAATCTCTCGATAGTACCTGCTAAACCCGAAAAACTTCGTATTTCAGCCACCGACCTAGGTGGTTTCCACTCCAATCTTTGCTTCAATCTTGCGAGGTCTACTCTAATTCCTTCCGCGAGACCACGTGCCCTAAGAAAGCCACTTCCCTCAACCCAAAATTCGCACTTACCGAATTTGGCATATAATTGCTTCTCCTTAATACCTGCGAACTATCCGTAAATGCTTGTCATGCTCCTCCTCTGTCTTTGAATAAACCAATATGTCGCTCTATGAACACCACGGCGAATTGGTCCAAGTCTTGTTGAAATACCCTATTCATTAAGTCCATAAATGCCGCGGTGCATTGGTCGGCCGAATGGCATCACCAAGAACTCGAAATGCCCATACCGAGTTCGGAATGCCGTCTTGTGAACATCGACCTCCTTCACCCTTAATTGATGATAACTCGACCTAAGGTCAATCTTTGAGAATACCGGCGCACCTTTCGGTTGGTCAAACAAATCATCGATCCGAGGCAACGGGTACTTGTTTTTGATCGTTAACTTGTTTAATCGGCGGTGGTCGATGCACATCCGCATAGAACCGTCCTTCTTCTTGACAAACAACACAGTGCTCCCCACGGAGATATACTTGGTCGAATGAACCCTCTATCCAAGAGCTCCCGAATTTGAGCCTTTAGCTCCACCAATTCCTTTGGTGCCATTCGGTATGGTGTTATAGACACGGTGCCGTTCCAGGTAGCAAGTCTATACTGAATTTGACTTCCGATCCGGAGCGGACCGGAAGTTCTTAAGGGAACACATCAACAAATTCCCCAACCGTTCGGACCTTTTCAACTACTAACCCCTTAGCTTCCAAAGCACAGATTTGAACCAAATACGCCTCACAACCCTTCTTGACCATCTTTTCAGCCTTCAAGGCAGACACCACATTGGATAGGTAATTCCTTCTATCTCCTATCATAACCACTTTATCACCTTGGTAGTCCTTAGAACCATGCGCTTGGCGCGTAATCCAAATTCGCTTGATACTTAACCACCAAACCATTCCAAGGATCAAATCGAACTCCCCAAACGGTAGTTCCATTAGATCAGCTACAAATACTACCCCTTGAAGTTCTAGGGGTATGCCTCTATAAAGTTTGTCTACTATTACAGAGTGACCTAAAGGGCTAACTATAGTCATCTCCCTAGAAGCGGTTTGAGTTTAGGTCCATAGTTCCTACCACACTACTAGCAATGTACGAGTCGTCAAGCCCACATCAATCAATGCAACATAAGGAAAACCAAAAATTAGAAACGTGCGGTTATGACATCCGGTGCGTCACCTTCCTCGCGACACCTCATCTGCGTAAACTAAGCCGGTGCCTAGCCTCTGTGTGTTGCTGAACCTCGCCTTGAGTTCCACGACCTCGGTTAGGACCGTTGTTTCCTTTGCCATTACCACGACCCTCCGTGGTCCCACACTTCTATTCTCGAGTGCGATTACGCCTCTCTGGGGTGATTCTTAGCTAGTTTTCGGGACAATCTCGACACGATGCTCCAATGACCCACACTCAAAACATCCTTTATCACCGGTCCAACAACCTCCCCAATGGGTCTTTCCACAATGTTACACTTGAGTCGGCCTCGATTAGTAGTCGTGGGCCTTGCCGCTTTGACTTGGCCCACTCGGCCTAGCCTTTTTCTCGAGCACTACCGCTTGATCCAAATGACCCCAAATCCTCTCTTCCGATTATTCCTACTATAACTTTGCCTCACGGCCTCCCTTGATCCCTTCGGCTACCTTAGCCTTTTCCACTAAAGATGAGAACTCACGAACTCTTTGTGGGGCAATCGGTAACCTTAAATCATCTCGAGTCCGTCCTCAAAGCGGACACACGCTCATGTTCGATAGCCACGATGCCTCTCGCATACCTACTCGACCCTTAAAAATTCCGCCTCATATTTCGACACGGACTTAGTTCCTTGCACTAATCCCGAGAAAAGCCTTTCTCTGTAGCGTCGTGTAGCTGTGCCCACATACTTCTTCCGATAGGTGGTTACAAATACTCCCAAGTCAAATCATCTATCAGAGCCCCATCTCGAACCGTAAGCCACCACCGATACGCTTCATCCTTTAGAAGCGACATTTGCCCCTTTCGGCTTTTCTTCCTCGGTCGGTCAAGGTCATCCATGATTCTTTCAGTTGACTCTAGCGATGATTCTGCCAGACCGGGTGCCACTCGACACACCTCGGAATACCTCCGCTCCGTTAGATCGGAGTCGCTCGGGAGACGATTTACGAGCTCCCACATTTCCCACCACCCGACCACCATCTCCAAGACTCGCAACACACGACTTGCGATACCGCCTCGCCACCGGTCCGATCCGGCTCTCGGCTCTAAAAAAGTAGGAGGTGGTGGTGGCGATGGTACCTCATTTTCGAACCTTGTCGACTGACGGGTTCGGACACCGTCATCCTACCCTACCACGTCCACGGCGTCCACGTCCTCTAGAACTCATTCTATCTACCGCGCTTTTAATCGATTAAGAAAAATTTTATGCATTAGCATTTGTTCCACTTTCTTAGTCACGAAGAAATTTTATGGATAAGGTTTAATCAGAGATTCTTTCGAGCAACCAATGTTTCAGTTTCCTATCCTAGTTCACACCAAGAAGTTCATGCATCCATTCCTTAATACTTTCCATACCTATTCGCTCATCGGACATTTCTGCCCATTTCTAACCCAGGGGTATTTTCGTCTTTTTCCTACAGGGACATTTTCGTAATTTTCCAGAACCAAAATATTTTGCTGATGATTTTCAAAGCAAGGTTTTTGAATGTCTGTAAAATCATTGAAATTTTTGGGCAAAACCATTGAATTAATATTTTATGGGTCAGGGGCATTTTGGTAATTTTACCCCCTAAGGGCATTTCTGTAATTTTCCACCATCAAGTTTTTCGAGAAATAACGTTGTAAAAATAATGTTCTTGGATTTGAGAAAGTTATTGCACAAGTTTTGAAAACATTAGGGTTTGTTGTTTCATTCTTTTTCGAAAACATGGCTAATTCCCTTTTCGGGTTTTAATCATTATGGTTAGCCTATGACTGAGCCCTCTTGGTCAGGGTGAACCAAAGCTACGCACTGAGCAGGATTCGTGAAGAGGAGGAGGTGGGTCACGTGGACCGCTTAAATACCAAGCTCTCACCGAACCTTTCTAGACATGCGCCTGAGAGGTTACCACACCACTTGAGCCCTCTCGAGTTAGGGTGAACCGGAAGCTACGCACCGGTAGGATACTGCGAAGAGGAGGTGAGTCACGAGGACTGCTTAAATACCGTGCTCTTCCGATCCAATCCTAGACATGCGTGCAGGGGTTTACCACACCCTAGCTCATTGACTAAGTCATAGGTTGGTTTAGTTCCTTAAGTCTTATGCTTCGTTTGTGTTTGAGTAATCTAACCTTAGGGTCCAAGTCCTATAAGTCTATCTACGTTCCATGCTTCCTACCCTTCTACAGAATATAATTCACCAAGAGGTTTAGATGTACTTACCTGGGCGGATTGGTGCCGGAGACTCGGGCCATGCTGCTTAAAAACCAGAAATCATTCCATAAGGCCTACCAAAACATTTTTGGGCCTTGAGCCCCCACAGCCGAGCTTTGAACCGGGCTCTGATACCAATTTTGTAACAACCCAAACCCGGTCCAAACATTACGACCGAATTTGATTTGTTACGGAGAAAAACCTTTTGAACACCATTTTAAAACCAATTTAAGTTTTGTTGAAAACTTCTCATTTTTGGTTATCTTGCCGAAACTATACTTAGATTTAATTTGGAAATTTAATTGAGTCGGGTTGTTATACAAATTTCAAATGTGCCCGATGGCACGATAAAACCTTTTCGCGTTAATTTTAAGAAAACATGTGATTTTAATTCAATTTTAATAATATAGTTTAAACAAAGTATCCAACATATAAGAAATAACAAAAGTAAAGTTTATGGAGGCCTTATTACAACCAAAATAAAAATAACCCAATAATAAAATAAAATAGCTAAGTTTAAAGTTCAATTTATTCAAGTCCACCGCATGGCCACCTCGAGTCCAACCGGCTCCTCAACCGCCATCTACGAGTCACCATAAAATGTTAAAGGAGAAGGTGAGTCACCAAGACTCGATATGTAACCCTTCCCCGTTTTAAAAACATTTCCATACACAACATATAACGATTAATATGCGAGAATATTATGTGCCCCAACCTAGCCAACCAAACGCCTTTGTCTACCCCATGTGGTACCAAACCACTTTGGTGACCGTAGTCACAATGTGTTACCAAAAAGCGGGTGGTGCCAAACCACTGGTGACATATAGTCACGATGTGTTACCAAAACACTGGTGTCCGTAGACACAAATCGGGTGATGGGGCCAACCCATCGTGTGATACCAAATCACTGGCAGACGATCCCATATCTCAAGTGGGGCCAACCCACGGTGGTGTTAACCACAGGGACGAGTCGCTATGAGGTACCAAACCTCTGGAGGTACCAAACCTCTGGTGACATATAGTCACAGTGTGTTACCAAAACACTGGTGCTCGTCAGCACGAAATATCACTGCCCCCTCCTCTCATATAACCCACAGTAGATAAACAGTTATCAACAGATCTCATGCATTTATCACATGTATCAATAAGCCATGCTTCCCAAAAGCATTAAAGTAATCTCATATTAACAGAGACTTACCGGGATCCTCACTTGTACCGTTAAGGTACCAATCCGCATCTACATCAAGCAAATTTACATACAAAATATATTTAACACAAACATTAACTGCTATAAGTGTGTATGTACACACCTGTCACCCTTGGATGTTCTAAATCCCGAAAAGAAACGTTGGCCACCCTAGATCTACTTGTCCTATATTCGGCCAAATTCATGGGTTAGTCTTAGGGCCTATTCGGCCAAATTAAATCATTAGCAGGGGTTCCTTGTGAACCCGAAATCTTACCTGAATATCTTTGAACCCAAGTCACTATACTCCAAATGGTTTGGCTTCCCTGAAATCGGCAACTATTAGTAGCCTCTTAATAGCCTTCGGCTTTTCTTAATTAGAAGAGTAATTTCCTAATGAGTAGGTACTTACCACTTACTTACCAATTTGATTGACAAAGACGAATGGTTCGGATCCACCGCTTGAGATCCTGAGTCTTAGGTGAATCGGCTTCAAAAGAAAGTTTAGCCAACCATTAGAGTATGTCGAATTTCTCGCTTTCCTTAAATCCATATAAGAGAAGAGAGAAGAATAGCATTCGGCTATGGCTACTCACCTTTTCCAAATCGACTGACAACAAATAACTTGAAGGGATCTAACCACCTTGATATTCGGCCAAAGCTAAAGAAGTGAACAGAAGATTCGGCTAGAGACCTCCAAATCAGAGAAAGAAGTTTCGGCACAAGAATATGATGTATATTCGGCTAATGGGGTTAAGAGAAGAGAGGATTCAGCAGGGGTAGGTTTCGACGAGAGTTTTGTGAAGAAAGGAAATAAAAGAAGAAGAAGAATGAGAGGGTTTAGTGTTATCGGTTTTGCTCAAGGTTGAAAAGAAGAGGAGAGTTGAACCATGGGAGAGTGCTCAGCCGAAATTAGCAAAATGGTTTACTAAACAAATTCGGCCTCCCTTAGGAAGCTTCTTGCCGTCCACTCCCATCCAAGGAGTTCCAAATTCGGCAAACACCTAGTTTTTCTCTAGGCCACCCATTCGAAAATATTTGAATAATTTTGAATACTCAATAATAGTCTCATAATAATCCATCAATTATCCATGAATATCCTCTTATTATCACTATAATTAAACAAATAAAACTCTCATATTATCCTTTAATAATAATATTTAATAAAAGAGTTTGAAGGGAGAAAAATTCTCCCACTTGTGCCGATCCAAACATAGTGCAAAAAGAAAGGGAATTTTGTGACTCGAACCCGGGATCCCCTTGCTTGATGTGGCGTCACATGTTAGCTCTTAAGTGGCCTCACTTTGCCACTTATTCCAGGCTCATCTTATGTCCAAATTATCCCCATTTATTCTTATAACCCCACTTGTTAAGGCTCCCTACCTCAAAGCTTGAAAATAATATTTTTCCCACTACTCGAGCTTACTAAAAATCCATCATTAAGCCTTAACATTCCATAAATAATATCACAAAGATTCATAATAAGAAAAATAATTAAATTCCAAATAACCCCATATTTGGGATGTTACAGCCCCGTTACAACCCTGTTAAAGACCTTTTGATTTGTGTATCATCTCATTTTACAGTGGTGGAGATTTGATTTTCATGCAAGCCTATGGGATTAACTCTTCATGTTTGACTTTTGAGTGCTTTTTCTTGAACCTTAAACACCTCGAGTGATTTGAGAGAATCTTTAGTGAGGATGTCAATCCTTATCAATTTTGAATCAGAGGTAACTATTTAGATGAGGGGAAACACCTAGGTTTTGTGCTACAAAGGTATGACTTAGATTGTTTGAATCTTTAGGACCCTTTGAGTTGAATCATCCATGTATAAATTATCTTTGAATTATGATGAAACACTATTGATAAATATTATGAATTGAGGGAAGTTTGTTTTAATTATGAGTTGAGAATTTTGCTTGAGGACAAGCAAAAGCTTAAGTGTGGGGGTATTTGATAAACCGTAAAAGTAACATATTTTAAGCCCACATTTAGCATGCTTTTGGATGAATTATCCCTTATTTTATGTCATCTGGTGCTCTTAATCCTTTGTTTTCATGTTTTATACTCAGGGAAGCACCGGAGGATGAAAAAAACAAGAAACGGGCTTAAAATGGGCCAAATGGGCCACATCACGAAACCGACAAAGCATGGGCCCAAGACCACATGGCCGTGCCTCATCAATGGACTCCACACGGCCTACCCACGATTTACACGGGCGTGTGCCATGGCCGTGCCCTTGCCGTGCCCTTGCCATGGCAGATTTGTGGAGGTTTACTTGATGATAGCCAGTTGATCCATCTCAAGAGGCCAGAATCATACTCAAGACGGAGGATCTCTCCTTCAATTCCTTTAGGGGATTTTAGGGATATCTTATGTTTTGTTTTATCTTTTCTTCTGAGATGTTTTCTTTTATTGTTATGAACTAAACCCTCAGATACCTGAGGAGGATGAAACCTAAGATGAATCTTGTTATCGTTTGCTGAACTATATGATAAATACTTGATTTGTTCTTAATTATGTGCTCCTAATTCTTGTGTTGATATTTTTGGGATATTAATTCAATTTTGATGTGCTTTAAGTGGTGGAGCAAAAGTACCTGCCTAAGAGTAGATCTAGCATAGTTAAGCAGAGTTGATCATACTCCTAGAGATAGGGTGACGAGATTTTGTCGGATTAGGGTGAAACCTAATATGGGAGTCCATAGATCGAGTTAATACAATTCTAGGGGTTTTAATTAGAAAGAGATTTCAATTAATCAACCTAGGGTTAGACGTTATTCGCTTCAAGAGAGGGTCTAATATACATTAGGGAATCCTACGGATCAAGTCAAGTAAATAAATCATCTGGTTTAGAGTTAGATAACAAGTGAAGTCTAGGTAGATTCTTCCTTGGGTATCATCTTAATCAATTGGTTTTTCCCACAAGTATTTCCCCAAATTCATTCTTCTTTGTATTAGAGTCTTTAGTTTAATAATTAGTTAATTTAGATTTAACAACAAATTCCCTTTATTTCAGGCTAGATAATAAAAAGAAAGTTAGTATTAGTACTTTTAGTTCCTTTGGGTTCGACATTCTGGTCTTGCCTTATCTATACTACTGTTCGATAGGTGCGCTTGCCTCAAATCGTTGTCATAGTTAGTTTCCTGGTTCGATCATTCTCATTATAAATTTTAAGACTTTGACATCGCAAAACACAACGATCAGTGGGTAAAAGACTGACTTAGACTATGAGTTGACTAATTTGACTGTGGTGGTATGACTGATATGCTTTTATTACATGTTTAAATGATTGTTACTGAGCATGGCCATTTTGCATACACGTGTAATGATTGAGCATGACATACACGACATTTGCATTTCATTGGGACATTGATACGGAGGAAGTTATGATAGGGTCGCACGGGTCGCATGACGACTGTGGATCCAGTATTGATCTGTTGAGGTCGCACGGGTCGCTTGATGAATGTGGACCAACGGACGGCTTAAAGATGCGTAATCTGATTATGGCTCTGTGCCATCCTAAATATGGCTCTGTGCCATCTTGATTATGGCTTTGTGCCAATCGTATTTACCCGTGGCTATGTGCCTAACATATATATCGATGACTCTGTGTCGATCATATTTACCCAAGGCTGTGTGCCAATTATATTACCGTCGCTGATGGCTATGTGCCAAACATAATACAGTTACTGATGGCTTTGTGCCAATTATAATACCGCTCATCAAGGCTTAGAGTCAGATACATATACTAGCGACTTTGCTTTGCGATTTCGATTAGGGCATAATGTGTTCTAACATTGGTGTCTTTGGCGGGTGGGTCGATTTTATCCCCACGTAAGTGTAGGGTTGGTACGGGTGGTGTGTTGGCTGGATCGGGGTGGGATGCATCCTCATACTGTGCATATTTGTTTATGAGATCTGACTCTATACTGGGCTTAGGCCACTGGTTCTGTATTGATTTGGGCTAGGCCCAATTGGTGTTGTTATGGGCTGTGACCCAACTGATGTTGTAGTGGGCTTTGGCCCACGTATGCTTTGAACTGAACTGTATTGTTTCTGTTAAAAGGGCTTTGGCCCAGACTGTTTTAGTTTCTATATACTGACTGTCACAAAGAAAGTGGATTACACACTGATTTTTCGTAAACTAACCCCGTTTTTAACTGTGCAGGTAATCCCCAGCCTTAGACGGATCGAAGCTGCGAGGGACTCAGAGAAGACCACACACTGCTTATGGGTTCCGTTTTGATTATTTACATTCAAGTATTTTGATTTGGGTTGTAATAAGGCCTCTCTATGTTTAACTTATTACCTGTGATATTTATTTATGATGTTTTATAACTGCTAAAAGTGGAATACGATTTCCAAAACGATAACTGTCTTCAAAACACTACGTTTCTGCAACATTTTTAAAATGCTTCTGCAACTCAATTTTTAAACATCACATTTTCATAAATTGTTTATTTTAAATATGCTTTCGCAACTGATAAGGTTTTAAAAGTATTTACGTTTTCAAGTGGATAACAATTGCCTAAGTTTTTTGAGTTTTGACAAAGAGGCTTTAACTCTCAAACAAGTTTTAACAACAATTAATATGGTTTCGAAAAACACTTCTGTGTGACACGCCAGATTCGGGCCTAACTTCTAGGCCGGGTTTGGGGTGTTACATTTAGTGGTATCAGAGCTAGGTTTGCAAAACTCGGCTGTGGAATGGGTTTTAAAATTGGATTTCCGAAAGAATTGTTTCAAAAGGGTTTGAAAAGATTTAAAGGAATCAAAATGTTTTTCTGAATATTTTCTAGAAAGTGTGGTTTATCGAGTCTCCGGCATCGAATCCGTAAGTGTTCTGTTAGACAGTATTTAAAGTTAGATTTTGTATTTATTCAGTGTATGTTCTGGAAATCAGATTTATTTTTTAAGCTAGCAACAGTACTGTGATGGATTCTGAAGGCAAGCAAGGTCGTGAGGAGTTGCCTGTCTCTCCGGAACATAAGATGGTTCAAGAGACGGTAGTCGAGGTAAGTCTGCCAACTTCGGGTAGAGATAACTCAGAGCTTGGTACGGAGGCACTGACCCGGTTGGTAAGGGAAGTGCTAGAAGAAGTGTTTGAGGCAGGAGTTAAGGCGTATGGTGAAACACTTCAGACTAGGTGCTTGGAGTGCAGCAGGAAGAGGGACCACAGTCCTCTAAAGTAGGAGCCTTGTTCTGTGAAACGCATTAAGACGCGTCCGAACTTTCCGGCTTGCGAGCATTGCAAAAGGCATCATCTGGGTGAATGCTGGAGGAAGTCAGGAGCGTCTCTTAGATGCGGGTCTAAGGAGCATCGGGTTCGGGATTGCACAGTCCCTTTTAAGTCAGGTGTGTTTTGTTTGGATGTGATGTTTGAATATAGAAATTGTATGCATGTGTGATAAATATATGTTCGCTTCTGTGGTTGGATGTTTGGTTGTGTGTAAGAGGTTTCAAGAGTAAGTTAAAAGTGTATTAGCGCTATTGGAATCAGAGTGCGCAGCGGTAGCGTAGGGGTGTAGTTGTTACACATCTATCCTGTTACTAGGAAATTTCGGGGACGAAATTTCTTTAAGGGAGGTAAAGTTGTAACGCCCCGAATTTGGGCCTAGAAGTATTGGGCCTTGAGTATGGGTCCGTAAGGAGGCTGTAAATAGGTATTTAATTGTGCAAGGAAATGACACAATTAAATGTCTACTCAAATGGTTAAGGGTCCTGAGAAGTATTGGAAAAGTCTTGGGTTCAAACCTGAGCTCTAGCAAAAAAATTGGTTTTAGGTGAATAAAACCCTGGGAGTAAGTAAGCAGGCTTTAAGAATAAATTGTGGAAAAAAAATGACACAAAGAGAGCTGTGGTCGAGTGGTTGTGGCGTCATTAAGGTGGCAGGGGAGCCTGAGTTCGAAACCCCTTGCGTGCGAAATGTGACTATTTTTCTAATTTGGGACGATTTTGGAGGATTGATGGAGGGATCCCACATCGGGAAGCTAGCATGGGAGTAGGCGAGAAGCTGGCTTTAAATAGGGCGATCTATGAGGAGAGTAAGCATACCTTGGTTGGCGTTTGGGCATAGGAGTGTTCGGAGCACGGATTAACTCCAGATTCCTATCAGGTGTGTATTTCGCACTACTCTAGCTGTAGAGCGGCAAATCTTTGAAATGCCAACCTGCGGTGATGGTAGCCACACGCGGCGTGCGGCGCGCGTGTGGGAGCTTCGACGCGATAGTTGAGGCCATCATGAGTGTTCTTGTGGGTTTAGGCTATTTGGGCCACGATGGGCCGAAAGGGTCCATGTGGGGCCAATAGGCTCGTGGGCCCAATCGGATAAGTTGTATGATTGTGTAGTAAATATTGGACTGGACTATGTGAATCTTATATCTGTGGCTAGATTTGGGCTAAATGCGCCACACGAGCGTCTGGGCCCATTTGGGCCGAGAATGGGCCTTAGGCCCATTCGCATCGTTATCTCTATTTAGAATACTTTGATTTGCAAAATTATCGAAATACCCCCGGTTTGCAAAATTACCGAAATACTCCTGTAGGGTAGAATTACCAAAATAACCCTGTAGGGTAGAATTATTGAAATACCCCTGAAGGGTAGGATTACCGAAATACCCTTATAGGGTAAAATGACTATTTTACCCTTATGGGTAAAAGACTGACTTAGACTATGAGTTGACTAATTTGACTGTGGTGGTATTACTGATATGCTTTTATTACATGTTTAAATGATTGTTACTGAGCATGGCCATTTTGCATACTCGTGTAATGATTGAGCATGACATACACGACATTTGCATGGGGTTGGGACATTGATACGGAGGAAGTTCTGATAGGGTCGCACGGGTCGCATGACGACTGTGGATCCAGAATTGATCTGTTGAGGTCGCACGGGTCGCATGACGACTATGGACCAACGGAAGGCTTAAAGCCGCGTAATCTGATTATGGCTCTGTGCCATCTTGATTATGGCTTTGTGCCAATCGTATTTACCCGTGGCTATGTAACACCCCAAACCCGGCCCAATTGGTACGACCGGATCTGGTATGTCACTAAGAAAATTTTGGAAGAACATGTCGTATTTTTCCGAAAAGCCCATATATATTTCATATAGAATATGCCTTTGTAAAATAAAACCAAACTTAATTACATGCCTTAGTTTAATTAGTTATATAAAAAAAAATTAAATAACTAAAAGTAATTAAAGCCCAAAAGTAAAACAAAATATACACTAGTGGCCCATGGCCTTATTACAACGAAATTTTAAAATCCACCAAATAAAAATATAAAATAATGACTTGAGTCTTTTTGCTAAATCCACATATTCTTCTGCATGGCCACCTTGCACTACCTCTCGGCCGGTCCAAAGTACTAGGTATCACACGAAATGTTAATTAAAAGGGTGAGTCGCGAGACTCAGTGTGCAACCCTCATGCACCGCTAGATTTTGGGCCTTAAGCCCGTTAAACAAAGTAAACAGTTTAATACTCATAATAGAAATTAATAACAAATAATATGCAAGGCCCAACCCGTTTGCCTAGGTTTCCATCCGCTACACGCCCCCGTACTCAACCGTACACACCATTGCGGATTTCTACAATCGACCCACACCGCTACACACCATGATGGCGGTCATGCTCGCTCATCCACATATGATGGCCAAGCCCTTATAACATATAATGGCCGAAGCCCGTATAACATTTAATGGCCGGCTTCAGTATAACGATTCACGGCGCATTAGCCGCTACATCGAATCACGGTAAAACCGCTACACATATAACGTATAACTTCCTCCTTTCATCAACCCAACCCATGCAATCACATACAAGCATTTTACTTATAACATATAAACAGATTACTTACTAACCTGGTGAACCGCTTTTACCCTCCTTGGGCTTTCATCAATAAATCGAGATGTCGGCAATTATCAAAACATATAAATCTTATTATCATGCATTTTATGATTAGATCTAGATGGTGGGGAAGTATTACACACCTGATATCGCGAAATCCAATATTCTTAGTCGATGTCCTTACTATCCGAATCTATTATCCTCAATGTAAAGCCTTGCTCAAAAGCCAGAAAAACACACAAAGATTTAGCCCCTTCAACAATCGGCCAAGGTTAATAAATCCCAAATTACACGTTAAAACTAATAGATCCCTTACCTTGAAATCCCGAAAGTAGCACAATTCTATAACTTAGAGATCTATGCGATTGACTCCACTAAAGTTCCCTTCAGATTTCGGCACAAGTAGGCACCATAGGAGTAATTCGGCAATCACAGGAGATGAGATCTAGGGATTTCGGCTTTGAGGAAAATCCCGGAAAAAGTATGAACAAGAGAAGGCTGATGTGTCTTTGGCTTTTAAAATACTTGAGTGAAGAGTTTCGGTTTACGACGATAAAGAGAAGAAGAAAAGAAAACAAGGAAGAGACATGAAGATTTCGGCTAGGAAGAAAAAGAATGGAAAGAGTTTGACTTTTGAATCAAAGTGAAGATGAGGGAATAGGCTTAGAGATTTCGGCTTTTGTAGAGAATGAAGAAGAAGAAATTGTAGAGGGAAAGGCTAAGAATTTTGGCACAAAGAATGAAGAGGAAATTAGGGTTTAAATGCCAGAATCAATGAGATATCCCCCCCTATTTATAGAAATTTCGGCACTTACCTAACCTTGCAGATAAATCCTATCTTTTCTCCTTTATCTTAATCTACTAGCTCATCTAAAAGAGACTTAATTATCTCTAACTCCTCCCTCCTTTATCAGCATATTATCAACATATTTTAATCATTAAAATCCCTAAATTTTAGCCTTTATCTGCTTATTATCCACATATTTTAAACATTAAAACCCCTAAATTTTAGCCTTGTTGTCATCCACTCCACCTAATCCTAATGCCCAAAATTTAGCTAACTTAAATTAAAGAATTGGGCTCCATGAAACTTAAATTTGGGCCCCTTACTCCCTTGTGTGGCGTCACCTCCTAAAATTGGGCCACAAGCCCACTTTGGTATTTTAAACATAGATACTACCTTTTAAACCCTATAATGCCTAAACATATAATTTTAATCAAGGCCTCTACCTAAGCTTGAGCCCAATTTGGACCCCTAACACTTAAATTAACACATTAAACATATCCACCCATTAAACGCATAGGCCCAAAAATTCAGGATCTTACAGTTCTACCCCCCTTAAAGAAATTTCATCCTCAAAATTTCCAACTAACTATTAATCGTACTACCCAAGTCTCACCACTATGCTTTCGCTGCGCACTCTAATTCTAAAGTCAAAATAAACACTTAGTATACTATGGTAGGGTACGCACCGGTATTCGCATCTAAAGCGTCCTCGTCCCCTTGTACTCATGCTATCGGTTCGTGTTTATCTGATTAAAAATTTTATGAATTATTGGTTTTCTTCCACTGATTATCCACGAACAGTCTTATGATTAGTAGTTTTAAGAGTAGTTCTTTCGAATTCGCAATTCGATCTCAAGTTCACCTTTCCTAGTTCTAAGAACTACATACATTCAACCATCAACATACAGACAACATCCATGCACCCACATTCAACACATAGGGGTATTTTCGTTATTCCACTACCCATGGGTATTTTTCGTAATTTTATCCTACAGGGGTATTTTTGGAAAATTAGGGGTATCTTGGTAATTTTACAAACAGGGGTATTTTAGTAATCTTACAATATAAGGGTAATTTAGTAATTTTACAATATAAGGGTATTTTAGTAATTTTCCAATATAAGGGTATTTTAGTAATTTTCCAATATAAGGGTATTCTAGTAATTTTGCAACCCGGGGGTATTTCGGTAATTTTGACATACAGGGGTATTTCGGTAATTCTGACATCCAGGGGTTTTTCGATCATTTCGCACATCAGGGTACTTTGGTCATTTTACAAATTAGAGATATTTTGGGAAATTTTACAAATCAAAGGTATTTTCAAAGGAAAATTTTACAAAACTAAGAAGTTTTTTTTTTTTGAACAGGGGTGTCTTGGAGAATTTGATTTCAGGGGAACAATAATAGTGTTCAGGTGTTTATGGGTTTGTTGTCGTGTGTTGTGTGAGTTTTTCTTTGCTAAGGAAAATTTCGTTGACTTTGTAAATCGGGGTGTATTTGCAAATCATGAGTATCTTTGTATTTGTTTTCGAAGTAAGGGTGTTTTAGCAATTTGTAAAAATAAGATGGCTGGTCCCTTCCGGGTTTTAATTATAAGGTTTAGCCTGTCAACAAGTCCTCATGATTAGGGTGAACAGTCACTATGCACCAGGTAGGATTCCAGCGAAGAGGAGGTGAGTCACTATGACTACTTAAATACCAGGCTCTTCCGGATCCAATCCCAGACATGCGTATGTCTGTTACCACACCCTAGTCTTGCGGCTCGTTCACGGGTTTGTTTAGTGAAGTTAAGTCTTATGAGATTTTAAGAGTTGTTTTAGCTAGGCCTAAAGTCCATCAAGTTCTAATCTAACTAATCTACGTCCCATAAAGCCCATCAAGCCCACATATATTATATCACACAATGGTTCAGAATACTTACCGCGGACTTGGTAGGAGAGGCGGAGTGCCATCTTTGAGCTAACAGACTGTTATCATTTAAAAACATTCATGTTTTAAAAACCCTTTTTTTTCGAAAATGTTTTGAACCCAAAACCCAAAGCCGAGTTTTGAACCGGGCTCTGATACTAATTTGTAACACCCCAAACCCGGCCCAATTGGTACGACCGGATCTGGTATGTCACTAAGAAAATTTTGGAAGAACATGTCGTATTTTTCCGAAAAGCCCATATATATTTCATATAGAATATGCCTTCGTAAAATAAAACCAAACTTAATTACATGCCTTAGTTTAATTAGTAATATAAAAAAAATTAAATAACTAAAAGTAATTAAAGCCCAAAAGTAAAACAAAATATACACTAGTGGCCCATGGCCTTATTACAACGAAATTTTAAAATCCACCAAATAAAAATATAAAATAATGACTTGAGTCTTTTTGCTAAATCCACATATTCTTCTGCATGGCCACCTTGCGTACCTCTCTGGCCCGGTCCGAAGTACTAGGTATCACCTGAAATGTTAATTAAAAGGGTGAGTCGCGAGACTCAGTGTGCAACCCTCATGCACCACTAGATTTTGGGCCTTAAGCCCGTTAAACAAAGTAAACAGTTTAATACTCATAATAGAAATTAATAACAAATAATATGCAAGGCCCAACCCATTTGCCTAGGTTTCCATCCGCTACACGCCCCCGTACCAACCGTACACACCATTGGGGATTTCTACAATCGACCCACACCGCTACACACCATGATGGCAGTCATGCTGCTCATCCACATATGATGGCCGAAGCCCTTATAACATATAATGGCCGAAGCCCGTATAACATTTAATGGTCGAAGCCCGTATAACAGTTCACGGCATTAGCCGCTACATCAGATCACGGTAAAACCGCTACACATATAACGTATAACTTCCTCCTTTCATCAACCCAACCCATGCAATCACATACAAGCATTTTACTTATAACATATAAACAGATTACTTACTAACCTGGTGAACCGCTTTTACCCTCCTTGGGCTTTCATCAATAAATCGAGATGTTGGCAATTATCAAAACATATAAATCTTATGATCATGCATTTTATGATTAGATCTAGATGGTGGGGAAGTATTACACACCTGATATCGCGAAATCCAATTTTCTTAGTCGATGTCCTTGCTATCCGGATCTATTATCCTCAATGTAAAGCCTTGCTCAAAAGCCAGAAAAACACACAAAGATTTAGCCCCTTCAACAATCGGCCAAGGTTAATAAATCCCAAATTACACGTTAAAACTAATAGATCCCTTACCTTGAAATCCCAAAAGTAACACGATTCTATAACTTAGAGATCTATGCGATTGACTCCACTAAAGTTCCTTTCAGATTTCGGCACAAGTAGGCACCACAGGAGTAATTCAGCAATCACAGGAGATGAGATCTAGGGATTTCGGCTTTTAGGAAAATCTCAAAAAAAGCATGAACAAGAGAAGGCTGATGTGTCTTTGGCTTTTAAAATACTTGAGTGAAGAGTTTCGGTTTCTGACAGTAAAAGAGAAGAAGAAAAGAAAACAAGGAAAAGACATGAATATTTCGGTTAGGAAGAAAAAGAATGGAAAGAGTTTCGGCTTTTGAATCAAAGTGAAGATGAGGGAATAGGCTTAGAGATTTCGGCTTTTGCAGAGAATGAAGAAGAAGAAATTGTAGAGGGAAAGGCTAAGAATTTTGGCACAAAGAATGAAGAGGAAATTAGGGTTTAAATGCCGAATCAATGAGATATCCCCCCTATTTATAGAAATTTCGGCACTTACCTAACCTTGCAGATAAATCCTATCTTTTCTCCTTTATCTTAATCTACTAGCTCATCTAAAAGAGACTTAATTATCTCTAACTCCTCCCTCCTTTATCAGCATATTATCCACATATTTTAATCATTAAAATCCCTAAATTTTAGCCTTTATCTGCTTATTATCCACATAAAATAAATTCCTAAATAATAGCCTTTATCCGCTTATTATCCACATATTTTAAACATTAAAACCCCTAAATTTTAGCCTTGTTGCCATCCACTCCACCTAATCCTAATGCCCAAAATTTAGCTAACTTAAATTAAAGAATTGGGCTCCATGAAACTTAAATTTGGGCCCCTTACTCCCTTGTGTGGCGTCACCTCCTAAAATTGGGCCACAAGCCCACTTTGGTATTTTAAACATAGATACTACCTTTTAAACCCTATAATGCCTAAACAGATAATTTTAATCAAGGCCTCTACCTAAGCCTGAGCCCAATTTGGACCCCTAACACTTAAATTAACACATTAAACATATCCACCCATTAAACGCATAGGCCCAAAAATTCAGGATGTTACAGGCTATGTGCCTAACATATATATCGATGGCTCTGTGTTGATCATATTTACCCAAGGCTGTGTGCCGATTATATTACCGTCGCTGATGGCTATGTGCCAAACATAATACAGTTACTGATGGCTTTGTGCCAGTTATAATACCGCAACTGAAGGCTTAGAGCCATATACATATACTAGCAGCTTTGCTGTGATTTTGGTTAGGGCCGCAACCG
The DNA here is from genome assembly GCA_025698515.1 of Gossypium sturtianum. Lineage (NCBI taxonomy): Eukaryota > Viridiplantae > Streptophyta > Magnoliopsida > Malvales > Malvaceae > Gossypium > Gossypium sturtianum. Next base: position 73,111,383 of record CM046952.1, read on the forward strand.
GTTCTAACATTGGTGTGCTGGCTGGGTGGGTCGATTTTATCCCCACGTAAGTGTAGGGTTGGTACGGGTGGTGTGTTGGCTGGATCGGGGTGGGATGCATCCTCATATTGCGCATATTTGTTTATGAGATCTGACTCTGTACTGGGCTTAGGCCACTGGTTCTGTATTGGTTTGGGCTTGACCCATGTTATACATTTGTGTATTTTGATGTCTAATAGTAGAAAATGAATGTTTGGTGTTAGATAAACAACTTTTATTAAGTGATTTTTGATGAAAATGCTTAAAAGGGCATATTTGTAAAAGTTATAAAAATATGTAGTAAATGTGTGTTTTAATGGAAATTGGGGGCTGTTATAGTTATAAAAATTGTTCGGCTAGGCTTGTACATTAAAGAAATTGAACACGTTTCATTTTACGAGCCTAGGGACCAAAATGTAAATATGTCAATGTTTAGGGGCAAAAATGTAATTTTTCCATAATAAGATTTTTGGACTGAATTGAATAATGTGAATAATAAATGAGTTAAATTTTCTATTATAGATCAAGAGAAATGAGGTTTGGACCTGGATCAGGGGAAAAACAAAGTATTTGACAATTAGGTCCCATTTCTACTATTTTTGTACTGAGGTAAGTTCGTATGTAAATAATGTATTGTTATTTATGCTTTAATTGCTTTAATATTGTATGAATTGTGACTTACTCTTCGAACATAATCGAAAAAGTTCAACAAGCGAGAAATCCCGGTTGAACCTTAGGAATAGTTAAGATACGAATGTCATGACATTAGGGTTATTTGAGATTTCGTGTAAGACCATATCTGGGATATGGCATCGATATGAGATTTCGTGTAAGACCATAGCTGGGCTATTGGCATCAATAAGAGATCCCATGTAAGACCATATCTAGGATATGGCATTTGTATAGTATTGTGTGTGCGAGATTCCCGAGTACCCTTTAGTATTCCAAGTGGTTCAACGGGAAATTCAACGAGTATGTCAAAGTTATGAATGTTTATGATTATGTTGCGAATTGGTACAGGTACATACATAAAACTCATTTACTAATGAGCTCGATATGTGATGATTCCCTCGGTAAGGTTATGAATGAGTAAGTTATGATTAGAAGACCTAAATACTATTTAGGCCAAGTTTATCATGTTATTTGTATGTTACATGTGTGATTATAATGCTTATTATTTGCATAGGAACTTACTAAGAAATATAGCTTACTCCCCCTTCTTTTCTCTTGTCTTATAGTGTCACCAAGCCAGCTCGGGGATCGAAAACTGTCGGAGATCCACTCACACTATCAACTTAATATTTTGGGTACCATTGATTTTGATATTTTGAGTTATAGCATGTATAGGGACTTGGTCATTTTGTTATGTATCATAATTGATTTAGCCAAATGTGTTGGCTTATGTTGGTTGATAATTCATTTTGTAAATGGCCATTGAAATTGGATACTATTGGTATAAGTATATATATATATATGCATATGATGATGCTTATCATGGATGTGGGAAATTACATGATTTAAGTTAAGATATATGTGATGTTTGTGTATGATAAATGATAGCATGTGAATGATGTATTGATATCTTGTTTGTGGATGATTTGGTTGTATGTATATGCTTGGATTGGTGTTGCTTGTTGTTGTGTAGGTTGGTGCAAGTAAGGGTGGAAAAATGGCTTGGTAAATAGCCTTATTTTTGTCCACACGAGTAGACACACGGGTGTGTGTCTAGGCCGTGTACGACACACGTTCTACCCCACGAGCATGTTTTTCAGCCGTGTGTCCCCTGCACCTTAATTGTTTCAAAACAGAATGCTCAGTATTGAGCACACGGGTAGAGACACGGGCGTGTGTCTCAGCCGTGGACGGCACGGCCTCAAACACGGGCGTGTGCCCTGGCCGAGTGAAGTCTGCACCTATTTTATGAAAAATCATAAAAATTAAATCGACCACACGGCCTAGCACACGGGCGTGTGGCACAGCCGTGTGGCACAAGTCAGAGAGCTCCCTATTTTGAACACAGTCTGAAGTACGGATGTGTCCCAGGGTCACACGGGCGTGTCCCTTAGACCACACGGGCGTATGAGCCCTGCTTTTAGCAAAAAAATTTTAAGTGTTGTAAAATTTTCTAAAGTTCTCGATTTAGTCCCAAACCCCCTCTAAAGCATGTTTTGGGCCTCGTAGGCTCGTTTTAGGGACGACATGAATGCATGTGAAAAGTTTTAAATTTTGATGGAAATTACGTCTCGATTTTGTATGTTTGCTTGTGTTTAAGTTCGATAGTGCCTCGTACCATGTTCCAGCGTCGAATACGAGTAAGGAGTGTTATATTTGATGCAAGAGAGAAAAGTTATAGCTTATGCTTCCCGATAATTGAAATCGCATGAAAAGAACTATCCGACGCACGACTTAGAGTTGGCTACAATTGTGTTTGCATTAAAAATTTGGCGACACTATTTATACGGTGAAAAATGCCACATTTATACAGATCACAAAAGCTTAAAATATCTGATGTCATAGAAAGATTTGAATCTATGACAACGAAGATGGCTTGAGTTATTGAAAGATTATGAATTTGTGATTGATTATCACCCGAGAAAAGCTAATGTTGTTACTGATGCCCTGAGCTGAAAATCTTTGTTTGCATTACGAGCAATGAATACCCAGTTGATGATTTGTGATGATGGGTCTATTTTAGCTGAATTAAAAGCTAAACCGGTATTTCTCCAACAAATCTGTGAAGCTCAGAAAGATGACCGTGAATTTTAAGTTAAACGGACTCAATGTAAGACTATCCCTAATTCAGAGTTTCAGATCAGAGCCGATGATTGTTTAAGATTCAGAAATAGAATTTGCATACCGAGAAATTCAGAACTCGTTCTGAAGATTTTGCACAAAGCGCATAATAGTTGTTTGTCTGTTCATCCGGGGAGTACCAAAATGTACAACGATTTGAAACAGTTTTATTGGTGGCAAGGCATGAAATGAGCAATCTCAGAGATTATTTCTAAATATTTAATTTGTCAGCAAATCAAAGCTGAACATCAAGTACCATCAGGTTTACTGCAGCCTGTGATGATTCCCGAGTGGAAATGGTATAGAATTACAATAGATTTTGTGTCGGGATTGCCCTTAACTCCGAAAAAGAAAGATACTATCTGGGTTGTCGTTGATCGACTAACAAAATCTGCTCATTTCATACCGGTACGTATAGATTACTCACTTGATAAGCTAACTGAATTGTACATTTATGAGATTGTTTGATTGCACGGGGTACCACTATCTATTATTTTTTATAGAGATCCGAGATTTACGTCACGATTCTGGAAGAAACTGCAAGAAGTTCTGGGAACAAAGTTGAATTTCAGTACTGCTTTTCATCCTCAGACTGATGGTCAGGCTGAGAGAGTTATTCAGATTCTTGAAGACATGTTGAGATGTTGTATTTTAGAGTTTGAGGGTAATTGGGAAAAATACTTACCGTTGATTGAGTTCGTGTATAACAACAGTTTTTAGACAAGTATAAAGATGGCACCTTACGAAGCTTTATACAGTCGCAAATGTCGAACTTCGTTATACTAGACTGAACTAAGTGAGAAAAAGATTCACGGGGTTGAGTTGATTAGAGAAACTGAAGAAAAAGTGAAAACGATTCGTGACAGTTTAAAAGCAGCTTTAGATCGTCAGAAATCATACGCGGATTTAAAACGAAAAGACATTGAATTCCAGATTGGTGATAAACTGTTTTTGAAAGTATCTCCGTGGAAGAAAATCCTTAGATTTGGTCGGAAAGACAAGTTGAGTCCGCGTTTCATCGGGCTGTACGAGATCATCGAAAGATAGGGCCAGTGGCATATCGACTAGCCTTACCATCAGAGTTAGAAAAGATCCATAATGTATTTCACGTATCTATGTTACGTCGATACAGATCTGATCCGTCACATGTGATTTCCCCGGTAGATGTTGAGATACAGACTGATTTGACATATAGCGAAGAATCTATCAAAATTTTAGCTCGTAAAATCAAAGAATTGAGAAATAAACGCATAGCCGTAGTAAAGGTTCTTTGGCATAAACACGGGATCGAGGAAACTATGGGGAACCCGAGGAAGCTATGAGAAAACAGTACCCTAACCTTTTCACTGGTAAGATTTTCAGGGACGAAAATCCCTAAGGGAGAGATTTGTAATAGCCCGTTTTTAGTCAAACCGGAACAGTGGTTTTGGGACCACAAATCCGAAGTTAAAATATTTATTTTATTATTATTCTAATGTTTACAGCATGATTGAATGATTGTGTGAAAATTTTGTTATGAAATTTTATCGTTTAAATGGTCTATTTGATAAAAAGGACTAAATCGCTAAAGCGTAAAACTTGAGTTCTAATAGCTAAAGGTGTAAAATAGCTATAGAACCTTAAAGTTAAGGTCCTTATGTTGTAAATAGACCACTATAATGGTGAGTGGACAATTATGGGCATTAGTTATGAAAATTTTAAGGTTAATTAAGTAATTTATAATTTAAAGTTAAAATAAAAGAAATAAAACAAAACATCATCTTTTCTTCTTCATGTTTCAACCGAAACTAGGGCAAGGGAAACACCATTTTCATTTTTTTCATTCGGCACTTTTATTTTCATCAATTAGGTATGTGTTTTTGATCCGTTTTTAATGATTTTTATGTTTTTTGTGATCGTTGCATCTAGTACTAGCTAGCTCAGGGACTATTTTGCAAAACTGTTAAAGATTTTGAATGATGCCATTGATGAATAAGAATGTGTTTTGAGGTTTCTTGATAGATTATGAATGTTTGTTAATAGATATACAAGTTTTGTTAAGTGATTTTTAGTGAAAATGTAAAATAGGGATTTAATTGAAAAATGAGTAAAGTTAGTGGTTAAAATGTGAAACAAATGAAAATTATGGCCTACTAGGGGAATTATGGTAATTCGTCTAGCATGGTATATTTGGAATTTCACTAATTTGTGATTTTATGCAATAAGGACTAAATTATGAAAAATGTGAAAGTTTAGGGGTAAAAGTGTAAATGTGTCTTAAAGAGTGTTTTGGACTAAATTGAATGAATAGATGATTAAATAAGTTAATTTTTAATATATTTAGATCAAGAAAAGTGAAATACAGACTTAGATCGAGGAAAAGATAAAGTTACCGACTAATCGACTCAATTCGTCGTTTTAACATCCGAGGTAAGTTCGTATATTATAAATTAATTTCAAATGTATTTTATATGCTTTGATATAGCATGAATTGTATTTATGTGATTACGTACGAGTTCAAAAATGATTCGATGAAGATTCGACAGTTGGATACCCGATTGAACCTTAGGAATAGTTTAGGATGCTAGTGACATGTTAAGAGGTATACTTGAGTAGGCTTCGGGCCATGATTTAGCACTATGTGTGTGAGATAAACCCATTTGGCTTCGGGCCATGCATATCGGCTGATTTGGCTTCGGGCCATGATATCAGAATTTCGGATAAGTTACCTTGATTTGGCTACGGGCCATGGTATAGGTACTTATCAAGTGAGACCTTGAGTATCCGACTTCTATTCCGAATGGTTCAACGGGTAAAAGAAGAATGTGGTTAATAATGAGATTGGTACGAGATGGTACAGGTGCGTACGAAAATGAATTGAGTATTGAAAACTATGAAATTGATGAGTTCCTTGGTAAGTATATGAATGATTATTTGATAGCTTGAGATTTAATAGAATTATTGCACATTGCTTTCCATTATATGAATTATTAATGAATAATGATAGTTTCTTATTGTTAACATACGAGCTTACTAAGCTATATAGCTTACTTTGTGTATTTTTCCGTTTTTTATAGTGATTTCAAAGTTAGCTCGGACTCGGGGATTGTCGGAGACTTCACCACACTATCCACTGACTCATTGGTACTTTTGAAACTATGTTCTAAGTATATGGCATGTATAGGTATTTGAGTCATGTTGGTTATGTTTTGGTAATGATGTTGGCCAAATGAATTGGCAATGTAAATTTATATGTTTTGGTCTGTAAATATAGCCATGAGATTTGGCATAATTTGGTGAATTTGGTTATGTGCTTATATGTGCATATGTGTTGATATTTGAATTCTTGGATGGATATGTGAATGACCATATTTTAAAGTTTGTGGAATTGGTACTTTGCTTGTGAATTGGTACAAAAATGAGGTATGTTAGGTAACAGTTAAACTAGTTGATTGGTATTTGTATTTGAGTAGGTTTTGGTTGAGTTAAACTTGAGTTATAAGCATGTTAAATGTTGGTATTGAATATGGTATGGATTAGTCTTGAATGTGGCTGATTTGAATGTTATTTATGCTATGATTTGGTACCATTTGGGTTGGTTTAGGTATGTGCAAAATGGGTGGCAAAATGGCTTCGTAAATAGCCTGTTTTTGTCCACACGGGCAGAGACACGGGCGTGTGTCTTAGCCGTGTGTGACACACGATCAAGTTACATGGCCGTGTGTAGCACACGGTCATTGAAATTGAAATGAAGTCAGTATGCTACACACAATCTCACACGCGAGCGTGTGATCGGCCGTGTGGTACAAGTCAGTATACCCCCTAAATGGCACACGGCCTAGCACACGGCCGTGTGACTTGGCCGTGTTGCATAAGTCAGTATACCCTATAGGTTTGGCACAGCCTAACACACGACCTAGCACACGGTTGTGTGTGGCCACTTCGAAGGGCACACGGGCTAAACACACGGGTGTGTGGTTGGCCGTGGACCCAAGTAATTATATACCCCCTATTTTCACACGGTCTGTGACACGGGCGTGTCTGATAGCCGTGTGAGACACACGGCCTGGCCACACGGGCGTGTGTCCTTTGTTTGACGCAAAATTTTCTAAGTTTCGCAAAATTTTCCTGAGTTATCGGTTTAGTCCCGAACCATTTCTATTGCATGTTTAAGGCCTCGTAGGTTCGTTTAAGGGACACTATCATTGGTTGTGATTGAATTGTTTTTGAATTGATAAATTGTATATGAAATGTATGTTTATAAGTGTTTTAAGTCTAGTAATGCTCCGTAACCATATTCCGGCGTTGAATACGGGTGAAGGGTGTTACAGTAACAGCCCATTTTTAGTCAAATCAGAACAGTGGTTTTGGGACCACAAATCCAATGTCGAAATATTTATTTTATTATTATTTTAATGTTTTCGGCATGATAGTGTGTTTGTGTGAAATTTTCATTAAGAAATTTTATCGTTTGAATGCTCAATTCGGTAAAAAGGACTAAATTGTGTAAAGCGTAAAACTTGTGTTCTATTAGTTAAAAGTGCCTAAAAGCTATGGAATATTAAAGTAAGAGCCCTTAAGTGATAATTAGACCATTTAAATTGTGAGTGGACAAGTATTGTAACAGCCCGATTTAGGGCCTAGTCAGAATAGTGGTTGCGAAACCACAAATCTGAAGTAGAAATATGTGTTTTATGATTTTTATGAGGCTTATAATATGTTTGCATGATTATGTGAAAATTTCATGAGGAAATTTTATTTATTAGTGATTAATTTGTCCATTAGGACTAAATTGCAAAGATTAGAAAATATGAGATTCTAGAAGATTCAATTATGAAATAGAATTATAAAAATTATTAGAGACCCTTAATTAGCAATTAGACCAATATAGATTATGATGGACAAAAATAGACATGGAAAGGAAAAATCTCAAGAAAGGACCATTAAGGGCATTTTTGTCATTTGGTAAATAAAAGATTAAAAAAAAGGGAAAAAGAAGTCCATTTTTTGTCCATCTTCTTCTCCCATGGCCGAAAATCACTAAGGAGCCATAGCCAGGGTTTCTTCAACTTTCAAGCTTGATAGTAAGTGCATCCTAGCCCCGTTTTTAATGTTCTTCGTATTTTTGAGATCCTCGTAGCTCGATTTAGCTATTTCTAGCTATATTTTGAGCTAGGGTTTATGTTCAAAAATTTACCCATGTATAGCATGCATGAATTTTGATGATATATGGAAGAATATGAAAGTTTGATGTATGATAAACATCTTTTCCTAAGTGATTTTCATGAGAAATTCATAAAAAGGACTAAATTGTAAAAGTTATGAAAGTGGTCATACATGGGTGAAATAGTGGAAATTAGAGGTTGTTGTTGTTAAGAAAAAGATTCGGCTAGGCCTAAAATACAAGAAAGTTGAATAAAAATCATTTTACGAGCCTAGGGGCAAAAGTGTAATTATGTGAAAGTTTAGGGGCAAAATTGTAATTTTTCCAAAGTATGATTCATGAGTCAATTTAGTCAATGTGAGTATTAAATGAGTGAAATTTTTATTATAGATCAAGAAACACGAAGCCCAGACCGAAACTGAGGCAAGAACAAAGTGTTGGACTAAATCGAACATCTTCACACATTTTGAGTACCGAGGTAAGTTTGTGTGGATTTATAGCTACGTGATATCATTATGCTTTTAGTTACTTTATTCTATGAGAAATGAATATAAATTACATGAAATTGATTTATGATGTTTCAATGAGATTATAATGAGAATGCATTAAGTTGAAGTCCCGGTTTAAAATTTAGAATAACGAGGATACCTATGTCATGACATGAGATAAAGAAGGTCCCGTATAAGACCATGTCTGGGACATGGCATCGGCACCGAACGTAGATCCCGTATAAGACCATGTCTGGGACATGGCATCGGCATCGAATAAGGATGGTCCCCTATAAGACCATGTCTGGGACATGGCATCGGCACCGAATAAGGAAGGTCTCGTGTAAGACCATGTCTGGGACATGGCCTCGACACCAAAGGAAGATCTCGTGTAAGACCATGTCTGGGACATGGCATCGGTATCTATGTACGATCCCGTGTAAGACCATATATGGGATATGGCATCGGCATCAAGAGGTGATCCCATGTAAGACCATATCTAGGATATGGTATTGGCATCGTAATATATTTATGATGAGATTGAGTATCCTCCGATATTCCGAGTAGTTTAACGGGCAAAAGAGCTAAGTATGTAAAGATGACAAAGAGTTACATTTGAGTGAAAGATGATTTACGATTTAAGTTTATGTTTATGAAAGCATAAGTGCTAAATTATGTGATGAAGTGATACAGGTACCATGAGTAAAATACGAGTTATGAAACCCTAATGTGATATGTAATTGGGTAAGCGTAAGTACGAGTAAGTATGTCAAAGTACTTGAGAACTTGTGTTGTTATTGTTCTATGAGATGGATGAATTTTACCATAAGTACTTATGTTGCTATTTTAATTCATGCAAACTTACTAAGCTATGTGCTTACCCCTCTCTTTTCCCTTTTCTTGTAGCATCGCCAGGCTAGCTCGGGGATCGTAGGACGTCGGAGCTCGGATCACACTATCAATTATTCTTGTGGTATAGTAAAGTTGATTTATTTTAAGTATGGCATGTGTAGGAACTTGGTCATTTTGTGTTATGTCATATTGGAAAGCCAAAGTGTTGCGTATTAATGTTATACACTCATTTTGTAAATGGCCATTAGAAATTGGCCGATATATTTGTCAAGCTCTATATCTTAATGATGATGAGTTCTATGAAGTGTGTGAAGGATGATTTGTGAATCTTCATAGTGTTTTATTGCCATGTTATGTGTTGCTTGTGTTGGGACACACGGTCAGCCCCATGGGTGTGTTAATAGGCCGTGTGTCCCCTGCATCAAATTTACGAGAATTCAATTCGTCACATGGGCCAGCACACGGGCGTGTGCCTAGGCTGTGTGACATTAGGAGCAAGCTGACGTCATAAATAGAATACCCAGGTTTTCACACACGGGTGAGGACACGGGCGTGTCTAGGCCGTGTGAGGAACACGGGCCACAGACACGAGCGTGTTTCCGGCTGTGTGAAAACCCCTATAGGTTCCAAATGAAAAATAAATTCCACACGGGTTAGGAACATGGGCATTTGTGACCACACGGCCTGCCCACACGGGTGTGTTCCATTTCACACGGGCGTGTGGCCCTGTTTAAGGCAAAAATTTTCTAAGTGTTCAAAAGTATCCAGTTTAATTCCGAAACCTCCTGAATGTATGTTTAGGGCCTCATAGGGTCATAATAAAGATGTTAAGAATATGAATGAAAAGTTTTAAAGTTGAAACAAAAATTTTATATCCGAAGTTGTATGTTTGAGTAAGTTAAGTCCGGTAATGCCTCATACCCTGTCCCGGTGTTGGATATGGGTAAGGGGTGTTACAAGTATGACCATTAATTAGGTGATTTAATGGTTTATTTTTATGGTTAAAATTGTAATTTAGTTATTAAAGATTAATTTAATAAAACAAACTAAATTTTTATGCTATCATCTTCTTCATTTGCCGAAAATTAGAAGAAAAGAAGCCACAGCTAGGTTTTTAAACATTCGGTCATTGCATTGCTTAATTGGTAAGTGATTTTGACTCCGTTTTTAATTATTTCTATATTTTTGAGATCGTTGCAACTAGGTCTAGCTAGCCCAGGGAATATTTTGCAAAACTGTTAAAGATTTTAGATGTTTCCATTGATGAATACATGAGTATTTTGATGTTTAATGATAGATTATGAATGTTTGATGATAGTTATACAAGTTTTATAAAGTGATTTTTAGTGAAAATGCAAATTAGGGATTAAATTGTGAAATGTGGAAACTTTGTGGTTAAAATGTGAAATAAATGGAAAATATGGGCTGCTAGGGACCTATTTGTAATTCAGCTAGCATGGGTTGTGGTTAAATTTCATTAATTTGTGTTTTTATGAAATAAGGACTAAATTGTAAAAATGTGAAATATTAGAGGCAAAAGTGTAAAGTGGCTTTAAAGTGTATTTTGGACTAAATTGAATAGAGTGATGATTGAATAAGCTAAATTTGATATTATATAGATCAAGAAAAGTGAAATACGGACTTAGATCAGGGAAAGAACAAGATTTTGGATTAGTCGACTCGTTTTGCCGTTTTTGCATCTGAGGTAAGTTCGTATGTAATAAGTATCGTTATATATATTTTTTTAAATGCTTTGATATTGCATAAACTGTGAATACGAAACTACGGACATGTTCGACAATGATTCGACGATGATTCGGCATTGGAAATCTCGGTTGAACCTTAGGAATAGATTAGGATACGAATGACATGTCATTAGGGGTTATTGTGATTATGTGATTCGGGTGTTGCTCCTGTACGTCCTACCGGTGGCTGAGTATACCGGCATGTGTTGCGGTTACTTGACAGCTTGTGTGAGCAGGCTCGTTGATAGCTTTAGTGTGAGCAGTATATGTGATACGAGATTGAGATAGCTTCGGCTGTATATGTGGCACTTAAGGTGCGAGTTTCCCGTGTATCCGATAGTATTCTGAATGGTTCAACGGGTATATCAAAGACACTGATGAGTATGAGACTATTAAGAGGTGGTACAGGTATGTAGATGAATCGTATAAGCTATGAAATGAATAAACTTGTGAATTTCACATCTAATCTTATGCTTCAATATGTGGAAGGTTTGTTAGCTAATATGAGCTATGTGTTGATATATTGAATTGTTGGATTTGTCTATTTATGATTAATTAAGTTTATTTCATATGAGCTTACTAAGCTTTATAGCTTACTTTGTTTATTTTACTGTGTTTTATAATGACTTCAAAGCTAGCTCGGATTCAGGGATCGTCGGAGACTATGTCACACTATCCTACTATCACTTTGGTACTATTTAGCTTATGTTTTGAGTATATGGCATGTATAGGGACTTTGGTCATTTTGGTTATGTGTTGGTAATGAATTTAGCCATTTGAATTGGCTTGTAAATGTTTAAGTTTGGTATTGTATATAGTCATGAAAGTTGACTTAACTTGGTTGGTTTGATTGTGTATATATTTGTGTATATGGTTTTTATTACATGCTTGGTTGATGGTTGTGCAATGCTTGATGGTAATAGGTATTATGAGTATCAAATGGTTGAGTTGTGGATATTGGTATGCTTGTGAGATTAGGCTAAATAATGCATATTTTAGTTTGGTCATTTTTAATGTTTGAGTAAGTAAAGTTTGGTAGGAATTTGGATGGCATATTGAGTATTTATGTTTTGTTTTGATAGGTATTGGAAATGGTATAAAATAACCTTGAGTGAGGTTGATTGAATGCCTATTATATGCTATGTTTTGTGCCAATTGAGTTGGTATAGGTGTGCACAAGTTTGGATGGAAAATTGGCTTGGTAAAAAGCCTATTTTTGTCCACACGGGTAGAGACACGGGCGTGTGTCTCAGCCGTGTGTGATACACGATCATGTACACGGCCGTGTGTCCCTTGGTGTTGAATTAGAAACCAAGTCAGTATGCTCCACACGGCCTTACACATGGGTGTGTGACTTGGCCGTGTGGCATAAGTCAGTATACCCTACAGTTTTGGCACGGCCTGGCACACGGGCGTGTATGGCCATTTTTAGGGCACATGGGCTAGTCACACGGGCGTGTGAGTTGGCCGTGTGACCCAAGTCAGAGAGTTACCTGGGGTCGGACACGGGCTGGGACACGGCCTGCGACACGGGCATGTCTTTGGCCGTGTGAGACACACGGCCGGGCCACACGGGCGTGTGTTCCCTATTTTTGGAAAAATTTTCTAAGTGTTCGAGAAGTTTCTAAAGTTATCAGTTTAGTCCCAAACCACCGCAAATGCATGTTTTGAGCCTCGTAGGCTCGTATTAGGGACAATATAAATGTTGTTGATTGATAATTGCATAAAATTGAAAATGTATGTGTATGTAACATCCCAAATATGGGGTTATTTGGAATTTGATTATTTTCTTATTATGAACTGCTGTGATATTATTAATGGAGTAATAGAGCTTAATTTAAGGCTTTGAGTGTGCCCGGTTTGATAGAAAAATTTCAGTTTTTAATTTTAAAAGAAGGGAGCCTTAGCAAGAGGGGTGTTATAAGAATAAATGGGTGTAATCTGACACTAATTAGGCCTTGGATAAGTGGCAAAGCAAGCCCACTTAAGAGCTAGCATGTGACGCCACCAAGGAGCAAGGGAGAGCCTTGGTTCGAGTCACAAAATCCTCCTTTTTGCTCTTTATTTTGGACGGCAAAAGAGAGAGAGAAATGCTCAATTCAAACACTTCAGGATAATAAGAATTTTATTTGGATTTTATTTGAATATTTGTTTAAAAGTTGGCAGAGAGAAAAAGTAGGAACCCGATTAATTCAAATTCTTTTGAATGATTTTAAACAATTGGCCAAGAGTAATTCAGGGTGTTGGCCGAATCTAGGACTCCTTGTTGGAGAGGAGTAATCGGCAAGGGAACTATGTAGAGGGGAGGCCGAATTCTCTTAGTCTCTTACTTGACAATTTCGGCTAAGCATTTTCTCATCTTCCACCCCTTTTCCTTCTTTTTCATCTTTTCTCAAAACCGAAACTCTCTCTACCCTTTCTTCGTCGAATCCCTACCTTCTTTTCCCCTTCTCTTCTCTTTCTCTATTAGCCGAATCTACTCCCTACCTTGTGCCGAAATTCCCTTCTCCTATCTAGAAGCACTTTGGCCGAATATTAGGAGTAACATAAGTCTCTTCGGGATTTCTTTTTCAAACGATTGGTGAAGGTAAGTATTGCCGAAACCCTCCTCCCACAATCTTTTGTTCTTGGTCGACTTGGATGAATGGGAAGCCGAAATTCGGCACATGTTGATGGTGTGGCTAACTATTCTTCTCCTTTGAAACCGATTTCTTAGAAGGTGCTCCGGGATTTTGAAGTGCACCATCCAAACCTCTATTCTCTGACAATCGGCTTTGGTAAGGGTGGTAAGGATCCATTTTAAGATCATTAATTCTTTTAAGTAATCGAAAGCCAAGGCTATCATAGTGGCTACTAATAATTGCCGATTGTAGGGTAGTAAAGTAGATTCACCAAAATGTGTCTTGTGGCTAGTATTCAAAGCGAGTAGGTAAGGATTCGGGTTCAAGCAATAACCCTAAAAGGATTATTTGGTTTGGCCGAATGGCCCATATCACTAACACTATTTTGGCCGAATATAGGGGCTAGTGGATCTAAGGTGGCCGACTTCTTCATTCGGGATTTAGATTATTCGTGGGTGACAGTGTGTACATACACACGTATAGCGCTTAATGTTGTGTTATATATATATATTCTGTATGTAAATCTGCTTGATGTAGATGTGGATTGGTACCTTAACGGTACAAGTGAGGATCCCGGTAAGTCTCTGTTAATATGAGATTACTTTAATGCTTTTGGGAAGCATGGCTTATTGATACATGTGATAAATGCATGAGATCCATTGTTAATCGCTTACCTACTATGGGCTATATGAGAGGAGGAGGCGGTGATGTCTCGTCTTGACGAGCACCAGTTGTGTTTTGGTAACACACCGTGACTATATGTCACCAGAGGTTTGGTACCTCCAGAGGTTTGGTACCTCATAGCGACTTGTCCTCGTGGTTAACACCACCACCGTGGGTTGGCCCCACTTGAGATATGGGATTGTCCGCCGTGATTTGGTATCACACGATGGGTTGGCCCCATCACCCGATTTGTGTCTACGGACACCAGTGCTTTGGTAGCACATTGTGACTATACGTCACCAAAGTGGTTTGGCACCACCAGTGTTTTGGTAACACATCGTGACTACGGTCACCAAAGTTTGGTACCACATGGGGTAGACAAAGGCGTTTGGTTGGCTAGGTTGGGCACACGATACTCGCATATCAACCGTTATATGTTGTGTATGAGATGTTGTTTTTTTTAAAACGGGGAAGGGTTACATATCGAGTCTTGGTGACTCACCTTCTCCTTTAACATTTTTCAGTGACCCGTAGATGGCGGTTGAGGAGCCGTTGGACTCGAGGTGGCCATGCAAAGGATTTAAATTTATAGAACTTTAAATTTGGTTATTTTTATTTTGGTTGTAATAAGGCCTCCCTAAACTTTATTCGTGTTATTTTTTTTATATGTTGGATATTTACTTTAAACTATATTATTAAAACTGAGTTGAAATCACATGTTTTCTTAAATCAACACGAAAATGTTTTATCGTGCCATCGGGCACACTTGAAACTTGTATAATAACCGGACTTAATTAAATTTCCGAATTAAATCTAAGTGTAGCTTTGGCAAGATGATCAAAAACGAGAAGTTTTCAATAAAACTTAAATAGGTATTGAAATGGTGTTCACAAGGTTTTTCTCCGTAACAAATCAAATTCGGTCGTAATGTTTGGGCTGGGTTTGGGTTGTTACAAAATTGGTATCAGAGCCCAGTTCAAAGCTCGGCTGTGGGGGCCCAAGGCCCAAAAATGTTTTAGTAGGCCTTTTGAATTGTTTTTGGGTTTTAAGCAGCATGGCCCGAGTCTCCGGCACCAATCCGCCCAGGTAAGTATATCTAAACCTCTTGGTGAATTATATTCTGTAGAAGGGTAGGAAGCATGGAACGTAGATAGACTTATAGGACTTGGACCCTAAGGCTAGATTACTCAAACACACAAACAAGACATAAGACTTAAAGAACTAAACTAACCTATGACTTAGTCAATGAGCTAGGGTGTGGTAACCCACTGACGCATGTCTAGGATTGGATCCGGAAGAGCACGGTATTTAAGCGAGTCCTCGTGACTCACCTCCTCTTCGCAGTATCCTACCCGGTGCGTAGCTTCTGCTCACCCTAACTCGCAGGGCTCGGTGGTGTGGTAACCTCTGTGCGCATGTCTAGAAAGGTTCGGTGAGAGCTTGGTATTTAAGCGGTCCGCGTGACCCACCTCCTCTTCACTCGACTCGCCACAGTGCGTAGCTTTGGTTCACCCCGACCGGGAGGGCTCGGTCATAGGCTAAACACAATGATTAAAACTCGAAAAGGGAATTAGCCATGGTTTCAAAAAGAATGAAACAACGAACCCTAATGATTTCAAAACTTGTGCAATAACCCTCTCAAATCCTAGAACATTACTTTTACAACGTTTTTCTCGAAAAACGTAATTTGTGAAAAAAATTACGAAAATACCCTTAGGAGTAAAATTACCAAAATGCCCCTGACCCATAAAATATTAATTCAATGGTTTTGCCCAAAAATTTCAACTATTTTACAAATATTCAATAACTTAGCTTTGGAAATCATCAGCAAAATATTTTGGTTCTGGAAAATTACGAAAAATACCCACAGAGGAAAAAGACGAAAATACCCCTAGGTTAGAAATGGGCAGAAATGTCCGATGAGCGAATAGGTATGGAAAGTATTAAGGAATGGATGCATGAACTTCCTTGTGTGAACTAGGATAGGAAACTGAGACTTTGTTTGCTCGAAAGAATCTCTGATTAAACCTTATCCATAAAATTTCGTCGCGAGTAATAAAGTGAAACAAATGCTAACGCATAAAATTTTTCTTAATCGATTAAAAGCGCGGTAGATAGAATGAGTTCTAGAGGACGTGGGCGCCGTGGGCGTGGTAGGGTAGGATGACGATGTCCGAACCCGTCAGTCGTGACAAGGTTCAGAAAATGAGGTACCACTGCCACCACCACCTCCTACTTTTAGAGCTGAGGAGCCGGATCAGACCGGTGGCGAGTCGGTATCGCAAGTTGTGTTGCGAGTTTTGGAGATGGTGGCTGGGGCTGGTGGAAATGTAGGAGCTCGGAAATCGTCCCCCGAGCGACTCGATCTAACGGAGCGGAGGTATTCCGAGGTGTCGAGTGGCACCCAGGTGGCAAATGAATACGGCTAGAGTCAATCCGAAAGAATCATGGATGACCTTGACTTTGACCGAGGAAGAGAAGCTGAAAGGCGATGTCGCTTCTAAAGGATGAAGCGTATCGTTGGTGGCTTACGGTTCGAGATGGGGCTACACAGAGATGATTTGACTTGGGAGTATTTCGAACCACCTATCGGAAAGAAGTATGTGGGTATCGCCTACACCGACGCCAGCAGAGAAAGGCTTTTCTCGGGATTAGTGCAAGGAACTAAGTCCGTGTCGGAATATGAGGCGGAATTTTTAAGGTGAGTAGGTATGCGAGAGGCATCGTGGCTCACCGAACATGAGCGCCGTGTGCGCTTTGAGGACGGACTCGAGATGATTTAAGGTTCTTGATTGCCCCACAAAGCAGGTTCGTGAGTTCTCATCCCTAGTGGAGAAGGCTAAGGTAGCCGAAGGGATCAAAGGAGGCCGTGAGGCGAGCTATAGTAAGAACAATCGTAAGAGAAGTTTTGGGTCACCGGATCAAGCGGTAGTGCTCGAGAAAAGGCTAGGCCAAGTGGGCCCAATCGAGCAAAGAAGGCCCACGATCGCTAATCGAGGCCGACTCGGTGCAATCGCTGTGGAAAGACCCATTGGGGAGGTTGTTGGACCGGTGACAAAGGATGTTTTGAGTGTGGGTCTTTGGAGCATCGCGTCGAGATTGTCCCCGAAAACTAGCTAAGAAGCGGCGGAGGGGCGTAACCGCGCTCGGGATAGAAATGTAGGACCACGGAGGGTCGTGGTAATGGCAGAGGAAATAACGGTCCTAACCGAGGTCGTGGAACTCAAGGCGAGAGGTTCAGCAACACACAGAGGCTAGGCACTGGTTTGGTTTACGCAAATGAGGTGTCGCGAGGAAGGTGACGCTTGCCGGATGTCATAACCGGTACATTTCTAATTTTCGGTTTTCCTTATGTTGCATTGATTGATGTGGGCTCGACGCACTCGCGTACATTGCTAGTAGTGTGGTAGGAATTATGGACCTAAACTCAAACCGCTTCTAGGGAGATGACCGTAGTTAGCCCCTTAGGTCACTCCGTAGTCGTAGATAGACTTTATAGAGGCGTACCCTAGAACTTCAAGGGGTAGTATTTGTAGTCGATCTAATGGAACTACCGTTTGGGGAGTTCGATTTGATCCTTGGTATGGATTGGTTGGTTAAGTACCAAGCAAAGGTTGAATCACTTGTGACCAAGCGCATGGTTCTTAAGACAGTGAAGGTGAGGAAATGGTTATGATAGGAGATAGGAGGAATTACCTATCCAACGTAGTGTCTTCCTTGAAGGCCAAAGGATGGTCAAGAAGGGTTGTGAGGCGTATTTGGTTCAAATCTGTGCTTTGGAAGCTAAGGGTTAGTAATTGAAAAGGTCCGAACGGTTGGGGAATTTGTTGATGTGTTCCCGGAAGAACTTCCGTCCGCCTCGGATCGGGAAGTCGAATCGGTATAGACTTGCTACCGAACGGCACTGTGTCCATAGCACCATACCGAATGGCACCAAAGGAGTTGGTGGAGCTAAAGGCTCAAATTCGTGAGCTCTTGGATAGAGGGTTTATACGACCAAGTATATCCCCGTGGGAGCGCTGTGTTGTTTGTCAAAAAGAAGGACGGTTCTATGCGGATGTGTATCGACTACCGTCGATTGAACAAGTTAACGATCAAGAACAAGTATCCGCTGCCTCGGATCGATGACTTGTTTGATCAACTCGAAAGGTGCGCCGGTATTCTCAAAGATTGACCTTAGGTCGTTATCATCAATTAAGGGTGAAGGAGGTCGATGTTCACAAAGCGGCATTCAACTCGGTATGGGCATTTCGAGTTCTTGGTGATGCCATTGGTCGACCAATGCACCGGCGCATTTATGGACTTGATGAATAGAGTATTCCAACAATACTTGGATCGGTTCGTCGTGGTGTTCATAGACGACATATTGGTTTATTCAAAGACGTAAGAGGAGCATGACAAGCATTTACGGGTAGTTCCGCAAGTATTGAGGAGAAGCGATTATATGCCAAATTCGGTAAGTGCGAATTTTGGCTTAGGAAAGTGGCTTTCTTAGGTCATGTAGTATCAGTGGAAGGAATTAGAGTAGACCCTCGCAAGATTGAAGCGAAGATTGGAGTGGAAACCACCTAGGACGGTGGCTGAAATACGAGAAGTTTCTGGTTTAGCAGGTACTATCGGAGATTCGTGGAAGGATTCTCTCTAATAGCAGCGCCAGTTGACCAAGTTACTAAGGAAAGGTGTTCCATTTGTATGGATGGAGAAGCAAAGAAGAAAGCTTTGATAAGTTAAGGAAAATTTTGACTAAGCTCGGTTTTGTACACTGAAGCAGAAAGTTATTCACGGTCTATTGTGATGCATCTCACACCGGTTTGGGATGTGTGTTGATGCAGGATGGGAAGGTAGTAGCCTATGCATCCCGTCGATTAAAGACCGCATGAGGTTAACTACCCAACGTGTTTACTTGGAGTTAGCGGCGGTCGACTTCGCTCTGAAGATATGGAGACATTACCTGTATGGAGAGAAGTCGATGGTCTACACGGATCACAAAAGCTTGAGGTATCTTCTGACTCGAAGGATCTTGAATCTGAGACAGCGTCGGTGGATTGAACTACTAAAGGACTACGATTGTTCAATCGAGTACCATCCGGGTAAGGCTAATGTGGTAGCTGACGCATTGAGCCGGAATGTGGTGACGGACTTAAGAGCAATGTTCGCTCGGTTGAGTTTATATGATGATGGGAGTCTTTTTGCGGAACTCCAAGTAAAGCCGACTTGGGTTGAGGAGGTTAAGGAAAAGCAGTTAGTGGATGAGGGCTTGAGCGCTAAGAGGGTACAAGTTCAAGACGGTGGTTTGGAAGGGTACACCTGTCTAGTGATGGAGTGCTTTGTTTTCAGAGGACGAGCGTGTATGCCAAGGGATACCGAATTAAGGCGAAAAATTCTCCAAGATGCACATAGCGACCCATACGCTATGCATCCCGGGGAAGCAAGATGTATGGAGATTTGCAAAATAGATTACTGGCACAGGTTGAAGCGTGAGATAACGGAGTTCGTAGGGGAAGTGTCCGACGTGCCAGCGAGTTAAGGCTGAACATCGCTACCATCGGGACTACTTCAACCGATAAAGATCCTCAATGGAAATGGGAGAGGATCACCATGGATTTCGTTAGTGGGCTACCCCACGCCCACCAAGAAGGATGCGCTTTGGGTAATTGTGGATCGCTTTGACTAAATCACTCACTTCATGCCTGGTGAGAATGGATTACTCACTCCAGCCTAGCGAAGGCCGTATGTGGGGAAATAGTAAGGTTGCATGGTGTGCCAGTATCGATTATCTCGGATAGGGATCCCGATTCACGTCAAGGTTTTGGAAAGCGTTGCATCAAGCTTTGGGTACACGGTTAGATTTCAGTACGGCTTTCCATCCACAGTCTGACGGACAGTCGGAAAGGGTGATACAGATTTTAGAGGACATGTTAAGAGGCTGTGTCTTGGATTTTAGTGGTAGTTGGGAGGAGTACCTACCATTAGCGGAATTCGCTTATAACAATAGTTATCAAGCGAGTATTCAAATGGCTCCATACGAGGCCCTATATGGACGAAAGTGCCGTACTCCTACATGTTGGACGGAGTTGGGAGAACGACAAGTTATGGGTCCAGAATTGGTAACCGAGACGGAAGACAAAGTCAAGGTGATTCGGTCTCGTCTCAAGGAAGCATCGGATAGGCAGAAGTCTTATGCCGATCTCAAACGCAAGGAAGTGGAGTATGCTGTGGGAGACAAAGTCTTTCTGAAAGTGTCGCCTTGGAAAAAGGTGTTGAGATTTGGACGGAAAGGGAAGCTAAGCCCAAGGTTCATCGGGCCATATACAGTTGTAAAGCGAGTAGGACCGGTAGCTTATCAGCTAAAGCTGCCGGCAGAACTGAATCAGATTCATGACGTATTTCATGTATCAATGCTGAGACGGTATCGGTCAGATCCTTCGCACGTTGTGCCAGTAGCAGAGATTGAGGTGAACTCGGATTTATCTTTTGAAGAAGAACCGGTTCAGATTGTAGACCGAGATGTGAAAGTTCTACGTAGGAAGGCAGTGCCTTTAGTAAAAGTGTTATGGCGGAACCACGGAGTGGAAGAAGCTACGTGGGAGCCCGAGGAGGTGATGCGGCGCAATAATACCCCATCTCTTTTGATCAAGGAATTTCGAGGACGAAATTTATTTTAAGGGGGTAGAATCAGAACATCCCAAATATGGGGTTATTTGGAATTTGATTATTTTCTTATTATGAACTGCTGTGATATTATTAATGGAGTAATAGAGCTTAATTTAAGGCTTTGAGTGTGCCCGGTTTGATAGAAAAATTTCAGTTTTTAATTTTAAAAGAAGGGAGCCTTAGCAAGAGGGGTGTTATAAGAATAAATGGGTGTAATCTGACACTAATTAGGCCTTGGATAAGTGGCAAAGCAAGCCCACTTAAGAGCTAGCATGTGACGCCACCAAGGAGCAAGGGAGAGCCTTGGTTCGAGTCACAAAATCCTCCTTTTTGCTCTTTATTTTGGACGGCAAAAGAGAGAGAGAAATGCTCAATTCAAACACTTCAGGATAATAAGAATTTTATTTGGATTTTATTTGAATATTTGTTTAAAAGTTGGCAGAGAGAAAAAGTAGGAACCCGATTAATTCAAATTCTTTTGAATGATTTTAAACAATTGGCCAAGAGTAATTCAGGGTGTTGGCCGAATCTAGGACTCCTTGTTGGAGAGGAGTAATCGGCAAGGGAACTATGTAGAGGGGGAGGCCGAATTCTCTTAGTCTCTTACTTGACAATTTCGGCTAAGCATTTTCTCATCTTCCACCCCTTTTCCTTCTTTTTCATCTTTTCTCAAAACCGAAACTCTCTCTACCCTTTCTTCGTCGAATCCCTACCTTCTTTTCCCCTTCTCTTCTCTTTCTCTATTAGCCGAATCTACTCCCTACCTTGTGCCGAAATTCCCTTCTCCTATCTAGACGCACTTTGGCCGAATATTAGGAGTAACATAAGTCTCTTCGGGATTTCTTTTTCAAACGATTGGTGAAGGTAAGTATTGCCGAAACCCTCCTCCCACAATCTTTTGTTCTTGGTCGACTTGGATGAATGGGAAGCCGAAATTCGGCACATGTTGATGGTGTGGCTAACTATTCTTCTCCTTTGAAACCGATTTCTTAGAAGGTGCTCCGGGATTTTGAAGTGCACCATCCAAACCTCTATTCTCTGACAATCGGCTTTGGTAAGGGTGGTAAGGATCCATTTTAAGATCATTAATTCTTTTAAGTAATCGAAAGCCGAAGGCTATCATAGTGGCTACTAATAATTGCCGATTGTAGGGTAGTAAAGTAGATTCACCAAAATGTGTGCTGTGGCTAGTATTCAAAGCGAGTAGGTAAGGATTCGGGTTCAAGCAATAACCCTAAAAGGATTATTTGGTTTGGCCGAATGGCCCATATCACTAACACTATTTTGGCCGAATATAGGGGCTAGTGGATCTAAGGTGGCCGACTTCTTCATTCGGGATTTAGATTATTCGTGGGTGACAGGTGTGTACATACACACGTATAGCAGTTAATGTTGTGTTATATATATATATTCTGTATGTAAATCTGCTTGATGTAGATGCGGATTGGTACCTTAACGGTACAAGTGAGGATCCCGGTAAGTCTCTGTTAATATGAGATTACTTTAATGCTTTTGGGAAGCATGGCTTATTGATACATGTGATAAATGCATGAGATCTGTTGTTAACTGTTTACCTACTATGGGCTATATGAGAGGAGGGGGCAGTGATGTCTCGTGCTGACGAGCACCAGTGTTTTGGTAACACACTGTGACTATATGTCACCAGAGGTTTGGTACCTCCAGAGGTTTGGTACCTCATAGCGACTTGTCCCTGTGGTTAACACCACCGTGGGTTGGCCCCACTTGAGATATGGGATTGTCTGCCAGTGATTTGGTATCACACGATGGGTTGGCCCCATCACCCGATTTGTGTCTACGGACACCAGTGCTTTGGTAGCACATTGTGACTATACGTCACCAAAGTGGTTTGGCACCACCGGTGTTTTGGTAACACATCGTGACTACGGTCACCAGGTGGTTTGGTACCACATGGGGTAGACAAAGGCGTTTGGTTGGCTAGGTTGGGCACACGATACTCTGCATATCAAGCGTTATATGTTGTGTATGAGATGTTGTTTTTTTAAACGGGGAAGGGTTACATATCGAGTCTTGGTGACTCACCTTCTCCTTTAACATTTTTCAGTGACCCGTAGATGGCGGTTGAGGAGCCGTTGGACTCGAGGTGGCCATGCAAAGGATTTAAATTTATAGAACTTTAAATTTGGTTATTTTTATTTTGGTTGTAATAAGGCCTCCTAAACTTTATTCGTGTTATTTTTTTATATGTTGGATATTTACTTTAAACTATATTATTAAAATGAAATAAATCACATGTTTTCTTAAATCAACACGAAAATGTTTTATCGTGCCATCGGGCACACTTGAAACTTGTATAATAACCGGACTTAATTAAATTTCCGAATTAAATCTAAGTGTAGCTTTGGCAAGATGATCAAAAACGAGAAGTTTTCAATAAAACTTAAATAGGTATTGAAATGGTGTTCACAAGGTTTTTCTCCGTAACAAATCAAATTCGGTCGTAATGTTTGGGCCGGGTTTGGGTTGTTACAGTGTAATTGTATAATATGTTCGGTAATGCTTTGTAACCCTATTCCGACATTGAATACGGGTGAGGGGTGTTACACTATAACTATTTCATTTATTTACTGCTTTATTTATTTATGTATAAGATGCTATGGATGTCTAAAACATGCTAAATTTTAAGTATGTTAAAATTTGATAACTATAAACAACATTAATTGATGAGATCAATTAAAGGACTTAATGCACTAAAGTAGACCATAATTGGTGAGATGCAACCTTAATAAAATTCCCTCAATCAAAATATTAAGTCGACGTTGCCTTCCAATCATTGCCCTTGTTAAGGCCTTGATCGATACTATGTAGGTTCTGCTAAAGCGAAGTACTAGTATTTATCTTGGTTAAACCCGAAGAATAAACAAGTGATATTCGTTGGTTAAAGCATTGGTTAGTAACTTAACTAGGTTACTCTAATAGGATTAGAAACCTAGAGGCAAGTAATTTGGATAAATCATAAGATGATTAGAACAAGAGTTGTTTACCCAATATTTAAGAGTTACATGTGATGTAATTAACAAGTGTTTCTTACCTAAATAACCATAATCTTGAGAGTAAAGCCAAAGCTAACTTAAGAGGAGGTGAAGTATGGATCCTTACCCACTAGAAAAAACTTTTAAGAAAGTCTTTCCGGAATTAAAATATAAGGGTTATTAATTTTGAATAAAATAGTGGGAGCATGATTTAATAAAGTCATTTTAATGATTAACATAAACTTGGTAAACTTACTCACTCGCATATTTCATTGTTGTAGATATATTATGGCTGAAACACAAATTCACTTTCATTGCGATCGGTCCTTGAAAAGGACAAATTGAATGGTTTAAATTTCCTTGACTGGTTCCGTAACTTGAGGATTGACCTCAAACAAGAACATAAATTATATGTCATTGAACAACCTCTTCCAAATGAACCGTCTAGTAATGCCTCAAGGGCTAAAAGAGATGTTTACAAGAAGCATCTCGATGATATGGTAGACATTGGATGTATTATGCTTGCCACTATGAATCCTGAGCTTCAGAAGCAACACGAGGACATGGCTGCTTATGATATGATCGAGCACCTGAAAGAAATTTATCAGGGGCAAGAACGGTAAGAGGGGTTCGATACCTCTAAGGCCCTTTTCCAATGTAAGCTGGCAGAAGGAAGCCAATAAGACCATATGTTCTTAAGATGATAGGCTATATTGAAAGCCTATTTAAACTTGGATTTGCACTGAGCCAAAAGTTAGCCACTGATGTTATTCTGCAATCGTTTCCTGATAACTATAGTCAGTTTGTCCTCAATTTCAATATGAATGAAATTGACAAGACTTTGCCACAGTTACTCAGCATGTTGCGAACTACTGAAGGTAACATGAAAAAGACTGGACCCAAGCCCATTCTGATGGTCCGTAATAACAAGGGCAAGGGTAAAGCTAAACCTAATACAAAGCCCAAAGGAAAAGGTAGGCCCAAATCTGAAAATGGAAAGGCTGCACTAAAGCCCAAAGGAGGGGTGGCTAAGGAAGGAAACTGCTTCCATTGTGGTGTGACTGGACATTGGAAAAGGAACTGCCCTGTCTATCTTGAGGAAGTCAAGAAGGCCAAAGTAAGCGAAGCGTCTACTTTAGGTATTTATGTTATTGATATTAATTTATCAACTACTACTTCTTGGGTATTAGATATTGGTTTTGGTTCTCATATTTGTACTTCTGTACAGAGACTGGAAAGGAGTAGGACTTTGGCTAGAGGAGATGTGGACCTACGAATTGGAAATGGAGCAAGATTTGCTGCATTAGCTGTAGGAACATATACTTTATCTTTGCCTAATGGACTTTGTTTTATGTTTAGAGGATTGTTATTATGTGCCCAGTTTGACTAAGAACATTATTTCAATTCCTTATTTAGACAAAATTGGTTTTAAGATAATAATTCAGAATAATTTATGTTCCTTTTATCTCAATAATGTTCTCTATAGTTCGACACAATTGGTAAATGGCCTCTATATTTTAGATCAAGTTAATCTCATTTACAACATAAATGCTAAAAAATCTAAAATAAATTACTCAAATCAAACTTATCTTTGGCATTTTCATTTGGGCCACATAAGTGAGAAATGCATATCCAAACTCCATAAATATGGTTTCTTGGATTCATTTGTTTTCGAACAAATTGAAGTATGTGAATCTTGCTTATTGGGAAAAATGACTAAAGCTCTTTTTACTGGTAAAAGTGAGCGAGCTAGTGATTTATTAGGCCTAATACATACTGATGTATGTGGACCAATGAATACACAGGCCAGAGGTGGATTACGGTACTTCATTACTTTCACTGATGATTCCAGTAGATATGGGTATGTTTATTTCATGTGCCATAAGTGTGAAGCCCTTGAAAAGTTCAAAGAATACAAAAATGAAGTACAAAATTAACTAGGAAAAACTATCAAGACACTACGATCTAATCGAGGTGGAGAATTTTTTAGCCTAAAGTTTGATGACCTTTTGAAGGAATGTGGGATAGTCTCACAACTTACTCCTCCTGGTACTCCTTAATGGAATAGAGTTTCTAAGAGAATAAATCAAACTCTGTTAGACATGGTTCGATAGATGATGAGTCATGCTGTCGACTTCCTTTTGGGGACATGCACTTGAGACAACTACTTTCACACTGAATCTTGTTCCATCTAAATCGGTTCAAAATACGCCATATGAGATATGGACTAGGAAACATCCCAGTATGTCTTTTATAAATATTTGGGGTTGTGAAGCTTATGTTAAACGTCAAACGTCTACTAAGTTGAACCCATATCTGAAAAGTATATATTTGTGGGATATCTGAAAGAAACCAAAGGATATTATTTCTTTAATCCTACTGAGAACAACGTGTTTGTTGCTCAAACTGGTGTCTTCCTAGAAACAGAATTTTTCTATAGAAAAGGAAGTGAGAGAAAGATTGAACTTGAAGAAGTTCTAGAACCACAAAATACCACTGAACCAGAGATAAAACAATAGTAGGTTCCACAAGAAATTGAGGAACAAGTAACTGATGTAGAAACACAACCATTGCGTAGATTTTTAAGAGAACGCCATGCACTTAAGAGATATGGATTTCTCATTACAACACATGGTGACATTCTTCTTATGGATCAAGATAAGCCTAGGACTTATCAAGAAGCGGTGGCGAGCCTAGACTTTGAGAAATGGTTAGAGGCCATGAGGTTTGAGATGGATTCCATGTCAGAAAACCAAGTATAGATCTTGGTTGACCCACCTGAAGGGGATAAACCCATAGGGTGCAAGTGGGTTTTCAAAGAGAAAACGACCATGGATGGTAACGTACAAACATACAAAAGGTGATTGGTCGCTAAAGGTTTTCACCAAGTTCATGGTGTCGACTATGATGAAACGTTTTCTCCTGTTGCAATAATTAAATCCATCCAGATCTTGCTCACAATAGCTGCATTTCATAATTATGAAATCTAGTAAATGGACGTCAAAACAACTTTCCTTAATGGGAAACTGGAAGAGGATGTGTACATGACACAAACTGAAGTTTTTGTCAATCTGAAAGATGCTAGAAAGATTTGCAAGCTACAAAGATCCATTTATGGATTAAAGCAAGCTTCTCGAAGTTGGAACCTTCATTTTAATGATGCAATCAAAGAGTTTG
Source organism: Gossypium sturtianum (assembly GCA_025698515.1). Classification (NCBI taxonomy): domain Eukaryota; kingdom Viridiplantae; phylum Streptophyta; class Magnoliopsida; order Malvales; family Malvaceae; genus Gossypium; species Gossypium sturtianum. The sequence continues at coordinate 73,138,548 of CM046952.1, forward strand.
GTTTTATCAAAAACGAAGATGAGCCTTATGTTTACAAGAAAGTTAGTGGGAGCACTATTGTATCCTTGGTACTTTATGTAGATGACATACTTATCATAGGAAATGACATACCTACCTATAGTTTGTTAAGACTTGGTTAGGAAATTGTTCTTCTATGAAGAACTTTGGTGAGGACACGTACATTTTAGGAGTCAATGTAACATCCTGAAATTGGGCCTAGTAGGATTGGGCCCAATAGGCCTTGAGCGTAGTTACGCTTAAAATTTTTGAGTTCAAGAGATCGGCTTTAGTGCAAGTTGGACCTATTAGGTGAGTGATTTTGGAAGGTTAGGGGGCTTCTATGAAATCCCGGGATCAAACTTGGGCTTAGGAGAAATTTTGGTGTTAGGTGAATAAAATCCTGGGAGTTAGTAGGTAGGCTTTAAGAATAAAATGTGGAGGAAAATGACACAAGTGGAGTGTGTGGTGTAGTGGCAAAGTGACGCCACTTAGGGAGCAAGGGGGTGACGCCACAAGGAAGGAAGGAGGTCCAAGGTTCAAGGTGTGGAACTTGCATTTCTTTTAGATTATTTTGTTAAATGGATTTAGACCTTGGCCATAGACTTATATTTAGTTGCGCATGGTTATAGACACAAGAGGAGCTTGTGGCCTAGTGGCAAGGTGGCGTTACAGCTGGTAAGAGGTCTGAGGTTCAAGTCTCGGGATCAGCAAGGGAGCATTTATTTTGCGGATTGGACGGCCAGAGTTTGAGTTGGATTTAAACTCTGCTATCGGAGGGATCCCACATCGGAAAGATACAAAGAAGGAAGGTGAGAAGCTGGCTATATATAGAGCTATCTATGATGGGAGGAAGGATATACCTTGGTGGGCGTTTGGGCACAGGAGTGTTCGGAGCGCGGATTAGCACCAGATTCCTATCAGGTGTGTATTCTCTCTACTCTAGTTGTAGAGCGGCAAATACCGAATGCCGGTCACACGGCGATAGTAGCCACACGAGCGTGCGAGCGCACGTGTGGGGGCTTCGACACGATAGTTGAGGCCATTGTTAGTGTTCTTGTGGGTTGATGTCGTTTGGGCCATGATGAAACACCCCAAACCCGGCCCACAAGCCCTGACCGGATCTGGCATGCTCCTGGTGTAAAACTCGTTTTGTTATCTTAAAAAAAATAGGTTAATTTCGAAGAAAAATAGATTTGAAGTGTGTTCATGTTGAAAACCGTGTGGTGATTTAAGTTCGTGTCTCATTAAAACGTTATTTTTATGAGTTTAGAAAATTTTATAAGTCAAAAGAAAAACCCAATTTGGAACTTATTATTAAGTTGGAAACCTTAGGTGTTTAGGTGTTAAAACAGTTTAAGTTGTTTATCGAAATAATTTGAAACATTTAGTTGAAGTCTTTCGTAGCAGAAATAAAAATTTAAAACGTATAAAAACATAGCTAATGGTGGCCTTATTACAAAAACATCACCCAAAAATAAATCCCGAATAATAAAAGAAAATGTTGTAAATCCTATTAAAAGGAAAACCGAAATACTGAGTTGAGCATGGCCACCACCTAGTCCTCGCTGACCCGGTCCATCACTAAGTATCACCTGCAAAAGATATCCCACGAAGGGTGAGTCAATAGACTCAATGTGTAACAGTACACTAAAAACCCAATTGATCATAGTCTTAATGATAACATTTTTGGCAAAGCCCATTTGGATCACATTTAGCCATCAGCCCATAACATAGCAAATCAAATAACGGCAGATTAAATCACATGTACATATAACATGAAATGCAATCCCGAGCCCACCTAGATATCCATCCGCTACACACCACCCGTACCTGCCAATCACACCGTGGGGATTACTAAATCGACCCTCCATCCGCTACACACCATTGAAGGCAGTCGCTGCAGTCAACCGCACATCGCCCTTATAATCGTGGCATAGCCACCAGATAATTGTGACAAAGTCACCGGAATCATAATATGTGACAAAAGTCACCGGATATATAATATTGTGACATAAGTCACCGGATAATGTGGTAAAAACCACCGGAACACTTCCCTTTTATCAAAATTACCCATATGCCCATGCAATAAACATATTATTCAGATATCATGCCATATACCCCAAAGTCATAACAGAATCATACTTATCTCATATCCATACTTATAACATCATTAATCGAGTATATTAAGGGGTTTACGTGCTGAACGCATCGTACCACACAAGATGGTACCCATAGCCACATTCACACGATTTCTTATTAACACATGCTATCACTAATACTATCAATCTATCGAATTTTAGTGTAGGCTACACACGATAACCGTAAGTACGATACTATCGATACCGACACTCTCGCTGGCAGGGATAACAGTGAATTGATTATCCCTTTCTGAAGCTGGCCCACACCCCGATGGCCAATCACGAACAGCAGAAACCGAACGTTTCTTAAACTTAGGGGTAGGCACTACCCCTTTCTCCCCTTTACTGGTACTCGCATCCATTGAATCAACACTTAATCAGAAAACCCGGTTAACTAACATATGAGATCTTAATTGAATAACTACAACTTAAACACCCTTACCAGAATGGATCAGAATCTCGAGACTTCTCCTAATCCCTGTCGATCTGCCCCTAAAAGATCATAGTCAGAATCGACCAACCTTAATAAACAATATGGCTTTTGGCCGAATACCACACTTCACTTACCTTGAATATTCAAATCCCAAACTCACCTTCAAGGTTTCAGCCAAAGAGAGTAAAAGGGATTAGATTCCAAACTTTCGGCTAATCCAAAAGAAAAGAAAGAACAACGAATGGCAGTTAACCCTTACCCCTATCGTTGAGATCGATTGCACCCCTTGCTTGAACCCACAGAGATTCGTTTATTATAGATAGTTGATATGGTTCGGCTTTTGGAGTTTGCGATAAAGAAAAGAAGGAATGAGTGCTACAAGTTTCGGCTAAATTTGAATATGCTTTCAGCTTTTGATAAATCGTGAAAATAAGAAGAGAGAAGGTTGAGATTTGATGCGATTTAGCTTTGGTATCCAAAGGGAGATTCGGCCTTAACAAATAAGAAGAAAAGAGATGAAGTTTAGATAGATTCGGCAATGGTGGTATTTTGGTTGAAGAGGTTGCGGCAATGGTGAACTTTGGGAGAGAGAGATTCGGCCTAAGCAAAATAAAAAGAAAAGAAGAGAAGAGAAGATGGTAGATTCGGCTTACCCTTAAACAAGTAAGAAGAGAAAGAAAAGGCAAATGACCCTAATGGTCTATGGATAGTTCGGCCAAAGTCTAACAAGAGAGGAAAAAGAGTGAATTTTGGTGCGGTTTGCTTATGAAAGAAAAATGGTTGAAAGCTCAGGAGAGAATGAAGTTGAATTTCGGCAGAAGAAGATGGCAAAAATGGCACTTTGATGGCCTTAAACTTTCGGCACACTAGCCTATCCCCCAACCGATTGCACTTCACCTCACTCCCCTCTCCTGAATTCGGCTGACACTCAAACACTAGCTTCCCTTGCTTTTCTCCTATTTTTCCTATTCTTTACTCATTCAAAATAATTTGAATGAGTCAACACATATCTCCTCCCTTTAGCCGAATTTTTAAAAGAATATGACCAAGTCTCATCCTCATCCACTTAAAGTCCTTGTGTCGTCCATCACTACTCCTCTTTGCCGCAAAATGCAAGCCCAAAATGCTGCTTGTGCTGCTCGACCCTAAGCCCCCTTCCTCTGCTTGTGGCGTCACTCTCCTGAAACCTTAGTGGCGCCTCTTTTGCCACTTTACCAAGGTAATTCTTGTGTCTAAATCCTCATACAAATTTTCTTAAGGCCTATCTTGCTTAGCTCCATTTTAAAACTCAAAATCTAATTTTTTTTCTAAGGCATTCTCCTACATTCTAAAGTTCCCGGAACCCCTAGAACATATTCAAACCACACCTAAGCATGCTACCACATACATTTGAGTTAAAAAGCATAACCCCTAAATCCCGGATATTACAGTTCTACCCCCCTTAAAAATAATTTCGACCTCGAAATTACCTGGCTAGAATAAGTGAGGGTATTGCTGTCGCATTGCTTCCTCCGGCTCCCACGAAGCTTCTTCCGATCCATGGTTACGCCATAATACTTTGACTAGAGGAACTGATTTCCTCCGTAACACCTTCACATCCCGTTCCAAAATCTGAATCGGCTCTTCCTCGTAGGACAAATCTGGTCTTAGCTCCACCTCCTCAACTGGCACTATATGAGATGGATCCGATCGGTAACGACGTAACATTAAAACATGGAACACATCGTGCATCTGCTTCAATTCCGAAGGCAACTCTAACTAATATGCCACTGGTCCAACCCTCTTCAAAACCCGATAAGGTCCTATAAACCTGGGACTTAACTTCCCTTTGCGACCAAATCTCATCACCTTCTTCCACGGCGAAACTTTTAGAAACACCTGATCTCCCACAGCAAACTCTATTTTCTTCCGCTTAAGATCTGCGTACGACTTTTGCTTGTCAGAAGCCTCCTTCAATCGTGCCCGAATTACCTTAACCTTTTCTTCAGATTCTGCCACAATCTCTGGACCCAAAACCTGATGTTCCCCCAATTCTGTCCAACACGTGGGAGTGCGACACTTCCGTCCATACAGCGCTTCGTACGGTGCCATCCGAATGCTTGCTTGATAGCTGTTATTATACGCAAATTCCGCTAAAGGCAAAAATTCTTCCCAGCTTCCTCTGAAGTCTATCACACAGCCTCTCAACATATCCTCTAACACTTGGATTACCCGCTCCAACTGGCCGTCCGATTGCGGATGAAATGCTGTACTGAAGTCTAATCTAGTGCCCAAAGCTTGATGCAATGCTTTCCAAAATCGAGACGTAAACCTCAGATCCCTATCTAAGATAATCGACACTGGCACTCCATGCAACCTCACAATCTCTGCCACATACAACTTCGCCAACTTCTGCAAAGAGTAATCAACCCGCACTGGTATGAAATGTGCAGACTTCGTCAATCGATCCACTATCACCCATACCGAGTCTTTCTTAGTAGGCGTAAGGGGAAGCCCACTAACAAAGTCCATGGTGATTCTTTCCCACTTCCATTGTGGGATTTTTATTGGCTGAAGCAATCCTGACGGAACTTGGTGTTCAGCCTTGACTTGCTGACACGTTAAGCACTTCCCTACAAATTCTGTAACTTCCCGTTTAAGACCAGGCCACCAAAACTGATCCCGTAGATCTCTGTATAACTTACTTCCTCCAGGATGCATAGCATAAGGGCTACTATGCGATTCTTGAAGAATTCTCTTCCTTAATTCCTTATCCTTCGACATACAGACCTTGCCCTGAAAACACAACACTCCGTCACTGCTTACACCATAGTTTTCCAATTCCCCATTCTGCACCTGTCGTATCTTAGCACTTAGATAGTCATCTGCCAGCTGTCTTTCTTTCACCTCACTCAACCATGTCGGCTTGACTTGCAACTCTGCTAGCAAACTTCCATCGTCATACAAGCTAAGATGTACAAACATCGCCCTCAGATCCGACACTACTTTTCGACTTAGGGCATCTGGCACTACATTTGCCTTGCCCGGGTGATACTCTATAGAACAATCGTAGTCTTTCAGTAATTCCACCCACCTTCGTTGCCTCAGGTTCAACTCCTTCTGAGTCAGCAGATACTTAAGACTCTTGTGGTCCGTGTAAATCACTAACTTTTCTCCATATAAATAATGCCTCCATACCTTAAGAGCAAAGACCACTACTGCCAACTCCAAGTCATGCGTCGGATAGTTAACCTCATGTGGCCTCAATCTTCCGAGGATCCACCCTTATCCCTTCTGCAGACACCACATGCCCTAAGAACGCAACCTCCTTCAGCCAAAATTCACACTTGCTGAATTTGGCATAGAGCTTCTTCTCTCTTAACACTTGCAACACTATCCGGAGATGCTCATCATGCTCTACCTCAGACTTGGAATACACTAGGATGTCGTCTATGAACACAACGACGAACTGATCCAAGTAGGGTTGGAAAACCCGATTCATCATATCCATGAACGCAGCTGGGGCGTTCGTCAACCCGAACGGCATTACTAAGAACTCATAATGCCCGTATCTTGTCCAAAAAGCTATCTTATGGATATCTGCTTCCTTCACCTTAAGCTGATGATATCCCGACCTTAAATCTATCTTTGAGAATACCGCAGCCCCTTTAAGCTGATCGAACAAGTCGTCTATCCTTGGCAAAGGATACTTGTTCTTGATGGTCAGCTTATTCAACTGCCGATAATCTATGGACATACGCATAGTTCCATCCTTTTTCTTCACAAATAAGACCGGTGCTCCCCATGGAACACAAAGGGTCGAATCAACCCACGATCAAGCGGCTCTGGATCTCGAGCCTTGAGCTCAACCAACTCCTTTGGTGCCATCCTATACGGAGTGATAGATATCTTTGGTCTTTGTGCCCGGCAACAAGTCAATCCCAAATTCCACCTCACGATCCGGAGGTAACCCTGGAAGTTCTTTCGGAAAGACATCCACAAATTCCCTTACAGTCCTGACCCCTTCAACAGTTGCTTCCTTAGCCTCCAAGGCACTAACCATTATCAGAAAAGCCAGACATCCCTTCCTTACCATCTTCTCCGCCTTAAGGGCAGATACTACATTCGACAAATAATTTCGTCTCTCGCCCACGACCACAACTTCATTGTCGTCAGAAGTTCTTAATGACATGCGCTTAGTAGCACAATCCACATTCGCACGATACTTCACTAACCAGTCCATGCCTAAGATTAAATCAAATTCCCCAAATGGAAACTCCATTAAGTCAGCCGAAAATTGAGTCTCCTGAACTTCTAAAGGCACTTCCTTAAAGAGCTTATCTACTACTACTGATGCGCCTAAAGGACTAAGTACAATCATCTTCCTAGGTACAGTCTCAGAGTTCACATGCGAGTTCCGGATACTTCACTAGCGATGTATGAATGAGTTGACCCTATATCTATCAAAGCAATAAAGGGTAATCCAGAAATAAGGAACGTACCCGTTATGACATCAGGTGCATCGCTATCCTCCCTCCGACGAACTGCATATACCAGACCTGGCTGTCTAGCCTCAGTGTTACCACTACCTCTCGCACGATGTTCCACGACCTCTACGAGCCATTACCTGCTGCTCGTTCTACCACGACCCCTCGGCGATTGCTTTGTCCACCCCTGCGGCGACCATAACCCTGACCTGTTGGGCGGTTCCTATCTGTATCCATCGGACAATCCTTAATCATATGATCCTTGGACCCGCACTTAAAACATCCCCCTGTCTTTTTCCAACATTCTCCCGGATGCATTTTTCCACACTGAGCACAAGCACGGTATTGTCCTCCCACAACAGCCTGCTGACCTCGCGGCCCATCAACTCTAGGTCTCTTCTGAAAGTTCCCGGATGACCCTGAAGACCCATAATTCCTCTTATTCTTATTCTGACCTCGGTCCCGATTCTGTCTCTCAGTCCGCTTAACTTCTTCAGCTATCCGTGCCTTATCCACTAAGACTGCAAAGTCTCTCTCTCGATGCGGAGCAATCAGCACTCGCAGCTCATCCCTCAAACCATCCTCAAATCTGACACACCGCTCATAATCAGTAGCTACTATCCCTCTGGCATACCGGCTTAACCGCAAAAACTCCGCTTCATACTCAGCTACCGACTTATTTCCTTGCACTAAATTCAGAAACGCCTTCCTCTGCGAGTCTATGTAACTAGCTCCGACGTATTTTCCCTCAAACTTAACCTTAAAATACCCCCAATCCACTCGATCTGCAGGGGTACCCTCTTTGACAGTGAGCCACCACCGTAAGCCTCATCACGGCGGCAAACAAGACCTTTCAGCTTTTCCTCTCAGCGAAGCGGTCCAAATCATCCATGATCCTTTCGACTGCCTCTAACCAATACTCCGCTACATTCGGAGCTACGCCCGATACTCCCCTAAAAACCTCAGCTCCATTTGACCTAAGTCTCTCAGCTACTGACTTTCGAGCCCCATTACCCATACTAGCTCCCGCTACTCGCTCTAAAACTCGCAGCATAGCCTGCGATACTGCGTCATCTCCTCCTGTTTGCTCCTAAAATTCCGCCCCTACAGCCGGTGGCGGTGCCTCATTTTTGGAACCCTGACCAGACCCAACTGGTTCCGACACAGTCATCCTGCCTCTACCGCGCCCACGGCGACCACGTCCCCTAGAACTCATGTCTACTTCACGTCTTATCTGATTTTACGAAAATTTTATGCATTAGCGTCTTTTCACTTCTTGTTTAAAGAAAATTTTATGCAATAGAGTTTTAATCAGTGGTTTTTTCGTAAGAGTACACATATACCTAGGGTCCGTGTCTCTAAAGTATAGTTTCCTTAGGCCTATTAATCAAGTTTCATACATTAACATACTCATATCAATTTATCAACAAAAGAACTTACCATGGACTGGGCCGAGAACTCGGGTGCCATGCTTCCATAAAACCATTCTAACCAAAATCTTTTCAAAAACTCATTTTGGGCTCAATTTTGAAAACGTTGTGGGCTTCAAAACCCAAGGTCGAGTGTTTAAAACTGGGCTCGATACCAAGTTAAAACACCCCAAACTCGCCCACAAGCCCCGACCGGATCCGCATGCTCCTCGGTGTAAAACTCGTTTTGTTATCTTAAAAAAATAGGTTGATTTCAAGAAAAATAGATTTGAAGTGTGTTCATGTTGAAAACCGTGTGGTGATTTAAGTTCGTGTCTCATTAAAACGTTATTTTTATGAGTTTAGAAAATTTTATAAGTCAAAAGAAAAAACCCAATTTGGAACTTATTATTAAGTTGGAAACCTTAGGTGTTTAGGTGTTAAAACAGTTTAAGTTGTTTATCGAAATAATTTGAAACATTTAGTTGAAGTCTTTCGTAGCAGAAATAAAAATTTAAAACGTATAAAAACATAGCTAATGGTGGCCTTATTACAAAAACATCACCCAAAAGTAAATCCTGAATAATAAAAGAAAATGTTGTAAATCCTATTAAAAGGAAAACCGAAATATTGAGTTGAGCATGGCCACCACCTAGTCCTCGCTGACCCGGTCCATCACTAAGTATCACCTGCAAAAGATATCCCACGAAGGGTGAGTCAACAGACTCAATGTGTAATAGTACACTAAAAACCCAATCGATCATAGTCTTAACGATAACATTTTTGGCAAAGCCCATTTGGATCACATTTAGCCATCAGCCCATAACATAGCAAATCAAATAACGGCAGATTAAATCACATGTACATATAAAATGAAATGCAATCCCGAGCCCACCTAGATATCCATCTACTACACACCACCCGTACCTGCCAATCACACCGTGGGGATTACTAAATCGACCCTCCATCCGCTACACACCATCGAAGGCAGTCGCTGCAATCAACCGTACATCGCCCTTATAATCGTGGCTTAGCCACCAGATAATTGTGACAAAGTCACCGGAATCATAATATGTGACAAAAGTCACCGGATATATAATATTGTGACATAAGTCACCGGATAATGTGGTAAAAACCACCGGAACACTTCCCCTTTATCAAAATCACCCATATGCCCATGCAATAAACATATTATTCAGATATCATGCCATATACCCCAAAGTCATAACAGAATCATACTTATCTCATATCCATACTTATAACAACATTAACGAGTATATTAAGGGGTTTACGTGACATGAATGCATCGTACACGCAAGATGGTACCCATAGCCACATTCACACGCATTTCTTATTAACACATGCTATCACTAATACTATCAATCTATCGGAATTTTAGTGTAGGCTACACACCGATAACCGTAAGTACGATACTATCGAGACCGACACTCTCGCTAAAGCGAGGATAACGATGAATTGCTTATCCCTCTCCGACGCCCCCATACCCCAAAGGGCCAATCACGAACAAAGCAGAACCGAACGTTTCTTGAACTTAAGGGTAGGCACTACCCATTTCTCCCCTTATCGGGTACTCGCATCCATTGAATCAACACTTAATCGAAAACCCGCTTAACTAACATATGAGATCTTAATTGAATAACTACAACTTAAACACCCTTACCGAATGGATCGTAATCCCGAGACTTCTCCTAATCCCCGCGATCCGCCCCTATAAGATCATAGTCGAATCGCCAACCTTAATAAACAATATGGCCTTTGGCCGATACCACACTTCACTTACCTTGAATATTCAAATCCCGAACTCACATTCAAGGTTTCGCCAAAGAGAGTAAAAGGGATTAGATTCCAAACTTTCTGGCTAATCCAAAAGAAAAGAAAGAACAACGAATGGCGCTTAACCCTTACCCCTATCATTGAGATCGATTGCACCCTTGCTTGAACCCACAGAGATTCTAAGTTATTATAGATAGTTGATATGGTTCGGCTTTTGGAGTTTGCGATAAAGAAAAGAAGGAATGAGTACTACAAGTTTCGGCTAAATTTGAATGTGCTTTCGGCTTTTGATAAATCGTGAAAATAAGAAGAGAGAAGGTTGAGATTTGATGCGATTTAGCTTTGGTATCCAAAGGGAGATTCGGCCTTAAAAATAAGAAGAAAAGAGATGAAGTTTAGAGAGATTCGGCAATGGTGGTATTTTGGTTGAAGAGGTTGCGGCAATGGTGAACTTTGGGAGAGAGAGATTCGGCCTAAGCAAAATAAAAAGAAAAGAAGAGAAGAGAAGATGGTAGATTCGGCTTACCCTTAAACAAGTAAGAAGAGAAAGAAAAGGCAAATGACCCTAATGGTCTATGGATAGTTCGGCCAAAGTCTAACAAGAGAGGAAAAAGAGTGAATTTTGGTGCGGTTTGCTTATGAAAGAAAAATGGTCAAAGCTCGGGAGAGAATGAAGTTGAATTTCTAGCAGAAGAAGATGGCAAAAATGGCACTTTGATGGCCTTAAACTTTCGGCACACTAGCCTATCCCCCAACCGATTGCACTTCACCTCACTCCCCTCTCCTGAATTCGGCTGACACTCAAACACTAGCTTCCCTTACTTTTCTCCTATTTTTCCTATTCTTTACTCATTCAAAATATTTTGAATGAGTCAACACATATCTCCTCCCTTTAGCCGAATTTTTAAAAGAATATGACCAAGTCTCATCCTCATCCACTTAAAGTCCTTGTGCCGTCCATCACTACTCCTCTTTGCCGCAAAATGCAAGCCCAAAATGCTGCTTGTGCTGCTCAAACCTAAGCCCCCTTCCTCTGCTTGTGGCGTCACTCTCCTGACACCTTAGTGGCGCCTCTTTTGCCACTTTACCAAAGAAATTCTTGTGTCTAAATCCTCATACAAATTTTCTTAAGGCCTATATTGCTTAGCTCCATTTTAAAACTCAAAATCTAATATTTTTTTCTAAGGCATTCTCCTACATTCTAAAGTTCCCGGAACCCCTAGAACATATTCAAACCATACCTAAACATGCTACCACATACATTTGAGTTAAAAAGCATAACCCCTAAATATCGAATATTACACATGATGGGCCGATAGGGGCCAAGTGGGCCCAATAGGCCCGTGGGCCCATGTGAGTAGATTGTATGATTGTGTAATATATTAGACTGGACTAGGTGAATCTCATATCTGTGGCTAAATTTGTGCTAGTTGGGCCACACGAGCATGTGGGCCCGAATGGGCTGAAATCATATTTTAGGCCCAATAGTCTGGTAACGACCGAAAATGGTAGCCGAGTCACTCGGGGCGACATTAGGCTTTCGAAAAGATCATTGTAGGTGCAAAATTACTAAAATACCCTCGATAGGTAAATTACGAGAATACCCTTGGTAGGTAAAATTACTGTTATACCCTTAGAGGTTGATTAGCTTGATTATGTTGTATTCCGTTTATCTGATTATGATGGTAATCCATGTTATACGTTATATTTGATATATGTTTTGCATACATGACATACTGCATACACGAATTATTATGTCATATTTCATGGGTTTGGAATATGATGCGAAAGGGGAAGTGTTGTTAAAGACTGTCACATTGGTTTGGTACCACAGTGGGTTGGCCCCACACATTTGATACAGTGACTAAGTCTCAGTGGTTTGGTACCACGGTGGTGTGACACCACGTGTATATATATTGATTCTGTGACTTGTCCCAGTGGTTTGGTACCACAGTGGGTTGGCCCCACGTATATGATTATCAGGGATTGTCACCAGTGGCTTGGTGCCACATATGAGGCGTGTAGCGGATGGAGGGTTGATTATAGAAATCCCCACGGTGTTGAGTTGACCGGTGCGGGTGGCGTGTAGAGGATGAAAAATTAGGTTGGGCTGGGTCACATTACAATCATATCTTGTGTATGCTATTTTGAGTGGGCTAAGGCCCAATGTGCGATTATGGGCTTGAAGCCATTTATGTGGTATGAGGGGATTTACACACTGAGTCTCGGTGACTCACCCCCTCTGCTTTAAATTTTGCAGGTAATTCCTAGCTTGAGGATTTGGAGCCGAGTTGGACTCTGTGGTGGCCATACGTCGTCACTTTAGTAAATTAAGTGTTATTTTCTTTTAAATTTCATTTTAATTCGGGATTATATTCTGTAATAAGGCCACTGGGATTTTAATTTGGTTTTTGTTTTAATGCGATTATTATCTATGATGAAATGATCTATACGGAGTTTTCCTAAAAACACAAATAACTATTTTCCAAAATATTAATGAATGGTTCACAAACTACTGATAATCAAAACTCGAAATTTTTAAACGATCGCGAATTTTTTTTAACTACCTTTCCTTGTGACATACCAGATTTGGTTTTTGTTTTAATGCGATTATTATCTATGATGAAATGATCAATACGGAGTTTTCCTAAAAACACAAATAACTATTTTCCAAAATATTAATGAACGGTTCACAAACTACTGATAATCAAAACTCGAAATTTTTAAACGATCGCGAATTTTTTTAACTACCTTTCATTGTGACATACCAGATCCGGTCGTAACGTGTAGATCGGGTTTGGGGTGTTACAATTTTGGTATCAGAGCCTATGTTGCAAAACTCAGCTTGTGGAATGGGTTCGAAAATGTTTTTTTAAAATTCATTTGAAATCTGGTTAGGAAAAATACGTTTTCTTGGATGTGTGGCACCTGAGTCTCCAGCACCGAATCTGTAAGCTTTTTTTACACTATAATCTTTTATATGCTAAAATGTCTGTATTGCTGGTATTTATTCTGTGTGTTTGGTTTGGATGTGATATTGAATATAGAAACTGTGTGCATATGTGGTAAGATCCGTTTGCTTCTGTGTTAGATATTTGGTTGTGTAAAGTGGTTCCAAGATTAAGATAGAAAATGAATTAGTGTTATTAAGATCAGAGTACGCAGCGTGAGCGTAGTGTTGTAGGCTAGGATGTACGACTGTTGGTTAGTTGGAAATTTCGAGGACAAAATTTCTTTAAGGAGGGTAGATTTGTAACATCCTGAAATTGGGCCTAGTAGGATTGGGCCCAATAGGCCTTGAGCGTAGTAGCGCTTAAAATTTTTGAGATAAAGAGATCGGCTTTAGTGCAAGTTGGACCTATTAGGTGAGTGATTTTGGAAGGTTAGGAGGCTTCTATGAAGTCCCGGGATCAAACTTGGGCTTAGGAGAAATTTGGGTTTTAGGTGAATAAAACCCTGGGAGTTAGTAGGTAGGCTTTAAGAATAAAATGTGGAGGAAAATGACACAAGTGGAGTGTGTGGTGAAGTGGCAAAGTGACGCCACTTAGGGAGCAAGGGGGTGACGCCACAAGGAAGGAAGGAGGTCCAAGGTTCAAGGCGTGGAACTTGCATTTCTTTTAGATTATTTTGTTAAATGGATTTAGACCTTGGCCATAGACTTATATTTAGTTGCGCATGGTTATAGACACAAGAGGAGCTTGTCGCCTAGTGGCAAAGTGGCGTTACAGCTGGCAAGAGGAGTATTTATTTTGCGGATTGGACGGCCAGAGTTTGAGTTAGATTTAAACTCTGCTATCGGAGGGATCCCACATCGGAAAGATACAAAGAAGGAAGGTGAGAAGCTGGCTATATATAGAGCTATCTATGATGGGAGGAAGGATATACCTTGGCGGGCGTTTGGGCACAGGAGTGTTCGGAGCGCGGATTAGCACCAGATTCCTATCCGGTGTGTATTCTCTCTACTCTAGTTGTAGAGCGGGAAATGCCGAATGCCGGTCACACAGCGATAGTAGCCACACGAGCATGCGAGTGCACGTGTGGGGGCTTCAACGCGATAGTTGAGGCCATCGTTAGTGTTCTTGTGGGTTGATGTCGTTTGGGCCATGATGGGCCGATAGGGGCCAAGTGGGCCCAATAGGCCCGTGGGCCCATGTGAGTAGATTGTATGATTGTGTAGTATTTATTAGACTTGACTTGGTGAATCTCATATCTGTGGCTAAATTTATGCTAGTTGGGCCACACGAGCGTGTGGGCCCGAATGGGCCGAAATTAGGTTTTAGGCCCAATAGTCCGGTAACAACCGAAAATGGTAGCCGAGTCGCTCGGGGCGACATTAGGCTTTCGAAAAGATCATTGCAGGTGCGAAATTACTGAAATACCCTCGATAGGTAAATTACGAGAATACCCTTGGTAGGTAAAATTACTGTTATACCCTTAAAGGTTGATTAGCTTGATTATGTTGTATTCCGTTTATCTGATTATGATGGTAATCCATGTTATACGTTATATTTGATATATGTTTTGCATACATGACATACTGCATACACGAATTATTATGTCATATTTCATGGGTTTGGAATATGATGCGAAAGGGGAAGTGTTGTTAAAGACTGTCACAGTGGCTTGGTACCACAGTGGGTTGGCCCCACACATTTGATACAGTGACTAAGTCTCAGTGGTTTGGTACCACGGTGGTGTGACACCACGTGTATATATATTGATTCTGTGACTTGTCCCAGTGGTTTGGTACAACAGTGGGTTGGCCCCACCTATATGATTATCAGGGATTGTCACCAGTGGCTTGGTGCCACATATGAGGCGTGTAGTGGATAGAGGGTTGATTGTAGAAATCCTCACGGTGTGTTGGGCTGGTACGGGTGGCGTGTAGAGGATGGAAAATTAGGTTGGGCTGGGTCACATTACAATCATATCTTCTGTATGCTATTTTGAGTGGGCTAAGGCCCAATGTGCGATTGTGGGCTTGAAGCCATTTATGTGGTATGAGGGGATTTACACACTGAGTCTCGGTGACTCACCCCCTCTGCTTTAACTTTTGCAGGTAATCCCTAGCTTGAGGATTTGGAGCCGAGTTGGACTCTGTGGTGGCCATACATCGTCACTTTAGTAAATTAAGTGTTATTTTCTTTTAAATTTCATTTTAATTCGAGATTATGTTCTGTAATAAGGCCACTGGGATTTTAATTTGGTTTTTGTTTTAATGCGATTATTATCTATGATGAAATGATCAATACGGAGTTTTCATAAAAACACAAATAACTATTTTCCAAAATATTAATGAACGGTTCACAAACTACTGATAATCAAAACTCGAAATTTTTAAACGATCGCGAATTTTTTTTAACTACCTTTCCTTGTGACATACCAGATCCGGTCGTAACATTTAGACCGGGTTTGGGGTGTTACAGTCAAAATCAGTAGAGATAGATTAAGGCGACTCAGAGGTCTAAGTGAAAGTACATACATAGAGAAAGTACTGAAAAGGTTCAGTATGGAAGAATTTAAGAAATGATTCTTACCTATGAGACATGGTATCTCACTTTCGAAGGAAATGTGTCCTTCAACTCCACAAGAGAGAGAGCAACTGAGTAAGATTCCATATGCTTCGACTATTGGGTCTATCATGTATGCCATGCTATGTACTCATCCAGATGTATCATCGAGTCGGTATCAAGTAGATCCTAGTGAAGGTCATTGGGTAGCAGTTAAAAATATCCTTAAGTACTTAAAAAGGACTAAGGATACATTCCTTATATATAGAGGTGAGGAAGAGCTAAGTGTAAAAGGTTACATTTATGTTAGCTTCCAAACCGACAAGGATGATTCACGATCACAATCAGGTTTTCTATCTTTCTTTAATGGTGGCACTGTGAGCTGGAAAAGTTCAAAGCAAGGTATAATTGCTAATTCTACAATAGAGGCCGAGTATATTGTAGCTAGTAAAGCTGCAAAAGAGGCTGTTTGGATCAAGAAGTTCATATATGAACTAGGGGTTGTGCCTAGCATATCAGATGTTATAGAACTTTGTTGTGACAATAATGAAGCCATTGCACAGGCAAAGGAACCTAGATCTCATCAGTGATCTAAACATATACTTAGGCAGTTTCATCTCGTTCAAGAAATCATTGATCGATGAGATGTGGAAATTTGCAGAGTACCAACAGATGATAACATTGATGATCCACTAACGAAGCCTCTGACACAGTAGAAGCATGATCATCACACTAAGTCACTTGGTATTAGATATATGAGTGATTGGTCTTAGTGCTAGTGGGAGATTGTTAGAGTATGCCCAAAGACCAATCATGATATGATTGTAATAACATACTTGTTTTACCTAGTTTATTAATATAAGGTATTGCCATTATTATTTTAGTTTCTTTTTTGTGTATATAAATAAACTGTTTTATAATAATGTCCTAAGAATAATATGATTATTCTTAAAAGGTCCTTAGTCGAGTACTATTGTGGGCTTGGAAAACAATAATGCATTAAGATTAACATGTAGTTGATTGATAACAAAGTGTTGTCATTGACATAAGGATGTCAAAATACATGAGTATATGTTAGAGAACGACATATTGGACTAACCCGCTATGAGTATGTTTCTTAGATTATTATATAACAGTCACAATACTACTCATAGTGATAACTATGTATACGTTCCTTAGACTTGAGATCATCATTGTCCCAACATAACGAGTCGTATATTTTGATAAAGTCAAACATCTACTGTAACAGGTTGTACTATAAAATCTGATGTTTGGTATGCCACAATCTATGCAGTGGGATATGATTGATCAAGATGATTTGTCCCTCCTCCATAATGGTAGCAATATCTTATGCCACTTGATGAAGTGAAACTAGAAATGCATAGTCATGCTAAAAAAAGTTAATATGAGATATTACGCTTATTTGTTTATTATAGTCTACTTCGGGTATCAATAAACATGAGATTGGACTTTGCAAGTGTGACTATTCCATGACTTGTGTCCAATCGAGATATAAAGGACAAAAGGATATAATACATGAAAATTTATCATAGAAAGATTATCTTAAACTACGACTTCTTGTAACTTGGGTAGCGATGAGGCATTACTAGATACCACTCATTGCTTGTAACATTAGAAGCATTCTAGTATTACTACCAATGTTACAATAGCCTACAGGGTCACAACCTATGGTTGAAACGAATAGAATCTAAACATAGAAGGTATTAAATTTAACTGTCACGAGAGTTATATTAATTATTGAATTAGTATAATTTAACAGTTAAATAATAAACACAATATATGTACAAATTCATTGTACAAGAATAGAGAACATAATTAAAATAATTATATGAGTTTGATTCATATAAAATATTAATTATGATTTGTTTACCGAACCGAAATTATTAAAATAAAGTATGATAATAATTAATTTCGGTCAAACATAAAATATATATGGAAATTAAAATCTTTTTGGAAAGGATGTTACACTATGATATTTTCATATATATTCTGGCACCAAAAAGGGGATTTCATTTTTTTAGGGGATATTAAATAAAAGGAATCATAAAAAAATTAAACCCTAGTGTGCAGAAGAGTGTTAACCAACTTTAACTGCCAAAAGAAAAGAACCTAGGTCTAGCAGCAGCATTTCTTTTCAGAAAAACTCTCTGAAACATTCAGTGAGAGTTTTTTTGTTCATTCGTTTGCACCAGGGTGGACTACGTAGAGCCCAAGACGATTCTGTTGCGGCTTTGGATCGGCAGCGTGCGAAGGGGATTAAAATAGCAGTGGTTCCTTCCTATTTTTTAGAGTACGAAAGGTATATTTTTCAAGCCTTTTCTTCCTAATTCGTTCCTCGTGCATGAATTCCTGGTTTGGATCACCGAAATAATTTTTCGACTACGCCACAGGGCGTCCAAGTGATCCAACAGCCAGGGCATTACATAATCCGAACGGCATCCGTCGAAACACAAACGTACCATATGGACACGTGAAAGTTGTCTTTTCTTGGTCATTGGGAACTATAGTAATCTAATTATACACTGAATATCTGTCCAAAAAATAATAAAAAGCTTTCCCTGCTAACCTTTCCAGTATCTAATCAATAAACGACAAGGGGAAATGGCCCTTCCTAATTGCCTTGTTAAGCTTCAAATAATCCATGCACACTCTCCATCATGTGATTATGCGATTTGGTATGAGCTCATTATTGTCATTGCTAACCAGTGTGACACCTCCTTTCTTGGGGACACATTGTACAGGGTTTACCCATAAGCTGACAGAGATTGGGTAAATAATGCCAGCGTCAAGCCACTTGATAATATATTTCTTGACAACTTCTTTCATTATCAGATTCAATCTTCTCTACTGCTCAATAGACTTGTTGGGGCAATCCTCTAACAAGATTTTATGCATGCAAAATGTAAGATTGATTCCCTTTATATCAGTAAGGGTCCACCCTAACGCCTTCTTAAATCATTGCAGGACTTCCAACAACTTGACTTCCTGTTCGGATGTCAATTCCACAGAAATCACTACTGAAAATGTACTATTATCTACCAAGTATTCATATTTTAAATGCTACGGCAAAGGTTTCAACTCCAATGTAGGAGGTTCCTCTATAGAAGGTTTAGGAGGCTTGAATGAATGACTTGATAAATCCAAAGAGTTAAACTTCTTCCCTAGTGTCTCATTGTCTATTTGGCTTCAATGAATTCACTGATTTCTTCAAAATGTACTGCATCAATCCTTTCTAATGAGTCTTCGCTATTATTAGAATTGTTGTGGCAAAGTATGTTGAATTCTTCCTCCAATACTATTTCTATCAAACCAATATGTGGCTGTAACATCCCAAAGTTGGGCCTAGTAGGATTGGGCCTAATAGGCCTTAGGCGTAGGAGCGTTTAAATTTTTTGGGAATAAGAGAACGGCTTTAGTGCAAGTTGGATCTGGTACGTGAGGGATTTTGGAAGGTTAGGGGGCTTCTATGAAGTCCCGGGTTCAAACTTTGGCTTTAGGGAAATTTTGGTTTTAGGTGAAAAAAACCCTGGGAGTTGGTAGGTAGGCTTTAAGAATAAAATGTGGAGAAAAATGACACAAGTGGAGTGTGTGGTGTAGTGGCAAAGTGACGCCACTTAGAGGTAAGGGAGTGACCCCACAGGGAAGGAAGGAGGTCCAAGGTTCAAGTCTTGGCTCTTGCATTTTGGTTTTCTTTTTAAATGGACTTTAGAATTTGGCTATAGATTTATATTTAGTTGCGCATGGTTTAAGACACAAGAAAAGCTTGTGGCTTGGTGGCAAGTGGCGTGTTGAACTATTGAAGGGAGCCTGGGTTCGAATCTCATGAAAAGCAAGGGAGTATTTATTTTGCGAATTGGATGGCAAGAGTTTGAGTTGGATTTAAACTCTACTGACGAAGGGATCCCACATCAGAAAGATGCAAACAAGGAAGGTGAGAAGCTAGCTATATATAGAGCATTCTATGATAGGAGGAAGGATACCTTGGAGGGCGTTTGGGCACAGGAGTGGTCGGAGCGCGGATTAGCACCAAATTCCTATCAGGGTGTAACCTTCTCTAATTCAGTTGTAGAGCGGCAAATGCCGAAGTGCCGGTCACGACAATAGTAGCCACACGAGCGTGTGAACGCACGTGTGGGGCTTCGACGCGATAGTTGAGGCCATCAGTAGTATTCTTGTGGGTTAGGCTGCTTGGGCCACGATGGGCTGAAGTGGGCCCAATGGGCCCGTGGGCCCAATTGAATAAAATGTATGATGGTGTAGTAAATAGTGAACTAGACTAAGTGAATCTCGTATACGTGGCTAGATTTGTGTTAGGTGGGCCACACGAGCGTGTGGGCCCGAATGGGCTGAAATCGGGTTTTAGGCCTAATAGTCTGGTATGACCAGAAATGGTAGTTGAGTCGCTCGAGGCGACATTAGGCCTTTGGAAGGGCCATTGCAGGTGCAAAATTACTAAAATACCCCCAATTTGCAAAATTACCAAAATACCCCTGGTTTGCAAAATTACTAAAACACCCCCGGTTTGCAAAATTACCAAAATACCCCCGATTTGAAAAATTACCAAAATACCCCAGTTTGCAAAATTACCGAAATACCCCCAGTTTGCGAAATTATCGTTTTACCCTTACACGACAAAATGATCGTTGTACCCTCGTGGTAGTACTAGCGTTGTATGTGTTAATTGTATGATTGATTATGGTTGAGATGCACTGCATACATTGATTGGTTATGAGTAGAATTACCGAACTACCCCTGTAGGGTAGAATTACCGAAATACCCTTATAGGGTAAAATGACTGATTTGCCCTTGTAAATAAATGATCGACTTGTGCAATGAGTTGACTAATTTGGATGTGATTGTATGACTGGTATGCTTTTATTACATGTTTAAATGATTGTTACTGAGCATGGCCATTTTGTATACACGTGTGATGATTGAGCATGACATACACGACATATTGCATGGGGCTGGGACATTGATACGGAGGAAGATATGTGAGGATCGCATAGTCGCTTGACGATCGTGGATCCACCAAGGCTTTATAGCCACCGCAGTTTTTAGCCACCGAAAGCGACCATCTTTGCACCGATAATGTTACCGAGGGCTGTGTGCCATTAATATGGGCTTCATGCCGTAATTATGGGCTTTGTGCCAATACCGAAGGCTTTGTGCTGATATTATGGCTTTGTGCCAGTCGTATTTACCGTGGCTATGTGCCTAACTTATATATTGATGACTTTGTGTTGATCATATTTACCCAAGGCTGTGTGCCAATTATATTACCGTCGCTGATGGCTATGTGCCAAACATAATACAGTGACTGATGGCTTTGTGCCAATTGTAATACCGCTACTGAAGGCTTTTTAGCCACCGAGTAGCCTTGCTGAACCGATAAGTTAGTGCCGCAACCGGTGCTACATAAGGAGTGTAGGGATGGGTGGGTCGATTAAATCCCCACAGGAGTGCAGGGTTGGACAGGAGACGGAGTGCAGGGTTGGTATGGGCATTAACGCATTGTATATCTGGATTATATTACTGAGATGGGCTTAGGCCCCGATTAATATGTATGACATGTGACATTTGAATTGGGTTAAGGCCCAATAGAGGCTATTTTGGGCTAATGCCCAATTGCCACCGTTACTTTAATGGGCTTGGGCCCGAATTGTTGTGATGCATGTTCTTACCGATGAGGGTTGTACACACTGAGTTTTCGTAAACTCACCCCCTCTTTTTATTAAATGTTTCAGGTAATTCCCGGTGATAGAGGATTGGGAGCCGTGGAGGACTCGGGGGTGGCTATACATCGGAGATACTACTCGTGAAATTTAGTAATTTCAATTTTTACCTTATTTTAAGATTATTTATTTTGGGTTAATATTTTGAATAAATCCATTGGTTTATTTTTTTCTAAGTTTTCATTTATAACTGTTAAACTTATAAATACGGGGTTTTCTTAAAACATTAGCAATCATTTTCTAAAATATCATATTTACGCAACGATGTAAGTTCAACTTTCATAACAAAATAGTTTTTCAAAATAGTAACAACTTTTAAACGGTCATTTAGCAAATCACGTTTTTCTCAAACAAACAACGAACTCGAAGTTCAAAAATCCGATAAAACATTTCAAAACAATTGCTTAGCTTTTCAACTTCCTTCAATGTGACACGCCAGATTTGGGCCTAACTTCTAGGCCGGGTTTGGGGTGTTACAATTATGGTATCAGAGCCTGGGTTGCAAAACTCAGCTGTGGAATGGGTTCGAAAATATTTTTTTTAGAGTTATTTAAAATTTGGTTTAAAAAAAAGTATCTTTATTGGAAGTATGGCACCCCAGTCTCCGGCACCAAATCCGTAAGTCCCCTTACTTATTATATGCTATAATGATTGTATTTATTCTGTGTATATTTTGGATGTGATGTTTGAATGAAAATTTTTATGTATGAGTGTTAAATATCTGTTTGCTTTTGTATTAGATATTTGGTTTTGTGAAGAGGTTGCAAGCTTAAGTTAGAAAGTGTATTCTTGTTTTAGAATTAGAGTCGCAGCGTGAGTGTAGTGTTGTAGGTTAGGATGTGCATTGTTTCTATAGTGGGAAATTTTGAGGACGAAATTTCTTTAAGAAGAGTAGATTTGTAACATCCCAAAGTTGGGCCTAGTAGGATTGGGCCCAATGGGCCTTAGGCGTAGGAGCGTTTAAAATTTTTGAGAATAAGAGAACGGCTTTAGTGCAAGTTGGATCTAGTAGGTGAGGGATTTTGGAAGGTTAGGAGGCTTCTATGAAGTCCCGGGTTCAAACTTTGGCTTTAGGGAAATTTTGGTTTTAGGTGAAAAAAACCCTGGGAGTTGGTAGGTAGGCTTTAAGAATAAAATGTGGAGAAAAATGACACAAGTGGAGTGTGTGGTGTAGTGGCAAAGTGACGCCACTTAGAGGCAAGGGAGTGACCCCACAGGGAAGGAAGGAGGTCCAAGGTTCAAGTCGTGGCTCTTGCATTTTGGTTTTCTTTTTAAATAGACTTTAGAATTTGGCTATAGATTTATATTTAGTTGTGCATGGTTTAAGACACAAGAAAAGCTTGTGGCTTGGTGGCAAGTGGCATGTTGAACTATTGAAGGGAGCCTGGGTTCAAATCTCATGAAAAGTAAAGGAGTATTTATTTTGCGAATTAGACTGTAACACCCTGGTTTAGGGGCTGTGCGTATGGGGTATAAATCAAGTGTTAGTAGGTTTTTGGGAGTGCTTGGTTGAGTTTTAGAGGCTCTAAGAATGTTGGGATGAGAAGGGAAGGCTTTGGAAAATTTAGATTTTTAGGGTAAAAAGGAATTGGGCCTAGGAGAATTGAGCCCAATGGGCCTTAGGCGTAGTAGCGTTTAAATTTTTGGAGAACAAGAGACCGGCTTAAATGCAAGTTGGACCTATTGGATAAGTGATTTTGGAAGGTTAGAAGGCTTCTATGAAGTCCCGGGATCAAATATTAGCTTTGGGGAAATTTTGGTTTTAGGTGAAAAAAACCCTGGAAGTTGGCAGGTAGGCCTTAAGAATAAAATATGGAGGAAAATAACACAAGAGGAGTGTGTGGTGTAGTGGCAAAGTGACGCCACATAAGAGACAAGGGGGTGACGCCACAAGGGAAGGAAGGAGGTCCAAGGTTCAAGTCTTGGCTTTTGCATTTTGGTTTTCTTTTACTTGGACCTCGGGATTTGGCTATAGTTTATATTTAGTTGCGCATGGTTTAAGACACAAGAGGAGCTTGTGGCCAAGTGGCTAGCAAAGATGGATTATGTTGCAAGGGAGCACAGGTTCGAATCTCATGACAAGCAATGGAGTATTTATTTTGCGGTCTGAGCGGGAAGAGTTTCAGTTGAATTTAAACTCTCATCGACGGATCCCACATCGGAAAGACACAAAGAATGAAGGTGAAGAGCTAGCTATATAAGGAGCATCCTAGGAGGAGAGAAAACACATCTTGGAGGCGTTTGGGCACAAGAGTGATCGGAGCGCGGTTAGCACCGCAGTCCTATCGGTGTGTAACTCTCTCTACTCTAGTCAGAGGCGGCAAATGCCGGAAGTGCCGATCACGGCAATAGTAGCCACACGAGCGCGCGGCGCGTGTGGGGGCTTCGGCGCGATAGTTGAGGCCATCGTGAGTATTCTTGTGGGTTGGGGCGCTTGGGCGCGATGGGGGCGAAGGCCCAATGGGCCCGTGGGCCCAATATAGTAAAATGTATGATGGTGTAGTATATAGTGAACTAGACTAGGTGAATCTCATAAACATGGCTAGATTTGTGCTAGGTGGGCCACACGAGCGTGTGGGCCGAATGGCCGGAATCGAGTTTTAGGCCCAATCGTCCCATGCGACCACTGAAATGGTAGTTGGGTCGCTCGGGGCGACACTGGGCCTTTGGAAAGGCCATTCCGGTCTGAAATTACCGATATACCCTTGGTGGGTAAATTACGAAAATGCCCTTAGTAGGTAAAATTACGATTTTACCCTTAAAGGTTGATTAGCAAGGTAAGGGCGTGTTAGTTTTCTTTGTGCTATAGTTTTGTCTTGGCCGAATGGCCTAAGTGTTCATTGTTTTTATGCCAAGGCCGATTGTAGGGAAGAAGAGCACATCATTTGGAACCTTTTGTAAGTCCGTTAGTGCAGTGCGCGTAGTAGAAGTAGCGTTTGGGTTTTGGTATCATTTAGGTGCGTAATCATCGCACTATTTCTCGTGGTTTGGTTTGCTAACATGTTTATATGTGTATTATGTGTAATAGCCGCTTATAATGGCATAAGTGATGAGTAATGGTGATGGTAAGTTAATCTTGATATACATTTATATATGTACAATGTGGTAGTGATAAGTGATAAATACTCATTCTATATGATATTCTTGCATGATTTATTGACACATGGGCATGGGATTGGATTGAAGAAGGAAGAAGTGTACACAGGATGTACGTGGTCTAATGATAGCTCAGGCTACATTAGCGCTTGAGGGTTAGCTTTGTGCTACCTCAAGGGAGGTGTTGGCTAGGTGCCCATCTCGGCGGTTGATTGCTATGTGCATCACCGTAGACGGATTACGATATTTGGATCACTTTGGTTGATCGGTGGCTCGACCACGGCCTCGGCAATGAGAATGCCGAGGTAAGATTTATGGATCACGATGTGATCGGTGGCTCACCCACGGCCTTGTCGCGGCCAGTGCCGCCGAGGTAACATATGTGGGATCACTCGGTTGTGATCGGTGGATTAGCCACGGCCTTAGGCGGAGTCCGCTAAGGTTGGTGTCACGGTTGGATAGTAGGTTGGTGAGATGCATTCTTGCATGATTTGTTTCGATGGTTGTGTGGGTATGGGCCAAGCCCATACGGATGGAAATATGTGTTGTGGTTATGCACCGAGTCGGTGGACTCACTCTTTTCATTAACCATTTCGGGTAGTGCATAAAGTGGACCGGGATCGGAGAGGACAAGGTGGCCCATGCCGAGGATGATGTTCAATTATTCCATGCTTAATTTTGATATAAGTACTTTATTTGAATTGTTGGGTTGTAATAAAGGCCATTTTATGTTTTTGGTATTACTTTAATTATGGTTTATTTAAATTAAATTGCTACGTGAAAATGATTTATGGTTTTGCAACCTATTTATTCAAATTGGATATTATAAACTAAAGTTTTAAAAATGAATGAGTTTTATAGCAAAGTTTTATTCCAAAGATATGTTTTCCAAAATTCAAACAAACTACGATGTTTTATTTTAAGATTTTTAACCGTCTTTTCCCGGTGACATAACTGTAGTTCGATTAGTAGCGAATGGGCCGGGTTTGGGGATGTTACATAGACGGCAAGAGTTTGAGTTGGATTTAAACTCTACTGACGAAGGGATCCCACATCGAAAAGATGCAAACAAGGAAGGTGAGAAGCTAGCTATATATAGAGCATTCTATGATAGGAGGAAGGATACCTTGGAGGCGTTTGGGCACGGGAGTGGTCGGAGCGCGGATTAGCACCAGATTCCTAACAGTGTGTAACTCTCTCTACTCTAGTTGTAGAGCGGCAAATGCCGCGAAGTACAGGTCCACGGCAATAGTAGCCACACTAGCGTGCGAGCGCGCACGCGTGTGGGGCTTCGGCGCGATAGTTGAGGCCATCGGTGAGTATTCTTGTGGGTTGAGGTGCTTGGGCCCACGATGGGCGAATTGGGCCCAATGGGCCCGTGGGCCCAATTGAATAAAATGTATGATGGTGTAGTATATAGTGAACTAGACTAGGTGAATCTCATATACGTGGCTAGATTTGTGTTAGGTGGGCCACACGAGCGTGTGGCCCCGAATGGGCCAAAATCGGGTTTTAGGCCCAATAGTCCGGTACGACAGCAAATGGTAGTTGAGTCGCTCGAGGCGACATTAGGCCTTTAAAAAGGCCATTGCATGTGAAAAATTACTAAAATACCCCCGATTTGCAAAATTACCAAAATACCCCCAGTTTGCAAAATTACTAAAACACCCCCGATTTGTAAAATTACCGAAATACCCCCGGTTTGTGAAATTATCGTTTTACCCCTATACGATAAAATGATCGTTGTACCCTCGTGGTAGTACTAGCGTTGTATGTGTTAATTGTATGATTGATTATGGTTGAGATGCACTGCATACATGGATTGGTTATAAGTAGAATTACTGAACTACCCCTGTAGGGTAGAATTACCGAAATACCCTTATAGGGTAAAATGACTGATTTGCCCTTGTAGATAAATGACCGACTTGTGCAATGAGTTGACTAATTTGGCTGTGATTGTATGACTGATATGCTTTTATTACATGTTTAAATGATTGTTACTGAGCATGGCCATTTTGCATACACGTGTGATGATTGAGCATGACATACACGACATATTGCATGGGGCTGGGACATTGATACGGAGGAAGATATGTGAGGATCGCATAGTCGCTTGACGACCATGGATCCACCGAAGGCTTTATAGCCACCGCAGTTTTTTAGCCACCGAAATTTGCCATCTTTGCACCGATAATGTTACCGAGGGTTGTGTGCCATTAGTATGGGCTTCGTGCCGTAATTATGGGCTTTGTGCCAATACCGAAGGCTTTGTGCTGATATTATGGCTTTGTGCCAATCGTATTTACCGTGGCTATGTGCCTAACTTATATATTGATGACTTTGTGTTGATCATATTTACCCAAGGTGTGTGCCGATTATATTACCGTCATTGATGGCTATGTGCCAAACATAATCTGATGGATCGATGGCTTTGTGCCAATTGTAATACCGCTACTGAAGGCTTTTTAGCCACCGAGCAGCCTTGCTGCACCGATAAGTTAGTGCCGCAACTGGTGCTACATAAGGAGTTTAGGGATGGGTGGGTCGATTAAATCCCCACAAGAGTGCAGGGTGTGACAGGAGACGGAGTACAGGGTTGGTATGGGCATTAACGCATTGCATATCTGGATTATATTATTGAGATGGGCTTAGGCCCCAATTTATATGTATGACATGTGACATTTGAATTGGGTTAAGGCCCAACCGAGGCTATTTTGGGCTAATGCCCAATTGCCACCGTTACTTTAATGGGCTTGGGCCCGAATTGTTGTGATGCATGTTCTTACCGATGAGGGTTGTACACACTGAGTTTTCATAAACTCACCCCCTTTTTTATTAAATGTTTCAGGTAATTCACGGTGGTAGAGGATTGGGAGCCGTGGAGGACTCAGGGGTGGCTATACATCAGAGATACTACTCGTGAAATTTAGTAATTTCAATTTTTACCTTATTTTAAGATTATTTATTTTGGGTTAATATTTTGTAATAAAGCCATTGGTTTATTTTTTCTAAGTTTTCATTTATAACTGTTAAACTTATAAATACGGGGTTTTCTTAAAACATTAGCAATCATTTTCTAAAATATCATATTTACGCAACGATGCAAGTTCAACTTTCATAACAAAACAGTTTTTCAAAATAATAACAACTTTTAAACGGTCATTTATCAAATCGCGTTTTTCTCAAACAAACAAATAACTCGAAGTTCAAAAATCCAATAAAACTTTTCTAAACAATTTCTTAGCTTTTTAACTTCCTTCAATGTGACACGCCAGATTTGGGCCTAACTTCTAGGTCGGGTTTGGGGTGTTACAATTATGGTATCAGAGCCTGGGTTGCAAAACTCAGCTGTGGAATGGGTTTGAAAATGTTTTTTTTAGAGTTATTTGAAATTTGGTTTAAAAAAAAGTATCTTTATTGGAAGTATGGTACCCGAGTGTCCGGCACCAAATCCGTAAGTCCCCTTACTTATTATATGCTATAATGACTGTATTTATTCTGTGTATGTTTTGGATGTGATGTTTGAATGAAAATTTTTTTATGTATGAGTGTTAAATATCTTGCTTATACAGATTAGATATTTGGTTGTGTGAAGAGGTTGCAAGCTTAAGTTAGAAAGTGTATTGCTGTTTTAGAATTAGAGTGCGCAGCGTGAGTGTAGTGTTGTAGGTTAGGATGTGCGACTGTTTCTATAGCTGGAAATTTTGAGGACGAAATTTCTTTAAGGAGGGTAGATTTGTAACATCCCAAAGTTGGGCCTAGTAGGATTGGGCCCAATGGGCCTTAGGCGTAGGAGCGTTTAAAATTTTTAGGAATAAGAGAACAGCTTTAGTGCAAGTTGGATCTAGTAGGTGAGGGATTTTGGAAGGTTAGGGGGCTTCTATGAAGTCCCGGGTTCAAACTTTGGCTTTAGGGAAATTTTGGTTTTAGGTGAAAAAAACCCTGGGAGTTGGTAAGTAGGCTTTAAGAATAAAATGTGGAGAAAAATGACACAAGTGGAGTGTGTGGTGTAGTGGCAAAGTGACGCCACTTAGAGGCAAGGGACTGACCCCACAGGGAAGGAAGGAGGTCCAAGGTTCAAGTCTTGGCTCTTGCATTTTGGTTTTCTTTTTAAATGGACTTTAGAATTTGGCTATAGATTTATATTTAGTTGCGCATGGTTTAAGAAACAAGAAAAGCTTGTGGCTTGGTGGCAAGTGGCGTGTTGAACTATTGAATGGAGCCTGGGTTCGAATCTCATGAAAAGTAAGGGAGTATTTATTTTGCGAATTGGACGGCAAGAGTTTGAGTTGGATTTAAACTCTACTGACGAAGGGATCCCACATCGGAAAGATGCAAAGAAGGAAGGTGAGAAGCTAGCTATATATATGGCATTCTATGATAGGAGGAAGGATACCTTGGAGGGCGTTTGGGCACAGGAGTTGTCGGAGCGCGGATTAGCACCAGATTCCTATCAGGTGTGTAACTCTCTCTACTCTAGTTGTAAGGCGGCAAATGTCGAAGTACCAGTCACGGCAATAGTAGCCACACGAGCGTGCAAACGCACGTGTGGGGCTTCGACACGATAGTTGAGGCCATCACTAGTATTCTTGTGGGTTGAGGCTGCTTGGGCCACGATGGGCCGAATTGGGCCCAATGGGCCCGTGGGCCCAATTGAATAAAATGTATGATGGTGTAGTATATAGTGAACTAGACTAGGTGAATCTCATATACGTGGCTAGATTTGTGTTAGGTGGGCCACACGAGCGTGTGGGCCCGAATGGGCCGAAATCGGGTTTTAGGCCAAATAGTCTGGTACGACCGGAAATGGTAGTTGAGTCGCTCGAGGCGACATTAGGCCTTTGGAAAGGCCATTGCAGGTGCAAAATTACCAAAATACCCCCAATTTGTGAAATTACCAAAATACCCTCGGTTTGCAAAATTACTAAAACACCCCTGGTTTGTAAAATTACAAAAATACCCCCAGTTTGCAAAATTACCAAAATACCCCCGATTTGTAAAATTACCAAAATACCCCCGGTTTGCAAAATTACCGAAATACCCCCAGTTTGCGAAATTACCGTTTTACCCCTACACGATAAAATGATCGTTGTACCCTCGTGGTAGTACTAGCGTTGTATGTGTTAATTGTATGATTGATTATGGTTGAGATGCACTGCATACATGGATTGGTTATGAGTAGAATTACCGAACTACCCCTGTAGGGTAGAATTACCGAAATACCCTTATAGGGTAAAATGACTGATTTGCCCTTGTAGATAAATGACCGACTTGTGCAATGAGTTGACTAATTTGGCTGTGATTGTATGACTGATATGCTTTTATTACATGTTTAAATTATTGTTACTGAGCATGGCCATTTTGCATACACGTGTGATGATTGAGCATGACATACACGACATATTGCATGGGGCTGGGACATTGATACGGAGGAAGATATGTGAGGATCGCATAGTCGCTTGACGACCGTGGATCCACCAAAGGCTTTACTGACCACACCGCAGTGTTTTTAGCCACCGAGCGACCATGCTTTGCCGATAATGTTACCGAGGGTCGTGTGCCATTAATATGGGCTTCGTGCCGTAATTATTGGCTTTGTGCCAATACCGAAGGCTTTGTGCCGATATTATGCCTTTGTGCCAATCGTATTTACCGTGGCTATGTGCCTAACTTATATATTGATGACTCTGTGTTGATCATATTTACCCAAGGCTGTGTGCGATTATATTACCGTCGATGGCTATGTGCCAAACATAATACGATGGATCGATGGCTTTGTGCGAATTGTAATACCACTACTGAAGCCTTTTTAGCCACCGAGCAGCCTTGCTGCACCGATAAGTTAGTGCCGCAACCGGTGCTACATAAGGAGTGTAGGGATGGGTGGGTCGATTAAATCACCACAGGAGTGCAGGGTTGGACAGGAGACGGAGTGCAGGGTTGGTATGGGCATTAACGCATTGCATATCTGGATTATATTACTGAGATGGGCTTAGGCCCCGATTTATATGTATGACATGTGACATTTGAATTGGGTTAAGGCCCAACCGAGGCTATTTTGGGCTAATGCCTAATTACCACCGTTACTTTAATAGGCTTGGGCCCGAATTGTTGTGATGCATGTTCTTACCGATGAGGGTTGTACACACTGAGTTTTCGTAAACTCACCCCCTCTTTTTATTAAATGTTTCAGGTAATTCCCAGCGATAGAGGATTGGGAGCCGTGGAGGACTCGGGGGTGGCTATACATCGGAGATACTACTCGTGAAATTTAGTAATTTCGATTTTTACCTTATTTTAAGATTATTTATTTTGGGTTAATATTTTGTAATAAGGCCATTGGTTTATTTTTTCTAAGTTTTCATTTATAACTGTTAAACTTATAAATACGGGGTTCTCTTAAAACATTAGCAATCATTTTCTAAAATATCATGTTTACGCAACGATGCAAGTTCAACTTTCATAACAAAATAGTTTTTCAAAATAATAACAACTTTTAAACGGTCATTTAGCAAATCACGTTTTTCTCAAACAAACAACAAACTCGGAGTTCAAAAATTCGATAAAACTTTTCTAAACAATTGCTTAGCTTTTCAACTTCCTTCAATATGACATGCCAGATTTGGGCCTAACTTCTAGGCCGGGTTTGGGGTGTTACAGTGGCATTCTTCATTTTCGTCAACACATTTCAAAGCATCAAAAACACTAACAGTCACCTGCTGATCATTTACCCTCATGGTCAGTTCACCTTTTTGTACGTCAATTAGAGTTTTGCCTGTAGCAAGAAGAGGTCTTCCAAGGATAATTGGCACATTTTGATCAGCTTCAAATTCTAAAATAAGGAAATCAGTAGGAAAGAAAAATTTATCCATTCTTACCAATACATACTCAATTTTACCTTCCGAATAGGCATAGGATCGATCAACTAATTGCAAATTCACCTTAGTAGGTCTTGCTTTCCCAATTCCTAGCTTCCTGGAAATAGACATAAGTATTAGATTTATACTTGCTCCTAAGTCACATAACGCCTTACCAACATAATGATTTCCAATTGAACATGGGATAGTGAAACTCCTTAGATCCTTTAACTTTGGAGGTAATTTATTCATCAACATTGTTGTGCAACCTTCAGTGAGAGCAACAGTCTCAAATTCTCCCAATCTGCGCTTTTTTGACAATATGTTTTTCATAAATTTCACATAATTGGGCATTTGCTCCAAATCTTCTACTAACGGTATGTTGATGTAGAGTTGCTTCAAAACATCTAAAAACCTTTTAAACTAAATATCCTACTTGGAATTGTGAAATCACTAAGGAAAAGGTAAAGGTGGTCGTCCTTCAGGTTGTTGATATTGTTTTGTTGTGACATTTCAGTTGGCAACATGATTTGATTTTGTCACAACATTTCTCTATGTACCCTTTCTAGGTGTTGTATGTCATTTAGTAGGTTCTGAGATCCTTTCCTAATTGTGGCTAGATTTGTCTTCTTTTATTGTGGCATCTTGAACAACTTCATCCAACTGAGTCCCACATCTAAAAGTGATGGCCTTGCACCACTCCTTCCTTTGGGTTCTTGAATTTTTAGTATCACTTGGCAATGCTCCTTGTGGCCTTGAATTTAGAGTGTTCACTATTTGCCCCACTTGATTTTCAAGAGTTCAGAGAGGCACAATTTGACTCTGAATCACAACATCATTTTTGGCCATATACTCCCTCAACAAAGATTCAATAGAATTAGAAGATGATACCTAACCTTGCTGAGCATTTTGCCTCGGCATAGGATGATTTTAACCAAGCGGTGCATTGCGGATATTTTTTCTTACAACATTGTGTGAACTCCCTGCACCTTGATTATTCCAACTAAAATCCATATGCTTCTTCCACCCAGAATTGTAAGTTTTCGAATAGGGGTTATTATTCCGGTTAAAATTACCCATGTGGTATACTGATGCTGGGCTTGATGGGCATTCATCAAACATATGATCTTCGCCACAATAAACGCATGACAACTTAGTTGATTTCATCTCATGGATAGTAGTTGGATTTTTTATATTTTAATCATATTAGCTAAATAAGATACATGGGCTGTCAACGAAGTAATTGCATTGAGGTCCATGGTACCAACAGCTCTCTTGTACGTCCCAAGTCTTGTGGTAGGGTACTAATAGTCATTGTTGACAATCTTTTCCAAGATCTTATATGCTTCGTTGTAAGATTTATCCAACAATATACCATTGGCAGGTGCATCAACTACCATTCTCGTATGTGCATTCAACCCATTATAGAATATTTCCATTTGAGTCCAGTGCTGAAATCCATGCATCGGACATTTTCGAATTAAATCTTTAAATCAATCCCAAGCTACATATAATGTTTCATCCTCTAATTGCCGAAAAGAAGTGATGTCATTTCTAAGCTTGGCATTTATGTTTGGTGGATTATACCGTAGTAAAAACCTCTATCAAAGGTCATTCCATGATGTCAATGTCCCTGATAACAAAGCGTTCAACCATGCTCTTGCTCGGTCTCTCAAGGAATATGGAAATAATTTAAGTCTCAAGGCATCTTTAGGAACACCTTGTTGAATAAACAAATCACAGACTTTTAGGAAAAGTCGCAAATGCAATCTTAGATCTTCAATGGGCAGTCCTCCAAACTGTCCTACTATTTGTAACATCTGAAACATTAATGGTTTCAGTTCAAACTGCTGTACTTGTATTTGTGGCTGACTATCCCTGGATTCAAATCATCCAAAATAGGCACAACATGCTCTCGGATTGGTCTATCTCGGTCTTCTATCACCCCACGAACATGCTAATCAGCATCCTGACCATTCAAATTACAATTCATGCTTGGTATCACCCTTCTAATAGGAGGATTAGCATCTTAACCATCCGTATTATCATTGAGACCAGGATCATTCCCATTCCTAGCCATTTTTCGCATTTTTTCCGCCTTCTTCGTAAAGTTCTATCAATCTCTGGGTCAAAAGGATATTCTTTGTTAGCAAGAATGCCTCTTCTCATGTACTGATGGCAAACTTATAGAAAATAAATTAAATAATAGAATTAAGTAAAATAACCAAACCAAATTTCACCAAATTACTGATACCTAGCAACGACACCAAAAACTTGTCGCGTGTGAAATTATATGTGATTGTGCAAGTATACACGTCAAATCAAGTAGTAAAGTGATGAGTGAGTATCGTTCCCATGAGGATCGGATTGAGGCACTAAAGTGGTCAAGTTATTATAATAAAATGCAATTAATGCTATGTTATGGCAATTAAAGGAATAGTGATGTAAGCAATACGTGGAATTAATGAATACTTGGTAATGCTATGGCAAAACAAGAGCAGAAATGTAATGGAAATTAATAGAATAACTACGTGAAAGATATGTAACAGTTCGGTTTAGACTCTAGTCAGAACAGTGGTTTCGGGACCACAAATTCGAGTTAGAAAAATATTTTAATATTATTTTTCGTGCCTCTGATATGTGATTAAGCATGTGTTAAAGTTTCGTAAGTTAATTTGTCTGTCTGTGTGCTTAATTTGAGAAAAGGATTAAATTGCATTAAATGTAAAGCTAGCATGATATTTGTAAAAGTGCCTATTGATGTGGCTTTTAAATATGGAGGATTTATATTGCAATTAGGCCATTTTATTTAGTAGTGGACGGCAACATGTATATATTATATGCTTTTATATGTTTAATTTTATAAGTAAAATTAATATTATATATTATAAATTATTATAATAAAACAAAGGCATTAAAAAGCCATTAACCTTGTGTTCATCTTTCTACTATGACCGAAACAAAGAAAAGAAAAAGAAAATAAGAAAGAGCTAGGGCATTCAGCCATTTCTAAGCTCAATTCAAGGTATGTTTGATTTCGGTTTTTGATAATTTCTACGTTTTCGTAATTGTTGCTTCATATTCTACAAAACCCATGCTTCAATATTGTAAATTGATAATGTTTTTGAAATGTGTCTTTGATGAACATATGTGATTTGTGATGTTTAATAGTGAAAAATGAAAGATATGTGTTAAACGAACATGTTTTGTTCTTGATTTTTTGATGAATTTAGCTAATTAGGTCTAAATTGTGAAAATAGCATTTTGAGGGACTAAATTGTGAAATAAATGAAATGTTTGGATTTGTATGAGATACATGAGTATTCGTCTAAGCATGGGTATATGGTAATTTGGTGTATTTTGTGATTTAGTGATAGAAGGACTAAATTGTCCAAATATGAAAATGTGAGGGCTAAATTGCAAATTGCCCTAAATATATGTATTTGGATTGAATTGGATAAGTTGGTGATTAAAAAGGGTTAAATTTGAATATGTATAGATCAAGAACCGAAGAAAACGGATTTAGATCGCGGGAAAGCGAAAGTAACCCAGTAGCTGTATTCGTTTCCGTAAAACCGAACTCGAGTTAAGTCGATATACAAATAAGTGTATTTGAATTGAATTATTTGTGTATACATGAAATTTGGATTGCGATGAATATCAATTGTAATGAAATGTATGCGAAATCCGAATATATATATAAAGATCGACAAGTTGACAATGTCCGAGAAGTTCCATTTGAACCTAGGAGTAGATAGAGTTGTATATATCATGACATAGGTGTTTTATATGAGATTTACGTGTAAGACCACGTCTGGGACGTTGGCATCGATGTGAGATTTACGTGTAAGACCACGTCTGGGACGTTGGCATCGATATGAGATTTACGTGTAAGACCACGTCTGGGACGTTGGCATCGATATGAGATTTACGTGTAAGACCACGTCTGGGACGTTGGCATCGATATGAGATTTACTTGTAATGTAACACCCCAAACCCGGTCAACACGCTACGACCGAATCCGGCATGTCACAGGGTAAAAAGAAAAAAAAAACTCTTTTGAGAAAAGTCGTTTGTCGATCCTTGTTTTGGAAAACCGTTTGATTTCATGAAATCCTGAGTGAGTTTAAAATAGTAAAGTTAAAAACTGTTTTGTATTTGAACATAGAGAAAAACTTAATTTGGAGAAAGTCTGAGTTAGTTTGTTGTCTTCATTTGTTTGTTATTACCCGATGGTAAAGTTTGGAAAATCCCGATAAGATGTATAATTTTTGAAAACGTTGATTTTACAGGTTATTTGAGCATGCTATGTTATTAACTTAAGTACAGTATGATAAAACTTAAAGCAGATAATCAAGACCCGAAATAATAAAATTTAGCGGCCTTATTACAAATCCAAAACCAAATTTAAAAGTAAATTAACCCAAAATAGTAATTGAAATAAAACCCGAACACATAGCGCATGGCCACCTCGAGTCCACCCGGCTCTACATCCGCGATCTATGCCTCATCTGCAAAATGTAAGGGAAGGGGTGAGTCACCGAGACTCAATGCATAAATCCCCATCCCGATAATAACAAGGCACTTACACAATTCATAAGTCAATATGCAAATCATGCAACCCAACCTAACCATCCGAACTCCTGTGTCTACCTCGTGTGGTCAAAACCACTGGTTGTCAAAACCACTGGTGACTGTAGTCACAAATCATATAAGTGTGGTCAAAACCACTGGTGACCGTAGTCACAAATCATATGGTGGGGCCAACCCACCGTGTGGTCAAAACCACTGATGACAATCCCGTAATCAACATGTGGGGCCAACCCACGTGGTACCAAATCACCGGACGAGTCACAATAATCCATGTGTGGTCAAAACCACTTTGAGACTTAGTCACAAATCATATGGAAAGCGGGCCAACCTTTCGTGTGGTCAAAACCACTTGTGACAGTCTAAATCATCCTTCCCCTCCTCTCAACATACCCATCATCATGAACACATTTTTCATGGCATATTGACATGTTTATAATGCAAATATCACATAGCATAGCATAATCAAATGGTATTACTGCATATATCGATAATGAATCAACAAGGGACTTACCCGGAGTCCACGCTCACACCCACAAGGGTAACACACCGATTTTAAAAGTTATTTCAGCTTTTAACAGTAAACACAATTAGCAAATTAACTAATGGAGTGTGTAAGTGTTACACACCTGGTTAGTCGCGAGTCTAACGAATCCCGAAAACTAAGATCTACCCACGAATCGAGAGAATCCCGAAAATCCAATCGCTTGCCTTCACCCTTCCTACATTCGGCCAACACCATATCATTAACCAAGAACCATTCGGCTTAACTAAGAAATCCCGAAGGATATAACGCACAGAGATAACCACCCTTACCTAGATCGACAATACCCGAGCTTTTAGGCTTAAATCACAAGCCACCCAAATCCCGGAGATCCACAGAATGCGGCTACACTCCTTCCTACAATCGGCCAAACTCATCACCATAGATCCAATAGCTATTCGGCATCAACATAAATCCCAAAAGAAAATAACTTGAACCAAAAGAGATCGTCTCCCTTACCTTAGACTGACAGATTCGGCCACCAACCAGCAAGATTCGGCACACACTAGAGATGTTTAAGGATTTCGGCTACTTCACAAAATAGAACAAAGAAAGAGAGTTTAAGATTTCGGTCTACAAAGAATAGAGAAATGGAAGTAGAGAAAACGGCAAGTGAGATTTTGGCACTAGCTGAATCGGTTTAAGAAAAGAAGAAGAAACAATACTCACCAGGAAGATTCGGCTATGGATCCAAAAGAGAAGAAAAGAAGAAATCGCAAGAGGGAGAGGGATGATGGTTTCGAATAGAAGAAAAGAAGAAGATTTGTGTATTTTGGCACAATGAGATTGAAGGAAAAGAAAGAAATCGAATGGGGGAAAGAATGTTGATTTCGGTTTTTGAGCAAAATAGAGAAAAAAAAGTAGAGAGAATTCGGCTTGACCTTTGAGAGAAATGAAATGCACAAAGATGCTATGAAATTTCGGTTTGACAGAAGATAGGAGAAAAGAATTCAGCTAAGACTTGCATAAAGAAAAAAAATGGAAAAAAGAGTTCCAAAAGCACTCCCCTAGCTGGCCGATTATAGCCACTCCTCAAGGCACATTCGGCCACCACCTAAGGAACCCAAAGCCGAATGCTTCCCTTGCCCACAACACCGTCAAAATTTTGGCTAAACACATCCTAACTCCCCTCAAACATATGCCGTCCCCTTCATCCCTCCTTGAATTCCTCTCTTCCACTCATTCAAACGAATTTGAATGAGTCAAACTCCTATAATTCCTCCTCTCCCCACATTTTGAATTTGTTGACTCAATCCACATCCATCCAACAGAGTCCTTCCTGAGTCCATCTCCTCCTTGCTCCTGGCGTCAAAAATAAATGCACAAAGAGAGTTTTTCGCAGCTCGAACCAAGGCCCTCTTAGCTCCCTGTGGCGTTACCTCTCCAAGCCTCAGTAGCGCCTCCCTTGCCACTTTTCAACTGGCTTATTTGTGTCAAGACACTCCAACCATTCCTTTTATCACCTAACCCCTTGGCTCCCCTTCCAAGTCTTCAAAACAAAAATTTTTACCATGACTCGTGCCTTCCCGAGCTCTCATGCCCGGACCCTCAAAACACCCTAAACTAGCACAACCAACATATTATCACATGCAACACACAAAAAATGCAGAGACCCCGATTTAAGGATGTTACATGTAAGACCATGTCTGGGACATTGGAATCGATATGAGATTTACGTGTAAGACCATGTCTGGGACATTGGCATCGTATTGATTCGTGTAAGACCCTGTCTGGGACAGTGCATCGATATCTGATTGCATGTAAGACCACGTCTGGGACGTTGGCGTTGTATGACTATTCCGAGCACTCTGAGTATCCAATTTAGTTCCGAACAGTTCAACGGACAAGTCCAAGAAATGAATAACTATGTGAGTTGTGTTTTAGGTACGTTTGATGTATGTGCTTTGAATAGCCATGAAAGGTGAGAAAATATGCTTATAGATGCAATGAGCTAAAATGTGTTATATGAATGAATGTGACATGAGTAAATGAGATAGATGGAGAATATGATGGTTGGTAAGCAATGGCTAAATAATGAGCCAATGAAGAATTAAAAATTTATCATTGAGATATGTTAATAATTCATGTATTGATATGATAATGTAATTTATATGTTAAGTATTTGTATATGGCTTACTAAGCTTTTGGAGAGTGTAATAGTCCAATTTTGACCCTAATCAGAATGGTGGTTTCCGGACCATGAATTCGAGTCAGAAAAAATTTTAAATATTAGTTTCTGTGTTCTGAATGTGTGAATTTGTTGGTGTGAAAATTTCATTTTAAAATTTGATTGTTTTGATGCTTAATTGTAAAAGGGGACTTAATTGCATAAAAAGAAAATTTGGTGGATAAAGGTGTAAGTACCGAATTGATGATGGTTTTATAAATTGAAGAGTTGATAGGGTAATTTAGCCATAAATGAACATAAGTGGCCGGCCAAAATGCATGTAATAGTACATGAATTATTTATTATATTTTTTATGATATTTTGTTATAATTTAATATATGTTAATATATTATAATTGAATAAAAATAAAAATGAAAGAGAAAGTGTTCATCTTTCTCAAGTGACCGAAACTAAGAGAGAAAAAGAGAGAAAAGAGGCTTGGAAACATTCGGCCCTTGCAAGCTCAAATAGGTAAGTGATTTGAGTCCGGTTTTTGATAATTTTTATGTTTTTGAGATCGTTGCTTTGAATACTAGCTAGCCCGAGTTGGAATTTTCAAATTTGATGATGTATTCATGAGATGCCATTGTTGATAGCTTGATGAAATTTGTGTTTAGTGATGGAAAATAAATACAGGTTGTTAGATTGTTAAGTTTAATTAAGGCATTTTTGGTAGAAATGCCTAAATTGGATTAAATTGTGAAATTTATAAATTGAGGGGTCAAAATGTGAAATAAATGAAATGTATGAGCTTGTAATAAGACAATGAATATTCGGCCCTAAAGAAGTGTGGTCAAATTTTGTGTAATTTGTGTTTTGTGCAAAAAGGACTAAATTGTAAAAAGAGTAAAATATCAGGGGCAAAATGGTAATTAGCCCATTTATGTGTATTTGGACTAAATTCAAGGGAATTATATTTGATTTAGCTAAATTTAAAATTTATTAGATCAAGTACAAAAAGGATCGGAATTGGATCGGGGGAAGGCAAAGTTAGTTGAATAGTCGATAAATACGATCCGTCGATATTCGAGGTAAGTTTTTAAGCAATTGAGTTGAATTGAATTTAATTATAATGTTGTACGTGAGTTTAATGGAAGTATATATATATGTATTGGCTATTGCCGAATGTGATAAAGATTTATGAGATGAATGAGTTGATTTGAAAATGTGTATATATATTATTGAAGTTAAGTTTATGTGTTTATGTATGAATAAGAAGCAATTTTGAGAGATGCACTAATGAGCAAATTTAACACCGAGCACTATGTGTGCAAAATCGGTCATTTAGCACTAAGTGTGCGAATTGAACTTCAGAGCACTAAGTGTGCAAAATCGGTTAATGAGCACTAAGTGTGCGAATTGATCTTCCGAGCACTAAGTGTGCGAAATTGGTTAATGAGCACTAAGTGTGCGAGTAAATTTTAAAGCTCAAAGATTGAATTTGGTAAGTTATGAAATTATGAGATGTCATTATTTGAAATCAAGTGTAGGTGATTAATTGTGGATTGAATGGAATATTTCTTTTAAATGTATAGTTCGGATGATATAAGTTGATATAGGAGAAGTTTACAAAGAAATCATGTTGATTGTTATATGAATTACAAAATGTAATTTGGCCATGTGAAATTCGTATAAGGTGTTCTTTTGAATAGTTTGGACTTGAAAATATGGATAAGACTTGAGAATGTAATTATTATATTGGATTCGATTTTGAATGTGAGAAATATGAATTATTATGCGATTGTTCAAGTAGATGGGTATATGATAAATTCTTGTTTATAATTTTAGTTAAAAATCATATTTAAGATTAATTGATAGATTCTTTAATTGCTTATAACTTACTAAGCTGTTAAAGCTTACTTGGTGTGCTGGTTGCTCTTATGATTTAGATTTTGGAGTGATCGTTACGTGCTCAGGGATCGTCGGTGAAGCTCGTCACGCTATCATCAGTATTTTGGTACCTTTTTGTTGTTAAATTCAAAGTTTATGGCATGTATAGGTTATGTTACCCTTTTGAGTTCACTATGAATGTGATGTATATAAATGCCATGCGAAAATGGCTAAATCTTGATATTTTGGACTTATGTGAATTCGGCCTTAGTATTAACTTATGATGGAAATATACTTTATGGTGTGTTTATGCTTGGTGTTTGGTTATACGGCTTGATTTATTTT
This sequence comes from Gossypium sturtianum, assembly GCA_025698515.1. Taxonomy (NCBI): domain Eukaryota; kingdom Viridiplantae; phylum Streptophyta; class Magnoliopsida; order Malvales; family Malvaceae; genus Gossypium; species Gossypium sturtianum. The sequence continues at coordinate 73,179,483 of CM046952.1, forward strand.
TGAGTTGACTAATAATTGTGTAATTTCGACCATGGTATTTGCATGATTCGGTAAATAAGTTTCATGATATGTATGACTGGTGTTATAAATTATATGTCTTGGTTGTGTAAAACCGGTCATGAAATATATATGTGTGTGTACAATGAGCTTGGATTTATATGTTCTTGGTTAAATGTAAAATAGGTTTGGTTTTGATGATTCGGCTATGTTAATTATAAGAGATGTGATTTATAAAATGGTTGGATGTGTTTGGCAATTGGTATGTCTTGGATTCAGTTAAGCAAGGTTTAGGCAGATAAATGTATCTTAGTTTTTATTGGTTGTTATGTTCGACTAATAGGAGTTGTGGAAATGATTATGATGATTACTCATGATTAAAGTTATTTTGGGAGTTTTTTAAACAGATAAATGTGAGTATGATGCATATTTGGGCATGGTGTATTGATATATATATGTTTTTAAGGTATTAGGTATATTTCAAGTTATTAGAAAGTGAGGATATGTATCTTTGACTTTGGTAATTTGATAACTTGTTTTAGTAAAGTGATTATAAGCATGTGCATATTTGGCTAATGTAAATTTCAATGATTAAATGGGTAGTAACTTTTGCTATGTGATGAATAATGCTTATATGAGAATTTGGCTAAATAGTTTTAAGATATGTGCGTAAATGCTTAAGTGTACTATGAAGGTACATCATTATTCTTAATGCATTCGGTTATGACCATATGAATAGTAAATATTTGCTATGATCTTTGCTATGTCTGGTAATGCCTTGTAACCCTAATCCGGTGACTGGTATGGGTTAAGGGTGTTACATTTTATTGGTATCAGAGCTACGGTTTAGTCGGTTCTCAGACTAATGTAGCGCGTATGAGTCTAGCTATACATGCCACAACTTCTTTACTATGATAGTGTGATGACTCCTGACAATGCAATATGTTTGCTCTCTTTCGTAATAGTAAATGGATCCTGATCCCGAACGAGCAGTGGCTGATGATGTCGAGAGTGTGGCGCCTGCTCCCGCGCAAGGGACCGCGTCGGTTGAATCTCGACCAGCTACGAGTAACCAAGATGAGGGGGCTAAGCAAGCCTTCTTTAGTATAATGAATGATTGGTTTAATCAGTATATTCGGACAAATCTGGCTGTTCAACAACCCCCGAACCCTAATAATCCACAAGTAGTACCTGTGGTACCTCCGATCATTAATCCTGAGAGATTAAATAAGCCTCCTGTTGACAGAATCAGAAAATACGAAGCTCAAGAGTTTAGAGCCGTAGCAGATGATGATGCTGAGCTAGCTAAATTTTGGCTCGATAATACAATTCGTGTTTTTGATGAACTATCCTGTACGCCTGATGAGTGCCTGAAATGTGCTATATCTTTACTACGGGACTCTGCCTACTATTGGTGGAATACTCTAATCTCGGTTGTTCCGAAGGAACGGGTCACTTGGCACTTCTTTCAAGCAGAGTTTCGCAAAAAGTATATTAGCCAGCGATTCATCGATCAAAAACGCAAAGAATTTCTTGAGCTTAAACAGGGTCGTATGACCGTATCTGAGTATGAACGTGAGTTTGTGAGACTCAGGTGATATGCCCGTGAGTGTGTTTCAACTGAGGCTGCTATGTGTAAAAGATTTGAAGAAGGGTTGAATGAAGACATAAAATTGCTCGTTGGTATACTTGAAATAAATGAATTCGTGGTGCTCGTTGAGCGAGCTTGCAAAGCCGAAGAGCTAGGAAAAGAGAAACGAAAAGCTGAATTCGAAGCTAGAGATTTCCATAAGAGATCAGCGGGTAAAACTTCTCAATCGGCCTCAAAGAAGTTCAGAAATGACAGTAGCCGATCTAAGACTAATGTCGGGTTTTCTATACGAGAGCGACCACCAGTGAGTTCACGAGCCACCTCGATAGCTAGTGTTGACAATACTCGACCGAATAAACCCGAGTGTCAGCAGTGTGGTAGGTGACATTTTGGTGAATGTTGGGGCAAGTTCAACAATCGAGTTTGCTACAAGTGTGGTTTGCAAGATCATTTCATTCGGGACTGCCCGGAATTAGCTGAGAAGGATAATGCTCAGAGTGTAAGATCGAGCGAAGGTTGTGCACTAGGTAGACCACCCCGAAATGTAGGAGGTAGAAGTGGTACTCAGAGAGGGATTTCGGATACAGCTATTCGATCTGAGGCTCGTGCGCCTGCCAGAGCTTATGCCATCCGTGCCCAAGATGAGGCTTCATCTCTAGATGTTATCACTGGTATATTTACTCTCTTTAATACTAGTGTAATTGCTTTGATTGATCCCGGTTCAACCCATTCCTATGTGTGTGAAACATTAGTATCCAGTAAGACTTTACCTGTTGAGTCTACTGAGTTTGTGATTCGGGTTTCGAATCCCCTGGGCCGGTGTGTGCTAGTTGATAAAGTGTGCAAGAATTGCCCTTTGATGATTCGGGATTCATGTTTTCCGGTTGATTTGATGTTGCTACCATTTGATGAGTTTGATATCATTCTCGGTATGGATTGATTAACCGTGCACGATGCTGTAGTGAATTGTAGAGGAAAGACTATTGATTTGCGGTGCCAGAATAATGAGATAATTCGAATTGAATCTACTGATTTAAATGGGTTACCAACAGTAATATCTTCGATGTTGGCTCGGAAGCTTATGAGAAACGGTTGCGAAGCTTACTTTGCTTATGTAATTGATAGTAAAGTGACCGAAAAGAAGATTGAATCTGTACCAGTTGTTTGTGAGTATCTGGATGTGTTTTCGGAAGAGTTGTCGGGTTTGCCACCTGTTCGGGAGGTAGAGTTTGGTATTGAGTTAGCGCCAGGGACGACTCCAATCTCGATAGCTCCGTATAGAATGGCACCGACTGAATTAAAAGAGTTGAAAGCTCAGTTGCAAGAGCTGATAGATAGAGGTTTTGCTCGACCGAGTTTCTCTCCCTGGGGTGCGCCAGTGTTATTCGTGAAAAAGAAAGATGGAACTTTGAGAATGTGCATCGACTACCGACAGCTCAATAAAGTGACCATAAAGAATAAATACCCATTGCCACGCATTGATGACTTATTCGATCAACTAAAGGGGGCCTCAGTATTTTCGAAGATCGATTTAAGATCAGGTTATTATCAGTTCCGAGTCAGAGACTCTGATGTGCCTAAGACTGCTTTCCGAACGAGATACAACCATTACGAGTTTTTAGTGATGTCGTTCGGACTCACTAATGCCCCTGTTGTTTTTATGGATTTGATGAATCGGGTATTCAGACCGTATTTGGATCGGTTTGTAGTTGTGTTTATAGATGACATTCTGATCTATTCGCGCGATGAAACCGAGCATGCCGAACACTTGAGACTTGTGTTACAAATTTTGCGTGATAAGCAGTTGTACACGAAATTTAGTAAATGTGAGTTTTGGTTACGTGAAGTTAGCTTCCTGGGGCATGTTAGGTATTCGGGTTGATCCGAGTAAGATTTCGGCTATACTTGATTGGAAACCCCCGTGGAATATTTCTGAAGTATGGAGTTTTCTGGGACTTGCCGGTTATTATAGACGCTTCGTGAAAGGTTTCTCAATGATTGCAACTCCGATGACAAAGCTACTTCAGAAAGATGTTAGATTCGAGTGGACGGAAAGGTGCCAGAAGAGTTTTGATCAATTGAAAACTTTATTGACTGAAGCTCCAGTGCTTGTTCAGCCAGAGTCGGGCAAAGAGTTCGTTATCTTCAGTGATGCATCCTTGAATGGTTTGGGTTGTGTTTTGATGCAGGAGGGTAAGGTTGTAACCTACGCCTTGAGACAGTTAAAGCCGTACAAAAAGAACTATCTGACGCACGATCTCGAATTAGCCGCTATAGTTTTTACTCTGAAGATATGGCGCCACTATCTATTCGGTGAAAAATGCCATGTCTATTCCGATCATAAAAGCCTAAAGTACTTAATGACTCAGAAGGATCTAAATCTGAGACAACGACGATGGTTGGAATTATTAAAAGACTACGAGCTTGTGATTGATTATCACTCGAGAAAGGCTAATGTGGTTGCTGATGACCTAAGCTGAAAATCACTGTTTGCTTTACGTGCAATGAATGTAGATATGGTTATGATTGACGATGGTGCGATTATAGCAGAATTGAAAGCGAGACCGTTATTTGTTCAGCAGATTCGCGAAACTCAGAAGGATGATGATAACTTGATTGCAAAAAGGAATCACTGTAATTTGAATGCTGACTCAGAATTTCAGGTTGATGCTGAGGGATGTTTCCGTTCAAAAACCGAATATGTGTACCAAAGGATCCTAAGTTGATTCGAATGCTTTGTAATGAAGCTCATAATAGTAAACTGTCTATTCACCCGGGTAGCATGAAAATGTACAATGACCTGAGACAGCATTACTGGTGGCACGGTGATCGGTGTGTCACAGTCTTAAAATTTATAATGAGAATGATCGAGCCTAAAAACTAACTATGACAACGATTGAGGCAAGTGTACCTATCGAACAGTAGTATAGCTTAGTGGTAAGACCGGATTGTCGAACCAAAAGAAACCGAAAGTACTAATACTAACTTTTTTTTTATTATTTAGCCTTAAAATTGAAGTAAATCGGTTTAATCTAGAAAATTAATTAACTACTAAGATAAAGACGATGAGACAAAAAGAATGAAATCAGGGAAATACTTGTGGGAAAAACCAATTGATTAAAACAATACCCAAGGAAGAATCCACCTAGACTTCACTTGTTATCTAACTCTGAACTGCATTTATTTATTCATTTGACTTGATCCGTAAGATTCTCTAATGTATATTAAACCCTCTCTCGAAGTGAATAACGTCTAACCCTAGGTTGATTAATTGAAATCTCTTTCTAATTAAAACCCCTAGAATTGCATTAATTCGATCTATGGAATCCCATATTAGGTTTCACCCTAATCTGGCAAAATCTCGTCACCCTATCTCTAGGCGTGCGATCAACTCCGCTTAATTATGCTAGATCTACTCTTAGGCAGGGACTTTTGCTCCTCCACCTAAGCACATCAAACTTGAATTAATATTCCGGAAATATCAACACAATAGTTCAGAACACATAATTAAGAACAAATCAAATATTTATCATATAGTTCAAAGAAAACGATAACAAGATTCATCTTAGGTTTCATCCCCTCGTATTTGAGGGTTTAGTTCATAATGATAATAAAATACATCTCAAAAGAAAAGATAAAACAAAACATAAGAAAAACTCTAAAACCCCCTGAAGGAATTGAAGAGAGATCCTCCGTCTTGAGTATAACTCCGGCTTCTTGAGATGAATCAACTAGTTCTCTTCAAGTAATTTCCACAACTCTGATCTTTCTGGCTCGGCTCCTTGGCCTAGCTGGACGCCCCCTTGAAAGTTGGCCTCTAGGTTGTTTATATAGGCTTTTGGAATGTGTTTCTTTACCCCTAAGTATCCAAATCCGAGTGAAATTCCTCTTCTCCACGGCAGGGACACGCCCTTGGCACACGTCCATGTGAATCGTGGCCAGGCCGTGTTCAGGTCTGATTAGGGAGGCACGGCCGTGTTACTTGGGCCCAGGCCGTGTTGATTTCGTGATTTGGCCCATTTGGTCCGTTTTAAGCCTGTTTCTCGTTCTTTTCATCCCCCGGTGCTTTCCTAAGTATAAAACATGAAAACAAAGGATTAAGAGCACCAAATTACACAATTCAAGGCTTAAATCACCCAAAAAGCATGCTAAATGTGGGTTTAAAATATGTTACTATTTCGGTTTATCAAATGCCCCCACACTTAAGCTTTTGCTTGTCCTCAAGCAAAATTCTCAACTCATGATTAAAACGAACTTTCTTGATTCATAATATTCATCAATAATGTTTCATCATAATTCAAAGATAATTCATACATGGATAATTCAACTCTAAGAGTCCTAAAGATTCAAACAATCTAAGTCAGGCATTTGTGGCATAAAACATAGGTGTTTCCCCTCATCTGAATGATTACCTCTGATTCAAAATCGACAAGGATTGACATCCTCACTAAAGATTCACTCAAATCACTCGAGGTGTTTAAGGTTCAAGAAAAAGCACTCAAAAGTCGAACATGAAAAGTTAATCCCATAGGCTTGCATGAGAATCACATCTCCACCACTATAATATGAGATAATACACAAATCAAAAGGTCTTTAACAGGGTTGTAACGGGGCTTGGGTTAAGGTGTGGATATAGGCTGAATTAGAAGGTTAGAATCAAGATTGACCTGACAAATTACCTAACCAGAAACAATGAACTGATAATAAACAATTACATCAATTGGAAACTTATAATATTAATACTAATAATACGAGCTTCTTTTAGAGATTAACAGTTTAAGCTCAAATATCATAGAACTAATAATGAATATACTCCGTTGTTGTTTTTTTAAGAACAAATCAAATATATATAATAGTTGATGAATTTACTATCGAAATTAATAGGCAATCGATCAAATCAAATCTCGATATAAGGATAGTCAAAAGGAATGGTGATAACAAAAACAGAGGGTTTAAGGTTAAAATCAGTGGGTGAGTCAATAAAAAGGGTTGTTAGGATTAAACGGGGTTCACTAGGGGTTAATTGTGAAGGTAGGCTTTTTAGTGGAGTAAGTGGGTTAAATCCTAGGTGCCTTTATCATCTTAGTATATCAAATCAAAGTTGTGGTCTCGACATGTATAATCGATGCAAGTTCTAGAATAACAAATCAATGTTGACACACTCATAATCAAAAAGTGAGCAAGAAAAAGAATATATGCTCTATAAGGCTCAAAATCTCACAAAAATTATGGGTATTTTGATTCATCCTCGTAAATTTCAAACTTTAAAGTAATATTCAAATTCAGGTAGACAACCTAGAAAAATTTTTAATTTAGAAAAATAGACTTATCATGCTTGACTCTATAGTATCTTAAAGTATAAATCATCAATGCATAATTATCAATGACTTAATCTCAAACATATCAACAAAAAATCATAAATCATAGGAAATTTCATTCTAATCATAATATGAAAAACTTACTTAAGAAACAAGACATAATTCAGGATTTGAGAATAATGCAAAAAGTTTGGCACCTAATTTCAGGAATTTGAGAATAATGAAAAAAAAAATTAGGCACCTTTTAGGTTGTTCACCCCCCACACTTAAGATGTACATTGCCCTCAATGTACAAAGATAGATAAGAATTCATAAAAGATAAGGAGAGATGAAACTTCCTGAATGTGGATGGATTCCTTGTGTTGGAGGTGAAAGATAAGTTGGAGGAGGCGTCTCTGGTGGTGGTATGGTGGCTGTCCACAGTCTCTGCGCTAGATGAAGAAATTGGGTAGCTCGTGCAGAATTAGCTAGGAATTAATAAGAATAATTTGACTTATACTAATTATATGTTTAAAGAAAAGCAAGCTAAAGTGAAGGATAATAAAAGATGAAATAATATTAAAAGAAAAGATTAATGGACCGAAGGGTCCTTATTATTGGATGGTTCGCGAGGGGGGTGATTTCTAAGGCCGCGGTGGTGTTGGCAGTGGTCGTGGTGGTGTGACTCCCTAGCAGCCTTTAGGACCTAAAAACAAGAAACTAAGATAAAATAAACTAAGTTAACCATAAGAGTGTCAAAGAGAAGGAAATTAAAAGAGATGAGAAAAGAAAACTAAGAGCTAAATGTTCTCAAAGACCCTTGGCTTGTTGATTAATTGAAGCGGCTAGCATGAACTTATATAGATCGATCTCCCACAGGGAGATTGTGCTTGGATCCTTCCGTTTCTTCGACATGGATGTGGTGTAGCTCAAGGGCTTTGTAGATGGAGGAATAGAGGAAAGAATGGAGGGGTTGGGAGGGGAGGGGGAATGTGAGCAGGGAAAAAGGGATGGGGAGTGGGTGAGAAAAAGGGGGAAAGGGGTGTTTTAAATAGAGTTTTCAAAGCTGGTACATCCCTACGCCCGTGTACCATGGGCGTGTTTGGTCACACGGCCATATCGCACGGTCGTGTTATGTTTCGTTTGTTTCTTCCACGCCTGTTTCGTGGTCACCACGCCCATGTAGGATCAAACAGTGTCGACCACGGCCACATCGCACGGCCGTGGCTAGTTAGTTGGAGCCCGTGTGTCTTCCCCCAGTGTTGACCACGGCCATTTCACACGGTCGTGGCGAGGTAGTTGGGTCCGTGACTCGAAGATACGATCCGTCCTGATTCGTACCATCTCTGCTATGTCAGTACGGAGATTCGGTGTATCCACACAGCCATGGCCACGTCCGTGTGCAAGGCCGTGTGGTCTGAAAATCTGCACTTTGGTTAGTTTAAAATTAAATGCTGAAAAGGAAAAATAAAAGTGAAAAATAAAAAAGGTGTAAAAATTAATGGAGTTAGTACTCGGGTTGCCTCCCGAGAAGCGCTCGCTTAAAGTCTTAAGCTAGACTTACCTCCCGTTTACATCATCAGGGTGGTTTGAGGAGTTGGAAGTCCTCCCTCATGCTATCAGTTTCATTATCATGATAAAGTTCAAGTCGAGATGTGCTTATATTGAAAGTCCCAAAAACTAGGATTACTTACCTCGACTGTTCCGTATGGGAAAACACTGATTACCCTAAAAGGGATTTCTTTGTTTGTATTAGGGTCAGGAGGAGATATTCGAGGGTCTATTTTATCTAACAATATCTGGTCTCCTATTTTAAAGTGATTTGTCTTTCCTTCGAGCTCGTCTGGTGGTTCCCTCAGTTTCTCTTCGTGTATCCCTAGTGTTTCCTTGAAATGTGTCTTCCACTCGTCTAGTTCATCAACTTGATCCCTTTGATCCTCATGAGTTGTTTCTTTGTTGTCATTGGGTCTAGGATCGGGTTTAGTTGTGTTCTTTTGTGGTGCTTCCTGCAAAGAAGGGTTAACCGAATGGTTATCAATAGAATTTACTTTCTCACCTTGTTTGCTCGATGTTCTAACCGAATCGAGAGCACAAGAGTGACTGCCTCTCGTCACCTACACAGTAGTATGAGTTCACTGCGTCGACATCAATTTTAGTCCCGGCAGCTAAAAAGGGGCCTTCCTAGAATTAATGGGATGCTATTGTCCTCATCCATGTCTAAAACGACAAAGTCTACTGGGAATACGAATTTATCAATCTTTACTAGCACATCTTTGATTATACCCCTAGGAATTCTAACAGTTTTATTCACTAATTGAATGCTCATCCTAGTTTGTTTGGGTTTCCCTAGACCTAGTTGTTTAAACATTTTATAAGGCATGACATTTATGCTTGCCCCTAAATCAGCTAACGCATTATCAATAGATAAACTACCAATTAAGCATGGAATTGTAAAACTCCCTGGATCTTTTAATTTTTGTGGTAATTTATTTTGGAGAATTGCTGAGCACTTTGCGTTGAGTTTCACATGCGATTCCTCGTCTAGCTTTCGCTTGTTTGTCAAAAGCTTTTTTAAGAATTTCCTTGAATCTGGCATCCATGAAAGAGCTTCAAGTAATGGTAAGTTAATATGTAATTTCTTTAAAAGCTTAAGAAACTTATCGAACTGTTCCTCTGTGTCGTCTTTCTTCATCGCCTCGGAGTATGGTATACGAGGTTGGTACTCTTTAATTACCGGTTTTGGCTTTTTACTTCCTTCCTCAACCTTACCTTCTTCTACCACATTCTCTCGCCTTAAATGAGGCTCATCTAACCCTACATTATCTTGAGTTGATATGGCTTAAATCTGCTCCTTTGGGCTAGTTTCAGTGTTGCTTGGCAATCTACCTTGTGGTCGTTCCGTCAAGATCTTGGTGATTTGCCCAATTTGATCTTTGAGCTGTTGTGTCGATGCTTCTTGTTTTTCAAGTTTTGTTTCTATACTTTGGAAACGTGTTTCTGTTGCTGCTATATATTTTGTCAGCATCTCCTCAAGGTTCGGCTTCTTTTCCTGTGGGTGTTGTCTTTGATTCCCTTGACCACCCCATGAAAATTTTGGGTGGTTCTTCCAACCTGGATTGTAAGTATTGCTATAAGGGTTATTTAGATATCTGAAATTATTACTTACATAGTTCATTTGTTCGCCTTCTATGCCATGTCCGTAGGGTGGGTACTCAGGATTCGCCACACCTCCACTTGTTTCGCACTGCATAACGGGTTGTACCTGCAAGGAATTACACAAACCATCAAATTTTTTTTGTTAACACATCTACCTAATTCAATAGCATGGTTACTGCGTCGAGGGTGAAAACACTGGAAGCTTTCGTGGGCTTTGTCCTCTTGACTTGCCACTGATAGTTATTTAGGGACATCTCCTCTATAAATTCGTAAGCTGCTTCAGGTGTTTTATTATTCAGAGTTCCACCGACTGCTGAATCGATCAACTGCCTAGTTGAGGGGTTCACACCGTTGTAAAAAGTTTGGACCTGTAGCGACAAGGGTAATCCATGGTGTGGGCACCTTCTCAATAGATCTTTGTATCTCTCCCATGCATCGTAAAGTGTTTCTAAATCCATCTGCACAAAAGAAGAGATATCATTCCTTAATTTGGCCGTTTTGGCCGGTGGAAAATATTTTAATAAAATTTTTTTGGTCATTTGTTCCCATGTAGTAATTGATCCTCGGGGAAGAGAATGCAACCACTGTTTAGCTTTATTCCTCAAAGAAAAGGGAAATAACCGAAGTCGAATGGCATCATCAGAAATGCCATTAATTTTAAAAGTGTCGCAGAATTCCAGAAAATTCGCTAAGTGTGTGTTAGGATCCTCATCCTGCAAACCATCAAACTGAACGAACTGTTGTATCATCTTTATAGTGTTAGGTTTTAATTCGAAATTATTTGCAGCAATAGTAGGTCTAACAATACTAGATTCAGTACCAACTAAACTAGGCTTAGCATAATCATACATAGTTCGAAGAGCCTAATTTTCGGCCATCTCTGGAGGTAGCAGATTATTTTTAGCCATCTCTTCGGTGGTATTAATGATGTTTTCTTGCTCTTCTTCTGTGTATTGTAAACTTCTCCTAGTTTCACTCCGGTTTTTGCGAGCGGTTGCTTCGATCTCACTATCCTAAATTAAAGGTCCTGTCGGGTTCCTTCTAGTCATAAACTAGAGGTACCTACAAGGAGCAAAGACTAAGATTTAGAAAGATAAAAATAGAAAACAAAATAAAAGTAAAATTGCAGAAAATAAAAATAAAAATGGCTAAAGTAATAAAAATTGAGGGTTCTTAATATTTCAGTTCCCCGGCAACGATGCCAAAAACTTGATCGGTGTGTCACAGTCTTAAAATTTATAATGAGAATGATCGAGCCTAAAAACTAACTATGACAACGATTGAGGCAAGTGTGCCTATCGGACAGTAGTATAGCTTAGTGGCAAGACCAGATTGTCGAACCCAAAGGAACCGAAAGTAGTAATACTAACTTTCTTTTTATTATTTAGCCTTAAAATTGAAGTGAATCGGTTTAATCTAGAAAATTAATTAACTACTAAGTTAAAGACGATGAGACAAAAAGAATGAAATCAGGGAAATACTTGTGGGAAAAACCAATTGATTAAAACAATACCCAAGGAAGAATCCACCTAGACTTCACTTATTATCTAACTCAACTGACGATTTATTCATTTGACTTGATCCGTAAGATTCCCTAATGTATATTAAACCCTCTCTCGGCGAATAACGCCTAACCCTAGGTTGATTAATCAAATCTCTTTCTAATTAAAACCCCTAGAATTGCATTAATTCGATCTATGGAATCCCATATTAGGTTTCACCCTAATCTGGCAAAATCTCGTCACCCTATCTCTAGGCGTGCGATCAACTCCGCTTAATTATGCTAGATCTACTCTTAGGCAGGGACTTTTGCTCCTCCACCTAAGCACATCAAACTTGAATTAATATTCCGAAAATATCAACACAAGAGTTAAGAACACATAATTAAGAATAAATCAAATATTTATCATATAGTTCAGCAAACGATAACAAGATTCATCTTAGGTTTCATCCCCCTCAGGTATTTGAGGGTTTAGTTCATAATGATAATAAAATACATCTCAAAAGAAAAAATAAAAAAAAACATAAGAAAAACTCTAAAACCCCCTGAAGGAATTGAAGAGAGATCATCCGTCTTGAGTATAACTCCGGCTTCTTGAGATGAATCAACTGGTTCTCTTCAAGTAATTTCCAAAACTCTGATCTTTCTGGCTCGGCTCCTTGGCCTAGCTGGACGCCCCCTTGAAAGTTGGCCTCTAGGGTGTTTATATAGGCTTTTGGAATGTGTTTCTTTACCCCTAAGTATCCAAATCCGAGTAAAATTCCTCTTCTCCACGGCAGGGACACGCCCTTGGCACACGCCCGTGTAAATCGTGGCCAGGCCGTGTTCAGGTCTGATTAGGGAGGCACGGCCGTGTTGCTTGGGCCCAGGCCGTGTCGATTTCGTGATTTGCCCCATTTGGTCCGTTCTAAGCCTGTTTCTCGTTCTTTTCATCCCCCGGTGCTTTCCTGAGTATAAAACATGAAAACAAAGGATTAAGAGCACCAAATTACACAATTCAAGGCTTAAATCACCCAAAAAGCATGCTAAATGTGGGTTTAAAATATGTTACTATTTCAGTTTATCACACGGTATGAAACGAGATATTTCAGATTTTATGTCAAAATGTTTGATATGTCAGCAAGTAAAAGCCGAGCATCAGGTGCCATCTGGATTACTTCAGTAGATTATGATACCTAAATGGAAATGGGTTCAAGTCACGATGGATTTCGTATCTGGTTTACCGTTGACACCGAGCAAGAAAGATGCAATCTGGGATATTATTGATAGATTATCGAAGTCGTCTCATTTTATTCCGGTCCGTACAGATTACTCGCTCGAAAAGCTAGCTAAATTGTACGATTACACGGAGTACCTATTTCTATTATTTCGGATAGAGATCCGAGGTTTACATCGCGGTTTTGGAAGAAACTACAAGATGCATTAGGTACTAAATTGCATTTTAGCACCGCTTTTCACCCTCAGACGGATGGTCAATCCGAGAGAATTATTCAAATACTTGAGGATATGTTGAGATGTTGTGTTCTCGAGTTCGAGGGTACGTAGGAACGATACTTGCCTTTGATTGAATTTGCGTACAATAATAGCTTTCAATCGAGTATCAAAATGGCACCTTATGAAGCTTTGGACGGTCGAAAATATCATACACCTTTATATTGGACTGAGCTCAGTGAAAACAGGATATACGGGGTTGATTTGGTTAAAGAAACGAATAGAAAGTAAAAGTGATCCGTGAAAGTTTGAAAGCAGCGTCAGATCATCAGAAATCATATGCGGACTTAAAACGTAAAGATATAGAGTTTCAGATTGGTGATCGAGTGTTTTTGAAAGTCTTGCCGTGGAAGAAAATACTCAGATTTGGTCACAAAGGAAAATTGAGTCCAAGATTTATTGGACCATATGAGGTTTTGGAGCGGATTGGGCCGGTTGCGTATAGATTATTATTGCCACCCGAACTAGAAAAGATCCATAATGTTTTTCATGTGTCAATGCTCCGACGGTATAGATCTGACCCTTCTCATGTGATTAGTCCATCAGAGGTTAATATACAGTCTGATTTAACTTATGAGGAAGAATCGATCCGTATTCTGGCTCGTGAAGTGAAAGAGTTGCAAAACAAGAAAATATCGTTGGTAAAAGTGCTTTGGCATAAGCACGGAATCGAGGAAGCAACTTGGGAGCTTGAGGATTCAATGAAAGAACGTTATCCAAACCTATTCACCGGTAAGATCTTCGGGGACAAAAATCTCTAAAGGGGAGAGTTGTAACAGTCCGATTTTGACCCTAATTGAAACGGTGGTTTCAGGACCATGAATCCGAGTCAGAAAAATTTTTAAATATTAGTTTCTGTGTTCTGAATGTGTGAATTTGTTGGTGTGAAAATTTCGTTTTAAAATTTGACTATTTTGATGCTTAATTGTAAAAGGGGACTTAATTGCATAAAAAGAAAATTTGGTGGATAAAGGTGTAAGTACCGAATTGATGATGGTTTTATAAATTGAAGAGTTGATAGGGTAATTTAGCCATAAATGAACATAAGTGGCCGACCAAAATGCATGTAATAGTAACATGAATTGTTTATTATATTTTTATGATATTTTGTTATAATTTAATATATGTTAATATATTATAATTGAATAAAAAAAATGAAAGATAAAGTGTTCATCTTTCTCAAGTGATCGAAACTAAGAGAGAAAAAGAGAGAAAAGAAGCTTGGAAACATTCGACCCTTGCAAGCTCAAATAGGTAAGTGATTTGAGTCCAGTTTTTGATAATTTTTACGTTTTTGAGATCGTTGCTTTGAATACTAGCTAGCCCGAGTTGGAATTTTCGAATTTGATGATGTATTCATGAGATGCCACTATTGATAGCTTAATGAAATTTGTGTTTAGTGATGGAAAATAAATATAGGTTGTTAGATTGTTAAGCTTAATTAAGGCATTTTTGGTAGAAATGCCTAAATAGGATTAAATTGTGAAATTTATAAATTGAAGGGTCAAAATGTGAAATAAATGAAATGTATGAGCTTGTAATAAGACTATGAATATTCGGCCCTAAAGAAGTGTGGTCAAATTTTGTGTAATTTGTGTTTTGTGCAAAAAGGACTAAATTGTAAAAAGAGTAAAATATCAGGGGCAAAATGGTAATTAGCCCATTTATGTGTATTTGGACTAAATTCAATGGAATTATATTTGGTTTAGCTAAATTTGAAATTTATTAGATCAAGTACAAAAAGGATCGGAATTGGATCGGGGGAAGGCAAAGTTAGTTGAATAGTCGAGAAATACGATCCGTCGATATTCGAGGTAAGTTTTTAAGCAATTGAGTTGAATTGAATTTAATTATAATGTTGTACGTGATTTTAATGGAAGTATATATATATGTATTTGCTATTACCGAATGTGATAAAGATTTATGAGATGAATGAGTTGATTTGAAAATGTGTATATATATATATGATTGAAGTTAAGTTTATGTGTTTATGTATGAATGAGAAGCAATTTTGAGAGATGCACTAATGTGCAAATTTAACACCGAGCACTATGTGTGCGAAATCAGTCTTTTAGCACTAAGTGTGCGAATTGAACTTTCGAGCACTAAGTGTGCGAAATTGGTTAATGAGCACTAAGTGTGCAATTTGAACTTCCGAGCACTAAGTGTGCGAAATCGGTTAATGAGCACTAAGTGTGCGAGTAAATTTTAAAGCTCAAAGATTGAATTTGGTAAGTTATGAAATTATGAGATGTCATTATTTGAAATCAAGTGTAGGTGATTAATTGTGGATTGAATGGAATATTTCTTTTAAATGTATAGTTCGGATGCTATAAGTTGATATAGGAGAAGTTTACAAAGAAATCATGTTGATTGTTATATGAATTACAAAATGTAATTCGGCCATGTGAAATTCGTATAAGGTGTTCTTTTGAATAGTTTGGACTTGAAAATGTGGATAAGACTTGAGAATGTAATTATTATATTGGATTCGATTTTGAATGTGAGAAATATGAATTATTATGCGATTGTACAAGTAGATGGGTATATGATAAATTCTTGTCCATAATTTTAGTTAAAAATCATTTTTAAGATTAATTGATAGATTCTTTAATTGCTTATAACTTACTAAGCTGTTAAAGCTTACTTGATGTGTTGATTGCTCTTGTGATTTAGATTTTGGAGTGATCGTTACGTGCCCAGGGATCGTCGGTGAAGCTCGTCACGCTATCATCAGGATTTTGGTACCTTTTTGTTGTTAAATTCAAAGTTTATGGCATGTATAGGCTATGTTACCCTTTTGAGTTCACTATGAATGTGATGTATATAAATGCCATGCGAAAATGGCTAAATCTTGATATTTTGGACTTATGTGAATTTGGCCTTAGTCTTAACTTATGATGGAAATATACTTTATGGTGTGTTTATGCTTGGTGTTTGGTTATATGGCTTGATTTATTTTTGAGTTGACTAATAATTGTGTAATTTCGACCATGGTATTTGCATGATTCGGTAAATAAGTTTCATGATATGTATGAATGGTGTTATAAATTATATGTCTTGGTTGTGTAAAACCGGTCATGAAATATATATGTGTGTGTACAATGAGCTTGGATTTATATGTTCTCGGTTAAATGTAAAATAGGTTTGGTTTTGATGATTCGGCTATGTTAATTATAAGAGATGTGATTTATAAAATGGTTGGATGTGTTTGGCAATTGGTATGTCTTGGATTCGGTTAAGCAAGGTTTAGGCAGATAAATGTATCATAGTTTTTATTGGTTGTTATGTTCGACTAATAGGAGTTGTGGAAATGATTATGATGATTACTCATGATTAAAGTTATTTTGGGAGTTTTTTAAACAGATAAATGTGAGTATGATGCATATTCGGGCATGGTGTATTGATATATATATGTTTTTAAGGTATTAGGTATATTTCAAGTTATTAGAAATTGAGGATAAGTATCTTTGACTTTGCTAATTTGATAACTTGTTTTAGTAAAGTGATTATAAGCATGTGCATATGTGGCTAATGTAAATTTCAATGATTAAATGGGTAGTAACTTTTGCTATGTGATGAATAATGCTTATATGAGAATTTGGCTAAATTGTTTTAAGATATTTGCATAAATGCTTAAGTGTACTATGAAGGTACATCATTATTCTTAATGCATTCGGTTATGACCATATGAATAGTAAATTTTGCTATGATCTTTGCTATGTCTGGTAATGCCTTGTAACCCTAATCCGACAACGGGTATGAGTTAAGGGTGTTATAGAAAGCTTACTTTGTATGTGTATGATCTATTTTATATGTCGTCAAAGCTACTGAAGGCTCGGGAAGCGTCGAGGATCGTCATCACACTACTCAACTCATTTTGGTATCTTTTGAAAATGTATATTATAAGTATGGCATGTATAGTCTAGTTATTTGGTATAAGTTGGAGATATGAACTTAGCCATGTGATGTGGCTAGTTATATGTTAGTATTATGCATTTGTGAATATGGTATATGATGATGGTTTTGGTATGTTTATATGTCCATGATATGGTAAAATTTGTGATAAGTAAATTGATGCTATATGGGCATATATTTGGGATCAATGAAGTGGTTGTATGTTTGGTAAAATGTGAATGTACCATGTATGGTTATACATGTGAATTGGCTATGCAAATTAGTATATGAGTTGACATGAATAGAAATAAGATTGGTTGAGATGTTATATTGTTTTATTGATATGATTTTGGTTGTCAAATGTGTATGGAAATAGGTTTGTTTGAGATTGTAAAGTAGACCCAAGTGTGGGTGGCATTATGGCCTAGCAAATGGCCTGTTTTGCCTACACGGTCGTGGCACACGGGTGTGCCTAGTGGCCGTGGGATTAAGTCAGTAGGTAGTCTAAGTGTGCACGGCCTTGGCACATGGACGTGCCTGGTAGCCGTGTTAAAAAGTCAGTATCTAACCTAAGAGCACACGGCCATGGTACATGGGCGTGTCTAGTGGCCGTGTGGATAAGTCAGTATACATGCTCTGTTTTGACACGGCCAGGACGCATGGGTGTGTCTAGTAGCCGTGGGAGGCACACGGCCTACCCATACGGGCGTCTGACCTCTGTGACTTAGAAAAAGTTTTAAATTTCCAAGAATTTTACTAAGTGTTCGGTTTAGTCCCGACCCTATTCTAAAGCATGATTAAGGTCTCGATGACCTAATTAAGGGACATTTTGATGTGAAATGATGATTAAGTTATGAATTATCTGTAAAAGTCTCCGATCTGTCTGGTAACACCTGTAACCCTAATCCGGCGACGGATATGGGTTAAGGGTGTTACATTTGGTTGGTATTAGAGCTACGGTTTAGTCGATTCTTGGACTAACGTAGTGTGTCAGAGTCTAGCTATACATGCCATATATCTGAATTGTGATAGTGTGATGAATCCTGATGTGTAAAATGTGATTTTTGTATAGTAATGGATCCCGAAAGAGCCATAGCTGATGACGTAGAAAGTAATGCGCCTGCTCTCGTGCAAGGGATAGCGCTCTTTGATCCGAGATCAGCCACGAGCGGTCATGAGGGAGAAGCTAAACAAGCTTTCTTCCAAATGATGAGTGAGTGGTTCACTCAATTTGTGAGAAATAACCTGACTGTTTCACAATCTCCGCCTCCACCTAATCTGATACGATCTACCTCGGGGTGAGTCCAGTCGTATGCGAGTTTGCTCGATCGTCT
This sequence comes from Gossypium sturtianum, assembly GCA_025698515.1. Lineage (NCBI taxonomy): Eukaryota > Viridiplantae > Streptophyta > Magnoliopsida > Malvales > Malvaceae > Gossypium > Gossypium sturtianum. Next base: position 73,197,747 of record CM046952.1, read on the forward strand.
ACGAGAAAGTATCGTTCGGCTCGTTTAATAATGATGCTTTAAGTAAATATTGGCGGAAGCTATGAAGAAGGGTTCAAAGATGGGTTTATGGAAATGAATAATATATAGGTTCAGTTATTGAAAATAAGAAGGAATGGTATATGGAATGGGAATGAAATGGATTTTAGGTTCAAGGAAGAAATGGAAAATTCAGCTAGCAACAAAAATAAAGAATAGTGATGGAATGGAAGGGAACAAACTCAAAGCAAGTAAGAACCACTACTAAAAAGTAATGACCCAAATACTTATAAGCTTCAAGGTGCATGATGGGAGTAGTGAAACCTCGACCCGCTACTTAGAAAAGTAGGAACCTTAGTATAAAGGTGAACGCCACACTATATAATAGTGATAAGTTCGGATAGAAGAAAACGGGTTGACGCCACTAGAGACTAGATAAGCAAACGAGTCTTCAACGAAATATGAGAGAAAAGAAATTCTCACAAAATGTTATAATTCATTCAATAAAATGTCAAAAGTTAAAAAGTCCTCCAAAAAGGCTTGTTTACACATATTTATAAAGCTAGCATGAGCTAGTCGAATGGTCACTTAATAAAGTGCTAATAAAGAGCTGAATTAAGGCTCAAAGACTTTTGAAATTCTTGGATCAATTAATTCCTCTCTTTAAGATACTTTAATCAGCTGATTCAATGTCCTTGAATGCTTTGAAAATGTCTCTTGGTTTCTCCTTTGGCTAGCTGAATAGTCTCCAACAACTTAATGAAGTTTTTAAAGCATGAATTGTCCATTAAAGTAGCAAAAACGTTTGGAGTAGTTGGAAGGGTTGCTACTGAAATTTAAAGGAAGTGTAATGCTCCTTTAAACTCTTTTTATTGATGTATAAAGCCTCTTTTTTGTAACAGCCCCCTCTTTTGTAACCGAAATCACTTGAAAAGCCACCTTATTCAATGTGTAACTGCCTTTAAATATAACGGTTGTGATCTGAAAAATCACCTGCAATTAACACATGTAACCGACATATTAAACACATTTATTCAATGATTAAACCTAAAACAAATTAACACCTATCTTAAATAAATGAACTAAAACTTATGCATCATTTATTCCAGCAACTAGTTTAATTAAGAGAAGCATTATTAAATGAACTTTAACTCATGCATCAATAAATTATCCTAGTAACTAGATAAATTAAAGAAGCAACTATTAAATAAAGTTCAATAAAAACTCAATTAATTAAACTAAGATGAGTTGAATTAATGTCCAGCAACTCATTTATTAACTTAAGATGCTTAAATGCATGATTTAAAATGCAAACTAAATGAACAAATGCAAGACTTAATTTAATGATGCAAACTTAAACTAACATGGGAGTTACATAATGCATGTCATTATTTATGATGCATACTTAACTAGCATGGAAGTTACATAATGCATAACTTTATTAAATGCAGAACACACAAAGTGAAATCTAAAATTAAAAATATGCAAACTTATTAATTTAAATAAAACTATATTAAATTAAAAAGTCCTTAAAACATTGGCCCAACAATCAATCAGGCCTATGAGATGTTTCATCTTGCACTTGGGCCCCTCAAGTTTAGGCCATTCTCGTTGTCAGCGGATTGTGTTGAAACATGATACGACCAGGTTCGTATCATAATCCCCCTAAGACCTCATTTGTGCCTCCGGTAATGGGTATAAATCTATTGAATAAGCCTCCAGTCGACAAAATCTGTAAATATGGGGCCGAAGAGTTCAGGGCCACAAGTGATGATGATGCCGAGAAAGCCGAGTTTTGGTTAGAGAACACTATCCGAGTATTTGATGAGATGTCACTGACTCCTGAAGAATGTATAAAGTGTGTTGTTTCTTTGTTACGAGATGCAGCCTATCAGTGGTGGAAGACTTTGATTTCTGTGGTTCCAAAGGAACGGGTTACTTGGGATTTCTTCCAGTCTGAGTTTCGGAAGAAATACATCATTCAGAGATTCATTGATCAGAAATGGAAAGAATTTCTAGAATTAAAACAGGGTCGTATGTTCGTCACTGAATATGAACGAGAATTTGTGAAATTGAGTCAGTATGCAATAGAATGTGTATCAATCGAGGCAATAATGTGTAAACGGTTTGAAGATGGCTTAAATGAAGATATTCGTTTGCTTGCTGGGATTTTGGAAATAAAAGAGTTTGTTGTGCTTGTTTATCGAGAGTGCAAAGCTGAGGCACTTGGAAAAGATAAAAGAAAAGCTGAGTTTGAAGCTAGAGATGCGAGAAAGAGATTTTTGAGCAAATCATTTCAATTTGCTTCAAAGAAATTCAGAGATGAGCACAGCTGTTCAAAGGCTAATGTGGGACAATCGAATAGAGATCGAGCTAGGTTACAATTGAGCTCCAAAGCTCCAGTAACATCGATGGTTAGTGTTGGAAATGTCCGATCTGGTCGACCTGAATGTAAGCATTATGGCAAAAGACATCCAGGAAGATGTAGATTGAATGACCGGGCTTGCTTTAGATGTGGATCGTTAGATCATTTTATCCGTGATTGCCCAGAGTCTGTTGAACCAGAGATTGTTCAGAATCCGAGATCCGATAATGCTTCAGCGAGAGGTAGACCTTCGCGAAATGTAAGAAATGTCAGTGGTAGTCAGAGAACTACGAGAGATACAGCTGCGAGATCCGAAGCTAGAGCACCTGCCAGAGCGTATGCCATTCGAGCTCGTGAGGAAGCTTCATCTCATGATGTTATAACAGGTACATTTACACTTTATAATACTTCTGTGATTGCATTAATAGATCCTGGTTCTACACATTCATATATATGCATGAACTTAGTATCCAGTAAGACTTTGCCGGTAGAGTCTACTAAGTTTGTTATAAAAGTATCGAACCCCTTAGGTAAAAGTGTCCTGGTTGACAAAGTATGCAAGAACTGTCCGTTAATGTTTCGAGATATATGTTTTCCTGCTGATCTGATGCTATTACTGTTCGATGAGTTTGATATCATTCTGGGTGTGGATTGGTTGACATTGCATGATGCTATTGTGAACTATAAGAGAAAGACTATTGATTTGAGATGTTCGAATGATGAAATAGTTAGAGTTGAGTCTAATGATTTGAATGGATTGCCTGCTGTGATATCTGTATTGAAAGCTCAGAGTTATTTGGAAAAGGGTTACGAAGCTTATTTTGCTTATGTAATTGACTCAAAAGTATTTGAAAAGAAAGTTGAATCAGTGCCAGTCGTTTGTGAGTTTTCTGATGTATTTCCTGAAGAATTGTCGGGATTGCCTCCGATACGTGAAGTTGAATTTGGTATTGATCTGTTGCCTGGTACAACACCTATTTCGATAGCTCCGTATAGAATGGCATCAACAAAATTGAAAGAGTTAAAGTCTAAGTTGCAAGAGCTAACTGACAGAGGGTTTGTGAGACCGAGTTTCTCACTGTGGGGTGCTCCCGTTCTGTTTGTAAAAAAATAAAAATAAAAAAAAGCATGATGAGAATGTTCATAGACTATCATCAGTTGAACAGAATGACCATAAAGAATAAATATCCGTTGCCCATGATTGATGATTTGTTTAATCAGCTAAAAGGAGCCACTGTGTTTTCTAAAATTGATCTTAGATCGGGATATTACCAGTTGAGGGTAAAAGATTCAGACATTCCGAAAACTGCTTTCAGAACGAGGTACGGGCATTATGATTTTTTAGTTATGCCATTTGGACTAACGAATGCTCCTGCTATTTTTATGGATCTGATGAACAGAATTTTCAGACCTTACTTAGATCGATTTGTTGTTGTATTCATTGATGACATTTTTATTTATTCACGGAATGAAACTGAACATGCTGAACATCTGAGAATTGTGTTGCAAACTCTGAGAAAGAAAGATACGATTTGGGTCATAGTTGATCGATTGACAAAATCCGCCCATTTTATTCCGGTACGATCTGATTACTCACTTGATAGATTAGCCAAGCTTTATATTTCTGATATTGTGATATTGCACGGGGTGCCACTATCCATTGTGTCAGACAGAGATCCGAGGTTTACATCACAGTTCTGGAAGAAACTACAAGAAGCTTTGGGTACGAAACTGCATTTCAGTACAGCTTTTCATCTGCAAACAGATGGCCAGTCTGAACGGATTATTCAGATTCTTGAGGACATGTTAAGATGTTGCATTCTTGAGTTTAAAGGTTCGTGGGAAAAATATTTGCCATTAATTGAATTTGCGTACAATAATAGTTTTCAGTCAAGCATCAAAATGGCACCATATGAAGCATTGTACGGACGTAAATGTCGTGCACCTCTGTATTGGACCGAGCTCAGTGAAAATAAGATACACGGGGTTGATTTGATAAAAGATACTGAACAGAAAGTGAAAGTGATCCGTGATAGTCTGAAAGCAGCATCTGATCGTCAAAAGTCCTATGCGGACTTAAAACGAAAAGATATTGAATTTGGGATCGGTGACAATGTGTTTTTGAAAGTATCTCCATGGAAGAAAGTACTCAGATTCGGACGTAAAGGCAAGTTGAGTCCGAGATTCATCGGGCCATATGAAATCATTGAACGAGTTGGGCCTGTTATGTACAGATTGTTGCTACCATCTGAACTAGAAAAGATACACAATGTATTCAATGTTTCGATGCTCCGTAGATACCGATCCGATCCGTCACATGTGATTTCTCCGTCTGAGATTGAAATCTGATCTGATATGTCATATGAGGAAGAACCGATTCGTATCTTAGCTCGTGAAGTGAAAGCATTGCGGAATAAAAGAATTTTGTTAGTTAAAGTGTTACGGTATCGACATGGAATTGAAGAGGCTACATAGGAGCCTGAAGATTCTATGAGACAACAATATCTGAACCTATTCAACTGTAAGATTTTTGGGGACGAAAATCCCTAAGAGGGGGAGAATTGTAACAGTTCAGTTTAGACCCTAGTCAGAACAGTGGTTTCGGGACCACAAATCCGAGTTAGAAAAATATTTTAATATTATTTTCCGTTCCTCTGATATGTGATTAAGCATGTGTTAAAGTTTCGTAAGTTAATTTGTCTGTCTGTGTGCTTAATTCGAGAAAATGATTAAATTGCATTAAATGCAAAGCTAGCATTGAAACACCCCAAACCCGGCCCACGAGCTTTGACCAGATTTGGTATGTTCCTCAAGTAAACTGGTTTAAAATTCTTTTGTTCTTAGGAAAACTTGTGTGATTTTAAGAAAAATATTGTTTTAGGTTGGGCTTGTGTTGAAAACAGTTCGTTTTATATTGAAATCCCTTTTATCTTAAGTGACAAAATATTTAGGGTTTAGTTTAAAAGAAATTTTAATTAAAATTTAATAGATAAAATTCATAATCATAATAAATAAAAATAAGTGTAAAGTAATTCAACTATGGCCTTATGGCCTTATTACATCAAATAATTCCCAAAATAATTCAAAGTACTAAAATAAATTCAAGAGTCCTCAAAAATATAAACTTCATGTTGAGCATGGCCACCACAAGTTCTGCTGTCCCGGTCCATCACTGCTCATCACCAAAAATGTTCCCAACGGGTGAGTCAAACAGACTCAATGTGTACACGACACTAAATCATAATAGAATCAGGCATATCACATATTACACATTCAAAACATAGAATACAGGTTATGATGCATTCCCAAACCCAAACCTAGTTGTCCATCCGCTACACACCCCGCAGCACCGCCAGCGGTCACACCGTGGGGACTACTAAGTCAACCCTCCATCCACTACACACCATCGAAGCGATCATTGCGATGACGTGCCCATCGCCCATATAAAATTTGTGGCATAGCCACCAGATAATTGTGTCATGGGACACCACATTCGAGATAATGTAACCGGTTACCACATTCGATAATGTGGCCAAGTCACCATATTCGGATAGTGAGACCGTAGTCATCACCTTCACTTCCCCTTTTTCATATATCCCGAATGACCCATATTATTCATATCATGCATATCATACTTAAATTCACATTCTTATAAATTTTCACATGTTATAAATAACATATTTCATAATCCTAGTGGAAGTAGGAAACGTGCTCTGAGTACTTTGTACCATATTATGGTACCTTAGCCACATTCTTATAAACATGCATATTTTACATATTACCATCAATCTTATTAAAAGTTAGTGTGGGGTACACACCGATTCGCTTAAAATTTCCTTGAGATCCCGAAAAGCTTGATCTAATGCTTGGATCCTTAATCCCTACATTTGATTAATCACCTACTACTTTAATAAAAAGCCATTCGACCATAAATCCAAATCCTAGTAGGATTAGTATACTTAAACTTACCTTGTGGATTTTAAATCCCGAAACTCACCGAATAACTAGGGAACACGTGGCCTATGGTGTACCTTCGAGAAAAGAACTTCTCCTTCCTTGTAGTCGACACTTAGTAAATCCTGAAAGATCTCTTCAAAGTTTCGGCAACAAGATATTAATGGGGTTAGTCCTAGATTTCGGCAAATCTTAAGAAAAAAGGATGAAACCGAATGAAATCTTACCCTTACTTGAAGAAATCGATTGCACCTTCACTTCAACCTTCAGAGATTCGGCTATGGCTAGATGATGATCTCACAACTTTCGGCTTTTGGAGGATTAAAAGAAAAGAGAAGGAAGAATAAAGATGGAGGATTCACTAGAACACAAGGTATTTCGGCTTGGAAAAAATAAAAGAAAGAAAAGAAGAGAAGAGAGCACTAAGAATTCGGCAGAGAAAGGAGGAAGCACAAATTGATGAGTAGCCCTCCTTCCTTCCTTTTATAGCCGAAATTATCATCTAAGGAATCCCTTACTTGGCCACCACTCCTCTATCTGATAACTTTATCCTTTAATTATCACTTAAGATAATTCATCAACTATCCTTACTTAGCCGAAATTATTAAACTCAACGTCCCTTACTTGGCCATCACTTCTCCCTTATTTTCCTCTTTATCTCTTTATTCAAATTAAAAGAATTTAATCCAACAATTATCTCTTGAAAATAATGATAAATAAATCCCTTATTTATCCACTATTTATAAAAGAATAAAAGTTCCTAATTTATAGCCATGTGCCGTCCACCTCTCTGCTCCTTGTAGCAAAATAAAATTTCTTTTATTTGCTTCCCATGTGACTCGAACTTAGGCCCATTCCTCTTGCATATGGCGTCATTTCCATAGGCCCTAAGTGGCATCTTCAGACCACTTTTCCAAGCCTGTTTATGTGTCAAATTCCACAAACTTTTTCTTTTAAGGCCACCTTGCCTTAATTTCCCCTTTTAAACCTTAAAACTCGTCATTTCTAGGTCATTTCTAAGTTTCCAAAAATTTTCGATCGGCTCAGAAACTTGACATTTCCTTACATTTCCATGACATTTCCTTACAAGACATTTCCTTACATTTCAAGACATTTCCTTACATTTCCATGACATTTCCTTATAAGACATTTCCTTACATTTCCAAGGTTCTAAAAATGTTCACTTTCCTCTTTTAAACTTAACATTTCCATACATTTCCGTGTTTCCAAAAGTGTTCAAAATATATTCATAACACATAAGATATGTCATTTCGTACAATTAAACCAAAAATGCATAGGCCCTTTTCGTGATGTTACTGATTCTACCCTCCTTAAAAATAATTTTGTCCTCGAAATTACTTATTAACGAATAATCGTACATCTTAACTCACCCACTACGCTTATGTCACGCACTCGATCTTAATAGAACCATCATACTTTCTAGGCACGATCTCTAAGTTCACGTCCCTAGAACTCATTTCTAACATCGCGATTTAATCTGATTAAAAGTTTTATGCATCGAAATTTTGTTCCACCGATTATTCACGAACAGTTTTTATGAAAAGAGATGTTGAAGTAGTTCTTTCGATCAACCAAAGTTTCTAGTTCAAGTTCACTACTCTAACTCGTGAGTCACATTCACATTCATAAGAAGAGACACATTCATTTTTCCATGAAGTCATATTCATTCACAACATCATTCACTACACTTTTATGGCCATTCCATCCATTTCCCTACCTGAGGTAATTTCGTCATTTTCCTACTGTGGGTATTTTGGTAATAAATCGGGTCAATTCAAAAATATTTTTCAAATTAGAGGTATTTTAAAATTTACAAAATCTCTGGGTTATTTTGTTTTCCAAATCGAGGTGTTGCAAAAATTTGAAAAATCGAGGTTATTTCTGTAATTTTGGAAGTCGAAGCGCCTCAGTAAATTTTCCAAATCGGGTATCTTGTTATTTGTAAAATGTAAGTTTTGATATCTTTGTAAAGTAGAAATATTGTAGCAAACATCGAGGGTATTTTTGAAAATCTTAAGAACTAAGGGTATTTTAGTAATTTACAATACAGGGCATTTTTGTAATTTTGTAAATCGAGATATTTTGGAAAAAATTTCACGATAATCTTTTACTACAATTAAAAGGGTAATTTAGGGATTTTAAAACTAGGAATTTTATAAAATCGCATGGCTAGTCCCTTTCGGGTTTTAATGATTGGTTTAGCAGTGAATAAGTCCTCTTGGTTAGGGTGAACAGTTACTACGCACTGGTAGGATTCGAGTAAAGAGGAGGTGAGTCACTAGGACCGCTTAAATACCAAGCTCTTCTGAATCCACTCCTAGACATGCGCACAACAAATGCCACACACCCTAGCTCGGCGACTTACTTCACAGTTTGTTTAATAGTCCTTAAGTCTTATGCATGTGTTTGAGTAAACTAGTCCTAGGGTTCAAGTTTCTATCTTGCTATTCTACGTTCCATTCCTCTTCTACCCTTCCATAATTCATAACATAAACCACATAATCACACAAATGGTTAGGGGTACTTACCGTGGATCATGGGGGTGGAGACTTAGGTGCCATGCCGTAAAAACTCGCTCATTTTCAAAAATACTTTCATAAAACTCATTTGGGCTCGATTTGAAAGCGTTTTGGGCCTTAGCCCACAGTAGAGAGAGTTTAAAACTGGGCTCGATATCAAATCAAACACCCCAAACCCAAATTTCACGAGCTTTGACCAGATTTGGTATGTTCCTCAAGTAAACTAGTTCAAAATTCTTTTGTTCTTAGGAAAACTTGTGTGATTTTAAGAAAAATATTGTTTTGGGTTGGGCTTGTGTTGAAAACAGTTCGTTTTATATTAAAATCCCTTTTATCTTAAGTGACAAAATATTTAGGGTTTAGTACAGTTCTACCCTCCTTAAAAATAATTTCGTCCTCGAAATTACTTATTAACGAATAATCGTACATCTTAACTCACCGCACTACGCTTATGCTGCGCACTGCTCTGATCTTAATAGAACCATCATACTTTCTAGGCACGATCTCTAAGTTCACGTCCCTAGAACTCATTTCTAACATCGCGATTTAATCTGATTAAAAAGTTTTATGCATCGAAATTTTGTTCCACTGATTATTCGCGAACGCTTTTATGAAAAGAGATGTTCGAAGTAGTTCTTTCGATCAACCAAAGTTTCTAGTTCAAGTTCACTACTCTAACTCGAGAGTCACATTCACATTCATAAGCGAGAGACACATTCATTTTTCCATGAAGTCATATTCATTCACAACATCATTCACTACACTTTTATGGCCATTCCATCCATTTCCCTACCTGTGGGTAATTTCGTCATTTTCCTACTGAGGGTATTTTGGTAATAAATCGGTCAATTCGAAAATATTTTTCAAATTAGAGGTATTTTAGAATTTACAAAATCTCTGGGTTATTTTGTTTTCCAAATCGAGGTGTTGCAAAAATTTAAATCGAGGTTATTTCGGTAATTTTAGAAGTCGTAAGCGATTCAGTAAATTTTCCAAATCAGGGTATCTTGTTATTTGTAAAATGTAAGTTTTTGATATCTTTGTAAAGTAGAAATATTGTAGCAAACATCGAGGGTATTTTTGAAAATCTTAAGAACTAAGGGTATTTTAGTAATTTACAATACAGAGGGCATTTTTGTAATTTTGTAAATCTGAGATATTTTGGAAAAAAATTTCACAATAATCTTTTACTATAATTAAAAGGGTAATTTAGGGATTTTAAAACTAGGAATTTTATAAAACTGCATGGCTAGTCCCTTTCGGGTTTAATGATTGGTTTAGCCCGTGAATAAGTCCTCTTGGTTAGGGTGAGCAGTTTTACGCACTGGTAGGATTCGAGTAAAGAGGAGGTGAGTCACTAGGACCGCTTAAATACCAAGCTCTTCTTGAATCCACTCCTGACATGCGCACAACAGATTGCCACACCCTAGCTCGGCGACTTACTTCACGAGTTTGTTTAATAGTCCTTAAGTCTTATGCATGTGTTTGAGTAAACTAGTCCTAGGGTTCAAGTTTCTATCATGCTATTCTACGTTCCATTCCTCTTCTACCCTTCCATAATTCATAACATAAACCACATAATCACACAAATGGTTAGGGGTACTTACCTAGTGTAATTTGGGGTGGAGACTTAGGTGCCATGCCGTAAAACTGCTCTCATTTTCAAAAATACTTTCATAAAACTCATTTGGGCTCAATTTGAAAACGTTTTGGGCCTTAGCCCACAGTAGCCGAGAGTTTAAAGCTGGGCTCGATATCAAATCAAACACCCCAAACCCGGCCCACGAGCTTTGACCAGATTTGGTATGTTCCTCAAGTAAACCGGTTCAAAATTCTTTTGTTCTTAGGAAAACTTGTGTGATTTTAAGAAAAATATTGTTTTGGGTTGGGCTTGTGTTGAAAACAGGTTCGTTTTATATTGAAATCCCTTTTATCTTAAGTGACAAAATATTTAGGGTTTAGTTTAAAAGAAATTTTAATTAAATTTTAATAGATAAAATTCATAATCATAATAAATAAAAATAAGTGTAAAGTAATTCAACTATGGCCTTATGGCCTTATTACATCAAATAATTCCCAAAATAATTCAAAGTACTAAAATAAATTCAAGAGTCCTCAAAATATAAACTTCATGTTGAGCATGGCCACCACAAGTTCTGTCGTCCCGGTCCATCACTGTTCATCACCTGAAAAATGTTCCCAACGGGGTGAGTCAAACAGACTCAATGTGTACACGACACTAAATCATAATAGAATCAGGCATATCACATATTACACATTCAAAACATAGAATACAGGTTATGATGCATTCCCAAACCCAAACCTAGTTGTCCATCCGCTACACACCCCGTACTGCTACCACACCGTGGGGACTACTAAGTCAACCCTCCATCCGCTACACACCATCGAAGGCGATCATTGCAATCGACGTGCTTATCGCCCATATAAAATTTGTGGCATAGCCACTGATAATTGTGTCATGAGACACCACATTTAGATAATGTAACCGGTTTACCACATTCAAATAATGTGACCAAGTCACCACATTCGAGATATTGAGACCGTAGTCATCACCTTCACTTCCCCTTTTTCATATATCCCGAATGACCCATATTATTCATATCATGCATATCATACTTAAATTCACATTCTTATAAATTTTCACATGTTATAAATAACATATTTCATAATCCTAGTGGAAGTAGGAAACGTGCTGAGTACTTTGTACCATATTATGGTACCTTAGCCACATTCTTATAAACATGCATATTTTACATATTACCATCAATCTTATTAAAAGTTAGTGTGGGGTACACACAGATAAACTTAAAATTTCCTTGAGATCCCGAAAAGCTTGATCTAATGCTTGGATCCTTAATCCCTACATTTGATTAATCACCTACTACTTTAATAAAAAGCCATTCGACCATAAATCCAAATCCTAGTAGGATTAGTATACTTAAACTTACCTTGTGGATTTTAAATCCCAAACTCACCGAATAACTAGGGAACACGTGGCCTATGGTGTACCTTCGAAAAGAACTTCTCCTTCCTTGTAGTCGACACTTAGTAAATCCCGAAAGATCTCTTCAAAGTTTCGGCAACAAGATATTAATGGGGTTAGTCCTAGATTTCGCAAATCTTAAGAAAAAGGATGAAACCGAATGAGATCTTACCCTTACTTGAAGAAATCGATTGCACCTTCACTTCAACCTTCAGAGATTCGGCTATGGCTAGATGATGATCTCACAACTTTCGGCTTTTGGAGGATTAGAAAGAAAAGAAAAGGAAGAATAAAGATGGAGGATTCTGCTAGAACACAAGGTATTTTGGCTTGGCAAAAATAAAAGAAAGAAAAGAAGAGAAGAGAGCACTAAGAATTCGCGGAGAGAAAGGAGGAAGCACAAATTGATGAGTAGCCCTTCCTTCCTTCCTTTATAGCCGAAATTATCATCTAAGGAGTCCCTTACTTGGCCACCACTCCTCTATCTCGATAACTTTATCCTTTAATTATCACTTAAGATAATTCAACAACTATCCTTACTTAGCCGAAATTATTAAACTCAAAGTCCCTTACTTGGCCATCACTTCTCCCTTATTTTCCTCTTTATCTCTTTATTCAAATTAAAAGAATTTAATCCAACAATTATCTCTTGAAAATAATGATAAATAAATCCCTTATTTATACACTATTTATAAAAGAATAAAAGTTCCTAATTTATAGCCATGTGCTGTCCACCTCTCTGCTCCTTGTAGCAAAATAAAATTTCTTTTATTTGCTTCCCATGTGACTCAAACTTAGGCCCATTCCTCTTGCATATGGCGCCATTTCCATAGGCCCTAAGTGGCATCTTCAGACCACTTTTCCAAGCCTGTTTATGTGTCAAATTCCACAAACTTTTTCTTTTAAGGCCACCTTGCCTTAATTTCCCCTTTTAAACCTTAAAACTCGTCATTTCTAGGTCATTTCTAAGTTTCCAAAAATTTTCGATCGGCTCTGTAAAGTTGACATTTCCTTACATTTCCATGACATTTCCTTACAAGACATTTCCTTACATTTCCAAGACATTTCCTTACATTTCCATGACATTTCCTTACAAGACATTTCCTTACATTTCCAAGGTTCTAAAAATGTTCACTTTCCTCTTTTAAACTTAACATTTCCATACATTTCTAGGTTTCCAAAAGTGTTCAAAATATATTCATAGCACATAAGATATGTCATTTCGTACAATTAAACCAAAAATGCATAGGCCCTTTTCAGGATGTTACAAGCATGATATTTGTAAAAGTGCCTATTGATGTGGCTTTTAAATATGCAGGATTTATATTGCAATTAGGCCATTTTATTTAGTAGTGGACAGCAACATGTATATATTATATGCTTTTATATGTTTAATTTTATAAGTAAAACTAATATTATTTATTATAAATTATTATAATAAAACAAAGGCATTAAAAAGCCATTAACCTTGTGTTCATCTTTCTACTATGACCGAAACAAAGAAAAGAAAAAGAAAATAATAAAGAGCTAGGGCATTCGGCCATTTCTAAGCTCAATTCAAGGTATGTTTGATTTCGGTTTTTGATAATTTCTATGTTTTTGTAATCGTTGCTTCGTATTCTACAAAACCCATGCTTCAATGTTGTGAATTGATATTGTTTTTGAAATGTGTCTTTGATGAACATATGTGATTTGTGATGTTTAATAGTGAAAAATGAAAGATATGTGTTAAATGAACATGTTTTGTTCTTGATTTTTGATGAATTTAGCTAATTAGGGCTAAATTGTGAAAATAGCATTTTGAGGGATTAAAAATTGTGAAATAAATGAAATGTTTGGATTTGTATGAGATACATGAGTATTCGGCTAAGCATGGGTATATGGTAATTTGGTGTATTTTGTGATTTTGTGATAGAAGGACTAAATTGTCCAAATATGAAAATGTGAGGGCTAAATTACAAATTGCCCTAAATATATGTATTTGGATTGAATTGGATAAGTTGGTGATTAAAAAGGGTTAAATTTTAATATGTATAGATCAAGAACCAAAGAAAACGGATTTAGATCGCGGGAAAGCGAAAGTAACCGAGTAGCTGTATATGTTTCCGTAAAACCGAACTCGAGGTAAGTCGATATACAAATAAGTGTATTTGAATTGAATTATTTGTGTATACATGAAATTTGGATTGCGATGAATATCAATTGTAATGGAATGTATGCGAAATCCGAATATATATATATAAAGATCGACAAGTTGACAATGCCCGAGAAGTTCCATTTGAACCTAGGAGTAGATAGAGTTGTATATATCATGACATAGGTGTTCAATATGAGATTTATGTGTAAGACCACGTCTGGGACGTTGGCATCGATATGAGATTTACGTGTAAGACCACGTCTGGGACGTTGGCATCGATATGATATTTACGTGTAAGACCACGTCTGGGATGTTGGCATCGATATGAGATTTACATGTAAGACCACGTCTGGGATGTTGGCATCGATATGAGATTTACGTGTAAGACCACGTCTGAGACGTTGGCATCGATATGAGATTTACGTGTAAGACCACGTCTGGGACGTTGGCATCGATATGAGATTTACGTGTAAGACCATGTCTGGGACATTGGCATCGTATTGATTCGTGTAAGACCCTGTCTGGGACAGTGGCATCGATATCTGATTGCATGTAAGACCACGTCTGGGACATTGGCGTTGTATGACTATTCCGAGCACTCTGAGTATCCGGTTTAGTTCCGAATAGTTCAATGGACAAGTCCAAGAAATGAATAACTATGTGAGTTGTATACTCGTTTTAGGTATGTTTGATGTATGTGCTTTGAATAGCCATGAAAGGTGAGAAAATATGCTTATAGATGCAATGAGCTAAAATGTGATATATGAATGAATGTGACATGAGTAAATGAGATAGATGGAGAATATGATGGTTGGTAAGCAATGGCTAAATAATGAGCCAATGAAGAATTATAAATTTACCATTGAGATATGTTAATGATTCATGTATTGATATGATAATGTAATTTATATGTTAAGTATTTGTATATGGCTTACTAAGCTTTTGGAAAGCTTACTTTGTATGTGTATAATCTGTTTTATAGGTCGTCAAAGCTACTGAAGGCTCGGGAACCGTCGAGGATCGTCATCACACTACTCAACTCATTTTGGTATCTTTTGAAAATGTATATTATAAGTATGGCATGTATAGTCTAGTTATTTGGTATAAGTTGGAGATATGAACTTAGCCATGTGATGTGGCTAGTTATATGTTAGTATTATGCATTTGTGAATATGGTATATGATGATGGTTTTGGTATGTTTATATGTCCATGATATGGTAAAATTTGTGATAAGTAAATTGATGCTATATGGGCATATATTTGGGATCAATGAAGTGGTTGTATGTTTGGTAAAATGTGAATGTACCATGTATGGTTATACATGTGAATTGGCTATGCAAATTAGTATATGAGTTGACATGAATAGAAATAAGATTGGTTGAGATGTTATGTTGTTTTATTGATATGATTTTGGTTGTCAAATGCGTATGGAAATAGGTTTGTTTGAGATTGTGAAGTAGACCCAAGTGTGGGTGGCATTATGGCCTAGAAAATGGCCTATTTTGCCTACACGGTCGTGGCACACGGGCGTGCCTAGTGGCCGTGGGATTAAGTCAGTAGGTAGCCTAAGTGTGCACGGCCTTGGCACACGGACGTGCCTGGTAGCCGTGGTAAAAAGTCAGTAACTAGCCTAAGAGCACACGACCATGGTACATGGGCGTGTCTAGTGGCCGTGTGGATAAGTCAGTATACATGCTCTATTTTGACACGGCCAGGACGCATAGGTGTGTCTAGTAGCCGTGGGAGGCACACGGCCTACCCACACGGGCGTCTGACCTCTGTGACTTACAAAAAGTTTTAAATTTCCAAGAATTTTACTAAATCTTCGGTTTAGTCCCGACCCTATTCTAAAGCATGATTAAGGTCTCGATGACCTAATTAAGGGACGCTTTGATGTGAAATGATGATTAAGTTATGAATTATCTGTAAAAGTCTCTGATCTGTCTGGTAACCCCTGTAACCCTAATCCGGCGATGGATACGGGTTAGGGGTGTTACAAGATATGCAATGAATAAAAAAACGAGTAATAATGCTATGGCAAAGCTATTATGGCAAAGATAAGGGCTACACAATGTTGAGTGGGAAGGTCGAGATTACTAAGAATCTACTTTTCCTGTCAGCAATGCCTCAGAAAAATCATACTTAACCTATGTCCCAGAAGATTTCTAAAGTGGTCTGCTTCTTTCGAGAGCAGAAACCTCAAGTTACCTTGCCTCTGTCTTAGGCCTTTAATATGGTACCCTGCACTGTTCCCTTCTGTATGAACGCTGCTCTATGTCTAGAGTCTCCTACAAGTATCTATCAAGTACTTGCCCATATCATTCAACCACGGTCTAACTAATCTAACATTTTCAAAATTTAGATTAATATGTTGCATAGTTGACTATGTCTAGGGATTGCTCACATACATCGGAAAGAATAAAATAATTGAATGAAACAGTCAAATAACTCAGATTTATATTGTAGCCACTAAAGACAGTTAAATTTTCATCAAAGTAAACCCAACCCTATGAGATTTAACTCATAGGTTCACAAATAAACTTCAACTCAAACGTCGTTTTCATCAATGTAATTCACAAAGGAACATATTAGAAATAATGGAAGAACGTTGGGAAGACAGTGTTCGCTTGTTCAATCCACACTCCAGCTACGTAGTGTCCTGAGGTGGCTGAGAGGGGTTTTCTGCATCTTTCTTCTTCTTGTCTCTATTCAGCCGCTATCTTCTAATTTACCTAAGGATCTCTACCCGCAATTCCGCGCCCTAGCGTTTTCTCATTTGCTTCTTTTTTAAATCGCTTTGTTTTTCTTTTTTAGGATAATTCCAACAGCCCCAAGATTTATCTTCTCCTCTTTTCTAGGCAGATATATCTGGTACAAGTAGAGTTAGGCTGAAACTGATATGTGCTGAATACTGACTTGACACCTTCCCGGCATTGCCACAGCATACGAGCTGGTAATCTGACCACACTTTTGCCCCGGCAAAACTTTACTCCTACATTTGTTGTTCCTTATCCTGCACCTGCCAATACCACAAAACACAACCCTTCCCAGAGCAATTAAAAGCACCTAATATTTAAACGCAGCTCAAGTTCTAATGCAATGCTAAAAATACTAATGAAATGTCCTAAAATACAACTAGATGTACTTAAGTACAGGCAATTAACTAGGTCCAAAGGAATAAAATATAACTCTTTTCAAGAGTTATCAGTAATTTATACCACTCAACCGCAAGTAATATATACATGAATAATACAACACAAACTACTTTAGTCCAAATGAATATTGTACGAGCATACCTAATGATCTGTCGTAATTTGATTTGGAAAAATAGGCTTTCTCGGTATACTTAAGGAGCTTATTCTCAAGCAAAGTAGCTTCTTTTTGGTAGTTTTTTGTAATTTTTAGATTTTAAGTTAATAAGCGACAATGTCTTATTTTTACTCATTTTGAGACCCAATTTGGCTAATAGTGCCATTGGGGGTCCTAACATGTGGTTGAGTGTTGTAGGGATGTATTGGAGGTTGAAAACAAGCGAAAATGGCACCAAAGGAAAGGGTATCGCAATATCTAAACCTTGGAATCACGATACCTCCAACAGACTTGAAGATTGGAGATCACCCTTCAATGGTATTGTGACATTCACTTTGGGTATCACGACATTCACTTTGGGTATCGTGATTCCACCCTTCAAGAAAACCCCCAAGTTCAAAACTGATCGGGGTATCGTGATATCCTCTTTTTCAGTATCACAATACCGAAATAATGAAGGGACAATATTAGACAAAAAGGGTAGTCTTTGTCCATTCGACGCACCAATCACACCAGGCCCGTGTAAGGGCGGTTTTGGCAACAAAAATTCATCAGCCATCAACCTAAAACAACCAATTTTAGCTGAGGAGAGAGGGGATACACACATTAGTTTAGTTTTAGCCTTAGTTTCTTTAGGTTTTCTCTTAGTTTTTTTGCAACTTTTTCTAGGTTTTATATTTTCTCTTTTTCTTAGTTTTAGAGTTTATTTTATTGTACTTTCTTCTTATTCTTAGTGTTCTTATAGTTAGTTATCACTGTAGCCTAGGTTTATTTGCACTTTTAGTCCCTGTACTTTGGTTGTAATGACATTTCTAACTTTAGTTTAATGTATTTCAATTTCTTTTACTTTTAATCTATTAAAGTTTGTTCCTTTTGTGTTTCTTGCTTTAGATTTTATTGTTGAATGTTTTTCGTTTCATGTTCTTTAAGCTTTCTTGCATAAAAATCTCAACTTTTATATTTTTCTTAAGCTTTACTTTAATGGTTTATTCGCTTTTCATTTCCATGGTTGTTAGTTGTATTTCCAGCATGAGTAGCTAAACCTTTAAAGGGGGTGGCTGATGGATATATGGTGAGCTGATGTTTGGATGAAGGACCAAATCGTAATAAATTGGATTAATTAAAACGAACCTAAAAACTTAGGATTGACGCCCCTAAGGGAACAACTAGATAAGTGAGACCAAGAGGTAATCTTGTTGTGCAGCAATTCATTAG
Organism: Gossypium sturtianum; assembly: GCA_025698515.1. NCBI lineage: Eukaryota > Viridiplantae > Streptophyta > Magnoliopsida > Malvales > Malvaceae > Gossypium > Gossypium sturtianum. Next base: position 73,216,269 of record CM046952.1, read on the forward strand.
TCCTAGATTACCCGGTGAGATCGAGAGATAAACCAGACTAATTTGTCTAATTTGGTAAAATTGAGATTGTGAGATAAAATTGAGCCACTTGAGTAATTTAAGCTATTTAAGTCCCTTATTAGAAGATCGGCAAACCACATCGAAGTCAACCGACCACTGTTTGTCATTTATTGGTTAATTTCATAGTTTTATATAATTTAGTCCCTAGAGTAGCATATTTAATTTCCTTACAACACTTTCTTGTTATGATTTGCCGTAATATAAAAGCATACCAGTAGCCGCTTAGACTCTATAGTGCACACTATTTATTACTCAATTGACATCTCTTTTGGGTTCAACCCCTTGGAATACTCTGTGTTCCATCGCAACTATAAATATTACAACTGACACTGTACGCTTGCAAAATTAAAACCGCTTTTCAAAAATAATTTTTCCAAAAAAAAAATTTTAACGTGCACACGCGTGAGCAGTCTAAGTTTTTGGCATCGTTGCCAGGGAAACGATACAAGATTAAGTGATTTTTAGTTATGCATCTTTATGGAGAGATAAGTAGTAAAAGTAGGATTTATAGATACGACTTTGTTTTTATTTGTCTTTATTTCATTTTCAGTTTTTAGTTAATTTACTTCACTCTCTTGTTCTTGTAGGAGGTGTTGTATGACTCGAATTGGCGATGTTATCTTACCATTTGGGCCAGAACTGGAACGTTTCATCACACACGTGAGGAGGGCGTAACATCTGAGAGACGCCCAGCCTCTGCAAAGAGATCATCCCATCGAAGGTCCGCAAGTAGAGATTCAACCACAACCACACCCACCCATGGAGCAATGTACTTTGCGCGACTATGCGATGCCCAATCTTGATGTTGTTTGAGATAGCATTAATCGCCCAGTGATTAATGCTAATAACTTCGAAATATAACTGAAAATGATCCAAATGATACAAGCAAACCTTCAATTTCAAGGGTCAATGAATGAGGATCCAAACCAACATATTAAGAGATTTCTAACCATTTTTGATACCTTTAAATATAATGGGGTATCCAATAACACTATCCGTCTTTGGTTATTCCCTTTCTCTTTTACTAATGATGCGTTTATGTGGTTAGATTCACAGCCGGTAGATTCTGTAACACCTCTAACTCGTATCCGTCGTCAGAATAGGGTTACGAAGCATTACCGTAAAAACGTAACTCAAAACATTAATTTCTAACATTTCACAATCATTGCAAAATCCAATCAAACACATGCATAACATCCCTTTTTCGAGCCCTCAAGGCCTTAGAAACACTTTAGAAAAAATTCGGGACTAAATAAAAAACATTTAGAATTTCATGGCAAAAGATAGAAAAATTCATACATTTTTTAATTTGTTACATACATTTTTCACTCGTATCGTTAGTGGCGATCAAGTTTCGGTTAAAATCGAATTAACCGATCAAACCGATCTAATTCGGTTAATTGGTTGGTTAACCAATCTAAGTCAGAGGTCGGTTAATGATTTTTTGGAAGTTTGGTTATCGGTTCATTCGATTCGAAATTAACTGAATTAATTGAATTAATCGAACTTAATAATTAATAATACAAATTATATGTAGTTTTAATTCAGTCAAATGAATATTATCAATTTATTTTTTTATATGTTTTATACTTATTTTAACAAAAAAACAAAAAAATTTAAATTTCAGTTAATTCGATTAACCGAAATATTTCGGTTCAGTTAATTTTTATTTAAAAATTTTGATTCGATTAACGATTAAAAAAGTTTAAAAGTTCAATTAACACTAATTCGATTCAGTTAACAGTTTGAACACGGTGTTCCAACATCTAACTTTAAATAATGATGATTATAATATTGTCCCCCGTTTTAGAAGTATATAAAAATTGTTGTCGAATTTAAGGGAATAGAAAAAAACAGAAAACGTGTTCACATTTCATGGTTCCGTTGACTGAACGTAATCCCGTACTCGGTTACACGATTGTTTCACTATGGTTGGGTTTCCTTGAAAGTCAACTAAACAAAAACGGTCGTGTCGTGTGGCCATGTGTCACACACGGTTGAGACACATGCCCGTGTCTTAGGCTGTGTGGATAAGAAATAGGCCAATATCAAGCCATTCCTTTCACCCATTTCAAGCTCACACCTACAAGACTTTTGCACAACAATCAAGCTTTCAAACATACCAAAGCATGCATATTAAGACCACTTCAATAGGTCATCTATCTATACAACCAATATTCCAAAAGGCACCTCAAACATAATAATAAAGTCAACCTAAACATGTGCACATTTACCATTTATCAACTATTTTGTTTCCATTTCAAAACATATCACAATTGATACATATCAACCATACAATATTAGATTCATGCCAAATCAAAATAACCTTACTATTAAGAGCATTCCTCTCATGCTTCATAACCACCTAAACGACATAAACCAACCATTTCCAAATAGTAACAAACAACCGGCATTTATATACCATATTTACATCATGCACATCTAGTTCAAAACCTTTCCAAAGTAAACTATATATTGACCATGTTTAGATCAATTATTCACATAACATTTTGGCAATTTAAAGATACATTGAAAAATACCAATTTTGGTCATTTCAAAACATGCATCAATTTGACCATATTAACCACAACCAACAAGATATCAATAGTATCTTAAGTACCTCAAATCCAAGGCAACATTTCATGCCATAATCATTAACCAAATTGACATTAACATGCCAAACTCATCAATTAAACATTACACATAGTCCACCTATACATGCCATTATAACCACGACCAATGTATCAAAATCTACCGATAAAATTGATGGATAGTGTGATGGATCTCCTACTAGCTTCCAACCCGATCGAGCTTCTGATAATCTGTAAAGTAAAGGATAATAACTACGTAATTATTGAATGCTTAGTAAGCTCGTATAAACTTTAAGCATAATATTCCATTTCAATAATAAACTTTATAAAATAAGCATAAATCTATGCCAATTCCATAAGATTCATAAATTGACATGATCATCAACTCACAAATGAGTAAGTTCATTAATGTCACATATATTTATCATTCATAATATGATAGGATTTTATGAGACTTAATAGATAATCATCAACTTTCTATAAGATTATACACTTTTCAATCTATTTTCTTTTCATTCTGTTCCCAATGCTTATCATAAGCCTAAACAACATTATCAAATCTCGACTTAGTGTATTTATCCATGATATAGATAAATTCTTCCATAGCATACGTAAAATTCTCACATATAGTACATCATTCAAACTCATTACTCCCTTTTCATTTAATTTCATTTCAACTATGAATTTACCGTTTCATTACTTTCCTCACCCGTTTCATATGCATAACACACAAGATATGCGCATAATATCAACCATGACTACAATCTAGTGCATTTAAACATAGCTCATTTGGAATCAACTACATAATCAACCATTGCATAAGAAATTACATACTTTGATTTGTTTCACCTTTTCATGGACATAAGCACGTTACCAATTGAGCACTTACCGTTTCAATGTATTTCATTAAGATTAAACATGATATAATTCAATTATAAACTTGGCACAAGCCTAAGCACCAACAATAACACATGTTAGCATAATTGAATATAATTCATGTGAACTTAACATAGATAACCATTATACTTGAGCATGATCCAATTTGAAACACCCCAAACCCAGCCCACGAGCCCCGACCGGATCTGGCATGTTCCTTGAGTAAAACATTTCAAATCTTGTTTGTCAATTATGAAAATGTGGTCATTTTGAAGAGGAATCGTTAGGTGTTGGGTTCAAGTTGAAAATCGTTGGTATTTAGGTGTCAAAACATTGAACATTTATTTTAAAGATGAGTTATTTAACCTTCGAGTTAATAAGAATTGTATCGTAATAAAAATTTAGAGAGCAAGCATAAAATAAAGGTAATAATAGTGGCCTTATTACATCAATAGCAAAACCCAAAATAAATCCAAAACTTAATAGGAAAATCCAAATTGGAAGAAAACACTGAGCTGAGCATGGCCACCACCTAGTCCTCGCTGACCCGGTCCAAATCATTGAGTATCACCTGAAAAAGATATCCCACGAAGGGTGAGTGAAACACCCCCAAACCCGGCCCACGAGCCCAGACCGGATCTGGTATGTTCCTCGAGTAAAACATTTTAATTTCATGTTTATTACTTGGAAAATTTGGGGTGGTTTTATAAAATACCGAGTTGTTTTGGGGTAAATCTTTAATTCGGAAATCGTTTGTGTTTAGGTGTCTAAACATTTACATTTATTTTTAAGAAGTGTTGCTTAAACTTTAGATTGATAAAAATTGTATCATAATAAAATAATTAAAATGCATGCATAAACAGTTTCATACTAGGGGCCTTATTACATCGAAGCAAAACCCGAAATAAATCCAAGATACTTATAAGAAAATGAAGAGTCCAAATTGAAAATAATCTTTGTGCTGAGCATGGCCACCACTAAGCTCCCGCCGGCCGGTCCATCACCGAGTGTCACCAAAAATATTCCCAAACAGGGTGAGTCAAACAGACTCAATGTGTAACCAACACTAAATCCCAATAGTTTAGGCATATCAGTTCATACATATGCATATAATTAAATAATAAAATGATGCAAACCCCAACCCAAACCTAGTTACCATCCGCTACACATCACCCGTACCAACCATCACACCGTGGGGATTACTAAATCGACCCACTCATCCGCTACACATCATCGAAGCGATCATTTGCGATTTACTAGCACATCGCCCTTATAAATTCTTGGCATAGCCACCAGATAATATATTTTGTGACATAAGTCACCACATTCAAATTATGTGACCGAAGTCACCACATTCAGATATTGTGATCGAAGTCACCACATTCATATATTGGGGTATAAAACCACCAATCACTTCCCTTTCCATATAACCCATATGCCCATGCCATACAAAACATGCAATATCATGCCATATTCTTTATTCACATTCTTATAGTTTCACATGTGTGCCATAACAGCATCATATTATACTCATAGTAGGAGTGGGTAAACGTGCTGAGTACTTTGTACCATTGCATGGTACCTTTGGCGCATTCATATTATTATAACACATACATTAAATTAAAGCCGTAATCTATTAAGATTTAGTGTGGAGTACACACCTGGTATACTTAGCGAGTTCACTAAAATCCCGAAAGCTTCTATTAACCACTGTCGATTTGCCCTATAAGCCATGGTTAGAATTGGTCACACTTAAATACCAAATATGGCCTATGGCCGAATATTAGCAACTACCTACCTTGCTTATCTAAAGCCCGAATTGCTCGCTAGCTCCTCGGTTGTCGAGATTCCTATATGTCACATGTTAGATTCGGCTATAACCAATAAATCCATAAAGATGGCCTTTGGCCGAATTGCACATATCACTTGCCTTGATAAATCGAATCCTGAATAAATCCTTGATGCTTCCTTACTTCCGGCTACACACAAAAGAACACATCACTATGGCCTTAAAGAACATTCGGCCAACCTTAGAAATCAAGGCCAACCCTTGATTTCGTCACACTAAATGAAGATGAGAGGAAACCGATTGCCTAAGGAAGGAAATACCTACCACTATACAAGCATCCACAGAGAATCGGCTTCTAGATCCCAAGGAGAAAGATTTCGGCACTTCATCGGTGAAGAAAGAAAACGTAAAAGTGGAAGGAGTTTAATGTTCCAGAGGATTCAGCCACAAATGAACTAGATCAAGGTTTCGGCTTCGAGGCTTTGAGCAAGGAATAGGGAATTAAGCCCCTTTGAGATTCGGCTATGGTTCTAAATGGCAAGGAGTGTTCGGCTATCTCGAAAACAAGTATGAAGAATCAAGGTTGAGAGAACAGAAAAGAATAAGAAGAGAAAAGTTAGGAGAATTTCGGCAATGGTGTCAAAGGGAAATTCGGCTTCAATTGTCAAAGAAGAAAAAGAGAGAATAAAAGATGGACACCCCAAAATTCGGCATTATCCCTTTTCTATGCTTCAAAACCGATTAAGCAACCCCAAAGAGTCCCACATTCGGCCATTGCTTCATTCTCTCATCATATCCCATCTTTTTCTCCTATATTCTCTCCATGTTACTCACTCAAAATAATTTGAATACGTCCAACCTTTATCTCCTCTTCCTAGCCGAAATTTAAAAGAAAATCAAGTCTTTATCCTCACCTTTTCAGAGTCCCATGCCGTCTAATACTTCTCTCCTCCTTGACGCCAACATGCAAAAATAAAAGCCACACTCCCATGCTGCCAACATGATTCGAACCTCCTCCCTTCTCCCTTGCTTGAGGCGTCACACACCAAGGCCCTAAGTGGCGCCTCCAAGCCACTTTACCAAGCCCATTCTTGTGTCATATTTCCCTTACATTTTCTCTTAAGGCCTATCAGGCTTAGCTTCCCTTTTTTTTAAACTTGAAATCTAATAATTTCTAAGGCATTTTCCTATATTCCTAAGTTCTAAAAATCCATAAAACACATTCAACACACACAGAGGCATGTTACTTCATATAATTAAGCAAAAATGCATAAACCATAAATCCCGGATGTTACAGTTCTACCCCCCTTAAAATAATTTCGACCTCGAAATTACCTGGCTAAAATAAGTGAGGGTATTGCTGTCGCATTGCCTCTTCCGGCTCCCACGAAGCTTCTTCCGATCCGTGATTACGCCATAACACTTTGACCAAAGGAACTGACTTCCTTCGCAACACTTTCACATCTCGTTCCAAGATCTGAATTGGCTCTTCCTCATAGGACAAATCTGGCCTTAATTCCACCTCTTCAACTGGAACTACATGAGACGGATCCGAACGATAACGACGTAGCATGGACACATAGAATACGTCGTGTATCTGCTTTAATTCCGAAGGCAACTCTAATCGGTATGCCACTTTGGTCCAACTCGCTTCAATACCGATATGGTCCTATAAACCTTGGACTTAACTTCCCTTTGCGACCAAATCTCATCACCTTCTTCCAAGGCGATACCTTAAGAAACACTTGATCTCCCACATCAAATTCTATTTCTTTCCTCTTAAGATCTGCGTCGACTTACTGCACATCGGATGCTTCCTTCAACCGTCGCGCGATTATCTCAACTTTCTCTTGATTTTGCCACAATCTCTGGACCCAAAACTCGTCGTTCCCCAATTCCGTCCAACACGTAGGAGTGCGACACTTTCGTCCATCTGATAGCTTCATACGGTGACATCCGAATCATCGGCTTGATAGCCGTTGTTGTATGCAAATTCCGCTAACGGCAAATATTCTTCCCAACTTCCTATGAAGTCTATCACACGACCTCTCAAAGATATCTTCCAACACTTGGATTACCTGCTCGCATCGCCCATCCGATTTGTGGATGAAAAGCCGTAGTGAAATCCAATTTAGTGCCCAAAGCCCGATGTAGAGCCTTCCAAAACCGAGCGTAAACCTTGGATCCCTATCTCAAATAATTGATAGTGGCACTCTATGCAACCTCACAATTTCCGCCACATATAACTTTGCTAACTTCGCAAAGAATAATCAACTCTTACCGAATGAAGTGCGCGGACTTGGTCAACCGGTCCACTATCACCCATACCGAGTCCTTCTTAGTAGGCGTAAGGGGAAACCCACTAACGAAGTCCATGGTAATTCTCTCCCACTTCCATCTGCGGAATCATTATCGGTTGAAGCAATCCTGACGGAACTTGGTGTTCAGCCTTAACTTGCTGACACGTTAAGCACTTGTTGACAAATTCAGTAACTTCCTTCTTCAAACCAGGCCACCAAAACTGCTCCCTTAGATCCTGTACAAATTTAGTACCTCCGGGATGCATAGCATAGGGCTACCATGCGATTCTGAAGAATCCTCCGCCTTAACTCCTTGTTCCTTGGCATACGCACCTTACCCTTAAAACACAACACTCTTTCGTTATTAATACCATAATCTTCCAACTTCCCACTCGCACTTGCTGCAACTTAGCACTTAAGTCCTCATCCACTAACCGACTTTCCTTTACCTCATTCACCATGACGGCTTAACTCGCAACTCGCCAAAGCAGACTTTCATCGCCATACAAGCTCGGATGTGCAAACATTGCCCTCGAGATCCGACACCACTTTACGACTTAAGGCATCCGCCACTACATTCGCCTTGCCCTGATGATACTCTATGGAACAATCATAATCCTTCAAGAATTCCACCCACCTTCACTGTCTCAAGTTTAACTCCTTCGAGAGTCAACGAGATACTTAAGACTCTTGTGGTCCGTGTAGATCACCGACTTTTCTCCATAAAGGTAGTGCCTCCACACCTTAAGAGCAAAGACCACCGCCGCCGCCCAAGTCATGCGTCGGGTAGTTAACCTCATGTGGCCTCAGTTGTCGAGATGCATAAGCTACAACCTTCCCGTCCTGTAACATCCTAAAAGTGGGGTTATTTGTGATTGAATTATTTTTCTTGTGTTTGTATTGCTGTGATATTAATTTTGGTGTAGTAAGGCTTAATTAGGGGTCTTGAGTAGGCTCGGAATAATGGGAAAATATTTTTATAAGCTTTAAAGGTAGGGAGCCTTAGCAAGTAGGGGTTACAAGGTTAAAAGAGGAACTTTTGACACGAAATGGCCTTGGAAAAGTGGCAAAAGGAAGGCCACTTAAGAGTTGGAGTTGACGCCACAGGAGAGCAAGGGCGACTTGTGTTCGAGTCGCGAAAATCCCTTTTGCTCTTAATTGGGACGGCATAGGGGGGACAGATTTTCTCTCTTCAAACTCTTTTTGATAATAAGGATAATGAGGATATTATTTAGATATTAATTGGATTTTATTTTGATTAATTCCAAAAAGATGGCAAAGAGAAAATATAGGCATTTGAGTATTCAAATTATTTTGGATTTTTTTTTAAACAATTGGCCATGAGGAATTTTAGGTGATTGCCAAAAATTTGAACTCCTTGATTGATAGGAGTGGACGGCAAGTTAGGGGGGAGAGTGCCAAAATCCTTCATTTGATTCCTAAACTCTCTCATCTTCCATCTTTTCTCTTTCTCTTTTCATTCTCTCTCAAACTGAAAATACCATTTGCCATCTACCTCTCTTATTCTTTTTGACCCTTAGCCAGAAACACCTACCCTCTTTCCCTCTCTTTTCTTCTTCATCTTCTCAAACCAAAACCCTATCTCCTTTTTCCCATTATTTTCTTCCTCTAGCCGAACCTACTCCATACCACCTTGCCGAATTTCTTTCCTCTATTTGGTGTAGCCTTGGCCGAATATCAAAGCAAGGGTGATCCTTCTTGGTGTTTTCCAAATCGGTTTGGGTAGGTAAGTGTGTTAGCCGAATGGCTATTTCTTCCCTCTCTGTTCTCTGTCGACTTTTACAAAGGTAAGAGTTGGTTTCGGCAATTATTGTTAAGGGTGCTAATCACATGTTGAAACCGATTTGTCATAGGGCCTTCGGGATTTGGAAGCGAGCAAGTGAGTCCATCATCTTTGATCGATCAGTTTTTGGGGTAAGGTGGTAAGGATCTGTTTTTTTATTTGGTATTCGCTTAAGCCGAAGGCTATTAACTTAATGATTGCCGATTTAGGGAAGCAGAAGCACTTTGAGGGTGGTGGCTATTATTCAAAGACGTTTTGGGTAAGGTTTCGGGTTCACAAGGAACCCTTTTCAATTGTTTTGGTTTTGCCGAATAGGCCATGGCACTAACCTTGTGGTTGGCCAAATATAGGGACAAGAAAGCAAGGGTGGCCGATTGACTCTTTGGGGTTTAGAGTTAGCGTTTGAATCAGTGTGTACATACACACTTTATAGCTAATTAATGTGCTAAGTATTTTGTGTATGCTAAATCTGATTTGTGTAGATATGGGATTTATTACCATAAAAGGTATGAGCAAGGATCCGTAAGTCCTTGTTGTTATGATGCTTTTGGAAAGCATGACATATTTGGTATATGTGGTTATAGCTAACAGTAAACTCTATGTATGTTGCTAAATAAACCTATTAGCATGATTTACGCATATGCATGTAGTTGATTGATGTGGCTTGATGAGAGGAGGGGGCAGTGATATTCGTGTCGGCGGACACCAGTGGTTTGGTACCACATTGTGACTACGGTCACCAGAGGTTTGGCACCTCCAGAGGTTTGGCACCTCATAGCGTCCTCGTCCCGTGGCTTAGCACCACGATGGGTTGGCCCCACGATTTACATTATGGGATTGACGCCCGGTGTTTTGGTATCACACGATGGGTTGGCCCCATCATCTGAATTGTGACTACGGTCACCAGTGGTTTGGCACCACCAGTGGTTTGGTACCACACGGGGTAGAGAAAGGTGTTTGGATGGCTAGGTTGGGTGCATGATTTAGTGCATGTTAATTTGTTATAAATTGTGTATGTTGTTGCACTAATTTGGGGAAGGGTTACACATTGAGTCTTGGTGACTCACCTTCTCCTTTAACATTTTTCAGTGACTCGTAGATGGCGGTTGAGGAGCCTGGTTGGACTCGAGGTGGCCATGCAGTGGAATTTGAATTTAATGAACTTGGATTTTAGTTATTTTATTTTTATTGTTGGTTTTGTTTTAATCAAGTTGTAATAAGGCCTCCTAGGATTATTTTTATTATCTTTGCATGTTTTGAATATTTTGTTTAAACTATTTAATAATATTAGAATGGGTGCACATGTTTTCTCAAATCAAACGCAAAATGTTTTAAAGTGCCATCGGTACATTTGAAACTCAGAACAACTTGACTTAATAAATATATATATTTTTTAAAACAAACCAAGTATGGTTTTAGGAAGATAATTGAAAATGAAGATGTTTTCATCAAAACTCAAATCGGCTAAAGGGATTTTCAAAATGGTTTTCTCTGTGACATACCAAATTCGGTCGTAATGTTTGGGCCGGGTTTGGGGTGTTACAAATTGGTATCAGATCCCGGTTCAAAGCTCGGCTGTGGGGGCCTAAGGCCCAAAATGTTTTGGTAGGCCTTTCTGAAATATTTTTGGGTTTTGAATAGCATGGCCCGAGTCTCTGGCACCAATCCGCACAGGTAAGTACTTCCGACTTTTGTATGAATTATTACTGGTAGAAGGGTAGGTATGGGACGTAGATAGCATGATAAACTTTAGGACTAGTTTACCCCAACAGAATACATAAGACTTTAAATGCTTAAGTAAACAAACCTACGATCAAGTCGCCGAGTTAGGGTGTGGTAACCTTCATGCGCATGTCTAGGATTGGATCCTAAGAGCTTGGTATTTAAGCAGTCCTTGTGACTCACCTCCTCTTCCCGGATTCCTACAGTGCGTAGCTTCTGGTTCACCCTAACCAAGAGGACTCGGTCATAGGCCAAACACAAGAAATAATACTCGACTTTGGAAATTTACTGAAAACACCCACAGTAGGAAAAAGACGAAACTACCCACAGGATGAGTGAATAGGTATGAAAGATATTAGGAATGGATGTGCTCTTACATGTAAACTAGGATAGAGGACTTAAACCTTTGATTGATCGAAAGAATTTCTACTAAACTCTCTTTATAAAATTTCTTCATGCGGATAACAAAGTGGAACAAGCACTAATCCATAAAAATTTCTTAATCAGATTAAAGCGCGATAGTTAGAATGAGCTCTAAAGGACGTGGCGATCGTGGGCCGGTAGGGGCGGGATGACCGTGTCGAGGCCCGTTAGGTCGGGTCAAGGGTCGGAGAATGAGGTACCACCGCCACCACTACCCCCAACTTTTGGAGCGAGAGGCGAGGATCGGGGTGGTGGTGAGGCGATGCGCAAGGCGTGTTGCGAGTCCTTGAGATGGTAGCCGGAGCTAGTGGAGGAATGGGAGCTCGAAAATGCTGTTCGAGCGACGACTCGATCCAACGGAGCCGAGGTATTCCGGGGTGTGTCGGGAGTGGCACCCAGTCTTGTGAGAATATTGGTTAGAATCGATCGAAAGGATCATGGACGATCTCGATCGACGAGAGGAGAAGAAGCGAAAGGAGCGGTGTCGCTTCTAAAGGATGAGTCATATCAGTGGTGGCTCACGGTTTGAGATGGTGCTACGGCAGATGATCTTACTTGGGAGTATTTCAAAGCCGCTTATCAGAAGAAGTATGTGGGCACCAGCTACACTGATGCTCAGAGGAAAGCCTTTCTGGGATTGGTACAAGGAAATAAGTCAGTATCTGAGTATGAAGCAGAGTTCTTAAAGCTGAGTCGATATGCTAGAGGCATCGTGGCTACTGAACATGAACGGTGTGTCCGCTTTGAAGACGGACTTAGGGATGAATTAAGGTTGTTGATTGCTCCACAGCAGGAGCGTGAGTTTGCTGTTCTGGTAGAAAAGGCTAAGGTAGCCGAAGGGGTCAAGGAGTCCGTGAGACAGAACTATGACAAGAATAAGCAGAAAAGAGGCTTTGGGTCGTCTGGATCGAGTAGTAATGCGCAGAAGAGGGCTAGGCAGAGTGGGCCGAATCAGACAGGGAGGCCCATGGCTGCTAATCGAGACCGACTGTAATCGCTGTAGGAAATCACATTGGGAGGTTGTTGGACCGGTGATAAGGGATGTTTTGAATGTGGATCATTGGATCACCGTAAGGGATCCATCTCGGAAGTTAGCTAAGAATCACCGGAGGGTCGTAATCGTGCTCGGGTTAGAAATGTAGGACCACCACGGAGGGTCGTGGTAATGGTAGAGGAGGTAATGGTTCTAATCGAGGTCATGGAATTCTGGAAGAGGCGCAAAGCAACACGCAGGCAAGGCGGCTGGTTTTAGTCTGTGCAGCAAGGCGTCGAGAGGAGGAGATGCACCGGACGCCATAACCTGATGCGTTCCTAATTTTTGGTCTTCCATATGTTGCATTAATTGATGTGGGTTCGACGCATTCATACGTTGCTAGTAGTGTGGTAGAGACTATGAACTTAGACTTTGAGATCGCTTCTAGGAGATGACATGAATTAGCCCTCTAGGTCACTCAGTAGTTGTGAACAAGCTATATAGAGATGTACCCCTAAAACTCCAAGGGGTAGTATTTTTGGCTGATCTGATGGAACTGTCGTTTGGGGAGTTCGATTTGATTCTTGGAATGGACTGGTTGGTTAAGTATCAAGCAAGGTTGGACTGCGCTGTTAAGCGCATGGTTCTGAAGATGGCTGAGGGTGATGAAGTGGTCATGATAGGCAATAGAAGAGATTACCTATCTAACGTGGTATCTGCTTTGAAGGCTGAGAAAATGGTCAAGAAGGGTTGTGAGGCATTTTTGGTTCAAATTTGTGCCTTGGAGGCTAAGGAGTCAACAGTTGAGAAGGTCCGAATAGTAGGGGAATTCACTGATGTGTTTCCAGAAGAACTTCCGGGTCTGCCTCCAGATCGGGAAGTTGAATTCGGTATAGACTTGTTACATCTTAACGGCACTTTGTGTCTATAGCACCGCGTCTGGCACCAAAGGAGTTGGTGGAGCCAAGGCTCAAATTTAGGAGCTCTTGGATAGAGGTTTTATTCGACCAAGCATATCTCAGTGGGGAGCACTGTGTTGTTTGTCAAGAAAAAGGACGGTTCGATGCGGATGTGTATAGACTACCGCCGCTTAAATAAGTTAACGATCAAAAACAAGTATCCTTTACCGGATCGATGACTTGTTTGACCAAGCTGAAAGGTACATCGGTGTTTTCGAAGATAGATCTTAGGTCAGGTTATCATCAACTTAAGGTGAAGGAGGTTGATGTTCACAAGACGGCATTTCGTACTCGGTATGGGCATTACGAGTTTCTAGTGATGTCGTTTGGGTTGACCAACGCGCCGGCAGCATTCATGGACTTAATGAATAGGGTGTTTCAGTAGTACTTGGATCAATTTGTCGTGGTGTTTATAAACGACATACTGGTTTACTCAAAGACGGAGGAGGAGCATGACAGGCATTTGCGTATAGTTCTACAAGTATTGAGGGAGAAGCAGTTATATGCCAAATTCGGTAAGTGCGAATTTTGGCTTAGGAGGTGGCTTTCTTAGGTCACGTGAGTGTCACCGGCGGATTAGAGTGGACCCTCGTAAGGTTGAAGCGGTGTTGGATTGGAAACCGCCTAGGTCGCGGCGAAATTAGAAGCTTTACGGTCCGCAGGGTACTATCGAAGGTTTGTGGAAGGCTTCTCTTTGTCGCAGCGCCAGTTGACTAAGTTATTAAGAAAAGGAGTTCCATTTGTTTGGTCGGAGAAACAGCAAGAAAGTTTTGATAAGCTAAGGAAGATTCGGCGGCTAAGCTTCAGATTCCGTACGACTGAGCGGAAAAATTGTTCACGGTTTATTGCGATGCATCCCATACTTCGGTTTAGGATGTGTGTTGATGCAGGAAGGGAAGGTAGTGGCCTATGCATCCCGTCGATTAAGACCGCATGAGGTTAACTATCCGACTCATGACTTAGAGTTAGCAAGCGATGGTCTTTGCTCTAAAGATATGGAGACATTACTTGTATGGGGAGAAGTCGATAGTCTACACGGATCACAAAAGTCCGAGGTATCTTTTGACCCGTAAAGATTTAAACTTGAGACAAATAATCGATGGATTGAGCTATTGAAGGACTACGATCGTTTCAATTGAATACCATCCGGGCAAGGCTAACGTGGTGGTCGACGCGTTGAGCCTAAGGTCGTGACGGACTTAAGAGCGATGTTTGCTCACCTCGATCCTATATGACAATGGAAGTCTGTTGGCGAGTTACAAATTAAGCCAACTTGGATTGAGGAGATTAAGGAAAAGCAATTGGTGGATGATAGTTTGAATGCAAAGAGGTTGCAAGTTCAAGATAGTGGGTTAGAAGGGTATAGTTTGACCGGTGATGGTGTACTATGTTTTCAAGGACGGGCATGTATGCCGAAGGATGTGGAGTTGAGACAAAGAATTCTCCAAGATGCACATAGCAGCCCATACGCTATGCATCCTGGAGGAAGCAAGATGTATGGGGATTTGCGGAAGCAGTTTTGGTGGCCAGGGTTGAAGCGCGAGGTAACTGAGTTTGTGGGAAGGTGTCTGACGTGTCAACAGGTTAAGGCTGAACATCAGTTGCCATCAGGGTTACTTCAACCAGTGAAGATCCCTCAGTGGAAATGGGAAAGGATCACTATGGATTTCGTCAGTGGGCTACCCCTCACGCCCAGCAAGAAGGACTTAGTTTGGGTGATTGTGGACCTTCTGACTAAATCAGCTCACTTCATCCCGGTGAGAGTGGATTACTCACTTCAGAAGCTAGCTAAGCTGTATGTGTCAGAGATAGTAAGGTTACATGGAGTGCCATGATCAATCATCTCGGATAGGGATCCCGTGATTTACGTCAAGGTTCTGGAAAGTGTTGCATCAAGCTTTGGGTACACGATTGGATTTCAGTACAGCTTTCCATCCACAGTCTGATGGGCAATCGGAAAGGATCATTCAGATTTTAGAGGATATGCTGAGAGGTTGTGTTTTGGATTTCCGTGGTAGTTGGGAGGAGTACCTACTGTTAGCGAAATTAAACTTATAACAATAGTTATCAGCGAGTATCCAGATGGCACGATATGAAGCACCGTGTATGGACGAAAGTGCCGTACTCAGACATGTTGGGCGGAGTTAGGTGAACGACAAGTTTTGGGTCCAGAGTTAGTGACAGAAGCGGAAGATAAGGTTAAGGTAATTCGAGCTCGTCTCAAGGAAGTGTCGGATAGACGTAAGTCTTATGCGATCTTAAGCGTAAGGAAATGGAGTATCGCGGTAGGAGATAAAGTATTCTGAAAAGTGTCACCTTGGAAGAAGGTATTGAGATTTGGGCGAAAAGGAAGCTAAGCCCAAGGTTCATCGGGCCATATACGATGAGTGAAGCGAGTGGGACCGGTAGCTTATCGACTCGAGTTGCTTGCAGAGTTGAGTCGATTCATGACGTCTTTCATGTGTCGATCTTTGAGACGGTATCGGTCGCCGATCCATCACACGTTGTGCTGTGGCGGTAGATTGAGGTAAACTCGGACTTATCTTTCGAGGAAGAACCGTTCAGATCCTAGATCGAGATGTCAAAGTTCTCTGAAGGAAATCGGTACCTTTGGTGAAAGTGCTATGGCGAAACCATGGTGCGGAGGAAGCTACGTGGGAACCCGAGGATGTGATGCGGCAGCAATAATACCCCACCTCTTACGATCGGGTAATTTCGAGGACGAAATTATTCTAAGGGGGGTAGAACTGTAACATCCTAAAAGTGGGGTTATTTGTGATTGAATTATTTTTCTTGTGTTTGTATTGCTGTGATATTAATTGTGGTGTAGTAAGGCTTAATTAGGGGTCTTGAGTAGGCTCGGAATAATGGGAAAATATTTTTATAAGCTTTAAAAGTAGGGAGCCTTAGCAAGTAGGGGTTACAAGGTTAAAAGAGGGAACTTTTGACACAGAAATGGCCTTGGAAAAGTGGCAAAAGGAAGGCCACTTAAGAGTTGGAGTTGACGCCACAAGGAGAGCAAGGGGAGCTTGTGTTCGAGTCGCGGAAATCCCCTTTTTGCTCTTAATTGGGACGGCATAGGGGGGGACAGATTTTCTCTCTTCAAACTCTTTTTGATAATAAGGATAATGAGGATATTATTTAGATATTAATTGGATTTTATTTTGATTAATTCCAAAAGATGGCAAAGAGAAAATATAGGCATTTGAGTATTCAAATTATTTTGGATATTTTTTTAAAACAATTGGCCAAGAGGAATTTTAGGTGATTGCCAAAAATTTGAACTCCTTGATTGATAGGAGTGGACGGCAAGTTAGGGGGGAGAGTGCCAAAATCCTTCATTTGATTCCTAAACTCTCTCATCTTCCATCTTTTCTCTTTCTCTTTTCATTCTCTCTCAAACCCAGAAAATACCATTTGCCATCTACCTCTCTTATTCTTTTTGACCCTTAGCCAAAACACCTACCCTCTTTCCTCTCTTTTTCTTCCTCATATTCTCAAAATCTGAAACCCCATCTCCCTTTTTCCCATTATTTTCTTCCTCTAGCCGAACCTACTCCATACCACCTTGCCGAATTTCTTTCCTCTATTTGGTGTAGCCTTGGCCGAATATCAAAGCAAGGGTGATCCCTTCTTGGTGTTTTCCAAATCGGTTTGGGTAGGTAAGTGTGTTAGCCGAATGGCTATTTCTTCCCTCTCTGTTCTCTCTCACGACTTTTACAAAGGTAAGAGTTGGTTTCGCAATTGTTGTTAAGGGTGCTAATCACATGTTGAAACCGATTTGTCATAGGGCCTTCGGGATTTGGAAGCGAGCAAGTGAGTCCATCATCTTTGATCGATCGGTTTTTTGGGTAAGGTGGTAAGGATCTATTTTTTTATTTGGTATTCGATTAAGCCGAAGGCTATTAACTTAATGATTGCCGATTTAGGGAAGCAGAAGCACTTTGAGGGTGGTGGCTATTATTCAAAGACGTTTTGGGTAAGGTTTCGGGTTCACAAGGAACCCTTTTCAATTGTTTTGGTTTTGCCGAATAGGCCATGGCACTAACCTTGTGGTTGGCCGAATATAGGGACAAGAAAGCAAGGGTGGCCGATTGACTCTTTGGGGGTTTAGAGTTAGCGTTTGAATCAGGTGTGTACATACACACTTTATAGCTAATTAATGTGCTAAGTATTTTGTGTATGCTAAATCTGATTTGTGTAGATATGGGATTTATTACCATAAAAGGTATGAGCAAGGATCCAGGTAAGTCCTTGTTGTTATGATGCTTTTGGAAAGCATGACATATTTGGTATATGTGGTTATAGCTAACGGTAAACTCTATGTATGTTGCTAAATAAACCTATTAGCATGATTTCTGCATATGCATGTAGTTGATTGATGTGGCTTGGTGAGAGGAGGGGGTAGTGATATTCGTGTCGACGGACACCAGTGGTTTGGTACCACATTGTGACTACGGTCACCAGAGGTTTGGCACCTCCAGAGGTTTGGCACCTCATAGCGTCTCGTCCCAGTGGCTTAGCACCACAGTGGGTTGGCCCCACAGATTTACATTATGGGATTGACGCCAGTGATTTGGTATCACACGATGGGTTGGCCCCATCATCTGAATTGTGACTACGGTCACCAGTGGTTTGGCACCACCAGTTGTTTGGTACCACACGGGGTAGAGAAAGGTGTTTGGATGGCTAGGTTGGGTGCATGATTTAGTGCATGTTAATTTGTTATAAATTGTGTATGTTGTTGCACTAATTTGGGGAAGGGTTACACATTGAGTCTTGGTGACTCACCTTCTCCTTTAACATTTTTCAGGTGACTCGTAGATAGCGGTTGAGGAGCCGGTTGGACTCGAGGTGGCCATGCAGTGGAATTTGAATTTAATGAACTTGGATTTTAGTTATTTTATTTTTATTGTTGGTTTTGTTTTAATCAAGTTGTAATAAGGCCTCCTAGGATTATTTTTATTATCTTTGCATGTTTTGAATATTTTGTTTAAACTATTTAATAATATTAAAATGGGTGCACATGTTTTCTCAAATCAAACGCAAAATGTTTTAAAGTGCCATCGGGTACATTTGAAACCTGTAACAACTTGACTTAATAAATATATATATTTTTTAAAACAAACCAAGTATGGTTTTAGCAAGATAATTGAAAATGAAGATGTTTTCATCAAAACTCAAATCGGCTAAAGGGATTTTCAAAATGGTTTTCTCTGTGACATACCAAATTTGGTCGTAATGTTTGGGCCGGGTTTGGGGTGTTACACGTCCTGCATTAGAACACATCCTAATCCTGTGTGAGAAGCATCACAAGACACCACAAAGTCCTTCCTCGCCTCCGTTTGAATCAAAACCGAGCTTCGATCAAAACTCTCTTAAGCTTCTCAAAGCTCTCTGTTGCGTATGTCTGTCCAAAACGAAAGGTACCTCCTTTCTCAACAACTTTGTTAACGATGCGGCTATTGAAGAAAATCCTTCCACAAACCTTCAGAGTGCTTTGCCAATCCCAAGAAACTTGAATCTCACCACAGACTTAGGTGGTTTCCAATCTAGTATCTTGCCTCAATCTTCTTAGGGTCCACCCTTATTCCTTCTGCAGACACCACATGCCCTAAGAATGCAACCTCCTTAAGCCAAAACTCGCACTTGCTGAATTTGGCATATAGCTTCTTCTCCCTTAACACTTGCAACACTTTCCGGAGATGCTCATCATGTTCTTCCTCAGACTTGGAGTATACTAGATATCGTCGATGAACACAACGGCGAACCGATCCAAGTAGGGTTGAAAAACCCAGTTCATCATATCCATGAACGTGGCTAGGGCGTTCGTCAAACCAAATGGCATCACTACGAACTCATAATGCCCGTATCTTGTCCGAAAAGCCGTCTTATGGATATCTGCTTCCTTCACCTTAAGCTGATGATATCCAGACCTTAGGTCTATCTTTGAGAATACCGCTGCCCCCTTAAGCTGATCGAACAAGTCGTCTATCTTTGGCAAAGGGTACTTGTTCTTAATGGTCAGCTTATTCAACTGACGATAATCTATGCACATACGCATAGTCCCATCTTTCTTCTTCACAAACAAGACCGGTGCTCCCTATGGAGACACACTGGGTCGAATGAACCCACGATCAAGCAACTCTTGGATTTGAGCCTTGAGCTCAACCAACTCCTTCGGTGCCATTCTATACGGAGCGATAGATACTGGCGCCGTTCCAGGCAGCAAGTCAATTCCAAACTCCACCTCCCTATTCGGGGGTATTCCAGGTAACTCCTCCGGAAAGACATCCACAAACTCCTTTACTATTCTAACTCTACTAACTCCCCCTTCTTTGGCATCCAACGCCCTAACAAAAGTCAAAAATGCCTTGCACCCTTTCCGAACCATTTTATCAGCCTTTAAGGCAGAGACTACGTTAGACAAGTAGTTTCTTCTTTCTCCTATCATAATTATCGCCTCATCCTCCGGCGTCTTTAACTCCATTCATTTAGCCGCACAATCCAATATAGCTCGGTGTTCTACTAGCCATCCATGCCAAGTATGAGATCGAATTCTCAGAAGGAAGTTCCATTAAGTCGTGAAAATATCACCCCCAAATTTCTAAGGGCACGCTCAGAAAGATCTTATTCACCACTACGCTTTGGCACGATGGGCTTACTACGATCATCTCCCTATCGAGATAGTTCGAGTCTATGCCTAGTGTTTCAACTACACTACATGCAACATAGGAATGGGTCGAGCCCACATCAATCAAAGCAAAATAAGGCTTGTTCGCTATAAGGAACGCATCGATTATGACGTCCCGGCGTCTTCGTCCTCCCCTCGGCCAACCGCATACACTAGACCTCGGTGTCTTGCCTCGGCATTGCCAACACCTCGACCGGGGTCCCATGTCCTCTTCGGCACCATTACCTCTCGTTATTCGGACCACGACCCCGCCGAGGTCGTTGTCCCCTCTTCCACTGATTAGAACCTTGACGTGTTGGTGGCCCCGCTCTATTTTATAGGGCGATCCTTAATCATGTGGTCCTTGGACCCACACTTGAAACATCCCCTCGTCTTCTTCCAACACTCTCCTAGGTGCCTCTTCCCACACTGATCACAAGTACGATCCTGCCCTCTTGTCACAACTTGCTGACCTCGCGGCCCATCAACTCTAGGCCTATTCTGCGCATTCCCAGATGACCCAGACAATCCGAATCCTCTCTTTTGCCTATTTCGATCGAGTTACGCCTTACGAGTCCTTAACTCCTTCACCACTTTAGCCTTCTCCACTAATACGGCAAATTCCGCTCTGGCTGCGAGCTATCAACAACCTTAGGTCATCCCTAAGTCCGTCCTCAAACCGGACACACCGTTCATGCTCAGTAGCCACTATCCTCGAGCATACCGACTCACCCTTAAGAATTCAACCTCGTACTCCCACGGATTTGTTCCTTTGAACCACCCGAAAATGCTTTCTCTCTGCGCATCAATATAACTGGTACCAACATACTTCTTCTGATACGCCGCCTTAACATATTCCCAAGTAAGATCCTCAGCTGTGGCACCATCCGGACTGTGAGCCACCATTGATATGCTTCGTCGCGAAGTAGTGCCACCATCCCTTTCAGTTTCTCCTCAGCAGTTAAATCGAGCTCGTCCATAATTCGCTCGATTGCCTCCAACCAATACTCAGCCGTACTGGGTGCCACACCAGATACACCACGAAACACCTCAGCCCCATTGGCTCGGAGTCGCTCGGGTACAGATTTTCGAGCTCCCATACCTCCACCTGCTCCAGCCACCATCTCAAGAACTTCGCGGCATTGCTGCGATCATCGCATCCTCCCCGTCCGATCTTAGCGCTCAACACCATCACCGGTGATGGGGGTGGTGGTACCTCATTTTCGGACCCTTGTCCGACCTAACGGGTTACGATCGGTCATTCTCGCCTCTACCACGTCCTCGCGCATTACGACCACGTCCCCAGAACTCATGTCTCACGATCGCGCTTTAACTGATTAAGAAATTTTTATGCATTAGTATTTTGTTCCACTTTGATTATCCGCGAAGAAATTTTATGAAAGAAGTTTAGAAGTAGTTCTTTCGATCGATCAAAGTTTCAAGTCTTCTATCCTAATTTAAAGGAGCACATTCATTCAACACACATTTATCATTCAAACATTTTCGTCCTATCCCTATCCCAGGGGTATTTTCGTCATTTCACCTACAAGGGTATTTTGGTAATAAATCGGGGGTTAATTTAAAAATTTGTAAATCAGGGGTAATTTCGTAAATTTTCCAATTCAGGGTTCCTTGGTGATTTTATGAAATAAGGGTATTTCGGTATTTTTTTTTTCCAAACTAGGGTGGCTGGTCCCTTTCGGGTTTTAATTATAGGGTTTAGCCCATCAACGAGTCCTCATAACTAGGGTGAATAGTCACCACGCACTGCAGGATTCCAAATGAAGAGGAGGTGAGTCGCTAGGACCGCTTAAATACCAAGCTCTCCCCGAATCCACTCCTAGGCATGCGTCGCTGTTTGCCACACCCTAACTCGACTAAGGTGAACAGTCACTACGCACCAGGTAGGATTCCAGTGAAGAGGAGGTGAGTCACTAGGACTGCTTAAATACCAAGCTCTTCCGGATCCAATCCTAGACATGCGTACGACGGTTACCACACCCTAGTCTTGTGGCTCGTTAACGGGTTTGTTTAGTGAAATTAAGTCTTATGAAAGTTTAAGAAGTGGTTTAAACTAAGCCTATAGTCCATCAGAGTCTATTTAAACTAGTCTACGTCCCATAAAGCCCACATGTATATCACACAATGGTTTAGGGTACTTACCTGGCGGACTTGGGTGAGACGCAAAGTGCCATCTTTGAGCTAATGCACTGCTATCCTTTAAAAGCCCATTCTTAGAAAACGTTTTGGAGCCCAAAAACCCCAGAGACGAGTTTTGAACCGGGCTCTGATACCAATTTGAAACACCCCCAAACTCGGCCCACGAGTCCAGACCGGTTTGGGATGTTCCTCGAGTAAAACGTTTTAATTTCATGTTTATTACTTGGAAAATTTAGGGTGGTTTTATAAAAATACCGAGTTGTTTTAGGGTTAATCTTTAATTCGGAAATCGTTTGTGTTTAGGTGTCTAAACATTTACATTTATTTTTAAGAAGACTTGCTTAAACTTTAGATTGATAAAAATTGTATCATAATAAAATAATTAAAATGCATGCATAAACAGCTTTCATACTAGTGGCCTTATTACATCAAGCAAAACCCAAAATAAATCCAAGATACTTATAAGAAAATGAAGAGTCCAAATTGAAAATAATCTTTGTGCTTTGAGCATGGCCACCACTAAGCTCCTACCGACCCGGTCCATCACCGAGTGTCACTGAAAAATATTCCCCAACGGGGTGAGTCAAACAGACTCAATGTGTAACCAACACTAAATCCCAATAGTTTAGGCATATCAGTTCATACATATGCATATAATTAAATAATAAAATGATGCAAACCCCAACCCAAACCTAGTTACCATCCGCTACACATCACCCGTACCAACCATCACACCGTGGGGATTACTAAATCGACCCACCCATCCGCTACACATCATCGAAGGCAGTCACTGCAGACGACTAGCACATCGCCCTTATAAATTCGTGGCATAGCCACCAGATAATATATTTTGTGACATAAGTCACCACATTCAAATTATGTGACCGAAGTCACCACATTCAGATATTGTGACCGAAGTCACCACATTCATATATTGGGGTATAAAACCACCAATCACTTCCCCTTTCCATATAACCCATATGCCCATGCCATACAAAACATGCAATATCATGCCATATTCTTTATTCACATTCTTATAGTTTCACATGTGTGCCATAACAGATCATATTATACTCATAGTAGGAGTGGGTAAACGTACCTGAGTACTTTGTACCATTGCATGGTACCTTTGGCCGCATTCATATTATTATAACACATACATTAAATTAAAGCCGTAATCTATTAAGATTTAGTGTGGAGTACACACCGTATACTTAGCGCGAGTTCACTAAAATCCCGAAAGCTTCTATTAACCACTATCGATTTGCCCTATAAGCCATGGTTAGAATTGGTCACACTTAAATACCAAATATGGCCTATGGCCGAATATTAGCAACTACCTACCTTGCTTATCTAAAGCCCGAATTGCTCGCTAGCTCCTGAAGTTGTCGAGATTCCTATATGTCACATGTTAGATTCGGCTATAACCAATAAATCCATAAAGATGGCCTTTGGCCGAATTGCACATATCACTTGCCTTGATAAATCGAATCCCGAATAAATCCTTGATGCTTCCTTACTTCCGGCTACACACAAAAGAACACATCACTATGGCCTTAAAGAACATTCGGCCAACCTTATAAATCAAGGCCAACCCTTGATTTCGTCACACTAAATGAAGATGAGAGGAAACCGATTGCCTAAGGAAGGAAATACCTACCACTATACAAGCATCTACAGAGAATCGGCTTCTAGATCCCAAGGAGAAAGATTTCGGCACTTACTGGTGAAGAAAGAAAACGTAAAAGTGGAAGGAGTTTAATGTTCCAGAGGATTCGGCCACAAATGAACTAGATCAAGGTTTCGGCTTCGAGGCTTTGAGCAAGGAATAGGGAATTAAGCCCCTTTGAGATTCGGCTATGGTTCTAAATGGCAAGGAGTGTTCGGCTATCTCGAAAACAAGTATGAAGAATCAAGATTGAGAGAACAGAAAAGAATAAGAAGAGAAAAGTTAGGAGAATTTCGGCAATGGTGTCAAAGGGAAATTCGGCTTCAATTGTCAAAGAAGAAAAAGAGAATAAAAGATGGACACCCCAAAATTCGGCATTATCCCTTTTCTATGCTTCAAAACCGATTAAGCAACCCCAAAGAGTCCCACATTCGGCCATTGCTTCATTCTCTCATCATATCCCATCTTTTTCTCCTATATTCTCTCCATGCTACTCACTCAAAATAATTTGAATACGTCCAATCTTTATCTCCTCTTCCTAGCCGAAATTTAAAAGAAAATCAAGTCTTTATCCTCACCTTTTCAGAGTCCCATGCCGTCCAATACTTCTCTCCTCCTTGACGCCAACATGCAAAAATAAAAGCCACACTCCCATGCTGCCAACATGATTCGAACCTCCTCCCTTCTCCCTTGCTTGAGGCGTCACACACCAAGGCCCTAAGTGGCGCCTCCAAGCCACTTTACCAAGCCCATTCTTGTGTCATATTTCCCTTACATTTTCTCTTAAGGCCTATCAGGCTTAGCTTCCCTTTTTTTAAACTTGAAATCTAATAATTTCTAAGGCATTTGCCTATATTCCTAAGTTCTAAAAATCCATAAAACACATTCAACACACACACAGGCATGTTACTTCATATAATTAAGCAAAAATGCATAAACCATAAATCCCGGATGTTACAGTGAGTCAACAGACTCAATGTGTAACAACTACCACGAACTCCCAAACGATTTAGGCATATCAATCACATATAACAGATATAAGTAATGATGCAATCCCGAACCCAAACCTAAATAACCATCCTCTACACATCACCCGTACCAGCCAATCACACCGTGGGGATTACTAAATCGACCCTCCATCCGCTACACATCATCGAAGGCAGTCGCTGCAGACGACATGCACATCGCCCTTATAAATTGTGGCATAGCCACCAGATAATGTGACAAAGTCACCAGATATTAATATGTGACAGAAGTCACCACATTCAGATTATGTGACATGAGTCACCAGATATTGTGGTAAAAACCACCAGATCACTTCCCCTTTTCAATATCACCCGTATGCCCCATGCGTCATACAATATGCAGAAATAACACAATTTACCTTATTTCAAACTCGTAACAATTTCTCATATGTGTCCTGTTCAATATTCATGATATTATTAACAGAGCATTAATGGGTAACGTACCTGAATCCTCCGTACCATTGAATGGTACCTTTAGCCATACTTTCATATTTTCATTAACACATATATTAATGTTAATACCATAGATCTCTTAGGAGTTAGTGTGAGGCACACGCTTTTTGGTTACTATTGTATTCAATGAATCCCGAAAGTTTGCCGAAACAGCTTATACTCCTCCCTAAAGATCATAGTTAGAATCGGCTAGACACTAACACTTGATATGACCTTGGTCGAATATTCATATTCACTTACCTTGCGGATCTAAATCTCGAAATTTTCACTTGTTTGAGGTATCTGTCGAAATTCCTATAAGCATATGTTAGATCCAATTCTAACATTTAAACACAATAAATGGCCTTGACGCCCATGATCATACTCGCTACCTTAGACCTAGAAATCCCAAGATCTCCTCTCTTGAAGCCTGGCTCATGAGAAATCCCAAAACCTCCTTCATAGTTTCGGCCAAAGAACAAAGAAAGGAAATTAGATTCCACTTTCTGGCTAAAAAGAAAAGGAAGGAAATCGAATATCATTTGATCTTACCCTACTACGTAAATCGATCGCACCCTTGCCCGCCACCACGGAGATATTCGGCTATGTAGGCTAGATAGTGATCGATGAGGTTTCGCTTTTGGGGTTTAATGGACCAATCGGCTAGGAATCACTTGTGCATTGACCTTTGATTGAGTTCGTAAAAGAAGAAGAGAAAAGGGTTGAACTTGCTGCGATTTAGTCTAGATGACAAGAAAAAGGTTCGGCCAACTTAAAGAGAAAAGAAGAGGTGCTCGAAGAATTCGGAAATGGTGATCTTTTGATTGAAGAGGTTGCGGCAATGGTGATCTTTGGGGAGGGATTTCATTATACAAAAGTTAAAAGAAAAAGAAGAGAAAGTGATAGGTGTTGGAGAGAAAGGAGTAAACGAAAGAGAGGCTAAATGTTTTTATGAAATTCGGCTACTCCTCCCTACTACCTTAGCCAAAAATCACCTCAAGAGAGTCCCTAGGCCTACCAACACTCTTCCCCTTATCAGCTCCTTATTATTCTCCTACTTTCTCTCTTCTTTACCTACTCAAAATAATTCAAATAAACCAATAATTATCTCCCTACCTTAGCCGAATTTTGAATGTATTTGACTTGATCAAATGCTCACCCAACAAGTGTCCCATTGCCAGTCCACCACTTTTCATCCTTGCAAAGAAAAATAAAACTCCTATTTGCTTCCCTTGCCGCTCGAACCCAGGCCCTTCTCCCCGCTTGAGGCGTCACTTACCAAGGCCCTAAGTGGCGCCTCCTTGCCACTTTAACAAGCCTATTCTTGTGTCCAAATTCTCCTACAGATTTTCTTAAGGCCTATCATGCTTAGTTCCCCCCTTAAGACTTAAAACCTAATATTTTCTAAGGCATTCACCTACACTCTAAAGTTCTCAAAATTCATAAAAACACATTCAAAACACTCATAGGCATACTAGCACATTCAAAAATGCACAAGCCCTAAATCCCGGATATTACAGTTTTACCCCCCTTAAAAATAATTTCGACCTCAAAATTACCTGGCTAAAATAGGTGAGGGTATTGCTGTCGCATTGCTTCTTCCGGCTCACACGAAGCTTCTTCCGATCCATGATTACACCATAATACCTTGACCAGAGGAACTGATTTCCTTCGCAACACTTTCACATCCCGTTCCAAAATATGAATCGGCTCCTCATCGTAGGACAAATCTGGCCTTAGCTCCACCTCTTCAACCGGTACTACATGAGATGGATCCGATCGGTAACGACGTAGCATAGAAACATAGAATACATCGTGCATCTGCCTCAACTCCGGAGGCAACTCTAATTGGTATGCCACTGGTCCAACTCGCTTCAATACCCGATAAGGTCCTATAAATCTGGGACTTAACTTCCCTTTGCGACCAAATCTCATCACCTTCTTCCATGGGGAAACCTTAAGAAACACCTGATCTCCCACATCAAACTCTATTTCCTTCCGCTTAAGATTTGCGTACGACTTTTTCCTATCAGATGCTTCCTTCAACCATGTCCGAATTACCCTAACCTTCTCTTCAGACTCTGCCATAATTTCCGGACCCAAAACTTGATGTTCCCCTAATTCTGTCCAACACGTAGGAGTGCGACACTTCCGTCCATACAGCGCTTTATATGGTGCCATCCGAATACTGGCTTGATAGCTGTTATTATATGCAAACTCCGCTAAAGGCAAATATTCTTTCCAACTTCCTCTGAAGTCTATCACACAGCCCCTTAGCATATCCTCTAACACTTGGATCACTCGCTCAGATTGACCGTCTGACTGTGGATGAAATGCCGTAGTAAAATCCAATCTGGTGCCTAAAGCTTGATGTAGCGCTTTCCAAAACCGAGACGTAAATCTTGGATCCCTGTCTGAAATAATCGAAACCGGTACTCCATGCAATCTCACAATTTCTGCCACATACAACTTTGCTAACCTCTGCAAAGAATAGTCAACCCGCGACCGAATGAAATGCGCGACTTTGTCAATCGATCCACTATCACCCATACCGAGTCCTTCTTAGTAGGCGTAAGGGAAGCCCACTAACGAAGTCCATGGTGATTCTCTCCCACTTCCATCATGAATCTTTATCGGTGAAGCAATCCTCGACGAACTTGATGTTCAAATTGACTTGTCGACACGTTAAGCACTTCCCTACAAATTCTGTAACTTCCCGCTTAAGACTAGGCCACCAAAACTGCTCCCTTAGATCTCTATACAACTTACTACCTCCGGGATGCATAGCATAAGGGCTACTATGCGATTCTGAAGAATTCTCCGTCTTAACTCCTCGTTCTTGACATACGGACCTTACCCTTGAAACACAATACTCCACCGCTGTTAACACCATAATCCTCTAGCCGTCCATTCGCACTTGCCGCAACTTAGCACTTAAATCATCATCGCCAAGTGTCCTTCTTTCACCTCATTCACCATGACGGCTTGACTCGCAACTCGCCAAACAAACTTCCATCGTCATACAAGCTAAGCGTGCAAAACATCGCCCTCGGATCCGACACTACTTTCCGACTTAGGGCATCTGCTACCACATTTTCCTTGCCGGGTGATACTCTATGGAACAATCGTAGTCCTTTAATAACTCCACCCACCTTTGCGTCTCGAGTTTAGCTCTTTCGAGTCGCCAGATACTATAAGGCTCTTGTGGTCATGTAAATCGCGACTTTTCTCCATATAGATAGTGCCTCCATACCTTAAGAGCAAAGACCACCGCCGCCAATTCCAAGTCATGCGTCGGATAGTTAACCTCATGTGGCCTTAATTGTCGAGACGCATGGCGACTACCTTCCCGTCTTGCATCAAAACACATCCTAATCACAGTATGAGAAGCGTCACAATACACCACGAAATCCTTCACTCGCCTCGAAGTTGAATCAAAGCTGAGCTTGGTCAAAACCCTCTTAAGCTTCTCAAAGCTCTCATGTTGCCTATCTGTCCATCTGAAAAGTACCTCCTTTCTCAACAACTTCAAAGGAGCAACTATTGATGAGAACCCTTCCACGAACCTTCTGTAGTAGCACCGCCAATCCCAAGAAACTACGTACCTTAGCCACGCACTTAGGTGGTTTCCGGTCCTAGCACCGCCTCAATCTTCCTAGGATCCACCCTTATCCCTTCTGCGGACACTACATGCCCTAAGAACGCAACTTCCTTAAGCCAAAATTCACACTTGCTGAATTTGGCATATAGCTTCTTTTCCCTTAACACTTGCAACACTATCCGGAGATGCTCGTCATGTTCCTCCTCCGACTTGGAATACACTAGGATGTCGTCGATGAACACAATGACGAACCGATCCAAGTAGGGTTGAAAAACCCGGTTCATCATATCCATGAACGCAGCTGGGACGTTCGTCAACCCGAACGGCATTACCACGAACTCATAATGCCCGTATCTTGTTCGGAAAGCTGTCTTATGGATATCCACCTCCTTCACCTTAAGCTGATGATATCCCAACCGTAAATCTATCTTTAAAAATACCGCGGCCCCCTTAAGCTGATCGAACAAGTCGTCTATCCTTGGCAACGGGTACTTGTTCTTGATGGTCAACTTATTCAACTGACGATAGTCTATGCACATACGCATAGTTCTGTCCTTCTTCTTCACAAACAGAACTGGTGCTCCCCACGGAGACACACTGGGTCGAATAAACCCACGATCAAGCAATTCCTGAATTGGAGCCTTGAGCTCAACCAACTCCTTCGGTGCCATTCTATACGGAGCGATAGATACGGCGCCGCCTCGAGCAACAAGTCAATTCGAACTCCACCTCCTCGTCGGAGTATTCTGTAACTCCTGCGGGAAAACATCCACAAATTCCCTTAATGTCCTAACTCCACTAACTCCTCTTCGTTCGCATCCAACGCACTAACGAAGGTCAAAAACGCCTTGCACCCTTTCCGTACCATCTTATCGACCTTTTTAAATGCGAAACTACGTTGGACAAATAGTTTCTTCTTTCTCCTATCATAATTATCTCCTCATCCTCCGGGTCCTTAACTCCATTCGCTTAGCCGCGCAATCCAACTTAACCCGATGTTCCACTAGCCAATCCATGCCAAGAATGAGATCAAATTATCCGAAGGGTAGTTCCATCAAGTCGGCAGGGAATACCACTCCTCAATCTCTAGAGGTACATTGCGAAATATCCTATTCACCACTACAGTTTGACCTAACGGGCTCACTACAGTCATCTCCCTACTAGATAGTTCAGATGCTATGCCTAGCATTTTGACTACTCTACATGCAACATACGAGTGGGTCGAGCCAACATCAATTAAAGCAAAGTAAGGCTTATCAGCTATAAGGAACATACCGGTTATGACGTCCGGTGCGTCTCCATCCTCCTCTCCGTGAATCGCATACACTGACATCTTACTGCCTTGCCTCCATATTACCAACACCTCTGCCCGGTGTTCCCCGTCCTCTTCATGAACCATTACCTCTGCCAATCGGACCACGACCCCGCGGTGGCTGCGGTCCACCTCTCCCCGCCTGATTAGCACCCTGACCTGTTGGTCGGCCCCCGTCTGTTTTCATGGGACAGTCCCTAATCATGTGCTCCTTGGACCCACACTTAAAGCATCCCCCTGTCTTCTTCCAACACTCTCCTAGGTGCATCTTCCCACACCGAGTACAAATGCGGTCTTGTCCTCCTGTAGCAACCTGCTCATCACCTCGCGCCCATCAACTCTCTCGTCTCTTTTGGACATTCTCGGATGACCCCGATGCTCTAAAACCTCTCCTTTGCCTGCTCCTATCCGTATTCTCGTCTCACAGATTCCTTAACTCCTTCGGCTACCTTAGCCTTTTCTACCAACACTCGCAAACTCCCGCTCTGCTGTGGAGCTATCAACAACCTCGAGTCATCCTCGCCGGTCTGTCCTCAAACCGGACACATCGTTCATGCTCCGTAGCCACGATCCTCAAGCGCACTGCTCAACCTTAAGAATTCCACCTGCGTGCTGCTACTGGACTTATTCCTTGAACGAACCTCGTAAATGCCTTCCTCTGTGCATCAATATAGCTAGTCCCAACATACTTCTTCCGATCACGCCGCCTTAAAATTCTCCCAAGTAAGATCCTCGCTTATAGCACCATCCCGAACTGTGAGCCACCATTGATATGACTCATCACGAAGTAGTGACACCACTCCCTTCGATTTCTCCTCGGCCGATCGATCCAACTGCCCCATAATCCGCTCCGTCGCCTCTAACCAATACTCAGCCGTATTGGGCGCCACACCGGATACACCACGGAACACCTCAGCTCTATTGGCTCGGAGTCGCTCGGGTACTGATTTCTGAGCTCCCCCACCCCCACCTGCTCCAGCCACCATCTCAAGAACCCGCAGCATCGCTTGCGATACTGCATCATCCCCCGTCTGATCCTGATGCTCAACGCCAGCAGCTGGTGGTGGTGGTACCTCATTCTCGGACCCTTAACCAGACCTAACGGGTTCCGATACGGCCATTCTGCCTCTACTACGCCCTCGCACATTACGACCACGTCCCCTAGAACTCATGTCTACGATCGTGATTCAATATGTTTAAAAAAAGTTTTATGCATTAGTCTTTGTTCCACTGATTACCCACGAAGAAATTTTATGTAAAGGAGTTTAGTAGTAGTTCTTTCGATCATTACAGGGTTTTCATTTCAAGTCTTCTACCCTAATTCAGAGAAGCACATGCATTCGATAGTATCTACTACGCACATTCACCACTCGAACATTTTCGTCCGATCCAATCCCAGGGGTATTTTCGTAATTTGTCCTATAGGGGTATTTTTGGTAATTTTCCAAACCAGGGTATCTTAATATTTCGCAAAATAGGGGTTTTGGTGTTTTTGTAAGTAGAAGAATGTTTTAGTAAAAATCGAGGGTAGTATGGTAATTTTATAAACCAAGGGTATTTTAATTTTTTTTTTAAAAAAAAAACAGTATGGCTAGTCCCTTTCAGGTTTTAATTATTGGGTTTAGCCCGTGAATAAGTCCTCTTGGTTAAGGTGAACCGTCACTACGCACCAGGTAGGATTCGAGCGAAGAGGAGGTGAGTCACTAGGACTACTTAAATACCAAGCTCTTCCTGAATCCAATCCTAGACATGCGCACAATGGTTGCCACACCCTAACTCGGTGACTTACTCACAGGTTTGTTTAATTAGGCCTTAAAGTTTTATGTAATTCTGTGTTGAAGTAAGCTAATCCTAGGGTTCAATAACTTAATATACTAATCTACTTTCCCGTTATACCCACATACAAATCATACAAAAGTTAGGGGTACTTACCTGGTGGACTTCGGGTCGGAGACTTAGGTGCCATGCCAGAAAACCTGCTCAATTTCAAAAAATTTCACAAAAACTTGTTTGGGCTGAATTTTGAAAATGTTGTGGGCTTTAAACCCAAGGCCGAGAGTTTAAAACTGGGCTCTGATACCAAATTGAAACACCCCAAACCCGGGCCACGAGCCCCGACCGGATCTAGCATGTTCCTTGAGTAAAACATTTCAAATCTTGTTTGTCAATTTGGAAAATGTGGTCATTTTGAAGAGGAATCGTTAGGTGTTGGGTTCAAGTTGAAAATCGTTGGTATTTAGGTATCAAAACATTGAACATTTATTTTAAAGATGAGTTATTCAACCTTCGAGTTAATAAGAATCGTATCGTAATAAAAATTTAGAGAGCAAGCATAAAACAGTGTAATAATAGTGGCCTTATTACATCAATAGCAAAACCCGAAATAAATCCAAAACTTAATAGGAAAATCCAAATTGGAAGAAAACAATGAGCTGAGCATGGCCACCACCTAGTCCTCGCTGACCCAATCCAAATCACTAAGTATCACCTGAAAAAGATATCCCACGAAGGGTGAGTCAACAGACTCAATGTGTAACAACTACCACGAACTCCCAAACGATTTAGGCATATCAATCACATATAACGAGATATAAGTAATGATGCAATCCACGAACCCAAACCTAAATAACCATCCTCTACACATCACCCGTATTCACCAATCACACCGTGGGGATTACTAAATCGACCCTCCATCCGCTACACATCATCGAAGGCGATCGCTTTGACGACATGCACATCGCCCTTATAAATTCTCGCATAGCCACTCGGATAATGTGACAAAGTCACGAGATATTAATATGTGACAGAAGTCACCACATTCAGATTATGTGACATGAGTCACCAGATATTGAGGTAAAAACCACCAAATCACTTCCCCGTTTCAATATCACCCGTATGCCCCATGCGTCATACAACATGCAGAAATAACACAATTTACCTTATTTCACACTCGTAATAATTTCTCATATGTGTCCTATTTAATATTCATGATATTATTAACAGAGCATTAATGGGTAACGTACTTGAATCCTCCGTACCATTGAATGGTACCTTTAGCCATACTTTCATATTTTCATTAACACATATATTAATATTAATACCATAGATCTCTTAGGAGTTAGTGTAGGGCTACACACCTGGTTACTATTGTATTCACTGAATCCCGAAAGTTTGCCGAAACAGCTTATACTCCTCCCTAAAGATCATAGTTAGAATCGACTAGACACTAACACTTGATATGACCTTGGCCGAATATTCATATTCACTTACCTTGCGGATCTAAATCTCGAAATTGTCACTTGTTTGAGGTATCTGTCGAAATTCCTATAAGCATATGTTAGATCCAATTCTAACATTTAAACACAATAAATGGCCTTTGGCCTATGATCCTACTCGCTTACCTTATACCTAGAAATCCCAAGATCTCCTCTCTTGAAGTCGGCTCTGAGTAGAAATCCGAAACCTCCTTCATAGTTTCGGCCAAAGAATAGTAAAGGAAATTAGATTCCACTTTCGGCTAAAAGAAAAAAGGAAGGAAATCGAATATCATTTGATCTTACCCCTACTACGTAAATCGATGCACCCTTGCACCCTTTGCCTCGCCACCACAGAGAGATATTCGGCTATGTAGGCTAGATAGTGATCGATGAGGTTTCAACTTTTGGGGTTTAATGGACCAATCGGCTAGGAATCACTTGTGCATTCAGCCTTTGATTGAGTTCGTAAAAAAGAAGAAGAGAAAAGGGTTGAACTTGCCGCGATTTAGTCTAGATGACAAGAAAAAGGTTCGGCCAACTTAAAAGAGAAAAGAAGAGGTGCTTAGAAGAATTCGGCAATGGTGATCTTTTGATTGAAGAGGTTACGGCAATGGTGATCTTTGGGGAGGGATTTCGACTAGCACAGGTTAAAAGAAAAAGAAGAGAAAGTGATAGGTGTTGGAGAGAAAGGAGTAAATGAAAGAGAGGCTAAATGTTTTTATGAAATTCGGCTACTCCTCCCTACTACCTTAGCCGAAAATCACCTCAAGAGAGACCCTAGGCCGGCCAACACTCTTCCCCTTATCAGCTCCCTTATTATTCTCCTACTTTCTCTCTTCTTTACCTACTCAAAATAATTCAAATAAACCAATAATTATCTCCCTACCTTAGCCGAATTTTGAATGCATTTGACTTGATCAAATGCTCACCCATCAAGTGTCCCATTGCCGTCCACCACTGCTCATCCTTGTAGCAAAATAAAACTCCTATTTGCTTCCCTTGCTGCTCGAACCTGAGCCCTTCTCCCCTGCTTGAGGCGTCACTTACCAAGGCCCTAAGTGGCGCCTCCTTGCCACTTTAACAAGCCTATCATGCTTAGTTCCCCCCTTAAGACTTAAAACCTAATATTTTCTAAGGCATTCACCTACACTCTAAAGTTCTCAAAATTCATAAAAACACATTCAAAACACTCATAGGCATACTAGCACATGCAAAAATGCACAAGCCCTAAATCCCGGATATTACACAATTGGATTTATCATCCTTCATAACATATCATATTTTCCATGTATCATCATTTCAATAAGTTTCATACAAACATGTCTTGGTTCATATTGAACACTTACCATTTCATTTGCATAACACAAAAGACATAAACATAACATTTACCATATTCACAAGCTAGTGATTAAGCACATAACTTAGCAATATCATCACATGGTGAGATATGGTACATAAACATAGCATCACTTAAATCATACCTTTCAAATCATGAATATTCATACTTTGATCATTGGTACATCATACCTTTCCATATTTTTCGTAGTGAAGTTAATCGGAACCCTTACTGGAGCTCACACAAGTGTGCTAAACGATGGTCGTAACCATCCCTTTTCATATTCGATGGTCGTCACCATCCCTTTTCATATTCGATGGTCGAAACCATCCCTTTTCATTAGTTGATGGTCGTCACCATCCCTTTTTATAATTGATGGTCGTCACCATCCCTTTTTATAGTTGATGGTCGTCACCATCCCTTTTCATAGTCGATAGTCGAAACTATCCCTTTTCATAGTCAATGGTCAAAACTATCCTTTTTCATATTCGGTGATCGTCACCATACCTTTAGTTGATGGTTGTCACCATCCCTTTTCATAGTTGATGGCCGTTACCATCCCTTTTCATAGTTGATAGTCGAAACTATCCCTTTTCTTTAATCGATGCTCGTCGATACTTCATAGGATTTTTCTGTTGAGGCATGATATGATAACATAACATGATAGTATTTAAAACAACAATTTAAAACACTATTTAAACGTACGAAACTTACCCGGCTAAATTGTAGAAATGACAAAGTACAGGGGCATTTTGGTAATTTTTCATTCTCCTTGATTTTTCACTCGATCTTGATTTAAATTAATAATTTTATTCAATCTATTAATTTAGATAGTAAAAAAATGTATTTTATGCAATTTAGTCACTTTTGACATTTTTACAAAATTACCCCTAAAATTTTACTTTTATTCAATTTAGTCCCTAAGCCTAAAATATGCAAATTAACCATTTTTATTGAAATTTCACTCTAGCTGAATATTCATAGCCTCCAAACCAGCCCATTTTTGCAACAATTTCACATTAAATCCTTGTACTTTTATTATTTCAACAATTTAGTCCCTAATCGAAAAATTCATCAAAATTACTTAACAAAATACTTTTAAATAACAACTAATATTTCAATTTCACAATTTAACATAAAAAATCACTAGATTCATCAATGGCAGCATTCACAATCTTTAACAGTTTCAAAATCGAAGGTACGAGCTAACTCGACCTAGTTGCAACGATCTCAAAAACATAAAATTTATTAAAAACGGATGAAAAATGACTTACCATTCATCATCCAAAGAAGAATCGAAGCTTGAAGCTTTTCCTATGGTGTATTTCAATGATGAACAAGCCAAAATGAAGAAGAAACTTATGTTTTCCTATTTTTATTATTATTTTAACCTTTATTCATTACTTTAATAATAAAGTAACTTATAAAACTTATAAAATTAAAAGAAATTAAAGCATCCACCATCCCACCATCTTAGGTATGGGTAAATTACTCATTAAGGCCATCCAATTATAATTTTTTAAGCAATTAACACCTTTAAATTAATAGCAATTGACTTTTTCAACTTTTACGATTTAGTCCTTTTTACTTAATTAACTATCGAAACATTAAAATTTTTTAACAAAACTTTAATACCACCTTAATGACATTTCGTAAATATTCATAAAAATATTTACGGCTCGGTCTATAGAAACAAGATCTCGATACCTCATTTTCTAAAATCACTTGATCTTAAGGTCTTACCACTTGAACTTAATAAATCACTTATATAACATAGGTTCAAGTCTCCTCATCTACATATTTTAATTTAATTTTTTTGTGATTTTTCCCATGTGCTTAAATCCCTTTCCGTCCAACCTAGCTTGCCATAAGAGGGGAAGATTCTTTCCTCTCTTTTTTTTTTTGTCAACATACCATAATTGTGGAGACCATGATCCCATTTTCACTACTTTGTCCCCCTAATTTGCCAATTTCTCCATTTTTGCCTTATGAATGGTTCATTGAACCTAGACAAGTTTGACTACTCTTTTTCCATCCATCTTCTCACTCTTCTCCCCTCATTGCCTCACCACCCTTTTCTCCTCCCCATTTCCTCTCATTTCTCTCTTTTGTTTATCTCTCAACCTCCCTTTTTTGCTTTCTTTTTCTTTTTTTCCTCCATCATTCCTAGCTTTGCACCACCATCACCACACCATCGAACCACTACCTTTTCACCTCTCCCCTCTCATTTTTTCTCCAAATGCTGCCCTTAGCGTAGCCATCCACCACCGTGGCAACCACCGCACAACTTCTCCCTTTTTCTTATTTGCTTTTTTCTCCTCTTTTAAGAGAGTGACTGGACCCATATTCTTTCCTTCTCCTCCGCCGAACCACCGCCTCTACTGCCGTTCCCATTGTAGCACCACTACCAACTGTGGAGATCTTTTCTCTTTTTCTTCTTCATTTCGAATGTTCATTATTTTTTATATAGTCAAAAATTCTACACTAAATATTTTGTTTAATACCTAATTCTAAACTTTATTTTTCTTAGGCTTTTTTTGAATAATCCTCTTTTTAGATCATTCTTTCCCCTTTGATTCTTGATCGTTACAACCCGTTGAACCTTCCATTTCAACATAGTATGTATAAGAGTAAGGGTTGTGAAAAAAATATTTTTCTTCTCCTTATTTTTCTTCCCTTGGCCGAATACTTTAGAGAGTCTTAGTAAATTATTTTCCTCGTGCATTAACATATTCAGTCATAGCCCTGAACTTTAAGTGGACACTGTAACGCCCCAAATTTGGGCCTAGTAGATTTGGGCCTATTGGGTTGTAACGCCCCAAAAATCCCGAAACTTTAAATTTCTGTGCACTGAAGTTGGTATGTATGAGTAGCACTTAGAATATTAATTTTAAGGTATTATTGGGATTATTTGAAGTCTTAGAGATAGGGAAGACCATAGGGAAAAATTTATTTTTCTTGCTTTAGTGGACCGTAGTCTCAGGCATTAGGCCTCTTAAGCAGATTAAGGGGAAAATAGGACACAAATGGGCTTGTGGTCCAGTGGCAAGGTGGCGTCACTAGGGGAGCTACAAGGTGGCGTGAAGAGGTCTAAGGTTCGAGTGG
Organism: Gossypium sturtianum; assembly: GCA_025698515.1. NCBI lineage: Eukaryota > Viridiplantae > Streptophyta > Magnoliopsida > Malvales > Malvaceae > Gossypium > Gossypium sturtianum. The sequence continues at coordinate 73,254,336 of CM046952.1, forward strand.
TGGTAAAGTGTTTTTGGAGTGTTTAATTTTGCATAGTGGACGGCCAGAGTTGTGTGGAATTTGGACTCTTTCGTTGAAGTGTTTGAATTTGTCTTGTGAGCTGATAAAAGAGGGAATTTCAGATGAGATAAGGGAGATATCATGGAGAAAACTTAGAAGATGAGAAGTGGGAAGAGTTGGTGCCGAATTGGACTGTGGGGGAAGGTAGGATTAGGCTATTGGCTATAAAAGAAGGTGTCGAATTCCTTTGAGAGGTTCCTTGGGTTCCATTACTTTTCTTTTTCTCCCCCTTAGCCGAATTCTTCCATTTGCCGAAAAAAAAACCCATCATTCCTTTGCCGAATTTTGGTTTTCTCTCTAGCCGAATTCCCCATACCTTCTCTTCTTAAATTGTTTTTCTTGTTCACCTTTAGTTCTAGCCGATCACTTCTCCTCTTCTTCTCCCTATTGGTGTCGAATTGTCTCTGTCACCATACTAATCTCAAAAGCCAAATTTAGGCCGCAAGATCGAAAGTGGATTTGGTAAGTATTCGGTTAACCTCTCTTGTACGTTTTGTGAAAAGCCGAAAGGCTATCTAACTGACCTATCGTTAACTCTATGGTAACAAGGATAAGGTTCAAAGATCGCAAGCGTGGTAGGATCGTTAGCAAGGGTAAGTGTTCTTTAGTTCGGTTTAAGGGTTGGTCGAATGGTCATATATGTTGTAAGGGTGACTTATGTTGGATGCAAGTCATCTATTACTTAGGCTCTAATGTTTAAGTTGGTACAGATCTAGGGTCTAATCGCAGTTGGTATTAAAGAAAGGAGCTATTAAGGCTTGTCGCACACGGTAAGGCTACGGTGAGGTTTCAGTTTTTGATAAAGTTTGTATTTAGCCTATGATTAATGATTAAGGAATATCGAATGTAGGTTCGTGACTAAGAGAAATTCGCAGCACGTGCTATTACCAGGTGTGTACAAACACTACACACACGATATCGGCAGTGCCGAAAAGTCAAAAAGTCGAAAGTGGCTAAATGGGCTTGCCGAACTTGTGGGCCCAAAACGACAATGGTTGATATGTGAGCATGAATGATGAATTGGCATGAACGGTTGTATGACTTGATCGTATTCGAGTCCAATGGGCTATATGAGCATGAAATTGGTTTAACGGGCTATATGAGCATGAAATTGTCTTAATGGGCTATATGTCATGAAATGGGCTTAATGGGCCTTATGGGTTTTTAGAAATATATGTTAGGGTTTAATGAACTCTAGGCCTAGTTTGACAAACTCTTGAATAACATAAAACTCTTGTAATAATCAAACATGTCTGTGGACAAGTCGATAGGTTAAGGTGTGGTAATGGACATATGCATGTCTAGGATTGGATCTAGGGAGAGCTTGGTATTTAAGCGGTCCTAGTGGCCCACCTCCTCTTCTCTGGAATCCTACCTGGTGCATAGTGTTTGTTCACTTTAACCGCGAGGACTTGTTGATGGGCCAAAGTTCATAACTAAAACCCGAGATGAAAGAAATTACAAGAAATACCCCTGTAGGGCAGTGATCGCTGTGAATCAGAGTTTTAAAATTTATAAAAGAATGATCCAACCTGGAAACTAACTCTGACAACGATTAAAGGCAAGTGCACCTATCGAACAGTAGTATAGTTTAGGCAAGACCGGATTATCGAACCCAAAGGAACTAAAAGTACTAATACTAACTTTCTTTTTATTATTTAGCCTAAAATAAGTGAAGTTGTTTATTAATCTAAATTAATTAACTACTAAACTAAAGACTCTAAGACAAAGAAGAATGAATTTGGAAAATAACTTAGGAAAAAACTCAGTTGATTTAGACGATACCCTAGGAAGAATCCACCTAGACTTCACTTGTTATCTAACACCTGAACCATACGATTTATTCACTTAGTTTGATCCGTAAGACTCCTAACGTATATTAAACCCTCTCTCGAGGCGAATAACGTCTAACCCTAGGTTAATTAGTGGAACTCTTGTTCTCTTATAATAACCCCTAGAATAGCAATAAATCGATCTATGGATTCCCATATTAGGTTTCACCCTAATCCGACAAAAATCTCGTCACCCTATCTCTAGGCGTGCGATCAACTCCGCTTAATTATGTTGGATCTACTCTTAGGCGTGGTTTATTCCTCCTCCACCTAAGCACATTAAATTTGGATTAAGCTCACATAATTAAGAACAAACTAAGTATTTATCATATAATTCGAAAAACACTAACAAGATTCATCATAGGTTTCGTCCTTCTTCTGTATCCAGAAGGGTTTAGTTCATAACAATAAAGTAAAACATCTCAAGAGAAAAGATAAAACAAAACATAAGAAATCCCTAAAACCCCTGAAGGAATTGAAGAGGAGATCCTCCGTCTTGAGTATAATTCGCTTTCTTGAGATGAATCAACCGGCTATCCTCGAGTGAATCCCCACAAATCGCCTTCTGCGGCCTAGCACGACGCCCTGAGACGATGGCTTTGGGCTCCCCTTTTCGTGTCATACTTAGGGTGTATTTATAGGCTTTTTGAAATACGTTTCTTTCTCCCTAAGTATCCTTTCCTGAATGAAATTGCTCTTCTCCACGATAGAGGCACGGCCATGGCGCACGCCCGTGTAAATCGTGGCCAGGCCGTGTTCGAATTTCTTTAATGAGACACGGCTGTGTGAGTCAGGGTTAGATCGTGTTCTAGATGATTGACTTGGCACAGTCATGTGGATCCAAGTCCAGGCCGTGTCGATTTCCTCTTTGGTCTGTTTTGGTCCGTTTTGAGCTCGTTTCTCGTTCTTTTTATCCTTGGGTGCTTTCCTGAGTATAGGACATGAAAAGAAAGGATTAAGAGCACCTTTTTACATAAATCAAAGGATAATTCATCCAAAAGCATACTAAATGTGAGCCTAGAATATGTTACTATTTCGGTTTATCAAATACCCCCACACTTAAGCTTTTGCTTGTCCTCAAGCAAAATTCTCAACTTATAATTAAAACGAACTTCCTGTAATTCGTAATAGTCATTGATCGTGTTTCATCATAATTCAGAGATAATTTATACATGGATAATTCAATTCAAAGTGTCCTAAAAATTCAAACAGTATAAGTCACAGATTTTGTAGCTCGAAAACATAGGCGTCTCCCCTTTTCTAGATAATTTTACCTTTAATTTGAAATCGACAAGGATTGACATCCTCACAAAAGATTCACTCAAATCACTTAAAGTGTTTAAGGTTCAAAATTTAGGCACTCAAAAGTCAAACATGAAGAGTTAATCCCATAGGCTTGCATGAAAATCAAATCTCCACCACTGAAATATGAGATGAAACACAAATCAAAAGGTCTTTGTTAGGGTTGTAACAGGGCTAGGGTTAAGGTGTGGAGTAAGGCTGAATTAGAGGGTTAGAATCGAGTTTGAATTGACAAATTACCTAACTAAGAACTAATGAACTAATAATAATAATTACATTAATTGAAAACTAATAATACTAATAATACGAGCTTCTTTTTTTCGATATTTGGATTTTAAATGTATAAGCTCGTTTAATCACATAACTAATAATGAATATACTTCGTTTTTTTTTAAGAACAAACTAATAAATACATAACTGAAAATAAAAAAAACATAGTTAGGCTATTAATCAAATCAAATCTCGATATAAGGGTCGTCAAAAGGAATGGTGATAACAAAAACAAAGGGTTGTGGGTTAATATTGGCGGTTATGTCAATAAATAGGGTTGTTAGGATTAAAAGGGGTTCACTAGAGGTTAATTTGTGAAGGTAGGCTTTTTATTGGAGTAAGTGGGTTAGATCATAGGTGCCTTTATCATCTCTGTGTATCAAATCAAAAAAAATGTGGTCTCGACATGTATAATCGATGCAAGTTCTAGAATAACAAATCAGTGTTGACACACTCATAATCAATAGTGAGCAAGAAAAAGAATATATGCTCTATAAGGCTCAAAATCTCACAAAAATTATGGGTATTTTGATGTCAACCTCGTAAATGTCAAACTTCAAAGTAATATTTAAATTCAGGTAGACATCCTAAAAAAATTTTAATTTCTGAAAAATAGACTTATCATGCTTTATTCTCTAGTATCCTTAGAATTTAATCATCAATGCACAATTATCAATGACTTAATCTAAAACATATCAATAAAAATCATAAATCTTTAGAAATTTCATCCTAATTAGTAATATGAGAAATTTACTTTCAAACAAGACTAAATTTAGGGATTTGAGAATAATGCAAAAAGTTTGGAATATCTAAGATTCACCCCCCACACACTTAAGATGTACATTGCCGTCAATGTACAAAGATATATAACATAAATGTAATGTTCAGATCAGAAGATATGGGGAGAACTGAAACTCCCTGAATTATGGATGAGCTCCTTGAGTTGGCAGTGGTCGTGGTGAAAGAGAAGTTGGAGGGGCGGTCTGGATGTGGTGGTTGCCCACGAGTTCTGCTCTAGATGAAGAAATTGGGAGACTCGCGGGGGATTAGCCAGGATTTATTAAGAAAAATTTAAAATAAACTAAATATATAATTAAAGACAAGAAAGGTAAAGAGAAGGAGACTAAGAAGGAAAATAAACTAAGTTTAAAAGATAAAGGGGCTTGAGAATCCTTATTGGTAGATGGTTCGAGAGGTGGGTGTGACTTTGAAGGTGACGGAGGTGTTGGTGATGGTGGAAGTGGCGTGATTCCCAAGCAGCCTTAAGAACCTAAAAACAAGAAACTAAAACAAAATAAACTAAATTAAGTAGAAGAGAAGTAAAGATAAGGAAAATAAAGGCGAAGATAAAAATAAAAGAACAGATAATTGGTCTCAAAGACCCTTGGCTTGTTGTTTGGATGAAGCTGCCAGCATGAACTCATGTGAATCGGTCTCCTTTGAGGAGACTGTGATTGGCCTTTTATGCTTCTTTTCCATGGATATGATGTTGTTGTAGCTCAAGAGTCTAAGGACTTATTATGAAAAGGAAAAAGAAAGAGGGAGAACAGAAGGAAAGAAAGAGAAGATGGAAGAAGGTGGGGTGAAGGGGGGGCTGTGGGTTTTAAATAAATTTTGTATATAAGGCTCTCCCACGCACGTGGATGGAGGGTGTGTCGATTCACACGGCCGCCTCGCACGGCCGTGTTCCTAGGCGTGTCGGTTACCCCACGCTCGTGTCTAGCCTGTGTTCGGTAAGTCAGTATGTTGGCACGGTTTCGATCACGGGCGTGTTCTGCCCATGTTGGGAAAGTCGGTAGCTTCACACGGTCATGGGGCACGGCCGTGCCCCATTATCGGTGCCCGTGGTGTAGTGGTTGGATCCGTGACGTCAAAAAGTGGTTGGAACTGATTCGTACGGCCTCTGCTATGTCAGTACGAGGATTCTTATGGTCCACACGGCCACGGCCACGGCCGTGTGCAGGGCCGTATGGCCTGGAATTCTGCACCCCTTGTTAGTTTATAACTAAATGTTCAGAAAGAAAAGAAGAAAAGAAAAATAAATTTAAAGCAAAATATGAGAATAAATTATGTTAGTGCTTGGGTTGCCTCTTGAGAAGCGCTCGTTTATAGTCTTAAGCTAGACTCTCCTCTCGTTTGCATTGTTAGGGTGGTTTGAGGAGTTGGAAGTCCTTCCTCATGCCATCATTTGTGTCTTCGTGAAAAAATTTAAGTCGAGATGTGGTTATAGTAAAAGTACCAAAAGTAGGATTACTTACCTCGACTGTTCCGTGTGGGAAAACACTGATTACCCTAAAAGATATTTCTTTGTTTGTGCTAGGGTCCGGAGGAGATATTTGAGGATCTACCTGATCTAATAGTACCTGGTCCCCTATTTTGAAGTGGTTTGTTGTTCCTATTAGCTCTTTTGGGGGCTCTTTCGGTTTTGTCTTGTGTGGTTCCAGTTCTTCGTTGTGTATCCCTAATTTCTCCTTGAAGTGTGTCTTCCACTCGTCTAGATCATCAAACTGAATCCCTCAATCTTCATGAGTTATTTCTTTGTTGGCATGGGGTTTAGGATCGGGTTCATTGTATTCTTTGGTGGTGCTTCACGAAAATAAGGGTTAACCGAATGGTTATCGAGAGAATTTACGTTCTCACCTTGATTACTCGATGTTCTAGCCGAGTCGAGAGCTTTGATGGTGACTGTCTCATTACCTACGCAAAGTATGAGTTCTCCCGCATCAACATCAATTTTAGTCCCGGCGATTGCTAAAAAGGGTCTTCCTAAAATTAGGGGATCGAATTATCCTCATCCATGTCTAAGACAACAAAGTCTCTTCGGGAAAGCGAATGCATCGATTTTTACAAGAACATCTTCAATAATACCCCTAGGAATTCTAACAGTTTTTTATCACTAATTGAATGCTCATCCTAGTTTGTTTGGGTTTCCCTAGACCTAATTGTTTAAACAATTTATAAGGCATGACATTTATGCTTGCCCCTAAATCAGCTAACGCATTATCAACAGTTAGTCTACCAATTAAACATGGAATTGTAAAACTCCCTGGATCTTTTAGCTTTTGTGGTAGCCTATTTTGGAGAATTGCTGCGCACTTTGCGTTAAGTTCCACATGTGACGACTCGTCTAACTTCCGTTTGTTTGTCAGAAGCTCTTTTAAAAATTTCCTAGAATCTGGCATCTGCGAAAGAGCTTCAAGTAATGGTAAGTTAATATGTAATTTCTTTAAAAGTTTAAGAAACTTACCGAACTGTTCTTCTGTGTCGTCTCTTCTTAATGCCTCAGGGTAAGGTAGGCAAGGTTGGGACTCCTTGATTACCGGTTTTGGCTTGTCTTGTGTTACCTCAACTTTACCTTTTTCTACCTCGTTTCCTTGTGTTGGACTGAGTTCGTCTACTTCTTTGCTTTCTTGAGCTGTTATGGCTTGGATTTGCTCCTTTGGATTAATTTCAGTATTACTCGGTAGACGCCCTTGCGGTCGTTCGGATAATAGCTTTGCAATTTCTCCGACTGACTGGGTAATTTCCCCGATTGCCTTTGTAAGTCCTCTAACTTGGTTCTCAATCTTTTTGATCGATGTTTGTTGGGTGTCGAGTGTTACCTCAGTTTTTTGGAGACGAGCTTCTGTGGATGCTATAAATTTGTTCAACGTCTCTTCAAGACTCGGCTTCTTTTCCTGTGGATAGGGCTGCTTTTGAAAATTTTGAGGAGGTTGTTTTCTTTGATTTCCTTGATTTCCTTGTCCTCCCCACGAAAAATTTGGGTGGTTCCTCCAACCTGGATTATAATTATTACTATATGGGTTATTATTAGATCTGAAATTGTTACCTATATAGTTCATCTGCATTCGCTACTGTGCCCGATTGGTAGGGTGGGTACTCGAGGATTCGCTCTGATTCCACTTGCGTCATATTGCATGACCGGATGTACTGCGAAGAACACAAACTATCAAGCTTTTTATTCATCAACTCTACCTGATTTGATAGCATGGTTACTGCGTCGAGGTTGTAAACTCATTGTTTTTGTTGGCCTTGTTCTTGTAACTTGCCATCGATAGTTATTCAAATGACATCTCTTCAATAAACTCGTAGGCTGCCTCGGGAAATCTATTATTCAAGGTTCCACCGGTGGCTGAGTCGATTAGTTGCCTCGTTGAGGGGTTTACACCGTTATAGAAAGTCTGGACTTGGAGCCACAAAGGTAAACCATGGTGCGGACACCTTCTTAAGAGATCCTTATATCTCTCCCAAGCATCGTATAATGTCTCTAAATCTATCTGCACAAAAGAAGAGATATCATTACGTAATTTGGCCGTTTTGGCCGGTGGGAAATATTTGAATAAAAAAATTTCGATCATTTGTTCCCATGTAGTGATTGACCCTCGTGGTAACGAGTTTAACCACTGCTTAGCTTTATTCTTTAATGAAAAAGGAAATAACCGAAGTCGTATGGCATCATCAGAAATTCCATTTATTTTGAAGGTATCACAGAACTCTAAAAAATTAGCTATATGAGCGTTTGGATCTTAAATCCCCGCAAACCATCAAATTGAACAAACTCGTTGAATCATTTGTATAGTGTTAGGCTTTAATTCAAAATTATTAGCAGCTATAGCAGGCCTAACAATACTTGATTCGGCTCCTGTTAAATGTGGTTTAGCATAATCAAACATAGTACGAGGAGCACTATTTTCTCCCACATCTTGTGGTGGAAGATTATTTTCGTCCATCCCTTCAGTAGGATTGGATCTGTCTTCTCGCTCTCCTTGGTAGTTTAGGGCTCGCCTAATTTCTCTGCGATTTCTCCGAGCGGTAGCTTCAATATCACTGTCGTATTCTAAAGGTCCTCTCGGGCTCCTTCTAGTCATAAACTAGAGGTACCTGCTAGGAAAAGAAAGAAAGAGAATTTAGCAAAATTAAAATAAAAAACTAAAAAGAAAAATAAATTGCGAAAAAGAAAAATAATGGCTAAAGTAATAAAAATAGAGCGTTCTTAATATTTTAGTTCCCCGGCAACGGCGCCAAAAACTTGATCGCTATGAATCAGAGTTTTAAAATTTATAAAAGAATGATCGAACCTGGAAACTAACTCTGACAACGATTAAAGGCAAGTGCACCTATCGAACAGTAGTATAGTTTAGGCAAGACCGGATTATCGAACCCAAAGGAACTAAAAGTACTAATACTAACTTTCTTTTTATTATTTAGCCTAAAATAAGTGAAGTTTTTTATTAATCTAAATTAATTAACTACTAAACTAAAGACTCTAAGACAAAGAAGAATGAATTTGGAAAATAACTTGGGAAAAAAACTCAGTTGATTTAGACGATACCCTAGGAAGAATCCACCTAGACTTCACTTGTTATCTAACACTGAACCATACGATTTATTCACTTAGTTTGATCTGTAAGACTCCCTAACGTATATTAAACCCTCTCTCAAGGCGAATAACGTCTAACCCTAGGTTAATTAGTGGAACTCTCGTTCTCTTATAATAACCCCTAGAATAGCGATGAAATCGATCTATGGATTCCCATATTAGGCTTCACCCTAATCTGGCAAAATCTCGTCACCCTATCTCTAGGCGTGCGATCAACTCCGCTTAATTATGTTGGATCTACTCTTAGACAGGGTCTATTCCTCCTCCACCTAATCACATTAAATTTGGATTAAGCTTACATAATTAAGAACAAACTAAGTATTTATCATATAATTGAAAACACTAACAAGATTCATCATAGGTTTCGTCCTTCTGAATCCAAGAAGGTTTAGTTCATAACAATGAAGGAAAACATCTCAAGAGAAAAGATAAAACAAAACATAAGAAATCCCTAAAACCCCTCAAGGAATTGAAGAGAGATCCTCCGTCTTGAGTATAATTCGGCTTCTTGAGATGAATCAACTGGCTATCCCCGAGTGAATCCCCACAAATCTGCCTTCTCTGCGGCCTAGCACGACGCCCCTAGGCGATGGCTTTGGGCTCCCTTTTCGAGTTATACTTAGGGTGTATTTATAGGCTTTTGAAATCGTTTCTTTCTCCTAAGTATCCTTTCCCGAATGAAATTGCTCTTCTCCACGACAGAGGCACGGCCATGGCGCACGCCCGTGTAAATCGTGGCCAGGACGTGTTCGGATTTCTTTAATGAGACACGGCCGTGTGAGTCGGGGTTAGACCATGTTCTAGATGATTGACTTGGCACGGTCGTGTGGATCCAAGTCCAGGCTGTGCCAATTTCCTCTTTGGTCCGTTTTGGTCCGTTTTGAGCTCGCTTCTCGTTCTTTTTATCCTTGGGTGCTTTCCTGAGTATAAGAAATGAAAAGAAAGGATTAAGAGCACATTTTTACATAAATCAAAGGATAATTCATCCAAAAGCATACTAAATGTGAGCCTAGAATATGTTACTATTTTGGTTTATCAGGCAGAATTACGGAAATACCCTTGTAGGGTAGAATTACGAAAATACCCTTGATTGTGAAATGACTAAAATACCTCTATGTGTTAAATATAAGTTTTATGGATGTTACTCATGTGCATGCCGCACTCATATGATATTTTGTTTAGGATGCATATGGGGGGAATTATGGTACGGAGGAAGAATTTGAGGATCGCATAGTCGCTTGACAATCGTGGATCCACCGGTGGCTTTAAGCCCATTATATGATTAGCAGCTTTGCTGCAACGTTGAGTAGTGCTGCTGTGAGTGCTACCATTGGAGTGTAGCGGAGGGGTGAGTCGAGCTAGAATTCCCCACATGTGTATAAGGTTGGAAGGGAAATGGAGTGTAGCGGATGGATTTTTGGGGAGGGTTTTACATTACCTTGTTTTGCATATGATATGATATGATATGATATGATATGAGGTCATTGTGGGCTAAGGCCCAAGACCACTGATTTTGATAGGGCTTAGGCCCAATGTGATAATTGTATATTAAATTGATTGCCAAGGGTCGTACACACTTGAGTTTCAAACTCACACCCTTTTATTTAATGTTTGAGTGATGCTCGATGAAGACGGCTCGACGTGGAGCGAGGGGACTCGGAGATGGCCACATTGCAAGTTAATTAGAAGTTTTTTTTTGTTTATTTGTTTCGAATGACTTTAGTTTAAATCCTTTATTTTCATTGGTTGTAATAAGGCCTTGTATCTCCAATTTGACGTTACATATGGGTTTTATTATTATTTTCGCTGCTTAATTTTTATTTCAACTTAAATAAATTTCTAAAGTTTAACAAGGTTTTCAAAATAACTATAACCTATGGGCCTTTATTTTAAAACATGGGCTTTCTTCTTAACTTAACAAGATTCAAGGATTTTGGGCTTTAAGGCCTTAGATTTTAACTTAGCAAAATTGTTTGAGATTGTGCATTTGATGTGACATTCCCGGATTCAGCCATAACGTCTGGGCCGGGTGTGGGGGTGTTACAGACACTGTCTACATATCAAATCAACTATGACGCTTTGACTTAACGGGTTTGTTACTTTGATAACATATTCAGTCGACTCTACTAGTATTTTCTTTTCTACTAGTAATGTAGTGCATATATATGAATGTGTTGACCCATGGTTAATCAATGCTTGCGCAATAACATCAAAGAGAGTGAAGTTACTAGTAATAACATCAGGAGCTGAGGCTTCTTCATGAGCACAAATAGCGTAAGCCCTGGCAGGAGCTCAAGCTTCAGATCGTAAAACTGTATCTTTTGTTCCACCTCTGCTAACTCCAACAGTACCACTATTTCTTGGTTGTCTTCCTCTCGTATAAGTAATTACCGGTTTCACATTCTAATCTTTGTTTCGATTAGATCGATTTGGATAATCTTTTTTGAAATGATCAAACCATCCACAATTGAAACAAGATCCATCTTTCAGCCTGCACACGCTGAAGTGGTTTTTGCCACAATGATTTCATTCAAGCCTATTTATATTTCGTACACTACTGCCACTAGCTACTGAAGTTGTTTGTGGTCTCAAATTGCTTTGTCTCGATCGGTCTCTTCTTTCATCTTCTTTGGTGGAGGAGCAGAAAATGATCTAAATGTATTTCATTTGCCAAAATCTCCATCCCTCATCTTGTTTTGTTTCTTACTATTATAGATTTGTTCCATCTTCTGAGCTCGATCAGATAAAACTATGTATTCATGCAATTCCACTACACCCACTAACATCTTGATTTCATCGTTCAACCCATCTTAAAAATGAATGCACATCTCCTTTACGGTTGGTACAATCTCACGAGCATATTTACTGAGTTGTATAAACTCTCACTCATATTCAGCAATGGGTCTATTCTCTTGCTTCAACTCAAGGAATTCTTTCGTCTTCTTGTTTAAGTATTGTTTACTAACATATTTCTTTCGAAATTCAGTTCGGAAAAAGTCCCAGATAACTCTGTCTTTTGGTACTATAACTGTTAAAATTGACCACCAGTGGAAAGCTTTGTATTTTAACAGAGATACTGCACATCTCAAACAGTCTTCGGAAGGACATAACATTTCATCAAGAACCCTTTGTGTATTTTCTAACTAGTATTCAGCTCTAGCAGGATCATCATCCATTTTACCACGGAACTTTTCAGCCTCACATTTTTGGATTTTATTGATATAAGGCCTATGAAAATTTATCATGGTTGAGATTTGAGGACGGGGGGGTGCCGAGAGAGGCATAGGTGGGGGGGAGGTTGTTGAGCTGCAGGGTTGGCTCGTACAAATTCCGTAAACAAATCATTCATCATTCGAAGGAAGGCACCTCGATCCTCACTTCTTGGCCCTTGAGAATTGGGCACATTCTAAACAACCCCATGCTCTAAGGCTGGGACATTACTATCAACCTCGTCTGAAACGACTCGATTGGATTTAGTTGACATTTTTTATCTATAAAAAAACAAGTCAAAACAGATCAGGAGCAATCACACTATCACACGTTATAAAGTGGCATGTATTTCTAGACTCAAAAAATGCTATGTTCAGTCCTAGAATTGAGTAAATCGTAGCTTTGAAACCACTAAATGTAACACACCTCACCCGGTTCGGTCGTCAGACCTAAGCGATAGGATGCTACAACAGTTAATGAAACAAACCTTGTACATTTCCAGCATGAAACATTCAATTACACAATAAAGCATTCCATAATTCATTCATATATATATATAAATCTGAGACTCAATCAAGCTTATGAAAGCTCTTAAACCATCCCAAAATCAAATAAAGACTTAATTGAAAACATAATAAAAATTATGGAAATTTTAGTAAACAGGGGTCTCACAGCCGTGTATCTCACTGATATCGTGTAGATTAAAATGTAATAATTCAAAAAAAATTCACACGGCCATGTGGTTGGTTAGTGTATCTAACTAAGACCGTGTGGAACAAAAATTAACTTCCCTTAGTGGTTACACAATCATGTCACCAGCCTGTGTGAAGACACACGGTCGTGTGCCAGACCGTGTGTAGCATAAAGTTCCTTTGAATGCAAGTTACCTATTCCAAGCCATTCCAAACACATACCAATGCTTATTCTCAACAATGTACCTATTCTAACATGTCAAGGTACACTATAAAACATTGCCTAATCTTCTAATCAATATGCCTTAATGGCACCATTTCAACATCAAAACTTTTCATTCATTGCACCTAAATTTGATACCAACTCAATCTACCAAATCAAGTATATTCCTTACACCACATTATAACAAGACTAAAACAAGCCATTCACTTATAACATACCTTAGCATCCATACATATACATTCAATGGATCACTATCACTTCTAAGTGCCAAAGCTCATCAAGTAAGATACACCATATTAACCAAAGCATATATATATCATTTCATATAACACCTATTCCTATATCAATTTGAACCAAAACACAAGTTTCAATCTCACATACATATAAACATACAAAACCATTAACACCTATTCACATGCCACTTATAATCGGGCCAAAATGTTTGAAAGTCTACCAAGTGAATTTGTGGATAGTGTAAGCTTTGAAAATGATCCAATCGAAAGCATGCTTTTCGACAATCTACAAGGAAGAAAAATGAAACAAAGGTAAGATGTAACACCCCTAACCCGAAACTGTCGCCGGAATAGGGTTAAGAGGCATTACCAAACAATTGGAACATTTCACATCCATTTCACGACACAAAGTCAAACATCAATCAAACATATTCAAACACGAGTATATAGTCCCTTATCGAGGTCTTCGAGACCTTAAACACTTGTTAGAAAGAGGTCGGGACTAAGCCGAAGACTTACGGAAGTTTTTAGAAATTTAAACATTCTTCAACACTACAAAAGTCACACGCCCATGCAGTTGGGCCGTGTGCCTCATACGACTACCAGACACGCCCATGTGTCCAGGTCATGCCAAAACAGAGCATACATACTGACTTGTTCACACGGCCACCAGACACGCCCGTGTGCCATGGTCGTGTATCATTAAGCTAACTACTGACTTGGTCACACGGCCACCATGCACGCCCGTGGGCCACTACCGTGTAACCTATCTAGACACACCAACAAGTGACCCTTAAACCACACGACAGGGATACACGCCCATGCCTCTTGGCCATGTATGCAAAATAGGCCATTTGCAAGACCAATTTGCCACCTATACAAGGATCAACCAACAATCTTCAAAACAATAGAAAGACATGCTTCTAAATGTATTCAAAACATAACATTTCATACACCAATTAGTCATCAACAATATCATCTGCTTCCATACCTAATATCATCACAAATGGGTCCATTCAAGTATCAATTATGCATCTCAAGACATATATTTATAAAGCCTTATATAATTGATGCTATAATTCATTCTCAACCACATCTTTAATCAACCACATAATCATGAAATATACCATATTTATAGCTCATTCATAAGTTCAACATCATTCATCCTCCAAGCCAAATCACATGGCAAGGATTAAGCATTTCAAAACACACCATAACTTCTAGCCTATACATGCTATATTTCAACTATATACATCTTTCCAAAAGTACCCAAGATAGATTGCCGATAGTGTGATAGAGATGCTGACGATTCTCGGATCCGAGCTAGCTTTACTGACACTGTAAAACAGAGAAACAATCACACAGTAAGCTTTCAAAAGCTTAGTAAGTTCATAACATAATACATTATACTAAAACCAACCATCACTTAGATTATTTCAGAATCACATATATCATACCATCCAAAACTAATATGTTCAATCAACCTTCCATAACTCATTCATAGTTTCATCCACCACATAGGTTCCGGACGTACCTTAGCCAACACTTAGTTGTCAATTACATTTGCTACTCAATACTCACTATTTCATTTCGATCAACTTTCATTTCTTCTCCGATTCAATCACACAGTTAGTGCCCAAATAGTTAGCCGAAGCTTAATTAGCATCGCACACATAGTGCATCCATATCAAACCGATCTTAAATCGATGCTCGCACACACAATTACCAACCACAAAGCCGAAAGCTTATATTATTTTGCACACACATTGCTAATCATCTCTCATCACATTTCGAATCGCGCACACTTAGTGCCACATAACTTAAACCCTAACATAGCATTCACAATTCAATACTATCATATCATTCATCTCATAACATTAAACATAGTTAAATACGCGTATTATGTTCGAACTTACCTCGAACGTCAAAATACCAAAACGGTCGATTAATCGAGCACTTTGTCTTTGCCTCGATCTCGATCCGAACCTCTCCTTTCTTAGTCTATACACATTCAAATTCAATCCATTCAATCACCAATTCATTCAATTTAGTCCACACACACTTATTTAGGGCATTTTACAAAATAGCCCTCACATTTTCACATTTCGACACTTTAGTCCCTAATTCATAAAATCATCAAATACGCATAATTTGTTTGTACCCATGCCTAGCCGAATTCTCACTTTACTCATACAAGCCCAAATATTTCATTTATTTCACATTTTATTCCTTCAAAATGCTATTCTCACAATTTAGCCCTAATTAGCTAAATTCATCAAAAATTCAAGAACAAAACATGTTCATTAAACACATATCTTTCATTTAACACCAATACTCATCACAAAGCTCACCATTTCATCAATGACACATCTCATAAACATCATCAATTCTCAAAATTACAACATGGGTTTCAAAGTTTACGAAGCAACGATTGCAAAAATGTAGAAATTATCAAAAACCGAAGTCAAACATACCTTGAATCAAGCTTGTTCTTATCCGAAACTTAGATGTTCTTCTTTCTTCTTTTTCTTTCCTAATTTTTGGCACTAAAGATGATAACTAGGCTATTTTCATGCTTTTGTTTGATTATTAATCATATCATTTATCTATTTACTATATTAACCTTATATAATAAAATTATAAAACATATTTTTCAAGGTCATTATTGACCATAACCGTCCACTATCAATAGTAATAGGCAAATTGCCTTTTAAGGACTTCACATTATAAAGACATCAACACTTAGGCATTCAACAATTAGCACACAACATTTTACACTTTATGCGATTAAGTCCTTTCTCATAATTCGACACACAATCGATCAAATTTTCACACCAAGTTTTCACACAGACTATATCACATATAATCAACACCAAAAATAACATTAAAATATTAATTTGACCTCGGATTTGTGGTCTTGAAACTACTATTCCGACTAGGGTCTAAATCGAGCTGTTACAACTCTCCCCCCTTAGGGATTTTCGTCCCCGAAAATCTTACCAATGAATAGATGTGGATATTACTCTCTCATAACATTCTCAGGCTCCCACGTTTCCTCTTCATATCCGTGTTTGTGCCACAACACTTTCACTAAGGAAACTCTTTTGTTTCTCAACTCTTTAATCTCTCGTGCCAAAATTCGAATCAGTTCTTCACTATATGACAAATCTGACTGAATCTCAACCTCAGTAGGAGCAATCACATGAGATGGATCAGATCGGTACCGTCGAAGCATTGACACATGAAACACGTTATGGATCTTTTCTAATTCAGATGGCAACAACAATCTATACGCAACTAGCCCAACACGTTCGATAATCTCATATGGTCCGATGAACCTCGGACTCAACTTGCCTTTTCTGCCAAATCGAAGTATTTTCTTCCACGGAGACACTTTCAAAAACACTTTATCACAAACTTCGAATTCAATATCCTTTCGTTTCAAGTCTGCATAAGACTTCTGACGATCTGAGGCCGTTTTCAAACTTCACAAATCACTTTCACTTTCTGCTCAGTCTCTTCTACAAGATCAACCCCGTGAATCTTATTTTCACTCAGCTCAGTCCAATACAATGGAGTTCGACATTTTTGACCGTAAAGAGCCTCATATGGTGCCATTTTGATGCTAGATTGAGAACTGTTATTATACGCGAATTCAATCAACGGCAAATGTTTTTCCCACGTACTCTCAAACTCAAGTATACAGCATCTCAACATATCTTTGAGAACTTGAATGATCCGCTCGGATTGTCCATCCGTTTGCGGATGAAATGCAATACTAAAATGCAATTTTGTGCCTAAAGCCTCTTGTAATTTCTTAAAATCGTGAGGTAAATCTCGGATCTCTATCAAATACAATAGATAATGGTACCCCGTGCAATCTCACAATCTCAGCAATATATAATTCAGCCAATCTATTGAGTGGATAATCTGTTCTCACCGGAATGAAATGAGCTAATTTTGTCAATCGGTCAACTATCACCCAGATTGCATCTTTCTTTCCCGGAGATAAAGGCAATCCCGATACAAAGTCCATCGTGATTCTCTCCCATTTCCACTCAGGAATCATGATCGGTTGTAACAAACCGGACGGAACCTGGTGTTCAGCTTTAACTTGCTGACAAATTAAACATTTCGAAACAAAGTCAGAGATGTCCCGTTTCATACCATACCACCAATAAAACTGTTTCAAGTCATTATACATTTTTGTATTCCCTGGATGAACAGTCAATCGACTACTGTGAGCTTCATTCAAAATCGTCCGGATCAACTCTGAATTTTTCGGAACACAAATCTGATCTCAGACAATCATCACTATCAACCCGAAATTCTGAATCGAAATTCAAATCACATTGAACTCGTTTTGCTATTATCTCCTCATCACTTTTCTGAGCATCGCAAATCTGACTTACAAACATCGGTTTCACTTTCAACTCAGCCAAAACTGAATAATCATCACATAGATCTATCTGAGTACTCATAGCTCGTAAAGCACATGAAGACTTTCGACTCAAGGCATCAGCAACAACATTAGCTTTGCCCGGATGATAATCAATCGCAAGTTCATAATCTTTCAACAATTCTAACCATCTTCTCTGTCGTAAATTCAATTCTTTCTGAGTCATCAAGTACTTCAAACTCTTATGATCAGTATAAATATGACATTTCTCACCAAATAGATAATGACGCCAAATATTCAACGCAAACAAAATCGCGGCCAATTCAAGGTCATGCGTCGGATAATTCTTTTCATGCGGCTTTAACTGCCTCGTAGCATAAGCAATAACTTTACCTTCTTGCATCAGCACACAGCCCAAACCATTCAACGATGCATCACTATAAACTATGAATTCTTTGCCCGATTCAGGTTGAACTAATACTGGTGCTTTCGTCAACAACGTTTTCAACTGCTCAAAACTCTGTTGACACTTTTCTGACCACTCGAATTTAATATCTTTCTGTAGCAACTTTGTTAGAGGAGTCGCAATCATTGAGAAGCCTTTCACAAACCGTCTATAATATCCCGCAAGTCCCAGAAAACTATGGACTTCAAACACATTTCTCGGAGGCTTCCACTCTAAAATGGCTGATATTTTACTCGGATCAACACGTATCCCTGCAGCTGACACAATGTGCCCCAAAAAACTAACCTCACGTAACCAGAACTCATATTTGCTAAACTTTGCGTGCAATTGCTTCTCACGCAGAGTCTGTAGCACAATTCTCAAATGCTCGGCATGTTGTGTCTCATCACATGAATAAATCAGAATGTCATCAATAAACACCACCACAAAGCATGTAACATCCCGATTTAGGGCCTAGTCGGAATAGTGGTACGAGACCACAAATCCGAAGTAGAAACATGAGTTTTAAGGTTTATGATATGTTTGCATGAAAGTAGGAAAGTTTCATGAAGTAATTTTCCTAATTGTGATTGAATTGTCCAATAGGACTAAATTGCAAAAGTTGCAAAATGTGAGATTCTAGAAGCTTTTAGTATAAAATAGCTTTGGATTATTAATTAGAGGTCCTTAAATAGCAATTTTCCCAATTTCTAATTTTTGGACAAAAATGGGCATGAGTGGGTAAAATTTGAAAGTATAGAAAAAAGGGAATTTTGGTCATTTGTCAAATAAATGATTAAAAAGATGAAATAGTCAAAATTTGATGCTCATCTTCTTCCCTTGGCCGAAAATTTCAAGAAGCCATAGCTAGGGTTCTTCAAATTTTTCAAGCTTGCTAGTAAGTGCATCCTAGTCCCGTTTTTGATATTCTTCGTATTTTTGAAGTCCTCGTAACATGAGTTAGCTATTTTTAGCTATATGTTGAGCTAGGATTCATGTTCAAAAATATACCCATGTATGAAATGCATATATTTTGATGTTTTATGGAAGATTATGAGAGTTGGATGTAGAATAAACATCTTTTACTAAGTGAATTCCATGAGAAATGCATGTAAGGACTAGTTTGTAAAAGTCTTAAAAATGGTCATACATGAGTGATTTAGTGAGAATTGAAAGTTGCTATAGTTGAGAGTATGAGTCAGCTAAGCATGAAATTCTAGAAAGTTGAATGAAAATCACTTTACGAGCCTTGGGGCAAAAGTGTAAATATGAGGAAGTTTAGGGGCAAAATGGTAATTTTGCCAAAGTATGAGTTTTAGGTCAATTTAGTCAATGTGTGTATTAAATGAGTTGATTTATCAATATAGATCAAGAAAGACGAAGCCCGGATCGAAACCAAGGCAAGAACAAAGTCGTGGACTAAATTGTACGTCTTCAAACATTTTGAATACCGAGGTAAATTTATGTGTAAACAATGCATTTATACATATTCATTGTTGATGCTAACTAGTATATGGCATGATTGAGAACCTATACGGTTCAAGTGGATTGAATGTAGTAATTATTGAGTAATTGATGTATGAATTACGAAATAGACGTGTGAATGTGTAGTGATAATACTTGACGGTGGGCTAAGTGCGATACCACCTTAATACTTAACTACGATGGGCTGTGTGCGATGCTTTCATTAAGTATATTATTTAGTGGGCTATGTGCGAAACCACTATAATTACCCTATTTGGTAGGCTAAGTGCGATACTACCCTACTATTTGATTGTGGTGGGCTAAGTGCGAAACCACCGAGTGATTTAGCTGTGTGGTTGAGAAATTGTGGTGTTGAGTGCAGGTATGCAAATGAATGAATGTAAGCATTAAGCTTGTGATGTGGTGGAAATATGGTAAGGGATAGAATGAGTAAGCATAGTGGTGGATGTGAATTGTCTTGTTTAGTATAATGCTAATTGTTGTTTAGCTCATACTATGATATAAATTGTTTATATGTAAATTTACTAAGCTCAAAGCTTACTCCCCTTTCTTTTCCCTTGTCTTATAAAGCTAAAGAGTCGGGACGAGATACGCGGATAATTTGGAAGATTGCCCACACTATCAGCTCACTTGGTATATTTAGATTTATTACTTTTGTATATGACATGCATAGAGGCTAGACAAGTTAGTTTATGTTGTTGTATTGGCTAAGGATATGTTGGCCCTTTTGATGGATAATCTATTTTGTATAATGCCATGGTTAATGGTTTATCTTGTTATATGAAAAGATGTAGTTATCCATGAGAGTTTATATTGCAAAACATGAACTGTTTGATGATGTGTCGAATAGATACATGTTGTGTGAACTAGAGGGGTGAAAAGAGTTTGGCAAATAGCCTTGTTCTTGTCCACTCGGGTAGACACACGGGCGTGTGTCTAGGCCGTGTGTGACACACGAGCTAGCTACATGGGTGTGTGACTTGGCCGTGTGTCCCCTGCATGTTAAGGTGGTAAGTCAGTGTCGACCACGGGCTAGCCACACGGGCGTGTGCCTAGGCCGTGTAAGATGGTCAGTGTTCACCATGGGTGGAGAACACGGACGTGTTCTTAGGCCATGTAATTCAAGCAGAATACCCAAGTTTTTATACATGGGCGTGTGTGACCACACGACCTGCTCCCACGGGCATGTCTCATTTCATATGGGCGTGTGACCCTTGTTTAGGTGAAAGAAATTTTAAGATCGCAAACATTTCCGGTAGGGTCTCGAAACTCTCGTATGTATGTTTAAGGCCTTGTGAGTCCTTGATGAGTTCGTTGTGGTGACCATAGAGAGTAGTCAATTTATGACTAAAGTAGTGTGATCAAGTGGATTAAGCCAGTAATGCCTTGAGCTCGATTCTAGCATAGAATACGGGTAAGGGGTGTTACATTTAGTGGTATCAGAGCTATGGTTTAGTCGATTCTCAGACTACCGTAGCGGGTGTAAGAGTCTAGCTATACATGCCATAAGCGTATAATGATAGTGTGATGGCTTCTGATGATTCTAAACTTTGTTTTATATAGTATATGGATCCCGATCAATCGATTGCTGATGATGTAGCTAGTAATGCGCCGGCTCCCGCGCAAGGGACCGCGCCTGTTCAGAGTGGACCCGAGATTAGGGGTCAAGGAGAAGAGGCTCGGGAAGCTTTTCTCCAGATGATGAGTAATTGGTACTCGGAGTATGTTCGAGCAAACCCTAATGCTCAACCTCTTCCACCTCCTCCTATACCTCAGCCAGTTCCAGTGGCTCCTCCAGGTATAGAAGTAATGAGAGTAATGAAGCCCCCGATAGATAAGATTCGGAAGCAATGGGCTGAGGAGTTTAGAGCTAAAGTAGATGATGACCCTAAGAGGGCGAAGTTCTGGCTTGAGAACTCAATGATGAACTCTCCTGTACACCTGAGGAGAGATTAAAGTGCGTCGTGTCTTTGCTGAGAGACTCGGCATACCATTGGTGGAAAATGTTAACATTAGTGGTTCTAAAGGAGAGGGTGACGTGGGACTTCTTTCTGGAAGAGTTCCGAAAGAAGTATATAAGTCAGCGATTTACTAATCAGAGACGGAAGGAATTCCTTGAGTTAAAGCAAGGAAGAATGACTGTAGCTGAATATGAGCGCGAATTTGTTAGGCTTGGTAAGTACGCGCAAGAATGTGTGTCAACGGGAACTATTTTGTGTAAGAGGTTCGAAGATGGGCTAAATGAGGATATTAAACTCCTAGTTGGTATTTTGGAGTTAAAAGAGTTTGCAGTGTTGGTTGATTGGGCAAGTAAGGCCGAAGAACTGAGTAAGGAAAAGAGGAGGGCTGTGAGTGAGGCCCGAGATGCACGAAAATGGCCGATGGGCAAGTCATATCAAACTCAGTCAAAAAGATCCATGGAAGTGAATCCTTGGACGACTGCATCAGTTGGATATTCACATCGAGACCAAGGCAACACTCATTCAGGCTCGAGAGTTCAAGCCACCTCGATGGAAAGTGTGGGCAATCTGAAGACCAAACCAGGGTGTCCAAGTTGTGGTAGATATCACACTGAAGAGTGTTGGGGAAACAACCGAAATTGATATAAGTGTGGTTCCCCCGACCATTTCATCCGAAATTGCCCCGAGAAGGAGGACAAGGAAAGGAAGCAAGAGATAAGATCCAGCAATGTATCTGCAAGGGGTAGGCCACCAAAGAACCCGGGAGGTGGGACTAGTGGTAGAGGTGCGTCACGAGACTCTACTGTGAGACCAGAGGGTCGGGCACCTGCGAGGACGTATGCCATTCGCGCTCGCGAAGAGGCATCATCCCCAGATGTAATAACGGGTACTTTTTCTCTTCATGACACCTTTGTTATTGCTTTGATTGATCCAGGGTCTACCATTCTTATATTTGCAAGAGGCTGGCATCTAGTTTGATTATGACCGTTGAGTCTACGGAAATTGTGGTTAAGGTGTCAAACCCGTTAGGTAAACATGTGTTAGTGGACAAGGTGTGTAGAAATTGTCCTTTGACAATTAGGGGTCATTGTTTCCCAGCAAACCTTATGTTGTTGCCGTTTGATGAATTTGACTTGATCCTTGGTATGGATTGGTTGACTACCCATAGTGTTTTAGTGAACTGTGGTAGTAAATTTATTGAATTGAAATGTGAGAATGGAGATGTTATTCGGGTTGAATCAGGTGGATCAGATAGTCTCCCGGTGATTATTTCTTCCTTAGTGGCTGAGAAATACTTGAGAAAAAGATGTGAGTCCTATCTCGCTGTTGTATTGAATACTCAAGAGTCTAAGATAAAGATTGAAACAATGCCCGTGGTATGTGAGTATCTGAATGTATTCCCGAAAGAGTTACCCGAATTGCCTACAGTTAGAGAGGTCGAGTTTGGAATTGAGCTAGTTCCGGGGACGGCACCAATTTCGATTGCTTCGTATAGAATGGCGCCATTAGAGTTGAAAGAACTGAAGGTTCAGTTGCAAGAGCTGACGGATAAGGGTTTTGCAAGGCTGAGCTACTCACCGTGAGGTGCTCCAGTGTTATTTGTGAAGAAGAAAGATGGGTCGATGAGATTGTGCATAGACTACAGACAACTCAACAACGTGATGGTGAAAAATAAGTATCATTTACCAAGGATAGATGATCAATTTGATCAACTAAAGGGAGCCACAGTATTTTCCAAGATAGACCTGAGGTCTAGCTATTACCAGTTGAGGGTTAAGGAGCACGATGTGCTGAAAACTGCATTTCGGACGAGGTATGGCCATTATGAGTTTCTGGTCATGCCGTTCGATTTAACAAACGCTCCTGCGATTTTTATGGATTTGATGAACCGTGTCTTCCGACCGTATTTGGACAAGTTTGTGGTTGTCTTCATTGACGACATACTGATTTATTCTCGGGATGAGAGCAATCATGCAGAGCACCTGAGGATTGTCTTACAAACCTTAAGAGACAAGCAGTTGTATGCTAAATTTAGCAAGAGTGAGTTTTGGCTCCGAGAGGTCGGATTCTTAGGACACATTGTGTCGGGTGATGGTATTAGAGTCGACCCGAGTAAGATCTCAGCTATTGTGGATTGGAAACCACCGAGAAACGTGTCAAAAGTCAGAAGCTTTTTGGGTTTGGCAGGGTACTATAGACGGTTTGTGAAGGGATTTTCTATGATTGTTACCCCGATGATGAAACTGTTACATAAGGATGTTAAGTTTGAATAGACTGAGAAATGTCAATAGAGTTTTGAGAGATTGAAAACATTGTTGACTGAGGCGCCAGTTTTGGTTCAACCAGAATCGGGGAAAGAGATCGTGGTTTACAGTGACGCATCGTTAAATGGTCTTGGTTGTGTGTTGATGCAAGAGGGTAAGGTAGTCGCTTACGCCTCGAGGCAGTTAAAACTGCATGAGAAGAATTATCTGACTCATGATTTGGAGTTGGCTGCGATTGTTTTCGCATTAAAGATTTGGTGACACTATTTATATGGTGAGAGGTGCCGAATCTTCACGGATCATAAGATTTTAAAGTATTTGATGGATCAAAATATGGTCTGAATATCCGATTCATCCGATCCATAAACACTGCAGGGGCATTTGTTAGTCCGAAAGGCATCACTAAGAATTCATAATGTCCGTACCTCGTTCTGAAAGCAGTTTTTGGAACATCGGATTCTTTAACTCTCAACTGATAGTAGCCCGATCTCAAATCTATCTTAGAAAACACTGTAGCTCCTTTCAGTTGATCAAATAAATCATCAATACATGGCAACGGATACTTATTCTTTATTGTCACTTTATTCAACTGTCTATAATCAATACACATCCTCATAGTGCCATCTTTCTTTTTCACAAACAGCTCAAGAACACCCCAGGCGAGAAACTTCGGTCGTGCAAATCCTCTATCACCAACTCTTTGCAATCGAGACTTCAACTCTTTCAATTCTGTTGGTGCCATTCTATATGGAGCTATCGAGATAGGAGTCGTTCCCGGAACTAATTCAATATCGAATTCAACTTCTCTGATTAGAGGTAATCCCAACAATTCTTCAGGAAACACATCTGGAAACTCACTAACCACAGGCACAGATTCAACTTTCTTTTCTGACACTTTTGTATCAATCACATATGTTAAATAAGCTTCACAACCCTTTCTTACATAGTTCAAAGCTTTCATTGCAGATACAACAACTGATAACCCTTTCATATCACTGGATTCAATTCGAACTATCTCACCGTTCTGACTTTTAAATTCAATACTCTTTCTTTTACAATTCACGATGGCATTATGCAGAGTGAGCCAATCCATACCCAGAATTATATCGAACTCATCGAATGGTAGCAACATCAAATTAGCCGAAAAACAAACATCTCGAAACATCAACGGACAGTTCTTGCACACTTTATCCACTAAGATACACTTGCCTAAGGGGTTCGATACTCTAACCACAAATTCAGTAGACTCAACAGATAGAGTCTTATTCGATACTAGATTCACACACACATATGAATGAGTAGATCCTGGATCTACTATCAATGCAATCACATCAGTATCAAATAGAGTAAAAGTACCAGTGATGATGTCTGGAGATGACATTTCCTCTCATGCTCGTACAGCATAAGCTCGGGCAGGTGCTCTCGCCTCCGATCTCACAGCTGTATCGGTAGTCCCTCTCTGGCTTCCACTCATATTTCCAGTGTTTCTTGGTGGACTACCCCTAACCGTCACATTACTCGGTCTCTCATTCTGAACATTTTCTTCCTCAGCTAACTTTGGACAGTCTCGAATGAAGTGATCTCGTGATCCACATTTATAGCAAACTCTATTGTTGTACTTACCCCAGCATTATTCCACATGTCGTCTTCCACACTGTCTACACCCAGGTTTGTTACTTTTGGCACTATCAAAAATTGATTCTATCAGAGCTTGAATTCTCGGACCAACACTTAGTCTTGCGCGGTCTCTTTTCAGATGTCCAAATGAAGTATTTGATCGGTTGCTTGTATCTCTAAATCTCTTCGTCAAAGGTTGAAAAAACTTACTCATCGATCTTTTTCTTTCATCACGAGCTTCAGATTCAGCTTTCTTCTTTTCTTTACTGAGCTCCTCGGCTTTGCATGCTCTTTCGACTAACACAACAAATTCGTTGATATCAAGTATCCCAACCAACATCTTAATATCTTTATTCAGCCCTTCTATAAAGCGTTTACACATAGTAGCTTCGGTCGAAACACATTCCCGTGCATACTGGCTCAATCTCACAAACTCCCGTTCATAATCGATGCGGACATACGACCTGTTTACTTTCTAGAAACTCCTTACGTTTCTGATCTATAAATCGCTGACTGATATACTTCTTTCTAAATTCAACTTGAAAGAAATCCCAAGTAATCCTCTCTCTCTGAACCACAGAAATCAGTGTTTTCCACCAGTTATAGGCTGTATCTCTCAACAATGAAACTGCACACTTAATGCATTCATCAGGGGTCAACGACATCTCATCGAATACCCGAATTGTATTCTCGAGCCAAAACTCGCTCGCTTCAAAGATCGCCATCAATCTGTGGCCCTAAATTCTTCTACCCCGCTTACGAATCTTATCCACGGGAGGTTTATTCAATCGATCGGATCTACAACTTGTGGCTGCAGGTATTTGTGGGGGTGGAGGTTATGGAGCAGCCGGATTCGTTCGAACGAACTCTAAAAACCACTCACTCATCATTCGGAAGAAGGCTTGCTTAGCCTCTCCTCCCTCACTACTTTCATTCGGCCTAGATGTGGCTGGCACTGTCCCTTGAGCGGAAGCAGGCGCATTACTCTCAACATCATCAGCAACTACTCGATCGGGATCCATTACTATACGAAAACACATTTATAACTATCAGGATTCATCACACTATCGCAATTTCATATATGGCATGTATCGCTAGACTCACACGCGCTAAGTTAGTCCGAGAATCGACTAAACCGTAGCTCTGATACCAATATAAAATGTAACACCCCTAACCCAAAACCGTCGTCGGAATAGGGTTAAAAGGCATTACCGAACAATCAGAATATTTCACATCCATTTCACGACACAAAGTCAAACATCAATCAAACATATTCAAATACGAGTATATAGTCCCTTATCGAGGTCTTCGAGACCTTAAACACTTGTTAGAAAGAGGTCAAGACTAAGCCGAAGACTTACAAAAGTTTTCAGAAATTTAAACATTCTTCAACACTGCAAAAGTCACACACCCGTGCAGTTGGGCCGTGTGCCTCACACAACTACCAGACACACCCATGTGTCTAGGTCGTGCCAAAACAGAGCATACATACTGACTTGTTCACACGGCCACCAGACACGCCCGTATGCCACGGCCGTGTATCATTTAAGCTAACTACTGACTTGGTCACACAGCCACCATACACGCCCGTGGGCCACGACCGTGTAACCTGTCCAGACACACCAAGAAGTGACCCTTAAACCACACGGAAGGGATACACGCTCGTGCCTCTTGGCCATGTATGCAAAATAGGTCATTTGCAAGACCAATTTACCACCTATACAAGGATCAACCAACAATCTTCAAAATAATACAAAGACATGCTTCTAAATGTATTCAAAACATAACATTTCATACACCAATTAGTCATCAACAATATCATCTACTTCCATACCTAATATCATCACAAATGGGTCCATTCAAGTATCAATTATGCATCTCAAGACATATATTTATCAAGCCTTATATAGTTTATGCTATAATTCATTCTCAAACCACATCTTTCATTAACCACATAATCATGAAATATACCATATTTATAGCTCATTCATAAGTTCAACATCATTCATCCTCCAGGCCAAATCACATGGCAATGATTAAGCATTTCAAAACATACCATAACTTCTAGCCTATACATGCCATATTTCAACTATATACATCTTTCCAAAAGTACCCAAGATAGATTTCCGATAGTGTGATAGAGATGCTGACAATTCCCGGATACGAGCTAGCTTTACTGACACTGTAAAATAGAGAAACAGTCACACAGTAAGTTTTCAAAAGCTTAGTAAGTTCATAACATAATACATTATACTAAAACCAACCATCACTTAGATTATTTCACAATCACATAATCATACCATCCAAAACTAATATGTTCAATCAACCTTCCATAACTCATTCATAGTTTCATCCACCACATAGGTTCCGGACGTACCTTAGCCAACACTTAGTTGTCAATTACATTTGCTACTCAATACTCACTATTTCATTTCGATCAACTTTCGTCTCTTCTTCGATTCAATCGCACACTTAGTGCCCAAATAGTTAGCCGAAGCTTAATTAGCATCGCACACATAGTGCATCCATATCAAACCGATCTTAAATCAGTATCGCACACACAGTGCCAACCACAAAGCTGAAGCTTATATTATTTCGCACACATAGTGCTAATAATCTCGGTCACATTTCCGAATACGCACACTTAGTGCCACATAACTTAAACCCTCACATAGCATTCACAATTCAATAATATCATATCATTCATCTCATAACATTAAACATAGTTAAATATACGTATTATGTCCGAACTTACCTCGGACGTCAAAATACTAAAACGGTCGATTAATTGAGCACTTTGTCTTTGCCTCGATCTCGATCCGAACCTCTCATTTCTTGGTCTATACACATTCAAATTCAATCCATTCAATCACAAATTCATTCAATTTAGTCCACACACACTTATTTAGGTCATTTTACAAAATAGCCCTCACATTTTCACATTTCGACACTTTAGTCCCTAATTCATAAAATCATCAAATACACATAATTTGTTAGTACCCATGCCTAGCTGAATTCTCACTTTACTCATACAAGCCCAAATATTTCATTTATTTCACATTTTAGTCCTTCAAAATGCTATTCTCACAATTTAGCCCTAATTAGCTAAATTCATCAAAAATTCAAGAACAAAACATGTTCATTAAACACATATCTTTCATTTAACACCAATACTCATCACAAAGCTCACCATTTCATCAATGAAACATCTCATAAACATCATCAATTCTCAAAGTTACAACATGGGTTTCAAAGTTTACGAAGCAACGATTGCAAAAACGTAGAAATTATCAAAAACCGAAGTCAAACATACCTTGAATCAAGCTTGTTCTTAGCCGAAACCTAGATGTTCTTCTTTCTTCTTTTTCTTTGCTAATTTTCGGCACTAAAGATGATAACTAGGCTATTTTCATGCTTTTTATTATTATTAATCATATCATTTATCTATTTACTATATTAACCTTATATAATAAAATTATAAAACATATTTTTCAAGGTCATTATTGACCATAACCGTCCAATATCAATAGTAATAGGCAAATTGCCTTTTAAGGACTTCACATTATAAAGACATCAACACTTAGGCATTCAACAATTAGCACACAACATTTTACACTTTATGCGATTAAGTCCTTTCTCACAATTCGACACACAGTCGATCAAATTTTCACACCAAATTTTCACACAGGCTATATCACATATAATCAACACCAAAAATAACATTAAAATATTATTCTGACCTCGGATTTGTGGTCTCGAAACCACTGTTCTTACTAGGGTCTAAATCGGGCTGTTACATAAGCTTAATCAAAGCTTAATAAGTTCATATGAAAATAAACACAACATACCTGACATTTCACATCTTAACAATTGAAAATAACATATAAACATAGTATTCCTTACCACCTTAAACAATTCATGCCATAACAAAATTAGATTGTTACGCCCCAAAATGCAGGTTAAATTTTCGGGTTAAATTTGTAATTGTTGAATTTATTTTAATTCTCTGATGGAGTGTGCATTTGGGCTTCTGTTTGGGCTTAGTCTGTTAAAATGTCATAAATTGTATCGATACTTACGCAAGTATTGATACCTGTCTAATAGGTATCGATACCTTTCACATTTCCTAGAGAAGAAAACCCTACTGTGCTGCTCAACCCTAGTATTTTAAAAACATTTTAGCTTGGTCGATCCTGTAACATCCTTAAATAGGGGCTATGATGTTTGAACTGTTTGCATGTGTATGGCTTGGTTGTGATATTAGGTGAGGTGTTTTAGGGTCTAGGGAGAAGCCAAGGATAGGCCCAAACTATAGGAAATTTTTTTATTTTTAAGCTTTGGTTAAGGGGAGCTGAAGGAGCTAGGGGTTAAGAATATTTTGTGGAAACTTTAGCACAAGAATTACCTTGGTAAAGTGGCAAGGAGGCGCCACTTAGGGCCTTGAGCAGTGATGCCACAAGCAGGGGAAGGAGAGCTTGGGTTCGAGCTGCAGAAATCCCTTGCTGCTAATTCTTTTTGACGCCAGAGAGGGAAGAGTTGTGCTCAGCTCAAACTCTGATGGATAACTGTTAAACAAGTCAACAGATTTAAACGGGTGGAGAAGAGAGAATTTAGGAGTTTGGATAATTCAAACTCATTTGAATGGTTGGCCAGGAGAAGTTTGAAGAGTTTGCCGAAATTTGAACTCTAGTGTGAGGAGGAGTAATCGGTTGGAAGACTAGGGGAGGGAGTGCCGAAATTCCTTAGTGACATTTTTGGCTAAGTCTGGCATCAGTGCATTCGGTTGTGTGCTAAAGTCGAAACCCCCTTAGTCTTGTCGATTTTTCTCCCTTAATGCATCATTTGAAACAAAAGCCGAAATCCCTTTTGCACCTGTCGAATTCTCTTTGAAGCACCTAGCCGAATGCCCATCTAAACTTCCTTAGTGCCATTTCTTTTTCTTCTTCTTCTCAAGGTGCTTAGCCGAATTTACTTGGAACCAATTGAGCTCTCTCTCTCTTTCTTCTTTGAATCGAAACCCCTTTGGCCGAATCTCTTCAAGGCCGAATCCCTTTCACTTCTTTCTCTCTTTTCTTTCATATTTGTTCAAGACCCCATCAACACCTCTTCTTCTCAAATCGACAACCTTCCTTTCTCTTCATTCTCTCTTGTGCCGAAAGTCCATCAATCTTCTCTTGATTCTTTGTAAAGCCGAATCTCTTTTGCTCTTCTTTCAAAAGCCATAGCCGAAACTCCTTTGATTGTTCCACTACCATTGTCGAAATCTCCCTTTACTCTTCTCTTCTTATTCCAACACTTTGGCCGAATATCAATTAAGGGTAGATCTCATTGGTCTTCTTCTCTAATCAATTTTGGAGTGGGTAAGTGTTCTTGGCCGAATCTCTTCTATTTCTTCTTCTTTTCTCTGTCGACTTACATAGAACCAAAAGCCGAATTTCGGCATTTGTTTTGGTTCTCATTCATCTGTGAAATCGATTTCTCCTAGGTTCTTCGGGTTTAGAAGCAGCGGATCGTGGTCCTCTACTTTCTCTGCCAATCGGTTTCGTTAGGACTGTGGTAAGGTCTCATGCCGATTCATTCTTTCCCTTATTCTTTTGAAAAGTCGAAGGCTATTAATGATCTTGGTTTGGCCGAATGTAGGTAAAGGGGGTCTAGTGCGTCAGATCGGGATCTTCGGGATTCAGTGATCGCGTTAGTAACCAGGTGTGTAACATACACACTTCATAATCATTGTAAACTTGTTAATAACCTAAACTATGTTAAAAGCCGAAACTGTGTAGATTTCGATATGATACCTTTATAGGTATGAGCAAGGATTTCGGGTAAGTTCGTTTTGTTGAGACTACGGTACATGATTTCTGATGATATTATCTATGTATGTTCGATATATGTCTAATGATTAAGCATGATGGCATGAATTGTATGTGCATTGCATTATTGTGGGTGATATGAGAGGAGGGGAAGATTGATATCTGTGACTTTGGGTCACGGTGGTGTTTAGCACCACCAATGTGGTTTGGTACCACAGTTGATTTCGTGACTTTGGGTCACGGAGGTTTGGCACCTCATAGCGACTCGTCCCAGTGGCTTAGCACCACAATGGGTTGGCCCCACATTTGATAAAACGGGATTGTCGCCAAAGATTTGGTATCACAACGTGGGTTGGCCCCACAATTGGATTATTCGTGACTTTGGGTCACCAAAGTGGTTTGGCACCACATTATTATTGATATCGGTGACTTTGGGTCACCAGGTGGTTTGGCACCACCGGTGGTTTGGTACCACACGGGGTAGAAAAAGGAGTTGTGGATGGCTAGGTTTGGGTGCATGATATGTTTGCTTGATTATGATTTGTGTAAGCACGTTGCTATAATTGGGAGGGGATTATGCACTCGAGTCTTGGTGACTCACCTTCTCCCTTATCTTTTCAGTGATTCGTAGATCACGGATGAGGAGCCAGGTGGACTCGAGGTGACCATGCGATAATTTCTTCATTTTACATGGACATTTGATTTGGGTATTTTACTTTAAATTGGTTTTTATTTGGGTTTGTAACAAGGCCTTTAAATTATGTTTTGGATTATTTTATCTCGCTTTGGATTTGGTTTTAAATATGACTAAGTAAATACTTGATTTGCTTTAATAACTGATAATCAAAGTTTTCAAACTAAGCTACGCAACGAGTTTTCTAAACTCTACCATCGGGTAATACAATTCACATGATTTCAAAGCAACTTAACATTTTTCCACTATACATACATCGGTTTTCCCCAAACACAAGCAATCGAAGAGTTTTCACCAAAATAAACCAGTAACTGTTTTTCTTGAATCGTTTTCACTCTGTGACATGCCAGATTCGGTCGTGGTGTGTTGACCGGGTTTGGGGTGTTACAGATCCCCTCTTTTCCATTTCATTTTTCTGTTGTCGCCTCCTTCTCTCTTCTTTTCCTCCTTTTCCCTTTTCCCTTTTCTCTCTTACGTCGCCCTCCCTCTTTCTTTATTTTCTTTTCCCTCTCTTTCTCCCTAGTTGTTGCCGTCGCATCATCTACCATTCTTGGGCTGCCGATTCTTTTTCTTTTCCCCAATCGATCGCCCATCGTTCGGTTTGTTGGCATCGGTGGCCTTGTACGATTACCTCTCTGTTATATTTTTACGTGGTTGTAATCCTAACGGTAGTTGGTAAGTGTAGACTTTCCGATCCATGGGTAAAACTCGGTTTGTGAGTAATCAAATCGTGTGTACGATTTATTTCACCCCAATATTGGTTAATCGATTATATTCGCTTTTCGAATCTAATTTGTGTCAATTGCTAATGTGTTGTTATTTGTGTGTATACCGTTTGAAGGATCAAATTTAGGAGAATCAGATTAGATTTAAACTGTAATAAAGAAGGTAGCACTTGAATATTTATATTTGATATATGTGTATATAAGATGTAAATATTTAAATAAATATATATTTAAAAAATGAGTATATTAACACATCACAATCACAATCACAATCGCAATGTAATTTTATTATAGAAGAAAAAAAATGTATAATGTGACTTTTAATGTTTATATTTTTGTTAATTTGATTTTTATTTTTTTAGTTAAATTTAATGATTAATATATAAAAAAAAATAGTTAAATTGTTTTTTAATAGAAATACTGCTTTAAAATATTAATTTTAAGTGATTTTGGCATGGGAATTAGTGTGGCAGTCAAAGTATACTTCAAGTTAATGGGACATTATTTGTTTTATATGTCACATTAATAAATAATTTTAAAAATATAAAATATTAAAAAATATATAAAAAATTAATAAAATTTTTAAAAAAATTAGTATGGAGTACATATGGATTGTCATGCAAACTACAATGCTTCAACATTTAACATTTTAGTTAGTATTTCTATTAAAAAAATAACAATTCAGTTTTTTTTGAAAAATTGATAGTTAAATTGATTTTTTTTTAAAACATTGAAATATAAATTTAACCTTAAAAATAAGAACTAAATTAACAAAAAAATATAAACATTAACGGTTAAATTTAAAATTACTTCAACAAAAATCTAAAGTTAGAAGTGAAATTGCTCAACATCATGCTGGTATTTCTGTAATTATAGTAAAGAGTTGGGCATGATAAATGACAATCCTCCGTAGAATAAATATGTGGTGCAAACTGCAAAGTGGAAACTGAACTGCATTCTTCAGCTGCCATGACTTCAGTTGTTTCCTCCTTCTCGAGACCTATCTTCTCTTCTTCTTCTTCTTCCTCAAAAGGTAGTAAGAAAATCTTCTCACAATTTAATACATGCATGGTTATATAATTTGAGTGTTCCATTTAATTTAATTATCTATTTATTTATTATGTAATAGAATCAAACTCCGACGCGAAGAAAACAGTGAAGCTAAGAGACGACTGGAGGAAACGCTCTAAGCCTATACCCCCAGGAGGTACCTATCCAGCCAAAGACCATTGCAGGTTCTTCTTAATTTTCTTTCATTTTTCTTGTTAATACAATGTTTTTTCTTTCTTTCTTTTTTTTTAAAAAAAACCCAATCATTTTTTTTTTTTACTTTCATTCTTTTCTTTTCATTTTTGCTTATTTGTATATTCCAATTATGTTGCAGTCGATGTGGGTTGTGTGATACATATTACATTGCCCATGTTAAGAATGCTTGTGCTTTCTTAGGAGATGGAATGTCCAAAATTGAAGTAAGTCATTCATTCCTTTACTCTTTTTTTAATGTTCCTTCTGCTATGAAAAAGGGTTAATTGTTTATAAGTAAGAATGGAAGGAAGAAGCTTGGTTGTTAATAGAGCAATTTTTTATGAGACAAATGTAGTTATCAAATAATTTGAGTGAAAATATTATTATAATTGTGAGCGTGGACCATATGTATTATAGAATCAAAGCTTTCGATTCATTTCAATTTACTTGAGCCTTCTAAGTTACGAGCCACATTAAACATTTGACATTTTTGTTTATTTGCTTCTAATGCTCTTCTGAAGTGGCTGAGGGAAAAGCTTATTGGTTGCATTAGCTTACCTTTAAAAAGGAGGTCTTATGAAAACCTTTTTTTCTAGAGTTTACTGCTAATTTATGAGTTATATTGTTTTAATAAACTACTTCTTTTTTGCTGCTTTAAATAGAATTTGACAGCATATATCCCCGCTTAAGACATATACTGAATATTGGCTACTTTTAACCTTCTTGCATTGGGTTATTTGATGTTCAATCTGTGAATAATTGTGTATTGGCTAGTAGGGTAATTTTAATACATTTGAATCCTGTTTGAGGTTATACAAGTAGTTTGACTAATTTATTTAGCGTTCAGAGTTTAGAACCTGTTGTTCATGGTAGAGGGAGGAAATCGGATTCTTTGGACGAGACATATTTAGGAGTCTATGACAAGCTGCTATATGCTCGTAAAGTTAAGCCTGTAGAAGGTATGTCTTTGTAAATTATAAAATTTTCCAATGTTCTGCTAGATTGTTACCATTCTTGCTTTGGTGCATTGTAGTTATGTTTGCTTTTCTTAAGCACCTCTTACATCCAAATCGTACAGATAGGAATTAAATTTGTTAAAAATCGTTTTGAATAGCTTTGAGGTTAAGGTCAAGGTTTTAAACTAGTGTTAATAAACTGGTCTTGTTAGCTGGATTATGAGTTATAAACTGTCAAAATTTCAGGATGGAAAATGTGAGTATTCTGTAGAACTTGGGGAGTGATGCCCAGAAGTTAGCTCAATGTAGCTTTGAATTTTCTAAAATGAGATCGTAGTGATGCAACTATATGTTACGTTTTCTAATGTAGTGTACATAATATGAGGTGTCCACCCTTTACATTATTGTCAGCATTAAAACCTCTTGATAAATATTAAGGGTCTGAATTAAAGTGGAATGAATGGCCTTTTCACCATGCCTTTCTTTAAAGTTGCCCTCTGTGTTTTGTGTCGGGGGAGGGGCAGGGAAAAGATGGTTTTGAGAATGGTGAAGTTAGGTTAATAATACTTTGTACCATTGACAATTTATCTGCAGCTAATTTTCATGCACATTGCATCTTTCATCATTTTTAGGAGCTCAGTGGACTGGGATTGTTACAACTATTGCGATAGAAATGCTGAAATCAGGCATGGTTGAAGCTGTGATTTGTGTTCAGAGGTAGGAGCACTTATCAGGAGGCATGGTTGAATATGCGAAGTTTTTATTTGTTTTATTAAATATTATTATAATGCAGTGATCCAGATGACAGATTGTCACCAAGGCCCATTTTAGCTAGGTTAGTTTATTTGCACTTTTCCTACTTTGAAATTACTGACTTGATTTGCTGCTTTTTTTACTTTCGAATATTAAAATTTTCCCTTTTGATTCACTTCAGGACACCGGAAGAAGTTTTAGCTGCTAAAGGAGTTAAACCAACACTGTCCCCTAATCTCAATACCCTCGCACTGGTTGAGGTACTTTGAATTCTTGATGCTACCATAGAGGATTTTTAAGCTTTATATATCATTTATGCTTAAGAAATATTATTGACAGATATGAAGTTGGTTTTATGAGCTCATAATTAAAAGCATTTCTTATGGTTCTATGAGCAAAGACTACAATGGAGGAATTGAACAATGAGATCACTACCACCACTATTCTTAATCATAGACAGATAGGCTAGCACTGACTTAAAAGGAAAAGATTGAACCCAAGTCTGCACATGTGCCTTATCCCATGCTCAACCTCCATGGAAACTGAAAATTAATGCAATGAAAAATGAAAATGCAAAAAGGGCTTAGTCAAGTGGGAAGATGAGTGTTATTCATATCTCCTGCAGTGCACTAAGAAAAAAGTCTATAATAAATGAATAACATATTCAACGTGCTTGATTGTTTTTCTTTTGTCATTTCTACTAGTTCCAGATTGCTAAATTTTGCTTCATTATGAAAACAAAATTATAAATTTTTTTCCGTGCAAAAAGTTAACTGGGGTAGAATGGTTATTTTCAAATATCCAGGCAGCTGGGGTAAAGCGTCTCCTTTTCTGTGGTGTGGGTTGCCAAGTGCAGGGTATGCTTAATGCTATATCCTAGCAGTTTCCACTTATGCTTATTTCTGTATTATGACTTGTACTATTGTAATGCAGAATGATTTCTTAAACTGCAGCGTTAAGATCTGTGGAGCACCATCTAAATTTGGAGAAGCTATATGTGTTAGGCACCAATTGTGGTAATTTAAAACATATATACATACATATATATTGTCAGAAAATTTATTTTAGTATATCTTTTACTAAGAGAATGTATTTTTTGGTATAAAAGAAGTTAAATGATTTTCATGAAGTTTGCAATCAGTTACTGTGAGATTAGAATTATTCCAGGATATGCACTTGGATAAAAGTCAATATATTATGGTTTCGTATTGCATTTTTAATTAGATCCCTTCAAATTTCATAAACCTTTGATGGATAAGTCATAGGCACAATATTACTTTAGATTGCTTCCTATCTGAATTACAGAACACATCTCAATCATTGAACGCTCTTATTCAACAGTTGATAATGGAACTCGAGAAGGTCTAGATAAGTTTCTAAAGGCAGCGAGTAGTGAACCGGAAACTGTTTTGCATTACGAGTTTATGCAAGATTACAAGGTTTGTGCTGAGAAACTCTTTCTTTTTTTGCTGAAGTTATGCATTGTAACGTCTGTGAAGTAAAGCATATCATTGACAAGAACATTCTCAACTTAAATGGAAAATACTTCTTATATTAGTGAAGTCTCAATGCAATAAAGTAAACAGAGGTGTGAGCTTAGGTTACTTGAGCCCTTGAGATTACATCATTGTATTTTTTCCTATTTACTCATAATAGATATGATTCATATCCAGTGATTAAGCCATTTATCCTATCTAGAGAGAGAGCTTTGGTTTAACATTTTATACCATCAAAGCAGGTTGATGACTCATTATGTAAATGTTGGTATAATGCTAATCTTGAGTATTTATTTAACTGCTAGCTGTCCCATATAAAAAGAGCATGGTATAAGTACTAACAAAAAGAACACTTTTTTTTTATCTTATGTGGCTATTGTTATATTCTGCTAGGTCCACCTAAAGCATTTGGATGGCCATATTGAAGAGGTAATAAAGTTTGTGTACTTTCAATCTATTCTGGTTCTCTCATTCACCATGCTTCATTGATCTCAAATTTTAACTAAAGCAGGTTCCTTATTTCTGTCTACCAGCAAACGACTTAGTCAATGTTATTGCACCTTCTTGCTATAGGTAATTTCCTGCTGTTTCCATATGATTAATAAATGCAAAAGTCCGTCTAAAAAGGTTTGTCCTGTGCATCTGGAGGTCTTTACTGTTTCTTTGTGCAAAGATCATGTAAAATGAGGAAAATATAATTCTTTCTAGGTATAAAGAGTTATAAAACTATCAGATCATGCATATCCTTGTGTAGAAATTTTTTCTAACAATACAATTTTATTGCGTTTTGTAGCTGCTTTGATTACACAAATGCATTGGCGGTGAGTTTTCTTTCATCTTTTTTAATTTATGCAAGCTTTTCCTCGGAATTTTGTAACCTGTGCTAATAGGAATGCCTTATGTATTTACTTACTCGATAACTTTACTGAGAGGGCAGTGGAATTGCTTTCATTTATTTTATGATTGCATCATTTTCAGTATGATAATTGTTGTAATAAAAAAGATGTCGGAAACTGAAAAGATTTCAAAGAGGTGGCAGAAACTGAAAGGAGGAATTTTGTCTAGTGTATTTGATGAGTAAAGAATGGTACATGTTTGTAGTACACAACGTAGGTTAATTACGGAAACAAACTAAATACACAATCAATTAAATCTCCCCAAAATGTCTGCTATTTTTTTTCTAAATATCTGCTGCTAATTTCTTTTAAGATCTGCCCTAAATCCAATCCTTGATTACAAGGAAAAAAATCGGTGAATCAAATCCCTAGCTTAAATCCCTGTATTCGGAGGATTTATTTTCATAATTTTCCCACACTCCCACTTAAGCTTGTAAATATGTATTTCCTTTCTCGGAATACAAAAATCTAGATACTCCATTAGTTTTTTTTAACAAATTCACAATGATTAATCAAAGCACTTATCTCACTATCTAGAGAGTTGTGAATCTGCAAAAATAATTTGGTCTTGTTTCTTAGTCATGCCTATCGAGTCTCATCCGTGGGTGGGTCATTGGTCAAGTGATCATCCTTGTCAATACTTCTCAAGTAGATACCGTCTTACTCCAGTCAAAATAATTGATCCCATTTAGTTTATGCTCCATAATTTTTGACATAACCGAAATCATCTCACTCACAGTCAATTTGGAGTAAGTAATCATATCTCTTCTTAAAACCCACAATAGTCCAAACAATGATAAATCAACTCAAAATAGTCCAGAAATAAGCAAAAAATAGTATTAAAACAGTGTGGAATCCCAGAAAATAAGCAAACGACTCTTGAAACCTCCTTTGATCAAGCAACTGACCACTGGGCTGAGGTTGGACAAAGGAGCTGATGTCAGAGATGGAAGATTGGTGGGACGATGCTCCACGTGCCCATATGTGTCGGTGCGTAAAGCAAGTCTATGAACCTTCAGGTGGCGCATGAACCTTACGTGTGGGGTCTTCGATCATCGGAAGTTGTAGAGTTTCTGTGATGACGGTGGTGCACCTCCTTGTATTAGCAGTGTACCTTAAAAATCACCTTGAAAAACAACCCAATACTCAAACGATTCATGTTCAAAACAACGAAACACAAATCCACTAAATCAAGCCAATAGGCTCTGATACCATGGAACAAAATACTAAAACGAAATACTGGAACATAAGGAGAATGAGAATGAATTTTTTGTATTTTACACTAAATCAAATAGACATATATATACAAGTTTACAGCTTATTCTATAAGGAAAGAAAAAAAAAAGTTTTTGTGAACAAATATCTACTCATTCCTTAACAAGTGTCTTTGTGAACAAATCAACAAGTTGTTCTCTTGTCTTCACATAACCCATGGAGATTGAAATTTCCAAAATTCTCCTAAATAAAGTGACAGTCAGCCTTGATGTGTTTGGTCCTTTCAAGATAAACTAGATTCGAGGCAATATGAATAGCTGCTTGACTATCGCAAAAGAGCTTTGCTGGTGATGAATGCTCCAACCCATTTTTAGTTAATAAATGTCGTATCTACATGACTTCACACGTGGAAAGTGCCATAGTCCTGTATTCCAGTTATGCACTAGATCGAGATACAACATTCTACTTCTTACTCTTCCATGATACTAAGTTTTTACCAACAGAACATAGTATCTAGTAGTAGATCTCCTATCTATCTTAGATTCGACCCAATTTGAATCGTAAAACACTCAATACGAGTATGCGCATGATTGTTGTATAATATGTCACATCCAAGAGCTTTTTTCAAGTAACATAGGATCTGTTCTAGGACTGTTCAATGTTTGACTATCGGTGCGGACATAAACTGGCTAACAATACTCCCAACAAATGTAATATTTGAGCGAGTTACAATAAGGTAGTTTAAGTTGCCAACTATCCTTTTATACCTCTGAAAATCATCAAAATCACTAATCTTTTGTAAGATGCACATTGGGAACCATTGAAGTACTACAAGTTTTAACTGCCAACTTTTCAATTTTTGTAAGTAGATCAAAAACATATTTTCTCAGAGATAGAAAAATTCCCCTCTTCTTGTTATTTCTATCCCAAAAATTGCTTCAAATGAATTAAGTTTTTCATGTGAAATCTAGGGCCCCTTTGGATGGGCGTTTACCTCCAGTGTGGTGCATTTAGCTTTTTTTTTTTATCTCACGCTACAGTATCTAATCTCACCGCCACCTCTGTTTTTACACTAACTGCATGTAAATGTACTGTCTATCCAAATGGGCCCTTAGTATGCAAGAAAGACTTTAAAGAAGAGATCATCTCTTATAATAACAATATCATCAAAATATACTACAAGGAGAATAACTCCAACTTCAGATCGTTTATAAAACATTGAGTGATCACAACCACTTTTCTTCAGTCCAAATTGTGGAATACCTCATTGTACTTTCTAAAAGTTTTCAAGAGAGCATTTAATAAAACTGTTCCATCTTTTATTAACTAAACAACTGAATATAAATAGAGAAAAGAGTCATAAGCTAATTGGGAAAATAATTCCCTTATTCTAATAAACTACTAAAAGATAAAATAAAATATTCCTAAAATATCTCAAATGATTTATTCTAAGATTTATCTACCTAAATAAGATTTACCTACCTAAATAACTTTAAAATATATCCCAAAATGTATGGGTTTCACATATTTCAACACCCTCCCTCAAGTTGGTGCATATATATCAATCATGTCCAACTTGCTTACAAGAAAATCAAATCTTGTCTTAGAGAGCCCTTTGGTGAGTATGTTAGCAATCTGTTGTTTTGAAGGAACAAACGGCATGCACACTTGGCCTTCTTCAATCTTTTCCTTGATAAAGTGTCTATCAATATCAACATGTTTAGTTCTGTCATGCTGGACTGGGTTGTGAACAATACTAATGGCAGCTTTGCTATCACAGTACAACTTCATTGGTGAAGTTATTGGTTTCCTCAGCTCTTCCATAATTCTTTTTAACCACATCATTTCACAAATTCCTTAAGCCATTGATCTAAACTCAGCCTTTGCACTACTTCTTACTACAACATTTTGTTTTTTGCTTCGCCAAGTCACAAGGTTTCCCCAAACAAATGTACAGTATCCTGATGTAGATTTTCTATCTATTATTAAGCCTGCCCAGTCTACATCTGTATAAGCTTCAATTCCTCTTTGTTCGGATTTCTTGAAGAATAAGCCCTTTCCAGGTGAACTCTTCAAGCATCTCAGAATCCGAAACACTGCTTCTTCATGTTTCTCCATTGGAGAGTGCATAAATTGACTCACTAAACTCACTGCAAAAACTATGTCTGGCCTTGTATGTGATAAGTAAATTAATTTACCGACTAATCTTTGATACTGCCCTTTATCAACTAATCGACCTTATTTATTTTTGAATTTTACATTTGGATCAATTAGTGTGTCAGCTGGGCAGCAACCACTCATCCCAGCCTCTTTTAAAAGATCAATCACATATTTTTTCTGAGAGTCTACAAGGCCCTTCTTTGATCGAGTAACTTCCATTCCAAGAAAGTATTTCAAAGGACCCAAGTCTTTGATCTCAAACTCCAATGCTAGATGCTCCTTGAGACGCCTTATTTCATCCACATTATCTCTTGTAAGAATGATATCATCGGCATAAACTATAATAACTGTTATTCTACCTCTTTGTGAGTGTTAATAGAACATTGTGTGATCAGCTTGCCCTTATGAGTAACCTTGTTTTTTAATAACTTGAGTGAACCGTTCAAACTAAGCTCGAGGAGACTGCTTTAGACCATACAAAGATTTCCTAGCTTACATACTCTAGTTCTAAATTTTTCTTCAAAACCTGGAGGAGGATCCATGTAAACTTCTTCTTCAAGTTTCCCATTTAGGAAACCATTCTTCACATCTAGTCTTTGTAAGACCAATCAAGATTAACACAATTGATAAAAGAACTATAACGAGAATTTAATCAAGCTTTGGAGCAAATGTTTCAAGATAATCTATCCCGTATGTTTGAGTGTACCCTTTAGCCACCAGTCGGGCTTTGTATCTAT
This sequence comes from Gossypium sturtianum, assembly GCA_025698515.1. NCBI lineage: Eukaryota > Viridiplantae > Streptophyta > Magnoliopsida > Malvales > Malvaceae > Gossypium > Gossypium sturtianum. The sequence continues at coordinate 73,296,396 of CM046952.1, forward strand.
CTAAAGATCCATCCGGTTTGAATTTGGTTGTGAACACCCATTTATAGCCCACAGTTTTTTTCCCTACAGGTAATTTCATTGTTTCCCATGTACCTATTTTTTCAAGAGCGCGCATCTCCTTTAAAATAGCCTCATTCCACTCAGGAACTTGTAAAGCATCTTTCACATTTTTGGGTATTTTCACAGTATCGAGACACGAAACAATGGTTGAGAATGTCGAAGACAAGGTTTTATAGGACACAAAGTTAGACATGGGATATTTGACAACATTTCTAACATCTTTTATTTTAGCAATTGGAATATCTAAATCAGAAAATTCATTGGTTGGATTATGAGCTTTACCTGGACTTTTGACAAGATCTTGCGGGTCAGATTCTTGGTGATGAATCTGGTGGATTTCACTTTTTTTATTTCGATTTCTTCTTAAGTAAACAATTAACTCCTTTGTTTGTTCTTTATTCTCATGATCAGACTCTACACTTTCATACTCCTTTTCATTAACAACATTAACATAATTAATTTCTGTGTTAATTATAAATTCACCTTCCCCATTATTAGAATCCCTATGTTGTATATTCCTAGTGTTTTCTTGATCAATTATAGAATCTTCTTTATTATAATTCCCTCCCTGAAAATTAGAATCAAAGTAAGATTGCGTTTCAACAAATGTGACATCCATGGTAACAGTAATCTTCCTATCAATTGGATCGTAACATTTGTAACTCTTTTTATTAGAAGCATAGCCAATAAAGACATTTTTTTTGCTCTAAGATCTAGTTTACCTTGGTTGTGAAGATGAACAAAAACACTACACCCAAAAACTCGGAGGGATAAATCTGTGATCAATTTAGAGTTAGGAAAGTTATCTTTAAAGAGACGGAAAGGAGTTCTATAGTTTAGAGTTTTACTAGGCATTCTATAAATAAGATATGTAACTGTTAACAAGGCTTCGCCCCAAAGATAATGTGGTTCCTGACTAGTGAACATCAAGGCTCTAGTTACTTCCAAAAGATGTCGGTTTTTTCTTTCTGCAACCCTATTTTGTTGTGGTGTATTTATACAAGAGCTTTGGTGGACTATACCATGTTTGGTTAAGAAAACACCTAATTGGTCATTAAAAAATTCCCAACCATTGTCACTCCGAAGTACTATTCTCACACCAAATTGTGTTTTTACCATAGCATAAAAAGACTGAAACACATTTTTAACTTCAGACTTATCTTTTAATAAAAACACCCAATAAATGCAAGTATGATCATCAATAAATGTGACAAACCAACGTTTTCTTGAAAAAGTTGAGACTCTCGAAGGTCCCCAAACATCACTATGAATTAACGAAAAATGTTTGAAAGCTTTATATTTTTGAGGTGGGAAGAATGACCGATGATGTTTAGCCAATTCACAAAATTTACAGTGATATGAAGGACTTTTATTTTTAAATAGATCAGGTAACAAATATCTTAAATAGTAAAAATTAGTATGTCCAAGCCTCTAATGCCAAATCATAACCTTATCAAAACTAGAAGCAGAATTTAAACATAAAGTAGTTGTTGGTTGACTTAGATGGTCGTCGTCAAGAAAGTAAATTTCACCAGATTCTTTAGCATTGCCAATTATCCTCCCCGAGACTATGTCCTGAAATTTACACATAGAGGAGTCAAATATAACATGACAATTCAAGAACTGTGATAATTTACTGACCGATATGATATTACAAGCTAGATTTGGCACATGTTAAACATCATGTAAAATCAAGGAAGGCGAAATTTTAACAGTGCCTTTCCCGGCTATTGCCGAGAATGACCCATCTGCTACTTTGATTTATTTTGTTTCCTGCACAAGGTGTGTAAGTTGAAAAAAGAAAATGACTACTAGTCATGTAATCACTAGCTCCAGAATCAACGATCAACGTGTTTGTTTTACAAGGCTTAGCACTGAAAAAAAATAGAAAAATCAGTACCTGATTGGGCAAGGGAGGAAGAAGGATTATTGGATGAGCTAGGAACATAAAAATTCATCCGAAATTGTGGTGATTGAAAAAGCTTGTGTAGATGCTCTAGTTGTTCCCTAGTGAATGGAGACCCTTCTAGAGAAGATGCTCTAGTTGTTCCCTAGTGAATGGAGACCCTTCTAGAGAACTTTGGCCCTCATAATTTTCATTAGTTTCTTCAACGGTAAAACTTTCTTCCTCTGTTTGATTGCTGGATCTCTTATCTCCAGTGAAAGTTGTTTTAACCATGATGCTACTAGAGATAACCTAGCTCTAATACCATGAAAGTTTTCAAGAGAGAATTTAATAAAACTGTTCTATCTTTTATTAACTAAACAACTGAATATAAATAGAGAAAAGAGTCATAAGCTAATTGGGAAAATAATTCCTTTATTCTAATAAACTACTAAAAGATTAGAAAATAATTCCCTTATTCTAATAAACTACTAAAAGATAAAATAAAATATTCTTAGAATATCTCAAATGATTTATTCTAAGATTTCTCTACCTAAATAACTTTAAAATATATCCCAAAATATATGGGTTTCACATATTTCAACACTTTCCAAACCAGGCACAAGGGCTTTGTTTCAATTCATAAAGGGATTTCTTCAGACAACAGACCTTCCCTCACTCCCCCTTGAGCAACAAACCTCTATATAGACTTTTTTTCTTGAGATTCTTGATATCTAATTGGTGTAAAAGCCAATTATGAGAAGCTGCTAATGAAATTAATAGACAAACAGAGGTAAGTTTGATTACAAGAGAGAAAGTATCTAGATGATCCACCATAAGTTTGAGCATATCCTTTTGCAATTAATCTAGTTTTAAGTCTAGTCACCAAGCCATCTAGATAAACTTTGATGGTGAATATCCATTTGCAACCAACAACCTTTTTACCAATAGATAATATAAATCTAATAGATTCCGAGTACCAGTTTTGTCTAATACATATATTTTCTCCAACATCGCATCACGCCAACCAAGGTGGCTCAAAGCCTTTTGAATTGTCTTAGGGATAGAAATGGAATCTAGGAATGCAAGTAAAAAGCTAGGAGACAAATGATTATAGGAAAGAAAATTAGAAATAGGATAAGTACATTGGCATTTACCTTTACGTAGAGCAACAGGAAGTTCAAGGTTAATTGGGGTTGGATCAAATGACGAAGACACTGGTATAGGGGTTGGATCTAATGATGAAGACACTGATATAGGACATGTATCACGAGTCTCTCTTTGTCTGGAATAAACTTGAGTGATCGTTGACTTTGTTGGAGCAAGAGTTGGAGAATTAGAATTCTTTGGTTGATTAGTGTTAGTGTAAGTTAACCAATATCTTCCTCTTCCTATTTCGGAAGATTTGAAGACTTTTTTTTTAAAAAAGAATGATACTTATTCTAAGAATGCAACATCGATAGAAACCAAATACTTATTTTGAGATCTGGATTGGAAGACCTATACCCCTTTTGAAGGGGAGAATACCCCCAAAACACACATTTTAAGGATTTTGGATCCAACTTAGTTACATGGAGTCAAACATCCTGAACAAAAGAGGTACTCCCAAAAATTCTTGGTTCATCAGAAATAATGGTTTGGATAGTATGGAAGAAGGGATGCAATTGATTAGAAAGCAGACTGTTGAAACATCAACCCAAAATTGTTTAGAAATTTTTGTTTGAAATAAAAAAGCTCTAGCTGTCTCAAGAAGATGTTTGTTCTTCCGTTCAGCTACCCATTCTAAGATGGTGTGCCAACATAAGAAGATTGATAAAGGATCTCATTTTGGATTACTGCTTCACAGAATCTAGACAGTCACACCAAATTGAGTTCTTTCTTAGCACAAAAAAGCACGAAAATGAGAAAACACCTTTAACCGATTTTTCATAAAGTATATCCATGTCATTCGAGAATAATCATTTACAAACGTAACAAAAATATCTAAATCCAGGTTTAGATACTATCAAACATGGATCCCAAACATTTGAGTATACTCCCTCAGCAATGTTGTCTACTTTCATCAATAGGAAGATCTAGGGTAAAGTAATCATCCTTATTGATACTCCGCAAGTAGATCCGCGCCGTTTTACTCCAATCTAGATAGTTGAACCCGACTAATGTGTTTAGTGATCTTTGACATAACTAGGATCATTTTGTTAACAATTACTTTGGAATCACTCATCATTAGTCCTATAAAAAAATACCTTATTAAAGCCCAATAGCACAGGTTCAAAATTTAAAGCCCAAGCAACAAAGGCAATAAATTATTCCTTTAGGAAAAAACACCTAAGCAGAATCCAGCATAGAAACAAGTAGGATCTGCAGCACCCGGTGTGACAGCCCTTGTCGAAGCATTGGCAGCAGCAAACAACTTCCAGGTTGTGGTCAAAATCACCAGGTGACGTCGGGAAAATAAAATGTCGTTAAGATAACCTCCCACATGTTGGCACGTCAATTGGACTGTCGAAGAGTAAAATGATGCGTGACACCTATGCGCAAGAAACCAAACTGTCAATTTTGGTTGCTGACTGGAAATGATGCTGCACACCTTCCCAAGGTGGTGATGAGAAGCAAATGGCAATGGAGAGGGGACACCTGAAACCTTTTTGGACTGACAGAAAAGATTACATAAAACAAAAAAAAAAAAATTCAAGGAGAAACTTTCTAGGCTCTTGATATCATGTTAAGAGAAAAGATTATATCTTTACTATTGATTTACAAGATGCATATATATAGATTAGAGATTATACAAGAAAGGGAATAATCAATTGGGTCCCTAATAATGTGGTAATTGATACTATCTGTAACAGTCGGGTCAGAAGGTTTATGATCCTTGTTAACCAAAAATTGCAGGCATGTTTATACTTCACTACATGCATTTAGTTTGTATTTTCGTTGGATCTTGCCAGATATAATATTTGATCATAAAAGCTCCAAGGAAGTTATCTTGCACTTATTACTGACACAACTAAATTTGCAAGTCAACTTGGAATAATCCTTCTTTTTTTTTTTTTTTGCCAAGACAGGATCTGGTGGTTGGATATATGGGTGTACCAAAATATTCTGGAATCAGCATGACACAGCATCCACAATATATTACCATTAGGTACTTCCTCTTTGGCATTGCACAATCTGCTTGCTATAGTGTGTTTCCCCTCCTTTTTTTCTCCATGCATTTCTTTCTTTAGTTTTATAATATTGACATTGTTAAAGAATGTGTAATATTTGTATAGTAGATTTAGAGGAGATTACATAGCGGATTTATAGGGATTAGATTTTATTTTCTTTCCTTTAAGAATAAACCCTAGTATATATATGTATGTATGTATTATTTGATAGAACAACATACAACAATAGAGTTATTCTCTTCTTTATTCTTTCATTTCTTCTTCCTCCTTCTGTTCTATAAATTTGTTTCAGACATCATCATTCTAATGTAATTGTTGCATGCTTTTATTGCATAATGATACTTGAGTTGCTTCAAATCCCAAGAGAACTAAAATTTTCATTCCAATGCTTTGTACTGTAGAAATGAACGTGGCAGAGAAATGCTGAGTTTGATTGAGAACCTTTTGGAGATCACTCCAACAACTAGTAGTGTAAATCCTAAGCTATATCCTATTGAGCTGCTATAGGATTTGAGGGGAGAAATCTGATTAGAAAACATTTCATTTCAGGGCAACCGGCAACCATTTGTTATGGAGACCGTTAAAGCAGATGATAATGCTAAGTTCGGTATGTATGGCATCTTCCATTTAACCATGAAAACAATGTTCACTTTCAGCTGCAGTGCGTAAGCATGCGCTTTAAATTGGAAATATGGTAGAGGTCTTGTGAATAAGTCTATGTATGCTGCTTAGTAAAAATTTTCAGGTTTTTTTTCTTTATTAAAAGTAAAGGTGGATATTAGTCTTCTTCATACAAGTAAGCTTAGAGTAGAAGTGTTGATAGTTGCATATAGTTTTTTCCTAGTTTGTTTATCTTCAAATGCTCTGAATATTATTTAGAGGATTCATGACATCTGCACTATATAATAAGTTTTTTTTCACCTTCAGGGAAGGGTCCTTCACAACCTGCCCCTAGGTTTATTGGGAATTTGATAGCTTTTGTGCTTAACTTGGTAAGGACTCTTCCATATATACAATTCCTTTGTTATGGAAAGGGCAACTATGCAAATTATTCTTATAGTCTTCATTTTCTTAAGATTGGACCAAAGGGTCTGGAATTTGCTCGATATTCACTTGACTACCATACTATAAGGAACTATTTGTATGTGAATCGCACCTGGGGAAAACAAAGGTAAGTTCTACTGAGCAACTAATTTATAATACTCTCAGGAGCAGAGTTGTTTTTAATTATGAAAACATCAAATGTGTGCAGAGCTGATAGACATATTCCTTCATACGCAAAGAAACTCGTGGATGCTTACAACCAGAATGGTGTTATTGATCAAATGCTTACCCGTGAGAAACCCTCTACTTGGTGAAAATTTCCCTTTCCATGGTGTGACGTGAATTTACTTAAATTAGAATCCTACTGTATTATCTGATGATATTGTGATCACAATGAAGCTCTGTGTGCATTAGATTATATTAGTTTTTCGAGGCCTGTTATTACTTGACAAATGTATCAGTCTTTGAATCGTATAAAAATCACTTTGGTTGTCAATGTATCATCTTCCTTTGTATCATCCGTCCTGTATGATCGGCTGGCCAGATTTCTAATTGGATGAGCTAATAATGATGGTCAGATTTTGTTGATGGAATGAGTTACACTGGTTTCAGGAAGATCTAACATGAATTGATATTCAATCAGAATCAATCAGCTTGTCGCAATTTTTAATGTGCTTGAACCAAAATATTAATTTGAAGATGTCTGACATTGTATTTGCAATTTTCTAAAATCAAATCAACTGAATCCTGAAAAGCAACTTGAGTGTGTGGTTATCAGAAGCAAAGTTCAAAGTTTAAACTATATTCACATTTTTGAGTAGCAGTCAATGTTGAACATAACAATCTGCAACTTGAATTGAGGTGCCATCTGGATTGATCTGATATAATTTGCACTTCTTTTCTCTTGGAGCAAAAGGCTTGGTTCTGTTTGTTGTCTAGTAGTGAGTCGTTAGTAGGTAACATCCATTTGTCTTGGATCATGCAGCATGGATGAACTTAGTGACCCAAAGTTTTGGTTGTTTTCGGTTGGCTGGTTTTGGTTCATAGTATCTATGGATGCTTTGGTTTAAATACTTAAATCTTTGTTCCTTTCCGTTAAAATTTTCAATTCTTAGAATTCACATTGAACTAATTAGGATTTGAGAATCATCTTACAATCTCTTGCATCTTTTGCTTCCGAAAAAGAAACTTAGAATATTCGAAAGGCTAAATATAACTCAGCTCTCTGTATGACTTCAAAATATCTGGTTGAATCCATTTTTTCCCCTGCATGCATGCACAGAAATGTGTGTGTGTATATATATACTATGCATGTATCTATCCAGGACAATAGAATGTAGAATTACTATGCGTCAGTTGTCAGTAGCTTCTATTACCATCCAACAAAAAGGAATGGGTCTTCTCCCTGGAAGTGACAAGTCCCATGTGATTTTATATTCTTGGAAACTGCGATGTCTAAATAAGAGGTAGAATGTAGAGAATTTTACTGTACCTGGACAGCTACACAGTTGTAAGTTTTAATATTGTAGTCTAGAACAAGTACAGTTTTCAAACTGTCAAATCTTTGCTTTTCCATTTCTTTGAAACAAGTTGAGCAAGAAAAACCTGCGGATGGTTTTGAGAAATGACACTCAGTATATCAAATATTTTATATGAAAGATTTGATTGTGTGGTGTTGATGAAATTCTATAGGGGCCATTGAGTTAAAGGCCTTTCTACAAGTTTGAATCAACAACATGGGTAGCCATATGGTGTGTCTAGGCTTCACATTTATTTTACTTTTATTATTATTATTATTATTATTATTATTATTATTATTATTAGGAAATGGAAGGTTTCTCTTTACTTTCCATGCCAAACGGGAAACCTGCTCAAGTTAAAGCAGGGGAGAAAAAGGTAAATCATGGGAAAAAGAAGGAAAACTTTGGCTGCATCTGGCTGGATTATACTTCTGAAATGACATGCACAGCAACTCCTACATTTCTGATTGTTTATTATTCTTAGCTGGATAATCATTTTCTTCCTTAACTTGCGCTTCCCGGAAGTTGCAACTCAAAAAGTTCATGGATGAACTCAGAAAATTACTTTAAAGGTAGACTAGAGATAAATAATAAATTATTGAAGTTAAAGTGTAATTTTATTGTGTAATTTTATAAAAATTTAAGAGATTAAATAGTAAATCTACCATCTTTGTGGGCCAAGATCACTGTTTGTTTTCATCCCTAATCTTAAGCAATTCTCATGTTTAGCCAAATGTGTTAAACTTTGTTATGGAAAACAGTTCCAACGATCATTTCATAATTCTGTTACTGTTGTTGTTATTTCTTTTGTTTGTAAACACTGTGTTTTATTTATTGTTTTTGTTTTAGTTGTATGGTGCGTTTTGGCTAAGGGAATTAACACTCGCTTAAATGATTCATTTTGACGGGAACATCGTTTAATGAAACAGTGCGGGTTGAGCGTGTGTTAGTGCAAGTTGTCCAAGTCCGTTATTTGGTTTCCTTAAGTACCAATAGATAGAGGAAAAAGTAGTCATGAAATTTGAAAACCAAATTCTTAGTCTTCTTCATTTTCTCTCTCAAATTCTCTCTTCTCTTCTCCTTTCTCTGTTATTTCCTTTTTTCAGATCCATCTCGTGACAAAGGTATCAGAGCCTTATCGATTCTCATGGCAACCGAGGGTGTTACCACTAGATTGCAAAAAGAAATGGGAATGATGCAAAGTGAGCTTACTTAGTTGCAAGTCGAGCTCACACAATTGGATGCGAGTATCGATGCGTGCTTGAAGGACTTCCAGGAAGGAATCAAGACTAAGGTTCATTCTAAGGTACGATTTGAGCTTCATTTTTTGTTCGAACAATATTTTGGGCAAACTCCTCATACTACTGTTACTGGATTGGTATCTAACAAAGCAAAAGGGATATTAGGAGGATCTCCTCCTAGTTTTCCAGTAAAAGAGCATTTAGTAGTGTCTCCTATGTCAGGTCTAGGACATACTGGTGTATCTTCTCAAGGGGGAAATTTGGATACTGTGAGTACTTCTTTTCGAGTGGATTGTCCTCATTTTGATGGTGGTAATTTTAGAGGGTGGTGGTCTAAGATAGAACAATACTTCGAGGCTGAGGGGGTAGGAGGTCACGCTAAGGTTCAAGTTGTTATGCTGCATCTAGAAGGAAAGGCATTAGACTGGTATAATTTCTTTGTGTAGAAACAATGGGGCCTACGCCAGTTGACTTGGGAAATTTATGCTAAGGGTCTAAGGGAACATTTTGGATTTGATTCTTTCATTGATCCTATGGCTGAGTTGGTAACTCTTAAGCAACACGAGTCGGTCGATCGGTTCCATGATGGATTCGTGAGTTTGTTGAACCAACTAAGCTTACCTGAGACATATGCACTAAGTATTTTCACCAACAATTTAAAACCTGAGGTTGGGCAGTATCTTCGATTGTTTAAGACCAAAACTCTGATGGAGGGTTATAATTTGGCTAGACAGGTTGAGAATATTGTTTTGGGACCTTCGAGGAAAGGGTTACTTGTAGGTGGTGGGGTAAGTTCTCCCAAACCCTTATTTCCTACTTCCAAGGTGTATCAAGGAACTAGTGGTTCTGCAATAGTAGGGGGTCTATAGGAACTAATTCAGGACAATGAACTCCCTCTAAATCCTTGTTTCAAGCACAGTTAGAGGATGGAAGGAGGAATGGCCTTTGTTTTTGGCGTGGTTCAAAATTTTCACTAGTACACAAGTGTTCTCTAAATCTCAATTGTATCAGCTCGTCATTGGACCACAACTTGATTAGGACACTGATGTTAAGAGTCATACCTCTGAAGATTTCCAAGATTGCCCCGAACAATTGGAAACAACAAACCAAGTAATTGAAATCCTTTCACCAGTGCTATATTTACATGCTCTTCAGGGATCACAGTGACATAATACCATGAGATTCAGCTTCTATTGGTCAAACCAAGGTGATTGTTCTAGTTGACTCAGGAGTGTTCTTAATTAGTCTCCTCCAAAATCTGTAAAAGAATTGAGAGGCTTCCTTGGGTTATCAGAGTATTACAGGCGGTTTATCAAGGGGTATAGACTGTTGGCCAAGCCCTTCACTACTCTACTAAAGAAGGATGTTTTATGGAAATAGACTGATTTGGAATAGATTGCTTTTTGACCAGCTTAAATAAGCTATCTGTCAAGCACCAGTCTTGGTTTTGCCAAACTTTCAGGAGACCTTTTGTGTGGAGACAGATGCGAGTTGACAAGGGGTAGGTTCAATATTGCAGTAAAAAGGTAGGCTAGTGGCTTTTTTCAACAAGGCATTGGGAGTCAAACATCAAGCTTCGTCAGTATATGACAAAGAAATGTTAGCAGTGCTTCTAGCAATGAATAAATGACATCCTTATCTGATTGGGAGACATTTTCAGATTAAAACAGATCACCAAAGCTTGAGATTTTTATCTAAGCAGCAAGCAAATACTCCCTACCAACAACATTGGGTTGCTGAGATGTTGGGCTATGATTAATCTATTACCTACAGAAAGGGGGCTCAAAACATGGTGGCAGATGCCTTGTCAAGAAAACCACATAAACACAGTCACCAATTTTTCCAATGTGAAGGGAGTATCAATTCTTCTTGGTCTGAGTTATGGGATCAAGTTGTAGCTTCTTATGAGACAGACAGGAAGCTGAAGCAGCTGTGCTAGGATATTCAAGTGCAGCCTCATATTCATCCTAAGTATTCTTGGGATGGCAAGTTACTTAGAAGGCTGGGTAAAATTGTGGTGGGAGACAATGTTGAGCTCAGGTGAACATTTTCGATCTTTTTCATGGCAGTTCATTGGGAGGCCATTTGGGCATACATGCCACTAAGCATAGAATATCTAGCCTACTTTATTTGAAAGGGCTCTCTAAAGATGGCAAAAGATAGGTTCGTGAGTGCGTCGCCTGCCAGAGATGCAAAGTTGATAACTCTGCTTACCCAGGGCTATTACAACCTCTTCCTATACCAGAAAGAGCTTGGACTGCCATTAGCATGGATTTTGTTGAGGGTTTACCTACTTCCAAGGGTAAATCTACTATACTAGTAGTGGTAGATAGGTTAACTAAGTATGGCCACTTCATTGCCCTGGCCCATCCTTTCACCGAGTTGACAGAAGCAAAGGAGTATCTAATCCAGATTTACAAAGTTCATGGTATTCCCGAGTCTATTGTTTCTAAAAGAGATAGGATCTTCTTAAGCAACATTTGGCAAGATCTCTTTAGGCACTTATGTAGCAAACTTCAGTTGTCTATTGCCTACCATCCCCAAATTGATGGCCGGATAGAGATTCTAAACAAATTTTTGGAGGGTTACTTAAGGTGTATGACTAGTGAAAAGCCTTCTGACTGAGTGACTTGGCTTCCTTTGGCAGAATGGTGGTACAATAACACCTACCATTCAACCATTAAAACCACTCCTTATGAAGCCCTTTATGATCAAGACCCTCCCAGTCATCTACCCTATTTGGCTGGTGCTTCTCAAGTAGCTACAATGGATAGAACTTTATAGCATAGGTGATACGACCTCGTCCCCATTACAGTGTTCGAGTCGTTAATGTGCCCGATCGTTGAAAATTGAGAAGTATCGTTCTTAGTGTAATCGACTAAGTAAAGGTGTTTAACAAAGGGTTCAAAAGGGTTTAGGGTGATGATGGATAATGGTTCGATTAGATATTGAAACAAAGTGAATTTGATAGTTGAAATGGTTAAGTAAGCTTAAGGTCAAGAATGAACCAATACTATAAGTGAGTATTGACCCGAGACTTATAAGACACTTAAGTTGATGGAAAAAGTGATAGAATAAACCTTGACCCACTATCTATTAAGAGATAGGAACCAGAGGTATGAAGGGTTGAACGCCACACTCGATGAGTGATAAGTTCACAAAGAATCAAGGTAGACGCCACTAGCAAGCTAGATAAGTCAACTTGAGTCTTAAATGAAAATTGAGAGTTGAATTAAACTCACAAAGATAACAATATTCATCAAAGTATCAAAAGTCTGAATTACAACTAATGAGCTTCATATTTATAGCTCAATACATAAGCTAGCCGAATGGACACTTAAGTAACTAAATGGACAGCTTGTGTTCAGCTTAATTGAGCTTAAATTTCCATGAAGCTTCTTAGAACGTCCCTTGAAGCTTCCAAGGTCAACTTGGCTTAATTGAAGTCATGATGAGCTGAATGGACTTGCTTAGGTTCGGCCAAGAGGTGTGTACATGATTCAATAAACTGCCTTGATGAGCTGATTAGTCTTGAGCTCTTAAATGACAGCTTGGGGCACTTCAATGGCCTTTAAGTGTGAACAAACGAATTTAAGTAGCCTTTGTGTGTGAATGCTCAAAACCGAATGGACAACAAATGTGAAAGGAACTTCCAGCAAGTGTGAAAGCACTTGGGCTGTTGATGTCCATGATGGGGCAGTTTGGAGAAGAGAAAACAGCAGTTCACCTTCGGCTCTTGGTGTTCACGAAGGGATGCTTGGAGAAGAGAAATCATCAGCTTACCTATATTCAAACCGTCCAAGCATGTGGCTGAAACAAGTTTAAAGTCAGCTAAGACAAATTAAATTCGGCTGCTATGATAACTTAAATGCGACTAAGACAAATTAATTGAATCATGTAATTAATTTGTCTCAAACTTAGACATATTAAAAACAACTATTAAACATATATTAAACTAAGACACATTTAACACTTTAATTAACATGTTCAGATTATAACATATTTATTAACTTGAGCTAAATTAACTAAATTAACTAAACACATTAATTACTTATTCTAGCAACTAAAAATGCATAAATTAAAAAGAGATAGAATCGAGCTTAATGAGCTAGGAATGAGCTAGATCAGCTCGTAGAAGGTTGCAAGGCATGCTTGGGGAACTTGTCCAAGAGCGTTCGATGTGCCCCGCAACGGTTTCGCCCCATACTTGATCAACTAGAGTCGAAACAGCCTCCTTGAAACTCTTGGCTCGAGCTCGAGTTATAGGCCCTAAGGATAGCTCCAAAGGTTCCTTGTCAGCTCTTGGTGAGTGTAACACCCATAACCCGTAACCATCGCCGGAATAGGGTTAAGTGGCGTTACCGGACATTTCAGAACTTTTACAATCAATTCACAACATAAAGTATATCATCATCATATCATAGCAATTACAAGCATATAGTCCCTTAATGAGGTCTACGAGACCTTAAACATACATTAGAAAGGGGTCGGGACTAAACCGAACACATACGGATTTTTCTGAAATTCAAACATTTTTCAAAGTTACAGAGGTCACACGTCCGTGTGTGCAGGCCGTGTTCCTCACATGGCCTTAGACACACCCGTGTGTCTAAGCCGTGGCAAAACATGGCATACATACTGACTTGTCCACACGGCCGAGGACACGCCCGTGTGCTTCACCCGTGGTCGACACTGACTTGCATCACATGGCCAGTCACACGCCCATGTTTCCAGCCCGTGGTCGAAACTGACTTGTTTTGAATTACAAACTCAAATGACACGGTCGAGCCACACGCCCGTGTGCTTAACTGTGTGGGCAAATATAGGCTATTTTCAAGGCCAAATTGCCACCCATTTTAGGGTCAAGCCTACATGCAAAAACAATCATCATTTCAAGCACCAAAAGCAACCAAAACATACCAAAATGACCATCTTTTCTTACCATTCAAAAGCATACCAAACATGCCAACTTATGTATCATTTATCTCATTCTCATCACAAGTATTTCAAAGTATCATCCACCCAAAAACTTACCAATTCAATTTGAAAACCTTTCATCAATAATATACCAACTTTGCATCTCAAAACCATATACTAAAATTTACCATATTCAAATCCATTAACAAGCCATATCTCATTCTCATCACAAGTATTTCAAAGTATCATCCACCCAAAAACTTACCAATTCAATTTGACAACCTTTCATCAATAATATACCAACTTTGCATCTCAAAACCATATACTAAAATTTACCATATTCAAATCCATTAACAAGCCATATCTCATGGCTTATATATACATCTCAAAACATCATCTAATTCAACTAGTCTATACATGCCATACTTAAAATATGTACACATTCAAAAGGTACCAAAATAGAGTTTGATAGTGTGGTGATGATCCTCGACGATCCCCGAGCCTTCCGTAGCTTTAACGATCTATAAAACAATGCAAACACACACAGAATAAGCTTTCAATAGCTTAGTAAGCCATATACAAATAAACTTAATATATATATATATATAACATTTATAACCATTTCAATTACAGGAACTTTAGCATATCTCAATAGCATATTCACATTTCTTCTTTAGCTCGAAGGCATCTAACCATTTGTTTGACAACAATTCACATCTCCATGTATATCATTAGATTATAGCACATTCATACAAATATCTCGATTTGTCTCAACAATTCTATGCACATATCTCACTTTTGCAAATTCACATATACTTACCTTTCATACTCAAACATAGAGTACATTTCAATGTAGCTGAATCAGTTACACATTTCACATAGTATTTTATTTCTCAGAATTGACCTTTGAACCATTCAGAATAAAATAGGATACTCAGATAACTCGGTATACTTGTACAATGCCAACGTCCCAGACGTGGTCTTACATGTAATCAAATATCGATGCCACTGTCCCAGACAAGGTCTTACACGAAATAATTTATGATGCAAATGTCTCAGAAATGGTCTTACACGTAATTTTCAAATCGACGCCAACGTCCCAGACGTGGTCTTACACGATATCACATATCGGAACCCTATGTCATGACATATGAATCCTATCTACTTCTAAGGTTCGTACGGGACTTTTCGGATACTGACACATTGTCGATACTATCTCGGATTTCATATATGTATCTTTCGTAGTCATTCATCACAATTCAATTTCATATGAACGTAAATAAATCAATTCAAATATATTTATTTGTATATAGACTTACCTCGTACGGATATGAACGGACAGAAACGACTACTCGATCACTTTCGACTTCCCTCGATCTAAATCCGTTTTCTTTGGTTCTTGATCTATACAGATTCAAATTTAACTCTTTTATTCACCAAATCATTCAATTCAATCCAAAAACACACATTTAGGGCATTTTACAATTTAGCCCTCACATTTTCACATTTTGACATTTAAGTCCTTATTTCATAAAATCACAAAATACACATAATTTCTTTGTACCCATGCTAAGCTGAATATTCACATGCTTCATCTAAGTCCTCACATTTCATTTATTTCATATTTTAGTCCCTCAAAATATTATTATCACAATTTAGTCCAAATTACTCAAATTCATCAAAAATCCAAAGACAAAACATGTTAATCTAACACATATATTTCATATTTCATCAACTAACATCACAAAGCTTACAAAATCATCAATGGCACATTTCAAAATCATCATCAAATTCCAAAATTAAGGCATGGGCTTGATAATATACTAAGCAATGATCTTAAAAACGTAGAAATTATCAAAAACCGAAATAAAAACTTACCTTAATTGAGCTTAACAATGGTCGAAACCTATTTTGCTTTCTCTTCTTTTTTTTTTCTTTCAAATTCGGTGAAATAAGGATGATAATGGCCATCCATTTTGTTTTTATTAATTATAATAACATTAATAACTAATTTACATATTTAACCTTTTAATATAACATTAAAAACCCACTAACATATGTCCATCTTTGTCATTTAAAACATTCAATGGTTAAATAACCACATAAGGACCTCATTTTTATAAAGACACATCAATTCGACACTTTATCAAATAGAAAGCTACTTTTACAATTTCTGCAATTTAGTCCTTTTCTCAAATTAAACACACAAACAATAAAATTAATTCACGAAACTTTCACACATGCTTAATCACATACTATAATCACGAAAAATAATATTAAATATTTTTCTGCCTCGAATTTGTGGTCCCGAAACCACTATTCTGACTAAGGTCTAAACTGGACTGTTACAGTGAGTCTCGGATCTTGGTTGTATCAATAGGGAAGCCATGAGGAAACTTTTAAAGTTCCACTTTACACGAGCTCAAGATAGGATGAAACAACTGGCTGACAAAAGGAGATCTGAGAGGGAATTTAATGTGGGTGACCTGGTGTACTTAAAGTTACAGCCATACAGGCAGCACTCTCTGAGAAAATTCAAGAATTAAAAGTTGTCACCTAGGTATTTTGGTCCTTTTCTAGTGGAGGCTCGAGTGGGACAGGTTGGAAACGAGATTCTGCCACCTACTGCTTGCATCCATTCTACTTTTCATGTTTCTTAACTGGAGAAACATATTGGTTTTGTAGTGGGTGCATCAATCTTGCCACCAGTGGGGTCTGATGGTGCCCTCCTTAAAGAGCCAATTCGAGTGTTGGACAGACGAATGGTCAAGAAGGGAAATCAAGCTATCACGGAGATTTTGGTCGATTGGGCTGACAAATTTTCTGAAAACTCAACTTGGGAGAATCTAAAAGATATCCAGCTCAGGTTTCCTGCTCTTGATCCTTGAGGACAATGATCCTCTTTGGGGGAAGGGGTATTTGTTACGGACCACAACTCCAACAGTCATTTCATAATTCTGTTACTATTGTTGTTATTTCTTTTGCCTGTAAACGCTGCGTTTTATTTCTTGTTTTTGTTTTAGTTGTATGGTGCGTTTTGGCTAAGGGAATTAACACCCGCTTAAACGATTCATTTTGATGGGAACATTGTTTAATGAAACAGTGCGGTTTGAGCGTGCGTTAGTGCCAGTTGTCCAAGTCCATTATTTGGTTTCCTTAAGTACCAATAGATAGAGGAAAAAACAATTATGAAATTTGAAAACCAAATTCTCAATATCTTCTTCATTTTCTCTCTCGAATTCTATCTCTTCTCTTCTCCTTTCTCTATCATTTCTTTCTTCCAGATCCATCTCGTGACAAACTTCATATCCAAAATTCATTAGAAGATTTGTTAAACTTGATTGCTTAAAATAACAAACTTTTAGGTTTTTATCAATAATTTTTCTAGATCCCTAATCTATCATTAATCCCCAATTCCTAGCTATCGAGCTCATCTAGCAAGATACTACATGCTGAAGTCTTCAAGAACTTATAATCTCCAAGAACCTATACAGTAAATAAGCCATTTTAAGGAGAATGTTACGTATTTAAATTTTTTTGAATATGAGAATTTATCCTGTATAGAAGTCGGAGGATAAACTTGAGAAATTCTAGTTGAAACTAGATATTAGAACTAATAAGTGTTGGATGTAGTGGTAAAACACATTATATTTTGAGAAAGAGAATACATGTTTGAATATTGAAAATAACATTATTGAAATTGATAGTAAAAAATATCAAACATAGACAAGAAATATGAAAAACAAAAACTCTTAAATTTTTGCTATATCCATGTATTTTTGGAATGTTATTATTGTAATCGATAATTTCATGTTTGGTGGACTAATTTGATGAGAAGAGCAAGGTTTTCTTTTTTCTCTCATTTTTATCATCTGCATTCTTCAAAGTAAATAAAGAAGTTCCAAAACTGTGGTCTGCACTAGGTTTCCCTCTATGCATTTACGCTTTACAATTTTCAAAGATAAGACTTAGTTATCCTTTCTTCTCCTTATTGTGGGCTCTAGCCATGTGAAAAAAGAACACATGAAACAAACAACAATAAACCTTTTTTCTTTTTTCTTACAAAATTTTAGAATAAAATCAATGCGAATGATGGCATGAAAAGATTTGCTTGTGATGCTAGGTATAATGGAGATGGGTCCATATTTAATGGACCCAAGGCGAATAAAATTCTAATTTTAGAGAGAGCCCATTAGTTAGTAATTATTAATGTCTAGTTGACCACAAGAGATTCATTTGAATTGTCAATTTATTAATGTTGTGATACAAAGTAAACAAATACAAAAAAGAAAAATAGTAATTAAAAAAATAGCCTCATCTTCCTTTGTACAATAAAAAAAATATAAAAGACAAGTTATTGGCATTTTTTTCAGGAGAGGGCTACTTCCTGTGTTAAACTAAAGCTCTACATTATTTTGTATGCTTATAAAAAGAAAAAGAAAAACACTAAAACAGATTTAAAGACAAAAACCCATTGGATTAACATTTATACTTGAAAGTGGTTGAGTTGTTGTATTTCAGAAATGTGAAATGCATCGCCTATGCCTTGCAGCCATGGATTTTTTCTTCTGCTTTGTTTCTTCTTTCCAGTTTTTGGCAATATCATGTGCTACACTGATGGCATCCAATGATGCACCAGAAAGACCTCTCCTTGTGAACCCTACTGCATAGAGTCCTCCTTTCCCTTTCCACCCGTTAGGGAAAGGGTTCTTTGGAACTCCTTCTGATGAAAAAAGCTCATTTTCCTGTTTCCATCAACACATTCAAAGTTTTAGATATATAATCAAATTAACAATGACCAATCAAAGGAAAATGAAATCTGCCAGGGTTTGATTGTTTGTCAGTTGCTCAAAATAATCATCGATGATAAGGAAATGACACAGTCAGAGAGGGAAATTTAAATGAGAGAACAACATTGACTTTTTGTATTTTTATATATTAGGAATCAGATTTTATTTTACTTTTACTATTAAAAAAAAAGTAAATTAGTCTTTACACGTTAGATAACAAATTTCATCTATTTGTATTGTTAAAAATTAATATGATTATAGAATAACCAAACACTCATGCTTGACCTGACATGTGTACTTCATGCTGATATATAAAGACTCATTTTTAATAGAAATAAATAAATTTTTTAACAGAAACAACACTTTACTCTTTGATCTAATATATAAATTAATTTATTCATTTTTTAATAAAAGTAATAAAATACAATCAACTTCTAATACAAATATCTCTATTTTCAAATTAAGCTAATTCATTGTTTTTTATTATTACTATGACAATCCTAATCTCAAGAAAAATACAAATGGATAAACAAAAAGAAGAAGAAAAAAGCTTCTCAAAATATTATAATCTAATCAGAAATTTTGATGTATGAATAAGACAAAAGCAAACCGTCAGACAAAACTAACGATGCTGACAGCGGTTTCTTTTTTTGAGTTTTGCAAGAACATGTGAATGTTAAAAAGACAATAAACAGGGAAGGAGAATCTAAAAAATATAGTCAGCGACTTCCATAACCGTCACATGTATATCCCACAAGAGATAAATAGAATAAAAACAAATCAATGGTGAAATAATCAGAGAGAATCTGACTCACCTTTAGCCATGAAGGAACGTTGCTACGATACCCAGTTGCAAGAATAACAGACTCAATCTCAAGAGTTTCGCCATTGACAAGCTCAACTCTGCCCCTGGAGAACTTTTTGATCCCAGGGACAATCTTGATTTCACCCGATCTAATCTTCTGGAATGCACCAATGTCCAATACGGGAGTTTTCCCTGCAGTGTTTTTTAGCTCTAAAGGTCCTACACAAGGCCTTTTCAGACCATATTTTTCAGTATTTCCAAGTATTAAATGCGCAAGAATGAGCAGTATCTTATCAACAAGCCAAAGGGGTAGCCACTTCATCATCGACACTGCCAATTCAAAAGTTGATTTGCCTAAAACTTCCCTTGGTAAGACATGAACCTGTTGATCAAATGAAAAAAAAAAACATGGTTAATTTAAATGCCTTTATCCTTTGAATAACATGATTTGGTGAAATTTATATTCACTTACTGAGCTTCGAACAACCATTGATGGATTTGCATTATGGTTACAGAGGTCAAGAGAGACCTCCATGCCCGAATTGCCACATCCGACAACTAGAACACTTTCTCCACTGTAACTTTGACCTGATTTATAGTCACAAGCATGTGTAACATGGCCGCCAAAATCTTGCAAGCCTTCAAATTCTGGAACAACTTTCTCTGCATTTTCTCCCGTGGCTACTACAAGCCATCGACAAATGTATTCGACTCCGATAGGGTTTGGACCGCCGGTTGTGATGGTTTTGACTCGCCACAAACCAAATGTTTCATCGTAGTTGGCTGACTGCACTGTCTCATTGAAATGTGGGTTTATATCAAAGTGTTTTGCGTAGGACTCAAGGTAGCTTATGAACTGATATTTGGTGGGGTATTCAGGGAAGTCCTCAGGAAATGGAAAGTTGGGTAGCTGGCAAAATTGTTTAGGAAGGTGAAGCTTAAGACGGTCATAAGTTCTGTTCTGCCAAAGGGAGGCAATGCAGTTTGCTCGTTCAAGGATTATGAATGGCACACCTTCGTTTTTAAGCCCCGCTCCAACGGCAAGACCCGAGGGACCTGCCCCAACTATCACTGGTCCATTCACCCATATGCACCGGCTACTCAAAAAATCCTCAGAAGCTAAAGTTGGAAACATATTCGGCATGTTAAGGCAGCAGCTAGACATGTATATAAAGAAGAATTGAAGAAGTTTGTAGGGAAGGGAAGAAGCTGGTTCGAATATGTATGTTGTAAGATGGAGAAGAGAATGAATGGATTTCGTTTGAAATGATGTGAGTGGAGAGGGAAAGAGGGACGGAGGGGGTTTAAATAGAGAGGGCGTTGGCCATGATGATGAGTTTAGCATGTGATTGGTATTTGAAAACGATGCTTTTAGGGGTCAGTCTCAAATGATAAGCTACCCGGCCACCTGCAATTATTTATTACTTTCATACTATGTATGCATAAACAATTCCCCAACTCTAATATTTTATTTCAAGTTTCTAAATTTACATTTTACTCATTTATGGAGATAGTATGATGTTTTAGGATGTAAACCAGTGACTAAAACAAAACAGCCAACCAATCAAGAAACACTGCTGATCAACATTTTCACTCAAATTTCTAATGAAATTTTGTAAGCTTACTGCTACTTCCTAGCACTATAAGAAAAGGAAACGAGAATATGCTAACCAGAACCCTGATAGTAATCAATGGGACTTCAATGGCTTGAACTCTCAAAGAAAGCATAAACAGTGTAGATTTTATGCTAATTACAAGTTATACGTTTTAACAGAGTAATAGAATGTTAAAGGAAGTCTACAGGTATGACTAATAAATATAGGCCAAGAGTTCTGAGAAAGTTAACCTTGGAGGACTTGACCAGTGGCTGCTGCAGCCATATATGGTCCTCACAAGATATTTGTTACCCTTTGTGACGTTGATTCTGCTGTGTTCTTGGATCAGCTGCTAACTTTTTATTAAATTATTATTTCAGGTTTTGAGTGGTTCATCAGCTTGAATCTAGGGCAGATGCTTTGTAGGTTCACTGAATACTCTTTGGTTAGAAAGTTTCATTATATTTGTTGAATGCTTAGAAGAATCACGAAAAAGAATTGCATAAAACAATTATTCTACACCAGCACATATCATTTTCATTCAAATCATACTGTATAATTATTCTAACAATTAAGTTATACAAAATGCTGGGATGGGCCATGGTAGTGGTTCCCACCAAGTGTGGTGCAGAGAGCAACTAAAGACAGAGGTTTAGGTATACAAGTGATTGTGAAATTGTAGTTGTGAGGGTGTTTGTACTGCAAGTAGTTGATTTCTATCTTGTGTCCTTGTTTTGGTGCTAAGAGGGGGTATTTATAAAGGGAGGCTAGCTAGGCATGGGTCCCAGCTAGTAAGATTGTATTCTTCAAGTGCAAAAAGTAGAGTGATTTTCAACAAGGAGCACTATTGGAATCAATGTGAGGTGACTAGGTGGAGAATCGTTGAGCCTGAGGAGGTGATGGATTCACAGGTGCTGGCAAGAGCTCTTTTTTATATCCATTTTTGGGGATTGCATGGGCCTGCCTTGTGTGATATGGCATTTGTCAAGGTTAAGACTAAGCCTTTAGCAAGGTTGCGAGGTCAAGCTTCATCGAATTCTATACTTAGGCATATGCATCGTATAGCGAGAGATGATATGAAAGGGTGAGATAGAATATTTGACGGGTGATCTCAAGTAGTTGCAAGACGAATCAATGGCACAACATATGCAAGTTGAGCCTGATGTAAAGTCTTTAAAGAAGGTTGTCGAGGAACAAGACCTTCGAATTGCTTCCCTAAAGTGAAGTCATCATATGACCATTAACAATGTAACACCCAATACCCGACCCACTCTCCGGGTCCGAGTCCTGGATGATACAAATTCTGAATAACTGACTAACGTTATTTAAAATTCGTTTCCAACAATATATTTGTACGCAATAATCTATATTAACACATACATCTTTTAAAATTTCTGCCTAGCAACTTCATTTACAATTTTGACTATAAATCTCAAAGAATTTGTGGCTAGGCTAAAACTCTGAGCCGTAACCTCTGGTATCACCTCTTTATACGCATGTTACAATTTCCCTTCCCTTTTTCTTCCATGTTGGCGAAGTCTGACTTAGCCTTCTGCTCAATTTCCGATGACAACCCTATCCTGCAATTAAGTAGACCATTCATAAGCTCAATTGGACTTAGTGAGTTTCTGTATAATGGTCATATATCAAAAATCAAAGTTAAGGGATTGTGGATTTAAAGGAAAATTTTCACTCCCTGGTCAACCCTGACATTTGACAAATTATATCAATGAAGCTTTTGCCTTCCCTTTTTCTTTTCCTACAGCCCACAATTGATTGACCTTTGTTCTATCTGTAGTACATGCCAATTTTCTTCAGAATGGAGGTTCTCAGGAATACGAACCTGAATGCACCTCAACCAAAGTTCTTTCCTTCACAACCTTGAATGAGAAACCCAATATTGGTCTTTGGTTGTCTAACCCTTATTTTTATGAGTTTCAATTCCTTATTCTCTCTATTTCCTGGTGGACTGTTCGCCCCGGGATGGTCCTTGACGGACTTCTTCTTTTGCCAACATGGACGACTTAGCCCTGTATAACCTCGACGGACATAACCACCATTAATTTCTCTTATGTCCATGGACCCTTAAGTTCCTATCTAGGCCGTGTGGAGCACACGGGCCAAGCACACGGGCGTGTGTTCGGCCGTGTGAAAACCCCTGTAGGTTCGAAATGAAAATAAATCCCACACGGGGTAGGGACATGGGCGTGTGTGACCACACGTCCTGCCCACACGGGCGTGTCCCATTTCACACGGGCGTGTGGCCCCCATTAGGTGAAAATTTTCTAAGCGTTTGGAAAGTTCCGGTTTGGTTCCTCGATACCCCGAGCGGGTGTAATGGGTCTCGTTGACCATGATAGGGAACGTTACACTGGTGAATGAAAAGTTTTAAATTGGAAAGAATTTTTATAGCCTAAAGTGGAATGATCAAGCAAGTCAAGTCCGGTAATGCCTCGTGCCCGGTTCCGGCATAGAATCTGGGTAAGGGGTGTTACACGACTCGAATCAATCACGAGACGAGTTCATATCACCCAACATTCTCCAACATGTCGTCTCCCACACTGTCTACACTCAGGCTTGTTATTTTTGACACTTCCAACAATCGATTCAATCGGAATTTGAGTTTTAAGACCAACACTTTGTTTCACACGATCTCTACTCGAATGTCCAAACGAAACATTTGAACGATTAACTGTATCTCTGAATCTCTTTAACGAAGGTTGATACGACTTACTCATCGTCCTCTTTCTTTCATCTCTAGCCTCTGAATCCGCTTTCTTCTTTTCTTTACTAAGCTCCTCAGCTTTGCAAGCTCTTTCAACTAACACTACAAATTCATTCAAATCAAGTATTCCAACCAACAATTTAATGTCTTCATTCCAACCTTCAACAAATCGTTTGCACATAGTAGTTTCTGTTGAAAGACATTCTCGCGCATACTGACTCAATCTCACAAACTCCCGTTCATATTCCGTAACTGACATACGGCCCTGTTTCAGCTCTAGGAATTCTTTACGTTTCTGATCTATGAATCGTTGACTGATATATTTCTTCCAGAATTCAGCTTGAAAGAAATCCCAGGTGATTCTCTCTCTCGGAACCATAGATGTCAACGTTTTCCACCAATTATATGCCGTATCTCTCAACAATGAAACAACACATTTTAAACATTCATCAGGAGTCAATGACATCTCATCAAACACTCAAATTGTATTCTCGAACCAAAACTTAGCTCGCTCTGCATCATCATCAACTGTGGCCCTAAACTCTTCGGCCCCGTACTTTCTAATTTTATCTACAGAAGGCTTACTCAATCGAATAGAATCTGTCACTTGTGGCACTACAGGTACTTGCGGGGGTGGAGGTTGTTGAGTAGCCGGATTTGTTCGAACGAACTCCGAAAACCACTCACTCATCATTTGGAAGAAGGCATGCTTAGCCTCTCCCTCATGACTACTAGCAATCGGCCTAGATTCGACCGGCGCTGTCCCTTGAGCAGGAGCAGGCGCATTACTCTCAACATCATCAGCAACTGCTCGATCGGGATCCATTTACTATACAAAAACACATTTTTAACTGTCAGGATTCATCACACTATCGCAATTATATATATGGCATGTATAGCTAGACTCACACACGCTACGTTAGTCCTAAAATCGACTAAACCGTAGCTCTGATACCAATAAAATGTAACTCCCCTAACCCGTAACCGTTGCCGGAATAGGGTTAAGAGGCATTACCGAACATTCAAAACATTTATAATTATTTTACAACACAAAGTACATTAATGTCAAAACATAACAATTCACATTCATATAGTCCCTTAAATAGGTCTATGAGACCTTAAACACGTGCTAGAAAAAGGTCGGGACTAAACCGAACACATACAAAATTTTCTAAAAAATCAACATTTTTCAAAGCTACAGAGGTCACACGCCCGTGTGGGTAGGCCGTGTGCCTCACACGACCTCGGACACGCCCATGTGTCCAAGCCGTGCCAAAACAGGGCATACAAACTGACTTGTCCACACTGCTGGAGACACGCCTGTGTGCCTCACCCGTGGTCGACACTGACTTGCACCACACGGCTAGTCACACGCCCGTGTGTCTAGCCCATGTGCGAACTTGACTTGTTTCAATTTGCAAATTTGAATGACACGGTCGAGCCACACGCCCGTGTGCTCAACCGTGTGGGTGAATATAGGCCATTTGCAAGGCCAATTTGCCACCCACACTTAGGGTCACACCTACAAGCAGAAACCAATACAATTTCATACCCCAAATGGCATTCAAACATACCAAAACATACTCAATATAGACTTTTAACATCATCATTCATCTTTCTATACAAATCCATCTTAACATATCAAATCAAATTATCAACTACACATCCAAAATCATGTAAGTCAAGCATCATATAATTCATACCACAAGTTCACATTTAAACCACCATTCTCATCAACCAATTTAGGCATGAAACATATCATATTCATCATTCACACAACCCACACATATATACCAACATCATTCAACTTTCAAGCCATATCACATGGCAAGACTTATACATTTCAATACATGCCATATTCACTAGCCTATACATGCCATATACTAAATATATACAACTTCCAAAAGTACCCAAAATAGATAGCCGATAGTGTGATTGAGTCACTGACGATCCCCGAATTCGAGCTAGCTTTAAATACACTGTAAAACAGAGAAACACTTCACACAGTAAGCTTTAAAGCTTAGTAAGTTCGTAATATAATACATTTAACTCTATGATTCAAAATCAATACACAAAATAAACCATCACATAGATTAATTCACAAGAATGCACAATCTCATCCATATCCAATACTTACATAACAATCCATTGATCTATTTCCAAATTCATCAACCACATAGGTTCCATACATACCTTTGCCAACACTTAGTTAACAACCAATTTTTCTACTCAATGCTCGATACCACATTTCGATCAATCTTCATTATTCCTTCGATTCAATTGCACACTTAGTGCCAATTCTTTAGCCGAAGCTTTAATATCATCGCACACTTAGTGCCTTTACATTAAACCAAATTTAACTCGGTATCGCACACACAATGCCAATCAATGTAGTCGATACTTTCTTTATTTCGCACACACAGTGCCATTCACCTCTGTCTCAATTCTAATTACGTACACTTAGTGCCACATTTCTCAAATCCACATATAGCATTTCTAATTCATCAACCTCATATTCAATCATTTCATAACACATGAATGTGAATTAAACAATTCATATTATACACGAACTTACCTCGGACGTCGAAATAACAAAACAAGTCAATTAATTGAGCACTTTATCTTTGCCTTGATCTCGATCCAAATCTCTCTTTTCTTGATCTATACATATTCAAATTTAGCTCATTCAATCACAAAATTATTCAATTTAGTCCAAACACACATATTTAGGGCATTTTACAAAATAGCAATCACATTTTCACATTTTGACACTTAAGTCCCTATTTCATAAAATCATCAAATTCACATAATTTCACTTCACACATGCCTAGCCGAATTTTCTTTATGCTCATACAAGCCCATATATTTCATTTATTTCACATTTTAGTCGTCCAAGTTCTCATTTTCACAATTTAGCCCAAAATAGCCAATTTCATAAAAAAATCAAATACAAACTATGTTAACCCAACCTTAAGCTTTCATATTTCATCAACAATCAACACAAAGCTCATATATTCATCAATGGAACATGTCAAAATCTTCATTAAATTCTAAAATTAAAGCATGGGTTTGATAATACACTAAGCAACGATAACAAAAACATAGAAATCACTAAAAGCCGAGCTCAAAACATACCTTGATTGAGCTATGCATGTGCCGAAACCTTGGAAGCTTCAAACCCTTATTTTTCTTTCTCAATTTCGGCAAACAAGGATGATAATGGCTTCCAAATTTCTTTTATTTTAATTATAATGACATTAATATACCATTTACCATTTTACCCTTAATGAATATTAATAATAACACCAAAAGCCTTGCCATTACCATCCACTTACTATCAATTGGTTTAATAACAACATAAGGACCTTTCATTTAGAAAGCCATGCCAAATAAGCACTTTAACAATTAGCACACAGCTTTTGCATTTTATGCGATCAAGTCCTTTTTTCAAATTAAGCACACAATCAATAAAATTCTCACACAGAATTTTCACACATGCTTAATCACACACTGTAAACACGAAAAATAATATTAAAATATTTTTTTAACCTCGAATTTGTGGTCTCAAAACCACTACTCTGACTAGGGTCTAAACTGGGCTGTTACAACTCTCCCCCTTAGGGATTTTTGTCCCCGAAAATCTTACCAGTGAATAGGTTCGGATATTGCTCTCTCATAACATCTTCTGGCTCCCACGTAGCCTCATCAACTCCGTGTTTGTGCCACAACACTTTCACTAAAGAAATATTCTTATTTCTCAACTCTTTGATATCATGTGCCAAAATTTGAATTGGTTCTTCATTATACGATAAGTCTGACTGAATCTCAACCTCAGTGGGAGTAATTACATGCGATGGATCAGATCTGTATCGTCGAAGCATCGACACATGAAACACATTATTAATCTTCTCTAACTCAGGTGGCAACAACAGTTTATAAGCAACTGGCCTAATTCTTTCGATAATCTCATACGGCCCGATGAACCTCGGACTCAACTTGCCTTTTCTGCCAAAATGGAGTATTTTCTTCCACGAAGATACTTTCAAAAACACTTTATCACCGATCTCAAATTCAATATCTTTCCGTTTCAAATCTGCGTAAGATTTCTGACGATCTGAAGCCGCTTTCAAACTATCACGGATCACTTTCACTTTCTGCTCAGTCTCTTTGATTAAATCAACCCCGTGAATCTCACTAAGCTCAGACCAATATAATGGAGTTCTGCATTTACGACCATAAAGAGCCTCATATGGTGCCATTTTGATGCTAGATTGAAAACTATTATTGTATGCAAATTCAATCAACAGCAAATGTTTTTCCCACATACTTTCAAACTCCAGAATACAACATCTCAACATATCCTCAAGAATCTGAATGATCCGCTCGGATTGACCATCTGTTTGCGGATGAAATGCAGTACTGAAATGCAGCTTTGTGCCTAGAGCCTCTTGTAATTTCTTCCAAAATCGCGAGGTAAATCTCAGATCTCTATCAGACACAATGGATAATGGTACCCCGTGCAGTCTCACAATCTCGAAAATATACAATTCAGCTAATTTATCAAGTGAATAATCTGTTCTCTGATAAACCGTAAAAGTAACATATTTTAATCCCATATTTAGCATGCTTTTTGATGAATTATCCCTTATTTTATGTAATTTGGTGCTCTTAATCCTTTATTTTCATGTTTTATACTCAGGGAAGCACCGGAGGATGAAAAGAACGGAAAATGGGCTTAAAACGGGCCAAATGGGCTAGATCACGAAATCGGCACGGCCTGGACCCAAGGCCACACGGCCGTGCCTCATTAATGAAGTCCAACACGGCCTGGCCACGATTCATACGGGCGTGTGCCATGGCCGTGCCCCTGTCGTGGCAAAGAGAAGTTTCATTCGGATTGGGATACTTAGGGGCAAAGAAACACATTCCAAAAGCCTATATATACACCCTAAGTATGACCTAAAAGGGGGAGCCCAAGGCTATCGTCTAGGGGCATCTTGTTAGGCCAAAGAAGGTATAATTGTGGGGATTCACTTGAGGATAGCCAGTTGATTCATCTCTAGAAGCCGAAATTATACTCAAGACGGAGGATCTCTACTTCAATTCCTTCAGGGGGTTTTAGGGATTTTTTATGTTTTGTTTTATCTTTTCTTCTGAGATGTTTTCTTTTATTGTTATGAACTAAACCCTCAGATACCTGAGGGGGATGAAACTTAGATGAATCTTGTTATCGTTTACATAACTATATGATAAATATTTGACTTGTTCTTAACTATGTGTGATTAATTCTTGTGTTGATATTTCCGGGATATTGATTTAAGTTTGATGTGCTTAGGTGGAGGAGCAAAAGTCCCTGTCTAAGAGTAGATCTAGCATAGTTAAGCGGAGTTGATCGCGCGCCTAGAGATAGGGTGACGAGATTTTGCCAGATTAGGGTGAAACCTAATATGGGATTCTATAGATCGAGTTAATGCAATTCTAGGGGTTTTAATTAGAAAGAGATTTCAATTAATCAACCTAAGGTTAGACGTTATTCGCTTCGAGAGAGGGTTCAATATACATTAGGGAATCTTACTGATCAAGTCAAATGAATAAATCGTCTGGTTCAGAGTTAGATAACAAGTGAAGTCTAGGTGGATTCTTCCTTGGGTATCGTCTTAATCAATTGGTTTTTCCTCAAGTTATTTTCCCCAAATTCATTCTTCTTTGTCTTAGAGTCTTTAGTTTAGTAGTTAATTAATTTAGATTAAACAACAAATTCCCTTTATTTTAGGCTAGATAATAAAAAGAGAGTTAGTATTAGTACTTTTAGTTCTTTTGGGTTTGACATTCCGGTCTTGCCACTAAACTATACTACTGTTCGATAGGTGCACTTGCCTCAAATTGTTGTCATAGTTAGTTTCCAGGTTCGATCATTCTTTTTATAAATTTTAAGACTTTGACATCGCGAAAACAACGATCAAGTTTTTGGTGCCCTTGCCGGGGAACTAAAATATTAAGAAAGCTTAATTTTTATTACTTTAGCCATTTTTTATTTTTTACAATTTAATTTTATTTTAATTTTTAACTTAGCTAATTTTTCTTCTGTTATTGTTTCCTCCTTTCAGGTACCTCTAGTTTATGACTAGAAGGAACCCGACAGGACCCCTAATCTACGATAGTGATATTGAAAGAACAGTTCGCAGAAATCGTAGAGAGATAAGGCGAAGCTTAAACTACATAGAAGAAGAGCAAGAAGGCGAATCCAATCCTACTGAAGGGATGGCTGAGAATCATCCGCCACCTCAAGAGGTGGCCGAAAATCATGCTCCACGTACTATGTATGATTATGCTAAACCTAGTTTAACAGGAACTGAATCTATTATTGTTAGGCCCACTATTGCTTTGCAAATAATTTTGAATCAAAACCTAACACTATACGGATGATACAACAGTTTGTTCGATTTGATGGTTTGCGGGATGAAGATCCTAACACACACTTAGCAAATTTTCTAGAATTCAGTGATACCTTCAAGATAAATGGCGTTTACGATGATGCCATTCGTCTTACATTATTTCCCTTTTCTTTGAGGAATAAAGCCAAACAAAGTGGTTACATTCTCTTCCACAAGGGTCAATCACTACATGGGATCAAATGACCAAAAATTTTTTACTAAAATATTTTTCACCGGCCAAAATAGCCAAATTGAGGATTGATATCTCTTTTTTTGTGCGGATGGATTTAGAGACACTTTATGATGCATGGGAGAGATACAAAGATCTGTTAAGGAGGTGCCCACACCACGGATTACCTTTGTGGCTACAGTCCAAACTTTTTACAATGGTGTGAACCCTTCAACAAGGAAACTAATCGATTCAAATTGCCCGGCGGAACCACGAACAACAAAACTCCCGAAGCGGCCTCACGAGTTTATAGAAGAGATGTCACTAAATAACTATCGCGTGGCAAGTTACAAGGACAAGGCCACCAAAGCGTGGAGTTTTCAACATTGATGCAAATGGACCGCGCTATCAAACCAGTAGAATTATTACATAAAAATTTGATGGTTTATATGGTTCTTCGCAGCACATCCAGCTTATGCAAAGGCGACGCAAGTGAAGGAGTGGTGAATCCACGAGTACCCACCCTATGGACGGGGGCATGGAGAGCGAACAAATAAACTATATGGGTAACAATTTTCAATCTAACAATAACCCTTATAGTAATACTTATAATCCAGTTGGAAGAACCACCCCAACTTCTCATGGGGCGGTCAAAGAAATCAAAGGCAACAACCATCCCAAAACTTCCAACAACAAATTTCTACCAACAGAAAAGAAGCCAAACCTTGAAGAGATGCTGACAAACTTCATAGCAGCCTCAGAAATACGTTCCCAAAATACAGAAACACGTTTCCAAAAGATAGAAGCAAAACTTGAGGCATTGATGCAAGAGTTCAAGGACCAAATCAGGCAACTCACTAAGTTAATCTCTGAAACACGATTAGAAAGCTTACCAAGGGAAACAAAGTAGGTACAGGCAGTGACACTAAGAAGTGGAAGGGAGTTAATCGAAACAAAGAAAGAGGTACCACATGAAACCAAGAAGGCAAAGATAACACCAACCCGTGAGGAAATCAAACCAATAATTCCATACTCAGCAAAGCTAAAGAAAGACCGCTTAGACGCACAATATGGTAAATTTCTTGAACTTTTCAAATAGCTGCATATTAACTTACCTTTTGTTGAAGCTATTTCGCAGATGCCAACATATGCAAAGTTTTTAAAGGAGCTTCTAGCAAATAAAAGAAAGTTCGAGGAAATTTCAACAGTAGAACTTAATGAAGAATGCTCAGCTATCATCCAAAACAAGCTGCCAACCAAATTGAAAGATCCAGGAAGTTTCACTATTCCTTATTTAATTGGTAGTTTGAGCATAGAGAAAACATTAGCTGATTTAGGTGCCAGTATTAATCAAATGCCTTATAAAATGTTTAAGCAACTTGGTCTCGGGGAACCAACACCCACTAGGATGAGTATTCAGTTAGCTGACAGATCTGTTAAGTATCCTAGGGGAATTATTGAAGATGTTTTGGTAAAAGTAGATAAATTTATATTCCCTGTTGATTTTGTTGTGCTCGACATGAATGAGGACGTAGAGGTACCTTTAATTTTGGGACGACCCTTTTTAGCTACTGCTAGGGCTGTCATTAATGTTGGTGATGGTAAACTTGTAATAAGGGTCGGAGATGAGGAAATTATTTTCCAAATTCATGATGCCATGCGATATTCTAGAGAACAAGATGATTCTTGTTACGTTGTTGATGCCACTGATCACATTTTTCAAGAATCTTTGCAGGAAATCATGCACAGTGACACGATGGAACTGTGTCTTTCACAAGGTGAGTGGAAAAATGAAGATGCCGATGAAGAGAATCCCAATGCATCATCTTCTAGACAGATGAAAATATAGGACATCAAGATTAATGACGAATTAAAATAGAAACCCTCTATTGATGAGCCGCCCAAGCTAGAACTAAAACAATTACCAAAGCATTTAGAATATGCATTCCTGGGGGATAATTCTACGCTACCAGTAATAATCTCTTCGGAACAAGGACCCAAGGAGAAAGAAGAGTTGCTAAGGGTACTAAGGAAGCACAAAAGGGCCATAGCATGGAAAATGTCAGACATTAAAGGAATAAGCCCATCATTTTACACCCACAGAATTTTAATGGAAGATGAGTATAAACCATGTGTGTAACCTCAGAGACGGTTAAACCCCAATATGAAAGAAGTTGTCAAAGCCGAGGTAATTAAACTTCCAGATGCAGGAATAATTTATCCTATTTCTGACAGCACTTGGGTAAGTCCTGTGCAGGTACTTCCGAAGAAAGGAGGAATGACTGTGGTAACCAACGAAAAGAATGAATTAATTCCCACTAGAACAGTCACAGGTTGGAGAGTCTGTATAGACTATAGGAAGCTGAACGATGCCACCAGAAAAGATCACTTCCCTCTACCCTTTATAGATCAGATGTTAGAAAGATTGTCTGGGCATATGTACTACTGCTTCTTGGACGGACTCTCCGGCTACTTCCAAATCCCAATAGCTCCTGAAGATCAAGAGAAGACAACATTTACATGCCCATATGGTACGTTTGCTTATCGTAGAATGCCTTTTGGATTATGTAATGCTCCTGCTACTTTTTAGCGCTGCATGTTGGCCATCTTTGATGAACTTGTGGAAGACATTATGGAGGTATTTATGGACGAATTCTCGGTATTTGGTAATTCTTTCCACCTTTGCCTTAAAAATTTAGAACGAGTTCTAATAAGATGTGAGGAAACGAATCTTGTCTTGAATTGGGAAAAATGTCACTTTATGGTTAGAGAAGGGGTTGTGTTAGGACATAAGATTTCAAGTAAAGGGATTGAGGTAGATAAAGCAAAGATTGAAACCATAGAAAAATTACCTCCCCCTAGTTCAGTTAAGGCTATTAGAAGCTTTTTAGGACATGCTAGATTCTATAGAAGATTAATTAAAGATTTCTCTAAAATCGCTAAGTCTTTAAGAAAATTACTAGAAAAAGATGTTCCTTTCAATTTCGATCAGGAATGTTTAGATGCATTTAATATCCTCAAAGATAAACTAATAAATGCTCCGATTATAATTGCACCTGATTGGAATTTACCCTTTGAACTAATGTGTGATGTAAGTGATTTTGCAAGTGGAGTGCAGGTTAAGGGACAACGAAGAGACAAGCATTTTCACCAATCTATTATGCTAGCGAACATTGACACTGCACAAGAAAACTACACCACCACGAGAAAGAATTGCTAGTCAGTAGTTTTTGCTTTTGACAAATTTAGGCGATATTTAATATTATCTAAAGTTGTCGTTTACAATCGACCATTCACTCTTTCGTTATCTTTTAACTAAAGTCGATGCAAAACCTTGACTCGTCTGATGGATCTTACTCTTACAGAATTTGATTTGGAAATACAAGATAAAAAATGAGCTGAAAATCTTGCAGCAGATCACCTCTCTAGGCTTGAGAACCCACATATCGAAGAGCTCGACGAAAGTGAGATAAATGACTCGTTTCTTGAGGAACAACTCTTTTCTATAACCAACTCTGAGGTACCATGGTTTGCAGATATTGCGAATTATTTAGCTACTAACATCTTACCAAAAAGATTAACACATCATCAAAAGAAGCGATTTTTTACTGATGCGAAAAACTATTTTTGGGAAGACCCCTTTCTTTTCCGTATATGTGCAGATCAAGTAATTCGGAGATGCGTTACAAAGGTGGAAGCAAGTAAAATCCTAGATCATTGCCATTCAGGACCTTTAGGAGGGCATTACAGCGGGATTAAGACAGCACACAAAACGCTCGAATTAGGATTTTACTGGCCAACTCTTTTCAAGGATGCCAACAGGTATGTCGCTTCGTGTGATAAATGCCAGAGAACAGGTAATATCTCTAAACGCGATGAAATGCCTCAGACATATATGTTATCATGTGAGATATTTGATGTATGGGGTATTGATTTTATGGGTCCGTTCCCCAGTTCATCGGAAACAAATACATCTTAGTAGCAGTAGATTACATGTCAAAATGGGTAGAAGCCCAAGCTTTACCTACTAACGATGCTAGAGCTATAGTAAAGTTTCTTAAGAAACTTTTCTCTCATTTTGGAACACCCAGAGCAATCATCAGCGATAGGGGCACTCACTTTTGCAATACTCAATTTGAAAAAGTCTTAAGAAAATATGGAGTACACCACAGAACAGCTACCCCTCATCATCCTCAAACCAGTGGGCAAGTGGAAGTGGTAAACCGAGAGCTTAAGCAAATCCTAGAAAAAATAGTTGAATCAAATACGAAAGATTGGGCAGTAAAAGTAGATGACACTTTATGGGCCTACAGAACAGCATTTAAAACCCCTTTAGGGACATCCCCGTACAAACTTGTTTACGGAAAGAGTTGTCATCTACCATTTGAGTTAGAACACAAAGCCTACCAGGCTATAAAATTCTTGAATTACGATCTTAAAACTGTAGGTGAGAAGAGGATGACGCAGTTAAACGAATTGGATGAATGGCGAGCTGAGGCCTATGAGAATTCACGACTATATAAGGAGGCAACAAAACGACGCCATGATGCTCATTTTAAACAATCAAAGCAATTCGAAGAAGGAGACTTAGTCCTGCTGTATAATTCAAGGCTCAAACTATTTCCTGGAAAGCTGAAATCAAGGTGGTCAGGCCCATTCGTGATAAAATCTATTTTCCCTTACGGCACAGTCGAGGTAACCCATCCAACTCAAGGAACATTCAAGGTAAATGGCCATCGACTGAAACTTTATAAGGGTGAAGATTTCAAGGAATTGAGAGAGGAGCTTCAGCTCCGTGAACCTTCTTTCAGGAATGAAAATAGGGTGAGTCTAGCTTAAAACTTTAAACTAGCACTCCTCGGGAGGCAACCCGAGCACTAACTTTACTAACCCCATTAATTTTTCACATTTTAATTTTATTTTTCTTTTTAACACCTAAATCAAACTAACTGATTCAGTAAAGCGCAAGTTTTTTTTACCACACGGCCTTACACACGGGCGTGCCCATAACCGTGTGGTCAACATGGGATGAAAAACGGGCGTGCAGGCAGACGTGTGAGAAAACAAAGAGAAAATTTCCCCAACACGGGTTGCGATAAAAAGACCACGGCCGTGCAATGCGACCGTGGTCTATCCTGAGCAACTAAGCACGGACATGAGCCACGCCCGTGCCTACCAACCGTGTGAAACACTGACTATATACACACGGGCGTGGCGACCTAAAGCATGGGCGTGGGAGAAGTGAACATAATAGCACACGCCTAGGGAACACGAGCGTGGCCAACATCGCAAACGCGCCCAAATTTGAAAATCGCGAAAAACACCGGCTGAATAAAAAACACACGGGCGTGGCCTCTGCCCGTGTCACCTTTCTTATTTAAAGAAACACAGCCCCGTAGAAGAGAATGACCTTTCAGAGTTGCATTGCCATATACATTTCAGCCCCACCCAATGCTGGCACAAGATAGCTACCAACTACCACAATTATGACCCCAGTCGCTCAAAAGCGATGGCCCTGGCTCTGTCTCTGAGGTACGTACACGCTATTTTGGCTCATACTTTGACAGGTCGACGAGAGAGCACCAGCGTCGTCAATACTCATGACGCCTACTATCTATGGTACATGTCGAACGGACATTTTGTTGACCTAGCATATTTTATAGCTTGAGCTATTCAACATCAGACGGAGCAGCATCGACGAGGGATCATATCTATGGGTCCCTACATCACACGCTTGGCTCGGTACTACGGACTCCTCAACACTGATGCACAAACCTCCTCACTCACACTGATAGGGCATATGGCCCCACAGGGCATCCAGACGATGCTACATATGAGGATGATTCAGCATCGACGTGGGATCGACCCTCCCCAATACCGGCTTGTAACCCCCACCGACGAGAACGACCCCGAGGACATTACTGATGATGTCCCAACACCACAGGAGGCACCACTCCCGAGCCAGCATCCCTCCCATACACCAACTTCACTTTCAGACATTTCTACATGCCTCACTCGGTTTGAGCACTACTGTACTCAATAATTCAATGATACCACTCGATGATTTGACGGCATTGAGGCCACACTTCAGCAAATTTGTCACCACTTTCATATATCGCCACCTCAACCACCCAGCAATTCAGCAAATGACGAGGACCTTTGAGTCCTTTTTCTTATCTTTATTTACCAATTTTTTTTAAGTTTCAGTTATTAAACTTAAAATTTCGTCTTGTTAGATCTTTTATTTAGTACAATTCAGTTTATTTTATCACTGGCTATCTAACCCTCGAGTATCTCTAATAACTTTCATTAAATATTTCTCCCTAAACATTTCACTGATGACTTTGCAGAATAGATAGAATTAATATACTACTCAAGGAACAAAATTATCACCTATACCTAGTCATCACATCCATCATGAAACATCCTCCAAGGATCTCATCCATAATTCAGGAAGTTTCACTTCCCTCACTATCTTATGATCTTATTATCTTGCTATTATCTATCTTTATACATTGAGGGCAATGTACATCTTAAGTGAGGGGGGATAACTATAGTATTATTTGAAAATCCCTGAATTATGCTTTGTCTTAAAGTAAGTTTCTCATATTATAATTAGAATGAAATTCCTTTGATTTATGATTTTTATTGATGTGTCTTAGATTAAGTCATTGATAATTGTGCATTGATAATTAAATTCTAAGATACTAGAGAATCAAGCATGATAAGTCTATCTTTCAGAAATTAAAATTTTTTCTAGGTTGTCTACCTGAATTTGAATATTACCTTGAAATTTGAAATTTACGAGGCTGACATCAAAAACCCATAATTTTTGTGAGATTTTAAGCCTTATAGAACATATATTCTTTTTCTTGCTCACCTTATTGATTATGAGTGTGTCAACATTGATTTGTTATTCTAGAACTTGCATCGATTATACATGCCGAGACCACACCTTTGATTATATATACAGAGATGATGAAGGCACCTAGGATTTAACCCACTTACTCCACTAAAAACCTACCTTCATAGTTAACCCCTAGTGAACCCCGTTTAATCCTAACAACCCTATTTATTGACTTACCCGCTAATATTAACCCAAAACCCTTTTTATTTGTTATCACCATCCTTTTTAACTACCCTTATATCGAGATTTGATTTGATTAGTTGCCTAACTATGATTTTTATTTCAGTAATTTATCCTTTATTATGTATGTACTTATGAAAAAAAATAAAAAAAATTGAAGTATATTCATTATTAGTTTTGTGATTAAATGAGCTTATACGTTTGAATATTGAAGAAGAAGCTCGAATTATTAGTACTATTAGTTTTCAATTGATGTAATTACTTATATTCAGTTCGTTGTTTCTAGTTAGGTAATTTGTCAATTCAATCTCGATTCTAACCCTCTAATTTAGCCTTTATCCATACCTTAACCCAAGCCCCGTTACAACCCTGTTAAAGACCTTTTGATTTGTGCATCATCTCATATTATAGTGGTGGTGATCTGATTTTCATGCAAGCCTATGGGATTAACTCTTCATGTTGACTTTTGAGTGCTTAATTCTGAACCTTAAACACTTTGAGTGATTTGAGTGAATCTTTAGTGAGGATGTCAATCCTTGTTGGTTTTGGATCAAAGGTAATTATTTAGATGAAGGGAAACACCTATGTTTATGCTACAAATGTATGACTTAGATTGTTTGAATCTTTAGGACTCTTTGAGTTGAATTATCCATGTATAAATTATCTTTGAATTATAATGAAACATTATCAATGACTATCATGAATTGAGGGAAGTTTGTTTTAATTATGAGTTGAGAATTTTGCTTGAGGACAAGCAAAAGCTTAAGTGTGGGGGTATTTGATAAACCGTAAAAGTAACATATTTTAATCCCACATTTAGCATGCTTTTGGATGAATTATCCCTTATTTTATGTAATTTGGTGCTCTTAATCCTTTATTTTCATGTTTTATACTCAGGGAAGCACCGGAGGATGAAAAGAACGGAAAATGAGCTTAAAATGGGCCAAATGGGCCAGATCACGAAATCGGCACGGCCTGGGCCCAAGACCACACGACCGTGCCTCATTAATGAAGTCCAACACGGCCTAGCCATGATTCACACGGCGTGTGCCATGGCCGTGCCCCTGCCGTGGCAAAGAGAAGTTTCATTCGGATTGGGATACTTAAGGGCAAAGAAACACATTCCAAAAGCCTATATATACCCCTAAGTATGACCTAAAAGGGGAGCCCAAGGCTCGCTCGTCTAGGGCGTCTTGCTAGGCCGAGAAGGCGAACTGTGGGGATTCACTTGAGGATAGCCAGTTGATTCATCTCTAGAAGCCGGAATTATACTCAAGACGGAGGATCTCTCCTTCAATTCCTTCAAGGGGTTTTAGGGATTTCTTATGTTTTGTTTTATCTTTTCTTCTGAGATGTTTTCTTTTATTGTTATGAACTAAACCCTCAGATACCTGAGGGGGATGAAACTTAGATGAATCTTGTTATCATTTACTAAACTATATGATAAATATTTGACTTGTTCTTAATTATGTGTGCTTAATTTTTGTGTTGATATTTCCGGGATATTGATTCAAGTTTGATGTGCTTAGGTGGAGGAGCAAAAGTCCCTGTCTGAGAGTAGATCTAGCATAGTTAAGCGAAGTTGATCGCGCGCCTAGAGATAGGGTGACGAGATTTTGCCGGATTAGGGTGAAACTTAATATGGGATTCCATAGATCGAGTTAATGCAATTCTAGGGGTTTTAATTAGAAAGAGATTTCAATTAATCAACCTAGGGTTAGATGTTATTCGCTTCAAGAGAGGGTTTAATATACATTAGGGAATCTTACGGATCAAGTCAAATGAATAAATTGTCTGGTTCAGAGTTAGATAACAAGTGAAGTCTAGGTGGATTCTTCCTTGGGTGTCGTCTTAATCAATTGGCTTTTCCTCAAGTTATTTTCCCCAAATTCATTTTTCTTTGTCTTAGAGTCTTTAGTTAAGTAGTTAATTAATTTAGATTAAACAACAAATTCCCTTTATTTTAGGCTATATAATAAAAAGAGAGTTAGTATTAGTACTTTTAGTTCCTTTGGGTTCGACATTCCAGTCTTGCCACTAAACTATACTACTGTTCGATAGGTGCGCTTGCCTCAAATCGTTGTCATAGTTAGTTTTCAGGTTCGATCATTCTTTTTATAAATTTTAAGACTTTGACATCGTGAAAACAACGATCATTCTCACCGGAATAAAATGAGCTGATTTCGTTAATATGTCAACTATCACCCAAATTGCATCTTTCTTTCTCGGAGATAAAGGCAACCCCGACACAAAGTCCATTGTGATTCTCTCCCATTTCCACTCAGGAATCATGATCGGCTGTAACAAACCGGATGGAACCTGATGTTCAGCTTTAACTTGCTGACAAATTAAACAACTCGAAATAAACTTTGAGATATCCCATTTCATACCATGCCACCAATAAAATTATTTCAGGTCATTATACATTTTTGTACTCCCCGGATGAACAGCCAAACGACTATTGCGAGCTTCGTGTAAAATCAACTGAATCAACTCTGAATTTCTCAGAATACAAATCTGATCTCGGAATCTCAAACAATCATTATTATCAACTCAAAATTATGAATCAGAATTCAAACCTCACTGATCTCGTTTTGCCATTATCTCAGCATCACTTTTCTGAGCATCACAAATCTGACGTATAAACATTGACCTCACTTTCAATTCTGCCAAAACTGAACCATCATCACACAGATTTATCTGAGTACTCATTGCTCGCAAAGCAAATAAAGACTTCAGGCTTAAAGCATCAGCAACAACATTAGCTTTACCCGGATGATAATCAATCACTAATTCATAATCTTTTAGTAATTCTAACCATCTCCGCTGACTCAAATTCAATTCTTTTTGAGTCATCAGATTTTTCAAACTCTTGTGATCCGTATAAATGTGACATTTCTCACCGAATAAGTAATGACGCCAAATCTTCAATGCAAATACAATCGCGAAAAATTCAAGATCGTGCGTCGGGTAGTTCTTTTCATGCGACTTTAACTGTCTCGAAGCATAAGCTATAACTTTTCCTTCTTGCATCAACACATAGCCCAAACCATTCAATAATGCATCACTATATATCACAAACTCTTTACCCGATTCTGGCTGTACCAAAATTTGGAGCTTCAGTCAAAAGGGCTTTCAACTGATCAAAGCTTTTCTGACATTTTTCAGACCATTCAAATTTCACATCTTTCTGAAGCAATCTAGTCAATGGAGTTGTAATCATCGAAAATCCTTTTACAAACCGTCGATAATAACCAGAAAGTCCACGAAAACTACGAACTTCAGACACATTTCTAGGAGGCTTCCACTCCAAAATAGCTGAAATCTTGCTCGGATCAACTCGTATTCCCCCAGCTGAGACAATATGTCCTAAAAAACCAACCTCACGCAACCCGAATTCACATTTGCTAAACTTTGCATACAATTGCTTCTCTCGCAAAGTCTGTAACACGATTCTCAAATGCTCGGCATGTTGCGTCTCATCACATGAATAAATCAGAATATCGTCAATAAACACCACGACAAATCGATCTAAATATGGTCTGAATATCCAATTCATCAAATCCATAAACACTGCAGGAGCATTCGTTAGTTCGAAAGGCATAACTAAGAATTCATAATGTCCATACCTCATTCTGAAAGCAGTCTTCGGCGCATCTGAATCTTTAACTCGTAGCTGATAATAACCCGATCTCAAATCTATCTTAGAAAACACTGTAGCTCCTTTCAGCTGATCAAACAAATCATCAATACGAGGCAAAGGATATTTATTCTTTATCATCACTTTGTTCAATTTTTGGTAGTCAATAGACATCCTCATAGTGCCATCTTTCTTTTACACAAACAACACAGGAGCACCCCAGGGCGAGAAACTCGGTCATGCAAATCATTTATCTTTTAACTCTTGCAACTGAGACTTAAACTCTTTCAATTCTGTTGGTGCCATTCTATACGGAGCTATTGAGATAGGAGTCATTCCCAGGACTAAATCAATACCAAAATCGACTTCTCGTATCGGAGGTAATCCCGATAATTCTTCAGGAAACACATCTGGAAACTCGCAAACTACAGGCACAGATTCAACTTTCTTTTCAATCATTTTCGAATCAATCACATAGGAACAATAAACTTCATAACCCTTTTTCACATAACTCTAAGCTTTCATCACTGAGATCACAGCCGGTAATCCATTCAAATCATTTGATTCAATTCGAACTATCTCTCCGTTCTGACTTCTCAAATCAATACTCTTTCGTTTATAATTCACAACGGCATTATGTAAGGTTAGCCAATCCATACCCAAAATTATATCAAATTCATCGAATGGTAGCAGCATCAAATTAGCCGGAAAACAAATATCCCGAAATATCAACGGATAGTTCTTGCACACTTTATCAACCAGAACACACTTGCCTAAGGGGTTCGATACTCTAATTAAAAATTCAGTAGACTCAACAGGAAGAGTCTTACTAGATACTAGATTCACACACACATATGAATGAGTAGATCCTGGATCTATCAATGCAATCACATCAGTATCAAATAGAGGAAAAGTACCAGTAATGACATCTGGATATGACGCTTCTTCTCGAGCAGGATAGCATAAGCTCGGGCAGGTGCTCTCACCTCGCATCTCACAGCTGTATCTATTGTCCCTCTTTGACTTCCATTCACATTAAGCTTTCATATTTCATCAACTATCAACACAAAGCTCATATATTCATCAATGGCACATCTCAAAATCTTCATCAAATTCTAAAATTAAAGCATGGGTTTGATAATACACTAAGCAACGATCACAAAAACATAGAAATCACTAAAAACTGAGCTCAAAACATACCTTGATTGAGCTATGTATGTGCCGAAACCATGGAAGCTTCAAACCCTTATTTTTCTTTCTCAATTTCGGCAAACAAGGATGATAATGGCTTCCAAATTTATTTTATTTTAATTATAATGACATTAATATACCATTTACCATTTTACCCTTAATGAATATTAATAATAACACCAAAAGCCATGCCATTATTATCCACTTACTATCAATTGGTTTAATAACAACATAAGGACCTTTCATTTTGAAAGCCATGCCAAATAAGCACTTTAACAATTAGCACATAGCTTTTGCATTTTATGCGATTAAGTCCTTTTTGCAAATTAAGCAAACAATCAATAAAATTCTCACACAGAATTTTCACACATGCTTAATCACACACTGTAAACACGAAAAATAATATTAAAATATTTTTCTGACCTCAGATTTTTGGTCTCAAAACTACTACTCCAACTAGGGTCTAAACTGGGCTGTTACATTGCGCTCTAAAAAAATAGATATATATATACATGAGTAATGCTCTGATTAAGTTGTGGTACGTGCCCAACATGTTTTTGAAAAGATAGTGATTTTAAATCAGTGACGCGCCATTCTTGGATCCTCCTTAAGGATCGGGTTTGGGGCATTACATCAGCAGAATACTGTGGTAGTTGGTACTGGAGGCAAGGCTCAAAACTGTGCTTACTGTGGTAAGCGACATCCAGATGATTGTTGGAGAGGGATGGGTTCCTGTTTGAGATGTGGGTCCATGGGACATAACATTAAGGATTGTTAGCACTGAAATGGGTAGGTGCAAGCTCCCGTGCAAAATAGAGTTGAGAACCAGAGGGCTGGATAGCAGCCTCAGAGGGGTCAGGGTAAGTACAGAGGAGGTAATGCTGGTTAGGGATAGCGAGCACCAGGTCAGGGTGCAAATCGAACTGATGCCAGACAACTTACACTTGTTTATGCTACCAGACATTAAGAGGATTGTGATGCAACTGAAGTCATAGCAGGTACTTTTACAATTAATTCTGCTTAGTACTTCGCTTTGATAAATATTGGTTCTACATACTCGTATGTTTCCTGTTTGATGGCTGAAAACTTGGGATTGGGGTAGAAAAATTTGTTAGCGACGTAACTGTAGTTAGTCACTTAAGACAGTCTGGTATTGTGAATAA
The DNA here is from genome assembly GCA_025698515.1 of Gossypium sturtianum. Classification (NCBI taxonomy): domain Eukaryota; kingdom Viridiplantae; phylum Streptophyta; class Magnoliopsida; order Malvales; family Malvaceae; genus Gossypium; species Gossypium sturtianum. The sequence goes on from CM046952.1 coordinate 73,339,832, forward strand.
GATTTCTAGAAGATGCCATTAGAAGTATAGGGAGAAATAAATTCTGCAGATTTGATGGAGCTGCCCTTTGGGGAATTTCATATAATTCTGGGTATGGACTGGTTGGTGTAACACCATGTCGGTTGGGACTACGCTTCGAAGAAGGTAACTTTGAAGACTTCAGTTGGTAAGGAGATTGTGATGGTTAGTGAGAGTAGAGACTACTTATCTAATGTGAAATATGCTTTAGTAGCTGAAAAGTTGGTACGTAAGGGATGTGAGGCTTATCTGGCCTATGTTCTGGACACGAGAGTTAGTGGATCAGCTGTGGAAGGTGTCCATATTGTGAGGGAGTTTCCTAATGTTTTTCTGGAAGAACTACCTAGATTACGTCTGGAGCGTGAGTTCGAGTTTGGGATAAATCTATTGCATGGGAGTACTCCAGTGTCCATTGCTCCTTACCGCATGACACTTAAGGACCTTTAGGTTCATGTTCAAGAACTTTTGGACCACGAGTTCATAAGACCGAATGTTTTGCCTTGGGGAGCCCCAATCTTGTTTGTAAAGAAGAAGGATGGGCCTATAGGACTATGTATCGATTACCGACAACTGAACAAGCTGACTGTAAAGAACAAGTATCCCTTACCGAGGACTGATGACTTGTTCGATAGGTTCATAGGTGCCATGGTGTTCTCCAAGATCGACTTAAGGTCCAAATACTATTAGTTGAAGGTAAAGGAACCCGATGTACCTAAGACTGCATTCAAGACTCGGTATGGTCACTACGAGTTCGTAGTGATTCCCTTTAGTCTTACGAATGCTCTAACTACTTTTATGGACTTAATGAACCGGGTATTCTAGCCTTACCTTGATTAGTTTGTTGTTGTCTTTATCGATGACATTTTGATCTATTCTAAGTTCAAACTTGAGCACGATGAACATTTAAGGGTTGTTCTACAAATTCTTCATGGGAAAAAGCTTTATGCCAACTGAGTAAGTGTGTAACAGGCCGTTTTTGGTGAAATCAAAATAGTGGTTTCGGGACCACAAATTTGAGCTAGAAAGAAAATTTATTTTAATATTATTGCATGGTTCGAATCATGATAGGAATGTTATATGAAAATTCTGATAAGGAATTTTTACCGATTATGTGTTTAATTACGGAAAGGACCAAATTGCATAAAATGCAAAAATTGAATTCTAGTAGCTATAAGGATTAAATAGCTATGGAATTCAAAACTTGAGGTCCTTATATGGTAATTAGACCATTAAAGAAAAGTTGGTAGATATTTTTGGTGATTCATCCATGGAAAAATTAGAAAAGGTTAGGGATTAAATTGGAAACTAAAATAATTAAAAAGATGATAATAGAAATATCATTTTATTTTATGTCATCTTCCCCAAATTAAGACATGGAAACCCTAGGAAAGAAAAAAGCATTCAAGCAAGCTTCATTAGTTCAATTGGGTAAGCATTCTTGTCCCGTTTTTAGTAATTTTTATATTTTTGAGATCGGGATAGTTTAATTTATCTATTTTGGGGATTAATTTGAAAAGTTATCAAAGTATAGAAAATTTTCCATGGATGAATATGCTAAAATTTTGAAATTTATGGTACGAAATGAAAGGTTGTTGATAGATAAACAACTTTTCCAAAGAGAATTTTGATGAAATTGTGATTTAGGGATTAAATTGTAAAGTTGTGAAAATTGAAGAAAAATTTTGAATTTTATGAAATACATATGCTGTAAATGTTATTCTAAAATTTCGGTTAGGCTTGGAATAAGGATTAAATTGCATGAATTTCATTTTCCGAGCCAAGGGACGAAATTGGAATTTATGAAAAGTTAGGGGCAAAATGGTAATTTTGCCTAGAGTGTAATTTGAACTCAATTGAATATGAAATATGATAAATTGATGATTAAATTCATTTATATAGATCCGGAAAACTCAAATTCGAAGCTAGATTGAGGAAAAGAAAAAGTTTCGGATTAGTAGATTTTTATATACACGAACAAGTGTCGAGGTAAGTTCGTGTAACTTAACTATACATGTTAAGATGGTTAAATTGAATGTTACATTTGGAATGAGTGTAATATGTGTTTATGTGAATTATATAAAAGTTATAAATACATGAAATGATTACATGATCAGAAATGTTCATAAGGAGTTAAGTTCCGTTTGAATAATAAAATTCGATGGATACGTGTGAATTCCCGTATGTGAATGTGATTCTGTATATGTTGCAGAACGGATTTAGCTCGGACAAGTAAACCTGATATAGCTCTCTCAAGCATTCTGATATATAGTTCTTGCGAGAATCCTGATCGGTAGTGATTTGGCATGTGTTGCACACTACCACAGCTCTGTGTGAGCGTCCTGTTATGCAATCGGTTGTGATCCTGCATATATTGCAGACACAAACGCAGCTCTTTGTGAGCGTCCTTGTAACACCCCCAACCCATATCCTTCGCTAAAATAGGGTTACGAAACATTACCGAAACATTCAGAAACATTTACAGATAATTCATGTAAGTTACTATTCAAATTCCGAAATCATTCGTAACGTCCTTTAAATGGACCCTCGAGGCCCAATACAAGCATTAGAATCAAGTCGGGACTTAATCAGAACCTTTAAGAACTTTTCGCGAAATTTCAAAAATTTTTTAAGGTGCGGGGCTCACACGTCCGTGTGGTCCAGGAGAGATGCCCGTGTGACCCTGCGACACGCCCGTGCTACAGGCCGTGTTCGACCCCGTATAACTCTCTGACTTGTACACACGGCCATGCCACACGCCCGTGTGCAAGTCCATGTGGTTAATTAATTCATTTCAAAATTAGGTACCGGTCTCACATGGCCAAGGCACACGCCCGTGTTCAAGGCCGTGTCTCCCACACGGCAGAGACACATGCCCGTGTGCTTAATTCTGAGCATTCTGTTTATCAAATTTAAGGTGTAAGGGACACACGGTCTAACCACATGCCCATATACCATGCCGTGTGCCACACACGGTCTAGAAACACGCCCGTGTGTCTGCCCGTGTGGACGAAATAAAGCCATCTCTAGCTTCATTTCTCCCCCAAAATCATAGCAATGACCTGCACTTAAACTCCCATCCAAATACCAACCATTTCAAGCATTCAAGTTAAGCAAACTCCACCATTCAACATGGCATATCATTACATGCATTCATGTTTATAATCTTACCTTGGTTTAGTCCATATGTTAGACATAATTTGATCAAATACTTAACACATATGTAGCTACCATAGTATGACATTACAAATATATCAAAACAAACCATTACTAGCCATTCCAATGGCTAGATTACAAGCATCATTTACATTTACATGCCAATAGGGCCAATATAACCTATACATGCCATTATAACCATAATTGATTTACCATATGTACCAAAATGGGCCGATGGATAGTGTGAGTGATCTCCGCCAAGCTTCCAATCCAACGAGCTTCCGATTTACTATAAAATAGGGAAATAAAACTAAGTAAGCATAATTGCTTAGTAAGTTCGTATAACATGGTACTTAACTTACCATTCATTCTATTTTGAGGTAACTATGTAAGGCACATTCATTCAATTTGACCTGAAGCCCTACACATATCCTCATTGCCCTTGTTAGTCATATATTCCATAATAACATCAAAACATGTTTGGGCTCAACAACAATCAAGTTTCCAGGCACATATGCATTCTACAACATGTGTTCATTTAACATGCATAAATCACCTCTTTATATTACAAGTATAATTTCATAATAGTTATTTCATATCAGAACTTTACTCATATTACTCGAAATATCAACATCACACGAGTAATAGTACACTCAAAGTATACAAGTCTATAATCAAGGATGAACATATTCATCAAATGAATTCCTTGTTCAAATATCATCCTCTCATGTTTTCGTATATCAAATGTCATATATCATCATTCTCATGTATTTCATACAAATACGTGTAACAACTCATGTCTTATTCAGATTCTCTCATGTCAAGATTTTTACCCGTTGAATTTATTCGGAATATCGATGGATACACAGGTAGTACACTCGAGGTGTACAAATCAGGATCTGTCAATTCATATTCAATGGTACCCACAAGGTACTATTTCAGAGAGTACACTCTCGAGCCACATAGATATAGACAACAGGATTACCTGTCATGGCTAAATCCTTTTTATGACATATGCTCTAAAGAGCTTGATCTAGATTACCCGTCCGGGCTAAATCCAACCCATAACATATGCTCGAGAGGACTTATATCAAGATTACCCGTTCGGGCTAAATCCTTTCATAAATGAAGTCAATAGGATTACTCGTCCGAGCTAAATCCTGTCAGCAACAAATGCAGGACCTCAATAATTTCAGGAAATCACATATCCATCTATTTTCATTTATTCAAACAGGATTCAACATTTTCAAGCATTTCCCGGCATGTGATTATTTCATACATCTATCACATCCATATGATTCAAATGATCACATTTCATATTCATTCCAAGCATAAAAGTAACTTTTTCATCGTTTATCCTTTCTCGGGCATTATCGTGGATCGGGCTTTGTCAGAAACATTTTCAATGTCACACACACACACACACACACATATATATATATGATATTTATACAATTCACAACGCAACATTTAATTCAAGCATATAAACATACACAATTTAGTTACACGAACTTACCTCGACAAATGTTCGTGTACATAAATCTACTAATCCGACATTTTCCTCTTTTCCTCGTTCTAACTCCGAATTTGGTCTATCCGGATCTATATGAGTAAATTTAACGTCAATTTATCACATTTCGTATTCATGTGGACTCAATTTACATCCTAGGCAAAATTACCATTTTGCCCCTAACTTTTCCATAAATTCCAATTTCGTTCCTAGGCTCGGAAAATGAAATTTATGCAATTTACTCCCTATTCCAAGCTTAACCGAAATTTCAACATAAAATTTACAGCACATATTTTCTATAAATTTTAGAATTTTTCATCAATTTTCACAACTTTACATTTTAGTCCCTAAATCATGTTTTCATCAAAAATCACTTTGTAAAAGTTGTTTATCTATCAACAACCTTTCATTTTCTACCACAAATTTCTAATTTTTAGCATATACATCCATGACCCATTTTCCATACTTTGATAACTTCTCAAATTAATCCCCCAAATAGATAGATTAAGCTATCTCGGTTTCAAAAATATCAAAATTACTAAAAACGAGGCAATGAAACTTACCCAATTTGGCCATGAAAGTTTCTTCTCTATCTCCTAGGGTTTCCATGTATTTTTGGGGAAGAATATGATAAAATAAGATGATATTTCTTTTTATCATCTTTTAATTAATAAAAATATTTCACTTTCCAATTTAGTCCTTGCCCTTTTTCTAAATTTCCATGGATGAGTCACCATAATATCTACATACTTTTCTTTAATGGTCTAACTACCATATAAGGACCTTAAGTTTTGAATTCCATAGCTAGTTAATCCTTATAGCTACTAGAATTCAACTTTTGCATTTTATGCGATTTGGCCCTTCTCGTAATTAAGCACGTAATCGATAAAATTTTCTTTTCAAAATTTTCACTTGACATTTCTAACATAATACGGTCCATATAATAAAATAAAAATAAATTTTATTTTTGGCTAGGATTTGTGGTCCCGAAACCACTGTTCCGATTTCACCGAAATTGGGCTGTTACAACTCTCCCCTTTAGGAATTTTCGCCCTCGAAAATTTTACCAGGAAAGAGATTCCAACATTACTTTCTCATGTTTCCAACCGGTTCCCAGATAGCTTTCCCTATATCTTATCATTGTTAGAAGCTTTTACTAAAGCTACCTTTTTATTTCTCAGGTTTTCTCTCCAAGTACCAGAATTTCAATCAATTTCTTACTGTAAGTCGTGTCAGGCTAAATTTAACATTTATCCAAGTAATAACAAATGATGGGTTTGATCGATACTGTCATAACACATATACTCATAAAAACATTGTGAATTCTGTAGAACTCTGATAATAATACCAATCAATATGAAACATGTCCAATTCTTTTCAATAATCTTTATGACCCGAGAAACCACAAAATTAATTTGTCTTTACGGCCAATCCGAGGAACTTTCTTCCATAGCGAAACTTTCAAAAATATTTTGTCGCCAATCTGAAACTCTATTTCTTTTCATTTTAGATTCGCATCAAATATTTGACGATCAAATACTACTTTTAAACTGTCTCAGATCACTTTCATCCTTCTTCGGTTTCAAAAAATCAAACCTACTACATGTATCTTTTCTCACTGAACTCCGTCCAAAACATCGGAGTTTTGTATTTGTGACCATATAAAGCCTCGTACAGTAAAAATTTTGTACTTGACTATTAACTATTATAATAAGCAAATTCAACCGGAGGCAAATACTTTTCCTAGTTACCTTCAAATTCAAGTACACGACATCGAAGCACATCTTCCAAATTCTGAATCATATGTTCAGATTGATCATCCGTCTAAAAAAGAAATACGGTACTAAAATGTAACCGTATACACAGAGTTTCTTATATCTTGTTTCAGAATTTGAATATAAAATGTAGATCTCTATCAGAAATAACAGAAAGTAGCACATCATATAATCTGACAATCTCAAAAACAGATAATTCAAGCAATCTATCAAGTGTGAAATCCACTCATTCCAGAATGGAATGTGATAGTGTCTGAGAGTTTTAATATTTATATGAATGATCGAGCCTAGAAACTAACTATCACCACGATTGAGGCAAGCGCACCTGTCGAAAAGTAGTATAGCTTAGTGGCAAGACCGGAATGTCGAACCCAAATGAACCAAAATTACTAGTACTGACTTTCTTTTTATTATTTAGCCTAAAATAAAGGGGGTTGATATTTATCTAACTAATTACTAAGCTAAGGTTGCTAAGACACAGAGAGTGAATTGGGAAAATACTTTTGGGAAAAACCAGTTGATTAAGACAATACCCGAGGAAGAATCCACCTAGACTTCACTTGTTATTTAACTCTGAACCAGACGATTTATTCACTTTACTTGATCCGTAGGATTCCCTAATTTATATTAATACCTCTTTCGAGGCTACTAACGTCTAACCCTAGGTTGATTAATTGAAATTTCTTTCTAATTAAAACCCCTAGTGTTGCATTAACTCGATTAATGGACTCCCATATTAGGTTTGACCCTAATCCGACAGATTTTCGTCATCCTATCTCTAGGGTTGCGATCAACTCCGCTTAACTATGCTAGATCTACTCTTAAACAGGGACTTTTGCTCCATTTGCTAAAGCACATCAATACTTGAATCAATATCCTGAAATATTGAAACAAGAATTAAGAACACATAATTAAGAACAAATCAAGTATTTATCATATAGTTCAGAAAACAATAACAAGATCCGTCTTAGGTTTCATCCCCCTCAGGTATTTGAGGGGTTTAGTTCGTGAATAATAAAGAATACATCTCAGAAGAAGATAAATAACAAAACATAAGAAAAGCCCTAAAACCCCTGAAGGAAATTGAAGAGAAGATCTTCCGTCTTGAATGTAATTCCGGCTTCTGAGATGGATCAACTGGCTTTCTTGGAGTAATCCCCTGAGTTCAGCCCTCTCTAGCTTCGCCCCCGATCAAAGGACACTTTTTAGGTTATACTTAGGGCGTTTATATAGACTTCAGAATGTCTTTCTTGGACCACAAGTATCCCATTCCGAATGAAACTCATCTTGGTTAAAACAGGCAGACGCCCGTGTGACACACCCGTGGTCGACTCCCTTGGCCGTGGTCGATCCTATTTGCCACACATGGCCATGTGATCTGGCCGTGTCTCGATGTTCTAGGCCGTGTCTTGGTTTTTACTTGAAACACACGGCCGTGGGTGATAGTTCAGGCCGTGTGAGTCTCTAAGGTAAGCCCATTTACTCCGTTTTCGGCCTGTTTCTTATTTCTTTCATCCTCCGATGCTTCCCTAAGTATAAAACATGAAATTAAAGGATTAGGAGAATCAAATTCCACAATTCAAAGGATAAATCATCCAAAAAGTATGCTAAATGTGGGATTAAAATATGTATATATTACGGTTTATCAAATACCCCCACACTTAAGCATTTGCTTGTCCTCAAGCAAAATTCTCAACTCACAATTAAAATTAACTCCCCTTAATTCATAATCTTCATCAATAATGTTTCATCATAATTCATAGGTAATTCATACATTGATAATTTAACCAGAAGGTTCCTAAAGATTCAAACAATCAAAGTCATAGCTTTTGTAGCACGAAAAATAGGTGTTTCCCCTTACCTAAATAATTACCTTTAATTCAAAATTGATAAAAATTGACATACTCACTAAAGGTTCACTCAAATCTCTCAAAGTGTTTAAGGTTCAAAAATAAGCGCTCAGAAGTCAAACATGAAAAGTTAATCCCATAGGCTTGCATGAAAATTAAATCTCCACCACTGTAAAATGATATGAAACACAAATCAAAAGGTCTTTTATGGGTTGCAACGGGGCTTGGGTTAAAGGTGTGGATAAAGGCTTGAATTAGAGGGTTAAAAATTGAGATTGAATTGACAAATTACCTAACTAGAAAAATAAACTAAAACTTGAGGAATTACATCAATTGAAACTTATCAATAATATCGAGCTTCTTTTCCAAATAAGAGATTCTCCACTTAAGCTCAGATTCTCCACTTTTAACAACTAAAATAGAGAACATAGTTAGGCAACTACTCAAATCAAATCTCGACAAAAAGGGTTAAAACAAGAAGGAAAAATTCTCAATGAATCAAAAAGAATGGGTCTTGGGTTAATATTAATAGGTGAGTCAATAAACGGTTTATTAGTCTCAAAGGGGTTCACTAAGGGTTAATTATGAAGGTAGGTTTTTTATGGAGTAAGTGGGTTAGATCCTAGGTGCCTTTATCATCTCTGTATATCAAATCAAAAGTGTGGTCTCGACATGTATAATCGAAGCAAGTTCTAGAATAACAAATCAATGTTGACATACTCATAATCAATAAAGTGAGCAAGAAAACAATGTATGCTCTAAAAGGCTCAAGATCTCACAAAAATTATGGGCTTTTGATGTCAACCTTGTAAATTTCAAACTTCAAGGTAATAATTAGAGTCAGGTAGACAACCTAGCAATTTTTTTTTAATTTTGAAAATAAACTCATCATGCTTGATTCTCTAGTCTCCTAAAGTCTAAATCATCACTGCACAATTAGCTATGACTTAATCCAAAACATATCAACAAAAATCATAAATCAAAAGAAATTTCATTCTAATAGTAATATGAGAAAATTATTTAGGAACAAGATATAATTCAGGGATTTGAGAATAATGCAAAAAGTTAGGCACTTTTCACGATAAATTTCACCCCCCACACTTAAGACGTACATTGTCCTCAATGTACAATAAAAGATAATAACCATGTAGAAATAGATCATAAGAGAAGGAGAGAGGTGAAACTTCCTGGATTTCGGATGCATATCTTGAGTTAGAGGTGTGGAAACTTGATTCGGAGGTGAAAGATATGTTGGAGGAGGCGTCTCTGGTGGTGGTATGGTGGTCGCCCACAATCACTGCGCTAGATGAAGAAATTGGGTAACTTGTGAAGAAACAGCTAGGAAATAATAAGAATAATTCAAAATATACTAAATATGTATTTAAGGACAAGGAAGATAAATAGAAGGAAAATAAAGGAGAAGAGAAAAGACATAGGTAAAATAAATGGACTCAAATGTCCTTGGCTTGTTGGGTCGATGAAGCGGCCGGCATGAACTTATGTTAATCAGTCTCGCACGGGGAGACTGTGCTAGGGTCCTTCCGCTTCTCCAGCATGAGGATGGTGGTGAGGATGGTGAAAGAAAAGGAATAAGGGGAAGGGGAACGAAAAGTGAATGAAGAGGATAGAAAGGGGTGTGGTGGCTGGTGGCTGGTTGAAGAAGAATTTGGGGAGAAAGTGAGAAGAAAAGGGGGAGGGCCTTAAATAAGAAACAAGGACCTGGTGCTGCCCACGCCCGTGTGCTATGGGCGTGTTCGGTCACACGGCCGTGTGGTGGCTCGTTTGTTTCTCCCACACCTATGTAGAGGTCTCCACGCTCATGTCTCTTTCTCAGTGTCGGCCACGGCCTCAAAGCACGGGCGCGTTTCATACCCGTGTGACTTCCTCAGTGTTGGCCACGGCCTTATCGTATGACCGTGGCAATTTATAGCCGTCCGTGATCTGGGGATTTTTCATCCTTGGCTCGTACGACCACTGCCATGCCAGTGTGTAAATCCGTGATGCCCACCGCCCACCACGACCACGCCGTGTGCAGTAGTGTGTGGCACACGAAAACCTATGCTTTATTTACTTTGGTTAGTCTTTAGTTAGGTACTAAAAATCAAAGATATGAAAATAAAGGGGGTTAGTGCTTGGGTTGCCTCCCGAGAAGTGCTTGTTTAAAGTCCTAAGCTAGACTTACCTTTCATTTGCACGATCATGGTGGTTTGAGGAGTTGAAGCTCCTCTTCCCTGCTATCAATTCTAACAATATATGGTTTGAGTCGAGTGGTGTTTACCTTAAAATTTCTCGAATTCGAGGATTAGTTACCTCATTCGTTCCATATGGGAAGACATTCATGCATCAGTAAAAGGATTTCTTCGTTTGTATTACGGTCTGAGATAGTGATTCGAGAGTCTTTCTCATCCAACAATACCTGATCTCTTATTTTGAAGTGATTCGCTGTTCCATTAAGCTCGTTTGGGGGTTCCCTCGGTTTTGATTCGTGTGTTCCTAGTTTCTCCTTGAAATGTGTTTTCCATTCGTCTAGTTCCTTGACCTGAAGCCTTCGTTCCTCATGAATTACTTCCTTGTTTGCATGAGATCTAGGATCTGGCTCAAATGTGTACTTCCGAGGTGCTTCCTGAAAAGAAAGTTGAACCGAATGGTCATTAATAGAATTTATGTTCTCACCTTTTTCATTTGATGTCATAGCCGAGTCAAGAGCACAAGAGTGATCGTTTAAATCACCTACACAGAGTGTGAGTTCACTGTCATTTAACATCAATTTTAGTTTTAACAGTTACTAAAAAGGGTCTTCCTAAAATTAAAGGAATATTATTGTCCTCATCCATGTCTAAAGCGACAAAGTCTACTGGGAATATAAATTTATCAATTTTTACTAGCACATCTTCGATTATACCCCTAGGAACTCTAATGGTTTTATCAGCTAATTGAATGCTCATCCTAGTTTGTTTGGGTTTCCCTAGACCTAGTTGTTTAAATAGTTTATAAGGCATGACATTGATGCTTGCCCCTAGATCTGCTAAAGCATTATCTATAGATAAACTATCAATTAAACAAGGTATCGTAAAACTCCCTGGATCTTTTAATTTCCGTGGTAGTTTGTTTTGTAGAATTGCTGAGCACACTGCGTTTAGCTCCATATGCGATGCCTCATCTAACCTCCGTTTGTTTGTCAGAAGCTCTTTCAAAAATTTCCTTGAATCTGGCATCTGCGAGAGAGCTTCAAGAAACGGTAAGTTAATATGTGATTTCTTTAAGAGTTTAAGAAATTTTCCAAATTGTTCCTCTGTGTGGTCTTTCTTCATCGCATTGGGATATGGCACTCGAGGTGTATACTCTTTGATGACAGGTTTCTGTGTATCATGGCTTTCCTCAACCTTACCTTTGTTTACCATGGGTTCTTGTCTTGGCTCAAATTCGGATTCTACTAACCCTTCACTATCGTGATCAGTAATGGCATGAATTTGCTCCTTAGGGTTAGTCTCAGTATTGCTTGGCAAGCACCCTTGCGGTCGTTCTGAGATTAGCTTGGCTAGCTGACCTAATTGGTTCTCGATCCCTTGAACCGATGCCTACTGATTTTTGAGCATTGTTTCGTTGTTTTGAAAATGGGTTTCTGTCACTGCGATAAATTTTGTCAGCATCTCCTCAAGGTTTGGCTTTTTCTATTGTGGGATGGGTTGTTGTTGAAAGCCTGGAGGGGGTTGTTGTCTTTGATTTCCTTGACAACCCCATGAGAAGTTTGGGTGGTTCCTCCAACCTAGATTATAATTGTTACTATAGGGGTTATTTTAAGATCTAAAATTATTACCCATATAGTTCATCTGCTCGCTTTCTACGCCAGGGTTGTAGGGTGGGTATTCTGTATTGTTCGACCCTCCTCCATTTGTATCGCACTGCATCACTGGATGTACCTGGGAACAACCACACAAACCATCAATTTTCTTACTTAAGAGTTCTACCTGATTTGATAGCATGATTACTGTGTCGAGGTTGAAAACACTGGTAGCTTTTGTCAGCTTTGTCCTCATAACTTGCCACTGATAATTATTCAGTGACATCTCTTCAATGAATTCATAAGTTGCCTCAAGTGTTTTGTTATTTAAGGTTCCACCGGCGGCTGCATCGATAAGCTGCCTAGTTGAGGGGTTCACACCGTTATAGAAGGTTTGAACCTGTAGCCATAATGGTAACCCATGATGAGGGCACCTTCTCAATAAATCCTTATATCTCTCCCATGCATCGTAAAGTGTCTCTAAATCCATCTGCACAAAAGAAGAGATATCATTCCTCAACTTAGCCGTTTTAGCCGGCGTAAAATATTTTAACAAAAATTTCTCGGTCATTTGCTCCCATGTAGTGATTGATCCTCGTGGAAGAGAATTCAACCACAGTTTGGCTTTATTCCTTAAAGAAAAGGGAAATAACCGAAGGCGAATGGCATCATCAAAAACACCATTAATTTTAAACGTATCACATAATTCCAAAAAGTTCGCTAAGTGTGTGTTAGGGTCCTCATCCTGCAAACCATCAAACTGAACAAACTGTTGAATCATCTGTATAGTGTTAGGTTTCAGTTCAAAATTATTTCCAGCGACAGCAGGTCTAACAATACTTGATTCAGTTTGATACGGTCCGCCTCGGGGTGAGTTGAAATGTATTTGAGTTGCCTGATCGTCCACGAGGAGAAGTTGAGTCTTCGGGACAAATAATAGTAAATACGGTTTAATTTGCAGAAGCTAAGTATAAGTTGGCTTATAGAAAGGGATTTAAATTAAGTATGGAAGGATGAGGAATGATGGAAATGATTTGGAAATATGGAAGGAATTAGGTTCGGCTATGATTGAAAGGGAAGAAGGTGGTGTTTTGGAAATGAATTGGTTTAATGGGAACGAATGAAGTTGGATGAAAAATAGCTAGGTGATAGTTTGGTGGAAATGGAGAAATGAACTTAAACGAGAAACGATTTAACACTAAGAAGTGTCACCCCGGTTTCTATAATGTTTAAGGTGGAAGATGTAAATCGAAGATGGACCAAAGACCCGTTATCTAGAAAGATAAGAACCAATGGTATAATTTGATGGATGAGAATAATTGACGGCACAAGCAAGCTTGTTAATCGAAATCGAAACTCGTACGAAAAAATAGAGAGGAGTAAACTCACTCGATGAACAAAGTTCATAAAATTTGATCAAGGTTCAAAAGTTCTAAAACTGATTACAAATAATAATAACAAAGTATTTATAGGCTATGGAAAGAGCTAGCCGAATGGGCACTAACATAGCTTAGAAACTAAGTAAAATTCAGCTAGAAAATGATGGAAAAATCTGGAAGAAAATCCCTTGAATTCCTTGGCAAAATTCGGTTGATTGGGAGACAATCAGACATCTTCTAGATGGGCAATTCACTTGGCATGAATGTTGAAAAAAATTCTTGGAGTCAATGCACCTTCTAGGTTCGGCTGAATGTGGGATGAAGAGTCAGCTTCTAGAATGTGTAAATTTAGCCATTTGGGACATTCTTGGGTCAGCTTAATGAAGAAGAAAAATAGCTGATTGCAATTGGACAACAAGGGAGCTGAATGATCATATCTAGGTTCAGCCAAACATTGGAATGAGCTGCACCTTTTGTTTGAAGAGTTACCAGGATTAAAACATGACTTTGAATAGCTCCCATGTGTTTAATCCAGCAATTAAAACTCCCTTGACCATTGCTATACACGAACAGCCTTTGGGAAGATGAATGAGCTGCTGACTTGTTTTAATTCCAGATTAAAAATCTTCATTAAAATTAGTCCATGCACTTAGCTTTCCTTCCAGCCGAATGGGGACCTTGAATTGCCAAAAGTTGGCAGCCATCATGCATGTTTTCAGCCGTCCATGCACCCACTAGGTTCATTGTTTCATGTGTTTAATGTTCCGGCCACATACATTGCATCTAGTGCATGTATCTCCTTAAATGCATTCATGTACATTCGACTGAACCTACAAAGGGAATGAACTTACATTAAATCACTCCAAATCAGCGGAACACAATTAAAGACACACTAGAACTTCTTAATAGACACTTTAGACACACTAAGCACACACTTATGCTTCATTGAAAATTCGGCAGCCACTAATTAAATAGAAAAAACCTGCACATTAATTCTTGAATTAAAACTAATAAAAACCATGTAATAAAATGTGACAAATTAAATTAGACTTAGACAAATTAAATCCGACACTAAATAAAATATTTAGAAACATTTAATTTGCTGTAGGAAAATTAATAAATAAAATGTTCAATTTATTTAAAGCATTAAATTTAAATAATCAGCTCAATTAGCTAGTGTGAGATCGAATGAGCTCAAATCGAGCTCAAATAGACTAATCCGGCTCAATTTGGAAATACACCAAAGTGCACATTAGCTCCACGGAACTTGGGTCATTTGATCCGAGCTCTATCAATTTGTAAATCGCTGGTGCCCCGGGCGTGCTCGTATCATCCCCCCCTCTTCAAGACGATTCGTCCTCGAATCGACCCGCTGGTTTTCCGAACAAAATTCCTTTTGGCTCGGTTTACCTCGGTCAAATGGGGCAGATAATTTTCGAATCACCTGAAAAAGATATCCATGAGTTAGCAAGAAATGTTTTAAACACACTTGCAATTCAAGCACAAAACAAATAAATCGCATGTGAACGGGTAGGACCAAATCATTATACAAAAGATATAATGCCTTGTCAAATGTTTGACTCACGATGGAATAGATTTCAAGGCATGCATACGATTTAATGGGATTCCACAAGTCAAAATCATCATACAAAAGATATAATGCCTTGTCAAATGTTTGACTCACGATGGAATAGATTCCAAGGCATGCATACGATCTAATGGAATTCCACAAGTCAAAATCATCATGCGAGTAACACATCAAATGATAGATACATTCGTCACAAGTAGATAGTTGAAATGGTTTACATAGCTCACGAATTTGAACAACCAAACCTTGCGTTGAACGATATATGAAATTACTCGCACATGAATTATAAAACTTATCGTTCACAAGATTCTTTTTATCAATGAACAAAATAGATAGAACATCAATAAGCAGAATAGGACATTCAAGCAGTTCATGATCTAAATGATTTACAAAAGAGAATTCATCGACAGTATTTCTATCAACATCCAAAGAGAACGAAAATATCTCAAAGTCTTCAAGTGAACTACACATGTGACGAAATATGGACTCTTTCACACAAAAATTATCAAAATTATCAAACACAAGAATCCTTTCATCAATCATCAAGACAGGTAGATCACAAACAGGCAAAATAGAACGATGAAGCATATCATGATCTAAATGTTTTACAAAGATCAAATTGCTAGCAAAAGTTTTGCCATCATCCGAGGAGATCAAACATGTTCCGAAAGGCTCAAGCGTCTTACCTTTATGAGCAGAAAGAAAAGGATCAATTTTACCTTTCTCCGTTAGCACAAACCTTCGCTCCTCGGAAACATAACGTAGTTGAAGCTTCGCGTTAGAATCAACACTTTTCAAATGGAATGTGAATTTTAGGTACAACCACAAAACTTGTTTAAGAAGCGAATAAAAATTGAAAACAAAATGAACAAATTTCGCTACCTTATCCAAGAACCAAGTATCAAAACAATAGGATTTTTTCACACACAATTGATGATACTTGATTTTCCCACAAAACACATCAAAACATATTCCTGGTTTAAAAACATGTGTTTGATTATTGAAACCAAGATGTAGCAACGGTTTCAAAAAATCAAACATGTTAAACCAATAAGACTTGTGAATACTCAAGATCGAGCAATCAAAACTTTTGACATGTTTTGAAACAGATTTGAATAAACTTAAAGATTTCGCATAGGACAATGAACAAATCTCGTAATTATCACAATCAAGCAAGTTGGAACTAAAAGAAAATTCATCGTCATACTTAATCGGGACTTGCATTTTTCGGATGTGCGTTACTCCACCTTCATACTTTGCAACGCAATGATTGTTATGAGATAAACTCGCCTTACCTTCATTTAAAACATCACAATTAATCAAAGAATGGCAATTAACGATGCTATCCACATAATCACAATCATTCGAATAAGTTAGTAGAAACAAACAAGCTTTAGGACACTTACCTTCCTTACCTTCCGGCTCATGTGATTCAACTTTATTTTCAACTTTACCTTTTTCGATCATATGAAAACGTCTTTCGTCGGGAAGGTATTGGAGCTGAAAGTCATCGTGCGATATGTCGGGAACCTGAAAAGAAGAAGTAGAACAAGAGCAAACTTCAAGTGAGTTAGTGGAATCAACTATCTCTTATTCTCGCTCATCTTGTTCTTTTGTTTCTTTTTCAGCATCTTTTTCCTTTATACTTTTTTTCTCAATCTCGATTTCTTTGCTTTCTTTTTCAATTTTCTCTTCACTCTCATTTTTATTTTCTTTTTCACTCTCTTTTTCTTCACTCTCATTTTCTCTTTCAATTTCTTTTTGTTCTTTCTCTTTTTCAAAAACCTTCTCAATGGCTTTTTCAAGCTCTCTTAAGACTCGCTCATTTTCTCTCTTTCTTGCGTCTTTTCTTTTTTATTTAGTTTTCTTTTTCTATTTCTTGTTTTCTATTACATGACGTTTCAAAAGAATTATAATAATAACAAGAAATTCCAAAAGAAGAAAAATTATTTTCATTGGATTCAAGAATATTTCTTCGAGACGAACACTCTTTAGATATTTTCTTGGAAGTTCCTGAACGAGTATACCGATCAACTCGCACGTCATCTTGGAGGGAGTAAGAATCATAGTCAACTTCTCTTCACCTTGAGTTCCTCGATGAATAGGATCCTTGATCGAAATCTCCTCTCGAATTCTTTAAGGAGTAGGAGTCATAGCATGAATTTCCTTGTCTCGAAATCGATGGCGAAAGGGAATCACGATGGGACTTCTTCAAATAGTAATCGGGGTATATCTTCGTGGGGTTCTCAATTTCGTTTTTCGACTTGAAGATTCTCGTTCATAGGGGGCTCCTTGTTCCACACGATTTAATCTCTCGTGCAATTTGTCGAATTTTGAATTCACCATTCTTCACATTTCTTGCGCCAAATATTGGAACTCCGATTCGGTGAACTCTTCGCGAGACATGACTTTGTTGCTGAAAAGAAATATGTTATAAAGACAAAAATAAACAGAAAAATTGTAATACCTCACTACAAAACTCACATGTCACTCACCAAGAAAAATCACTCCACTCGTGTTTCACTTGTTTTATGGCTTTTTCTTTAATGAGTACACTCGTGCCTTTTACTGCTCAACCTCACTCTCGCAAATTCGTACTTCGTTTCGAAAGACTTATTTGGTGTTTGAGGGTCGGCTACAAAAATGGTTATCAAAGGGTGAATGTTGGGTGTACGATGGGCTAAAACAAAGAAAAAAAAGGCAAATGGGGATATGTGTGGCGTTAGGGATAGATGACAAAGGAAGCGAATGATGGTAGGGGGTTTTGAAGATCAGGTAGAAAGGATGAGAAACAAAGAACCAAGAACTTTGTAAAACTTTCAAAATAACTTCACCTCTTCTTTTGTTTATTTTTTATATTCAATTTTTTTAGTTCTTTTTTTTTTCAATATAATCAAATACAATATGCTGATTACAAGAAAAGAAAATTACAACTTGAATTTTTTTTTGTTCAAATTTTTTTTTCTATTCACGAACCTAATCCGGCTCTCGTTCGTCGTCGGAATTCCTCATTTTGTAGCTCTGATACCAGATGATATGGTCTTCCTCGGGGTGAGTCGAAATGTATTTGAGTTGCCCGATCGTCTATGAGGAGAAGTTGAGTCTTCGGGACAAATAATAGTAAATACGGTTTGATTTGCGGAAGCTAAGTATAAGTTGGCTTATAGAAAGGGATTTAAATTAAGTATGGAAGGATGAAGAATGATGGAAATGATTTGGAAATATGGAAGGAATTAGGTTCGGCTATGATTGAAAGGGAAGAAGGTGGTGTTTTGGAAATGAATTGGTTTAATGGGAACGAATGAAGTTGGATGAAAAATAGCTAGGTGATAGTTTGGTGGAAATGGAGAAATGAACTTAAACGAGAAACGATTTAACACTAAGAAGTGTCACCTCGGTTTCTATAATGTTTAAGGTGGAAGATGTAAATCGACGATGGACCAAAGACCCATTATCTAGAAAGATAAGAACCAATGGTATAATTTGATGGATGGGAACGATTGACGCCACAAGCAAGCTTGTTAAGTCGAAATCGAAACTCGTACGAAAAAATAGAGAGGAGTAAACTCCCTCGATGAACAAAGTTTATAAAATTTGATCAAGGTTTAAAATTTCTAAAATTGATTACAAATAAAAATAAAAAATTATTTATAGGCTATGGAAAGAGCTAGCCGAATGGTCACGAACATAGCTTAGAAACTAAGTAAAATTCAGCTAGAAAATGCTGGAAAAATCTGGAAGAAAATCCCTTGAATTCCTTGGCAAAATTCGGCTGATTGGGAACAATTGGACAACTTCTAGATGGGCAATTCACTTGGCATGAATGTTGAAAAAATCCTTGGAGTCAATGCACCTTCTAGGTTCGGCTGAATGTGGGATGAAGAGTCAGCTTCTAGAATGTGTAAATTCAGCCATTTGGGATGTTCTTGGGTCAGCTTAATGAAGAAAAAAAATAGCTGATTGCATTTGGACAGCAAGGGAGCTGAATGATCATGTCCAGGTTCGGCCAAACATTGGAATGAGCTGCACCTTTTGTTTGAAGAGTTACCAGCATTAAAACGTGACTTTGAATAGCTCCCATGTGTTTAATTCAGCAATTAAAACTCCCTTGACCTTCGCTATACTCGAACAACCTTTGGGAAGATGAATGAGCTGCTGACTTGTTTTAATTCCAGCTTAAAAATCTTCATTAAAATTCGTCCATGCACTTAGCTTTCCTTCCAGTCGAATGGGGACCTTGAATTGCCAAAAGTTGGCAGCCATCATGCATGTTTCCAGCTGTCCATGCACCCACCAGGTTCATTGTTTCATGTGTTTAATGTTTCAGCCACATACATTGCATCTAGTGCATGTATCTCCTTAAATGCATTCATTTACATTCGGCTAAACCTACAAAGGGACTGAACTAACATTAAATCACTCCAAATCAGCTGAACACAATTAAGGACACACTAGAACATCTCAATAGACACTTTAGACACACTAAACACACACTTATGCTTCATTGAAAATTCGGCAGCCACTAATTAAATAGAAAAAACCTGCACATTAATTCTTGAATTAAAACTAATTAAAACCATGTAATAAAATGTGACAAATTAAATTAGACTTAGACAAATTAAATCCGACACTAAATAAAATATTTAGACACATTTAATTTGCTGTAGGAAAATTAATAAATAAAATGTTCAATTTATTTAAAGCATTAAATTTAAATAATCAGCTCAATGAGCTGGAGTGAGCTGGAGTGAGCTCAAATCGAGCTCAAATGGACTAATCCGGCTCAATTTGGAAATGCACCAAAGTACACAGTAGCTCCACGGCACTTGGGTCATTTGATCCGAGCTCCATCAATTTGTAAATCGCTGGTGCCCCAGGTGTGCCCATATCATTCCCCCTCTTCAAGACGATTCGTCCTTGAATCGACCCACTGGTTTTTCGAACAAAATTCCTTTTGGCTCAGTTTACCTCGGTCAAATGGGGCGAATAGTTTTCGAATCACCTGAAAAAGATATCCATGAGTTAGCAAGAAATGTTTTAAACACACTTGTAATTCAAGCACCAAACAAATAAATCGCATGTGAACGGGTAGGACCAAATCATCATACAAAAGATATAATGCCTTGTCAAATGTTTGACTCACGATGGAATAGATTTCAAGGCAAGCATACGATCTAATGGGATTCCACAAGTCAAAATCATCATACAAAAGATATAATGCCTTGTCAAATGTTTGACTCACGATGGAATAGATTCCAAGGCATGCATACGATCTAATGGAATTCCACAAGTCAAAATCATCATGCGAGTAACACATCAAATGATAGATATATTCATCACAAGCAGATAGTTGAAATGGTTTACATAGCTCACGAATTTGAACAACCAAACCTTGCGTTGAACGATATATGAAATTACTCGCACATGAATTATAAAACTTATCGTTCACAAGATTCTTTTTGTCAATGAAAAAAATAGATAGAACATCAATAAGCAGAATAGGACATTCAAGCACTTCATGATCTAAATGATTTACAAAAGAGAATTCATTAACATAATTTCTATCAACATCCAAAGAGAACGAAAATATCTCCAAGTCTTCAAGTGAACTACACATGTGACGAAATATGGACTCTTTCACACGAAAATTATCAAAATTATCAAACACAAGAATCCTTTCATCAATCACCAAGACAGGTAGATCACAAACAGGAAAAATAGAACGATGAAGCATATCATGGTCTAAATGTTTTACAAAGATCAAATTGCTAGCAAATGTTTTGCCATCATTCGAGGAGATCAAACATGTTCCGAAAGGCTCAAGCGTCTTACCTTTATGAGCAGAAAGAAAAGGATCAATTTTACCTTTCTCCGTTAGCACAAACCTTCGCTCCTCAGAAACATAACGTAGTCAAAGCTTCACGTTTGAATCAGCACTTTTCAAATGGAATGTGAATTTTAAGTACAACCACAAAACTTGTTTAAGAAGCAAATAAAAATTAAAAACAAAATGAACAAAATTCGCTACCTTATCCAAGAACCAAGTATCAAAACAATAGGAATTTTTCACACACAATTGATGATAGGTGATTTTCCCACAAAACACATCAAAACATATTCCTGGTTTAAAAACATGTGTTTGATTATTTAAACCAAGATGTAGCAACAGTTTCGAAAAATCAAACATGTTAAACCAATAAGACTTGTGAAAAACTTTTAACATGTTTTGAAACAGATTTGAATAAACTTAAAGATTTCGCATAGGACAATGAACAAATCTCGTAATTATCACAATCAAGCAAGTTGGAACTAAAAGAAAATTCATCGTCATACTTAATCGCGACTTGCATTTTTCGGTTGTGCGTTACTCCACCTTCATACTTTGCAACGCAATGATTGTTATGAGATAAACTCACCTTACCGTCATTTAAAACATCACAATTAATCAAAGAATGGCAATTAACGATGCTATCCACATAATCACAATCATTCGAATAAGTTAGTAGAAACAAACAAGCTTTAGGACACTTACCTTCCTTACCTTCCGGCTCATGTGATTCAACTTTATTTTCAACTTTACCTTTTTCGATCATATGAAAACGTCTTTCGTCGGGAAGGTATTGGAGCTGAAAGTCATCGTGCGATATGTCGGGAACCTGAAAAGAAGAAGTAGAACAAGAGCAAACTTCAAGTGAGTTAGTGGAATCAACTATCTCTTTTTCTCGCTCATCTTGTTCTTTTGTTTCTTTTTCAGCATATTTTTCCTTTTCACTTTTTTTCTCAATCTCGATTTATTTGCTTTCTTTTTCAATTTTCTCTTCACTCTCATTTTTATTTTCGTTTTCAATCTCTTTTTCTTCACTCTCGTTTTCTCTTTCAATTTCTTTTTGTTCTTTCTCTTTTTCAAAAACCTTCTCAATGGCTTTTTCAAGCTATCTTAAGACTCGCTCATTTTCTTTCTTTCTTGCCTCTTTTCTTTTTATTTCATTTTCTTTTTCTTTTTCTTCTTTTCTATTACATGACGTTTCAAAAGAATTATAAAAATAACAAGAAATTCCAAAAGGAGAAAAATTATTTTCATTGGATTCAAGAATATTTCTTCGAGACGAACACTCCATGGATGTTTTCTTGGAAGTTCCTGAACGAGTATACCGATCAACTCGCACGTCATCTTGGAGGGAGTAAGAATCATAGTCAACTTCTCTTTGCCTTGAGTTCCTCGATCAATAGGATCCTTGATCGAAATCTCTTCTCGAATTCTTTAAGGAGTAGGAGTCATAGCATGAATTTCCTTGTCTCGAAATCGATGGCGAAAGGGAATCATGATGGGACTTCTTCAAATAGTAATCGGGGTATATCTTTGTGGGGTTCTGAATTTCGTTTTTCGACTTGAAGAATCTCGTTCATAGGGGGCTCCTTGTTCCACACGATTTAATCTCTCGTGCAATTTGTCGAATTTTGAATTCACCATTCTTCCCATTTCTTGCGCCAAATATTGGAACTCCGATTCGGTGAACTCTTCGCGAGACATGACTTTGTTGCTGAAAAGAAATATGTTATAAAGAAAAAAATAAACAGAAAAATTGTAATACCTCACTACAAAACTCACAAGTCACTCACCAAGAAAAATCACTCCACTCGTGTTTCACTTGTTTTATGGCTCTTTCTTTAATGAGTACACTCGTGCCTTTTACCGCTCAACCTCACTCTTGCAAATTCGTACTTCATTTCGAAAGACTTATTTGTTGTTTAAGGGTCGGCTACAAAAATGGTTATCAAAGGGTGAATGTTGGGTGTACGGTGGGCTAAAACAAAGAAAAAAAAGGCAAATGGGGATATGTGTGGCATTAGGGATAGATGACAAAGGAACCGAATGATGGTAGGGGGTTTTGAAGATCAGGTAGAAAGGATGAGAAACAAAGAACCAAGAACTTTGCAAAACTTTCAAAATAACTTCACCTCTTCTTTTGTTTTTTTTTATATTCGATTTTTTTAGTTCTTTCTTTTTTTTCAATATAATCAAATACAATATGCAGATTACAAGAAAAGAAAATTACAACTTGAATTTTTTTTGTTCGAATTTTTTTTTTCAATTCACGAACCTAATCCGGCTCTCGTTCTCGTCGGAATTCCTCGTTTTGTAGCTCTGATACCAGATGATACGGTCTTCCTCGGGGTGAGTCGAAACATATTTGAGTTGCCTGATCGTCTATAAGGAGAAGTTGAGTCTTCGGGACAAATAATAGTAAATACGGTTTGATTTGCGGAAGCTAAGTATAAGTTGGCTTATAGAAAGGGATTTAAATTAAGTATGGAAGGATGAAGAATGATGGAAATGATTTGGAAATATGGAAGGAATTAGGTTCGGCTATGATTGAAAGGGAAGAAGGTGGTGTTTTGGAAATGAATTCGTTTAATGGGAACGAATGAAGTTGGATGAAAAATAGCTAGGTGATAGTTTGGTGGAAATCGAGAAATGAACTTAAATGAGAAACGATTTAACACTAAGAAGTGTCACCCCGGTTTCTATAATGTTTAAGGTGGAAGATGTAAATCGACGATGGACCAAAGACCCGTTATCTAGAAAGATAAGAACCAATGGTATAATTTGATGGATGAGAACGATTGACGCCACAAGCAAGCTTGTTAAGTCGAAATCGAAACTCGTACGAAAAAATAGAGAGGAGTAAACTCCCTCGATGAACAAAGTTGATAAAATTTGATCAAGGTTCAAAAGTTCTAAAATTGATTACAAATAAAAATAACAAAGTATTTATAGGCTATGGAAAGAGCTAGCCGAATGGTCAAGAACATAGCTTAGAAACTAAGTAAAATTCAGCTAGAAAATGCTGGAAAAATCTGGAAGAAAATCCCTTGAATTCCTTGGCAAAATTTGGTAGATTGGGAGACAATTGGACAGCTTCTAGATGGGCAATTCACTTGGCATGAATGTTGAAAAAATCCTTGGAGTCAATGCACCTTCTAGGTTCGGCTGAATGTGGGATGAAGTGTCAGCTTCTAGAATGTGTAAATTCAGCCATTTGGGATGTTCTCGGGTCAGCTTAATGAAGAAGAAAAATAGCTGATTGCATTTGGACAGCAAGGGAGCTGAATGATCATGTCCAGGTTCGGCCAAACATTGGAATGAGCTGCACCTTTTGTTTGAAGAGTTACCAGCATTAAAACGTGACTTTGAATAGCTCCCATGTGTTTAATTCAGCAATTAAAATTCCCTTGACCTTTGCTATACACGAACAACCTTTGAGAAGATAAATGAGCTGCTGACTTGTTTTAATTACAACTTAAAAATCTTCATTAAAATTCGTTCATGAACTTAGCCTTCCTTCCAGCCGAATGGGGACCTTGAATTGCCAAAAGTTGGCAGCCATCATGCATGTTTCCAGCCGTCCATGCACCCACCAGGTTCATTGTTTCATGTGTTTAATGTTCCAGCCACATACATTGCATCTAGTGCATGTATCTCCTTAAATGCATTCATGTACATTCGGCTGAACCTACAAAGGGAATGAACTTACATTAAATCACTCCAAATCACCTGAACACAATTAAGGACACACTAGAACATCTTAATAGACACTTTAGACACACTAAACACACACTTATGCTTCATTGAAAATTCGGCAGCCACTAATTAAATAGAAAAAACCTGCACATTAATTCTTGAATTAAAACTAATTAAAACCATGTAATAAAATGTGACAAATTAAATTAGACTTAGACAAATTAAGTCTGACACTAAATAAAATATTTAGACACATTTAATTTGCTGTAGGAAAATTAATAAATAAAATGTTCAATTTATTTAAAGCATTAAATTTAAATAATCAGCTCAATGAGCTGGAGTGAGCTCGAGTGAGCTCAAATCGAGCTCAAATGGACTAATCTGACTCAATTTGGAAATGCACCAAAGTGCACATTAGCTCCACGGCACTTGGGTCATTTGATCCGAGCTCCATCAATTTGTAAATAGCTGGTGCCCCGGGCGTGCCTGTATCATCCCCCCTCTTCAAGATGATTCGTCCTCGAATCGACCCGCTGGTTTTCCGAAAAAAATTCCTTTGGGCTCGGTTTACCTCGGTCAAATGGGGCGGATAGTTTTCGAATCACCTGAAAAAGATATCCATGAGTTAGCAAGAAATGTTTTAAACACACTTGTAATTCAAGCACCAAACAAATAAATCGCATGTGAACGGGTAGGACCAAATCATCATACAAAAGATATAATGCCTTGTCAAATGTTTGACTCACGATGGAATAGATTTCAAGGCATGCATACGATCTAATGGAATTCCACAAGTAAAATCATCATGCGAGTAACACATCAAATGATAGATATATTCATCACAAGCAGATAGTTGAAATGGTTTACATAGCTCACGAATTTGAACAACCAAACCTTGCATTGAACGATATATGAAATTACTCGCACATGAATTATAAAACTTATCGTTCACAAGATTCTTTTTATCAATGAACAAAATAGATAGAACATCAATAAGCAGAATAGGACATTCAAGCACTTCATGATCTAAATGATTTACAAAAGAGAATTCATCGACAGAATTTCTATCAACATCCAAAGAGAACAAAAGTATCTCAAAGTATTCAAGTGAACTACACATGTAACACCCCAAACCCGGTCAATACGCCACGACCGAATCTGGTATGTCACTAAGGAAAATATTTTTGAAAGAATCGAATTAAAAATTAAATTTTGTGAAAGCTCTTTGAAATTCTTTATTTGTCGAAAATAAGTTAAAACTGAGATTTACTTTGAATTACATAAAACTTTAAAACTTAGTTGATAAATCATAGGATAGAGAACATTTATATCATTTTAAGAAAATTTGAAATATCACTTTGAAAATCCGTTTGCAATTGAGTATAGAAACCTGAATTTTGGAAATCACTTAATTTGTTGAAAACACTTAACTTGTAATTTTTCTATCGAACTATTCATATTACCCGATGGTAAGATTTCTAAAACCATTGCGAGTTTTTAGTTTAGAAAACTTTGACCTCAATTATTAGATTAACCAAGTAATTTATAAGCCGTATTTTAAATATATTCAAAACATAAAAATAATCCAAAACATAATTAAACAGGCCTTATTACAAATCCATAAAATATGAAAACCAAATTAAAATAAAGTACCCAAATAGAAGTTCATGTAAAACCAAACTTTATTGCATGGCCTCCTCGAGTCCATCCGGCTCCATATCTGCGATCTCACGAATCACTGAAAATATAAGGAGAAGGTGAGTCACCAAGACTCGATGCATATTCCCTCTCAGGGTAAATACCACATACTTACACAAATTATAACAAAGCAACATATATGTATAATGCACCCAACCTAGCCATCCATAACTCCTTTTCTACCCCAGTGGTACCAAACCACCGGTGGTGCCAAACCACCGGTGACCGAAGTCACGATATAAATGTGATACCAAATCACCGGTGACCAAAGTCACAAATAATCCATCTGTGGGGCCAACCCACGTGTGATACCAAATCACCGGTAGACGATCCCATATCTCAAAAGTGGGGCCAACCCACGGTGGAGTTAATCCACGAGGGACGAGTCGCTATGAGGTGCCAAACCTGCGGTGTCCGAAGACACGAAATTGATACCAAATCACCGTGGTGCCAAACCACCGTGTCCAAGACACGAATCATCAAGTTGTGGGGCCAACCCACGTGTGATACCAAATCACCGCGCATTTATCCCATATCTCAAAAGTGGGGCCAACCCACGGTGGTATTAACCACGTGGACGAGTCGCTATGAGGTACCAAACCTCTCGGTGTCCAAGACACGAATGTGATACCAAATCACTGGAGGTACCAAACCTCTGGTGTCCGAAGACACAAATATCAATCTTCCCCCTCCTCTCATATTGCCCATACCAATGCAATAGATTGACAAATCATGTCAATAAACTTTGATATGTATCTCATAACGAATATATCATAAATCGTAGATCATGATTTCAATCCACATGTATTAACAACATATTGAAACAGACTTACCCGAATCCTCATTCATACCATCATGGTATCATATCCAGATCTCATCGATTTACCCACTTTCATAATATGATTAGTTATATAACACACAAATATACATATATAAACCAAGTTATAAAGCGTGTAAGATACACACCTTTCACCAAAGCAATACTAAAATCCGATGATCCGATCTACCGCACTAGATCACTTTGTCCTACAATCGGCCATATCACAATATTTTAATGAAAACCATTCGGCCAACAACATATCTTAATCCAAATAACCTTAGGCTTCCTCAACCAACTTTAAGAGTATAGAATCCTTACCACTTGACTTACCAACTTCGATTTGCTAAAGGAATGGCTTAAATCGATTGCTTCCGAAATCCCAATGAGCCTAAGAGAATAATCGAATCCTAAAAAATGGTTAGAACCTTGCAAAACAATGCCCAAAGGTTCGGCCTTTGTCGACAAGAAAACATCATAGAAACGAGAAAGAAAAGAAAGAAAAACGTCCATGAACACTTACCCTTTTTATCCAAAATCGATAGAAGAAAACCAAGGAGAGTCTACCCTTGAATATTCGGCCAAAAATAATACTAAAAGGAAGTAGAAGATTCGGCTATGGTGAAGAAAAGAAAAATAGAATGGAAGTAGATGTTTTATCTTTGAACAAATGAAAAGAAATGGTATTTGAGATGGAGAAATATTCGGCCAAGAGAGTGTAAAAGAAAATGTGATTATGAACAAATGTCAAAAAGAAAAGAAAAGAGAGATGTGGGAGAGATGAGATTCGCCAACACCTATTTTGCCTAAAAGAAAAGTGCAAAAATACCAAAATGAAGTTTTGGTTTCAAAAGCAAAGATGAAAGAAAGGAAATAGCATTTTGGTTCAACAAAATAAGAGCTAAAACAAAAGCTAAATTTGCACAAAATGCACAATGACATTCGGCCAAAGAAAGGGTTTTGGAGAGGGAAAACAAAAATGCAAAAGATGTTCAAATGACAAAAATTGGCCAATATCCCCAAACTACCTATTACATTCGGCCACTCCCCTAGCCATACATGCCGTCCACATACATGCACTAAAGCCTTGAATAAAGTTTCCAAAACATCCTCCATATTCCATGCCTTTTGTCCCCTCATAATACCATAACTTTGAGATAACCTTCCATAACCTTAAGATTCTTATCCCCAATTTCAAGCTTTCCTTAAACCAAAATTCAACTTACCAAAATTAAGAGTCCAACCTATCATAAATAAGGTTTGACCGTCCATCAATGCTAGGATAAAAAATAAAGTCTTCAAAATGTTAATCATGCTACTCGAACCTCTAACCTCAAGCAACTAACCAAGCATCATAACCACCTTGCCACTAACTCCTCATGTGCTTTAATTAACACTTAAATTAACTTAAGTGCTAAGCTAACTTAATCCACTTCATTAAATAAACCTTACTAAAAAAAAAATTATTCTAACTTCCTAAATAAAATCAAGCCTTCACAAGACTATGCTAATACACAAAATTCATACCCGAGCCAACACAAATAATACTCAAATTTTCCTAAAGCTCAAGGCCCAATCCTACTAGGCCCAATTTCGGGATGTTACAACACATGTGACGAAATATGGACTCTTTCACATGAAAATTATCAAAATTATCAAACACAAGAATCCTTTCATCAATCATCAAGACAGGTAGATCACAAACAGGCAAAATAGAACGTTGAAGCATATCATGATCTAAATGTTTTACAAAGATCAAATTGCTAGCAAAGGTTTTGCCATCATCCGAGGAGATCAAACATGTTCCGAAAGGCTCAAGCGTCTTACCTTTATGAGTAGAAAGAAAAGGATCGATTTTACCTTTCTCCGTTAGCACAAACCTTCGCTCCTCGAAAACGTAACGTAGTCAAAGCTTCGCGTTCGAATCAGCCCTTTTCAAATGGAATGTGAATTTTAAGTACAACCACAAAACTTGTTTAAGAAGCAAATAAAAATTGAAAACAAAATGAACAAATTTCGCTACCTTATCCAAGAACCAAGTATAAAAACAATAGGATTTTTTCACACACAATTGAGGATACTTGATTTTCCCACAAAACTCATCAAAAATATTCCTGGTTTAATAACATGTGTTTGATTATTTAAACCAAGATGTAGCAACGGTTTCGAAAAATCAAACATGTTAAACCAATAAGACTTGTGCATACTCAAGATTGAGCAATCAAAACTTTTGACATGTTTTAAAACAGATTTTCATAAACTCAAAGATTTCACATAGGACAATGAACAAATCTCATAATTATCACAATCAAGCAAGTTGGAACTAAAAGAAAATTCATCGTCATACTTAATCGGGTCTTGCATTTTTTGGATGCGCGTTACTCCACCTTCATACTTTGCAACGCAATGATTGTTATGAGATAAACTCGCACGTCATCTTGGAGGGAGTAAGAATCATAGTCAACTTCTCTTTGCCTTGAGTTCCTCGATCAATAGGATCCTTGATCGAAATCTCTTCTCAAATTCTTTAGGGAGTAGGAGTCATAGCATGAGTTTCCTTGTCTCGAAATCGATGGCGAAAGGGAATCACGATGGGACTTCTTCAAATAGTAATCGGGGGTATATCTTCGTGGGGTTCTCAATTCCATTTTTTGACTTGAAGAATCTCGTTCATAGGGGGCTCCTTGTTCCACACGATTTAATCTCTCGTGCAATTTGTCGAATTTTGAATTCACCATTCTTCGTATTTCTTGCACCAAATATTAGAACTCCGATTCGGTGAACTCTTCGCGAGACATGACTTTATTGCTGAAAAGAAATATGTTATAAAGAAAAAAATAAACAGAAAAATTGTAATACCTCACTACAAAACTCACAAGTCACTCACCCAGAAAAATCACTCCACTCGTGTTTCACTTGTTTTATGGCTTTTTCTTTAATGAGTACACTCGTGCCTTTTACCGCTCAACCTCACTCTCACAAATTTGTACTTCATTTTGAAAGACTTATTTGCTGTTTGAGGGTCGGCTACAAAAATGGTTATCAAAGGGTGAATGTTGGGTGTACGGTGGGCTAAAACAAAGAAAAAAAAGGCAAATGGGGATATGTATGGCGTTGGGGATAGATGACAAAGGAACCGAATGATGGTAGGGGGTTTTGAAGATCAGGTAGAAAGGATGAGAAACAAAGAACCAAGAACTTTGCAAAACTTTCAAAATAACTTCACCTCTTTTTTTTTTTATATTCGTTTTTTTTAATTGTTTCTTTTTTTTCAATATAATCAAATACAATATGCTGATTACAAGAAAAGAAAATTACAACTTGAAATTTTTTTGTTCGAATTTTTTTTTCAATTCACAAACCTAATCTGGCTCACATTCGTCGTCGGAATTCTTGGTTTTGTAGCTCTGATACCAAATGATACGGTCTGCCTCGGGGTGAGTCGAAAGGTATTTGAGTTGCCCGATCGTCTACGAGGAGAAGTTGAGTCTTCGGGACAAATAATAGTAAATACGATTTAACTTGCGGAAGCTAAGTATAAGTTGGCTTATAGAAAGGGATTTAAATTAAGTATGGAAGGATGAGGAATGATGGAAATGATTTGGAAATATGGAAGGAATTAGGTTTGGCTACGATTGAAAGGGAAGAAGGTGGTGTTTTGGAAATGAATTGGTTTAATGGGAACGAATGAAGTTGGATGAAAAATAGCTAGGTGATAGTTTGGTGGAAATGTAGAAATGAACTTAAACGAGAAACGATTTAACACTAAGAAGTGTCACCCCAGTTTCTATAATGTTTAAGGTGGAAGATGTAAATCGAAGATGGACTAAAGACCCATTATCTAGAAAGATAAGAACCAATGGTATAATTTGATGGATGAGAACGATTGACGCCACAAGCAAGCTTGTTAAGTCGAAATCGAAACTCGTACGATAAAATAGAGAGGAGTAAACTCACTCGATGAACAAAGTTCATAAAATTTGATCAAGGTTCAAAAGTTCTAAAACTGATTACAAATAAAAATAACAAAGTATTTATAGGCTCTGGAAAGAGCTAGCCGAATGGTCACGAACATAGCTTAGAAACTAAGTAAAATTCAGCTAGAAAATGCTGGAAAAATCTGGAAGAAAATCCCTTGAATTCCTTGGAAAAATTCGGCTGATTGGGAGACAATTGGACAACTTCTAGATGGGCAATTCACTTGGCATGAATGTTGAAAAAATCCTTGGAGTCAATGCACCTTCTAGGTTCGGCTGAATGTGGGATGAAGAGGCAGCTTCTAGAATGTGTA
This sequence comes from Gossypium sturtianum, assembly GCA_025698515.1. Lineage (NCBI taxonomy): Eukaryota > Viridiplantae > Streptophyta > Magnoliopsida > Malvales > Malvaceae > Gossypium > Gossypium sturtianum. The sequence continues at coordinate 73,371,215 of CM046952.1, forward strand.
AATTCAGCCATTTGGGACGTTCTTGGGTCGACAATGAAGAAGAAAAATAGCTGATTGCATTTGGACAACAAGGAGGGAGTGAATGATCATGTCGAGTTCGGCCAAACATTGGAATGAGCTGCACCTTTTGTTTGAAGAGTTACCAGCATTAAAACGTGACTTTGAATAGCTCCCATGTGTTTAATTCAGCAATTAAAACTCCCTTGACCTTTGCTATACACGAACAACCTTTGGGAAGATGAATGAGCTGCTGAGTTGTTTGAATTCCAGCTTAAAAATCTTCATTAAAATTCGTCCATGAACTTAGCTTTCCTTCCAGCCGAATGGGGACCTTGAATTGCCAAAAGTTGGCAGCCATCATGCATGTTTCCAGCCGTCCATGCACCCACCAGGTTCATTGTTTCATGTGTTTAATGCTCCATCCACATACATTGCATCTAGTGCATGTATCTCCTTAAATGCATTCATGTACATTCGGCTGAACCTACAAAGGGAATGAACTTACATTAAATCACTCCAAATCACCTGAACACAATTAAGGACACACTAGAACATCTTAATAGACACTTTAGACACACTAAACACACACTTAAGCTTCATTGAAAATTCGACAGCCACTAATTAAATAAAAAAAACCTGCACATTAATTCTTGAATTAAAACTAATTAAAACCATGTAATAAAATGTGAGAAATTAAATTAGACTTAGACAAATTAAATCCGACACTAAATAAAATATTTAGACACATTTAATTTGCTGTAGGAAAATTAATAAATAAAATGTTCAATTTATTTAAAGCATTAAATTTAAATAATCAGCTCAATGAGCTGGAGTGAGCTCAAATCGAGCTCAAATGGACTAATTCGGCTCAATTTGGAAATGCAACAAAGTGCACATTAGCTCCACGACACTTGGGTCATTTGATCTGAGCTCCATCAATTTGTAAATCGCTGGTGCCCCGGGCGTGCTCGTATCACAGTTCCTGTTAAATTAGGTTTAGCATAATCATATATAGTTCGAGGAGCATGATTTTCGGCCACCACAGGAGGAAGTGGATTATTCTGGGGATCAGCCATCTCTTCCGTGTTATTAGTATCGTCCTCTTGCTTTTCTTGTGTGTATTGTAGGCTTCGCCTAGTTTCTCTTCGGTTTCTGCGAACGGTTCCTTCTATATCACTATCATAAAGTAGAGGTCCTGTCGGGTTTCTTCTAGTCATAAACTAGAATACCTGCCAGAAGCAAGGAAAAAGAAAAATTAGCAAAGTATAAATAACAATAAAAAGTTAATTGCAAAAATAAAAATGGCTAAAGTAATAAAAATCAAGTGTTCCTAATATCTTAGTTCCCCGGCAACGGAGCCAAAATCTTGATCGTGTCTGAGAGTTTTAATATTTATATGAATGATCGAGCCTAGAAACTAACTATCACCACGATTGAGGCAAGCGCACCTATCGAAAAGTAGTATAGCTTAGTGGCAAGACCGGAATATCGAACCCAAAGGAGCCAAAATTAGTAGTACTGACTTTCTTTTTATTATTTAGCCTAAAATAAAGGGGGTTGGTATTTATCTAACTAATTACTAAGCTAAGGTTGCTAAGACACAGAGAGTGAATTGGGAAAATACTTTTGGGAAAAACCAGTTGATTAAGACAATACCCGAGGAAGAATCCACCTAGACTTCACTTGTTATTTAACTCTAAACCAGGCGATTTATTCACTTGACTTGATCCGTAGGATTCCCTAATTTATATTAATACCTCTTCCGAGGCTACTAACGTCTAACCCTAGGTTGATTAATTGAAATTTCTTTCTAATTAAAACCCCTAGTGTTGCATTAACTCGATCAATGGACTCCCATATTAGGTTTGACCCTAATCCGATAGATTTTCGTCATCCTATCTCTAGGGTTGCGATCAACTCCGCTTAACTATGCTAGATCTACTCTTAAACAGGGACTTTTGCTCCACTGCCTAAGCACATCAATACTTGAATCAATATCCTGAAATATTAAAACAAGAATTAAGAACACATAATAAAGAACAAATCAAGTATTTATCATATAGTTCAGAAAACAATAACAAGATCCGTCTTAGTTTTCATCCCCCTCAGGTATTTGAGGGGTTTAGTTCATGAATAATAAAGAATACATCTCAGAAGAAGATAACTAGAAAAACATAAGAAAAACCCTAAAACCCCCTGAAGGAAATTGAAGAGAAGATCTTCCGTCTTGAATGTAATTCCGACTTCTGAGATGGATCAACTGTCTTTCTTGGAGTAATCCCCTGAGTTCAGCCCTCTCTGGCTTCGCCCCCGATCAAAGGACACTTTTTAGGTTATACTTAGGGCATTTATATAGGCTTCAGAATGTCTTTCTTGGACCACAAGTATCCCATTCCGAATGAAACTCATCTTGGTTAAACTAGGGACACGCCCGTGTGACACACCCGTGGTCGACTCCCTTGGCCGTGGTCAATCCTGTTTGCCACACATGGCCGTGTGATCTGGCCGTGTCTCGATGTTCTAGACCGTGTCTCAATTGTTACTCGAAACACACGGCCATGGGTGATAGTCCAGGCCATGTGAGTCTCCAAGGTAAGCCCATTTGCTCCGTTTTCGGCCCGTTTCTCATTCCTTTCATCCTCCAATGCTTCCCTAAGTATAAAACATGAAATTAAAGGATTAGGAGCATCAAATTCCACAATTCAAAGGATAAATCATTCAAAAAGTATGCTAAATGTGGGATTAAAATATGTATATATTATAGTTTATCAGAATGTGCAGGCTTCGTCAAACAATCGATGTAACACCCCAAACCCGGCCCACGAGCCACGGCCGAATTTAGGATGCCACTGCGGAAAACATTTGAAAAATATTTTGACTTAGAGTGAAAATATAAAAAAAAATTATTGTCTTTAATAAAACATTGTATATTTATAAATCCAAATAAAATCAAGTTGTTACAAATCCTTCGATTTGTAATTTTAACATATATCTTTAAGATATGAGTTGCTAAAAATAAAACATATCCAAATAATAAAAATAGTCAATCCACTTTAAAACATAATAATAAACTTCAAAACCTTTAAATGGCCCTTATTACAATAACCAAATATTATAAATTAAAAATATATATATAATATAAAATAAGGAAAATAACTTCAGTATGGGCCACCTCGTATCCACTCCAACCCGGTCCAAGCTTTATGCATCACCTGTAAGGTTTGAGAAAATTGGGTGAGTCAACGAGACTCGAGTGCATAGTTAATACACATGTCCCCACATATGGGCTTGGCCCATATCCACACAATCCACATACAAAATTATGCAAAATGAAGCCCAACCCAACCTAGTTCCATCCATTACACCAACCTCGGCACACCCACCGCCCAAGGCCGTGGCTAATCCACCGATCACCTAAGTGATCCCACATAACTTACCTCGGCGGACTTGTCTGCTCAAGGCCGTGGCTAAGCCACCGATCACATAAGTGATCCCACATATCAATTAATCCACGGTGATGCACACAGACTATCAACCGCCGAGATGGGCACCTAGCCAACACCTCCCTTGATGGAGCACATAGCTAACATCAAGCGCCAATGTAACACAAGGCTAACATCGGACCACGTACATAAAGTACACCCTTTCCTTCGATAGTCACATCCCAAGTCCCATGCATATATATATATGTGTATCATGGCAACATATCACTTGGACAATAATGCATCACATGCCATCACATTTCATATATTCATCAATGATCATTTAATATCGTAATTCAACGACTGAGTATTCGATCACCCACCACGGTATGCACAAACTTAGCCCTTAATTCGGCTACCATTAACATCATATCACATATATATAAATATAACACATACACACAATCAAGAGACGGTCACGATAACTCGCACCTTTTTGGTACAATCGGCTAAAACTCCGAGATCACACGTTTGCACCTAAAAGTCTACCGAAATCCCTAAATGGAACCATATTAGTTTCGGCCTCTACACCAAAAAGCATTAGAAAGTGGCCTTTGCCCTCAAGAAAACGACATAGAAAAGAGAAAGGAAATACGGCCATGTACACTTACCTATCTTCCAAAACCGATTGAAGAAAACCAAATGAAGATCTACCCTTATTGATATTCGGCTAAGACAATACAAAAAGAGTATGGGAAGTTTCGGCAATATGGTTGATTTGTAACAACAAAAAGGATTCGGCTAGAGTGGAGAAAGAAAGGAAAAAGAAGAGAAAGAAAGAAATTGAAATGAGAGAGAGATGTTTTCGGTTTTAAGCAAAAGTGGAAGAAAGAAAAAGAGAAATTGGGAGAAGGAAGTTTCGGCCCAGAGAAAATAAAAGAAAAGTGGGTTTTGAACAAGTATGACAAGAATAGAGAAGAAGTTGTGAACAAAAGAGATTCGGCCAAGCACTATGATGATTTCGGTTTTTGTTACACTTTGATGCACTAGGGAGAAATTTGCAAAAACTAAAAAGGATTTTCGGTTATGACACCAGAACAAATATCGAAGGCCAAAACTAATACCAAAAACTCACCTTATGTCCAAGACACATTCGGCTATAGGGAGTGTTTGTGGAGAGAAAAGAAATTGGTGTTCAAATGCTTAGGAAAATGGCCAACTAGCTACTAACCTACCAAAGCCTCCATCAAAAATCGGTCAAGCCCTCCCCTAGACCAAAATGCCGTCCACATACATGAACTAAAGGCCATAATAGAGTTTCCAGAACACTCTCCAACATTCAAGCCTTTTGTCCCCCCCATCATTCCTTAATTCTTAAGATTCTTATCCCAAAATACAAGCTTTCCTAATCTATTATTCAACTTGCCATTAAATTTAAAGTCCAACTTACCATAAGTAAAATTTGACCAACACATGCCACACACAAAAAAATATTAAAAGTCACCTTATTGTCATCCATGGATTCGAACCTCTTCCTCATGCAATTACTCATGCGCCAACACCACTTTACTACTAGCTCACTTATGCTAACATTAAACACTTAAATTAACTTAAGCATCATAATCACTTGATCCACTTCACTAAATTCTCCATACTAAAAATTATTCTAAACCAATTAAATCTAAGCCTTCACAATACTATTTTAAGCACAAAATAAAATCATACAGAATTAACACAAGCAACAAATGATACTCAAATTTTTTTCCTAAAGCCCAAGGCCCAATCTTACTAGGCCCAATTTCGGGATGTTACAGTTCTACCCTCCTTAAAATAATTTCGTCCTCAAAATTTTCAATTAACTAACAAATGCATCCTTACTAACCACACTACACTTTTGCTGCGCACTCTGATCTTAATAAAACTAACATATTTCTATGCACGGTCTTTAAGTTCACACTCAAGGTTCCATCCACTTCACTAGCAACACAAGTACGAACTAGCTCTATAACAAACAAGGCAATAAAGGGTATTCTAGACGTAAGAAACTTACCCGTTGTCACATCTGGTACATCACTATCCTCCCTCCGATGAACTGCATACACCAGACCTGGCTGTCTTGCCTCAGCGCTACCATTACCTCGGCCTGGTGCTCCACGACCTCGGCCAGAACCATTTCCTCCATGGTTCGGACCACGGCCTGTTACTTGCTGACCACCTCTGCCTGGCTGCACATAACCTTGGCCTTCTGTCTGAGCCCTATTCGGATCCTGAGGACAGTCTTTAATCAAATGGGACTTAGAATTACATCTAAAACACTCCCGATTCCGGTTCCAGCACTCGCTAACATGATACCTTCCACACTGAGCACACGGACGGTCCGGATTTCCAGTAGTTGGCTTAGAAACACGAGCATAATTCTCAACCCTCGGTCTTTTCTGAAGGCTCTCAAATGATTCTGACGGTCCAAAACTCCTCTTATCCCGGTTCCTATCCCTATCTCTGTTCTGCCTCATAGAGTCCTTAATCCTCTCAGCTACCTTAGCCTTCTCTACTAACGCAGCGAACTCCCGTTCTTGGTGTGGAGCTATCAACAACCTCAGGTCATCCCTTAATCCGTCCTCAAATCGGACACGACGTTCATGCTCTGTAGCAACTACTCCTCGAGCATATCGGCTTAACCTTAAGAATTTCGCCTCGTACTCCGCTACGGACTTGTTCCCTTGAACGAGCCCCAGAAATGCTTTTCTCTGCGCATCAATATAATGAGTACCAACATACTTCTTCTGGTATGCCGTCTTGACATACTCCCAAGTAAGATCCCCAGCTGTGGCACCATCCCGAACTGTTAGCCACCATTGATACGCTTCGTCGCGAAGTAACGCCACCATTCCCTTCACTTTCTCCTCATCGGTTAAATCGAGCTCATCCATGATTCGCTCGGTCACCTCCAACCAATACTCAGCTGTACTGGGTGCTACACCAGATACGCCACGGAACACCTCAGAGTCGCTCGGGTACAGACTTCCTAGCTCTCATGTTTCCACCGCTCCACCACCATCTCAAGAATTCGCAGCATCGCTTGCTTGCGACACGCATCATCCCCGCCCGATCTCGGCCTCAACACCAAAAGCCGTGGTGGTGGTGGTACCTCATTCTCGACCCTTGACCCGATCTAACGGGTTCCGAGCACGACCATTCGCGCTCGACCACGTCCCACGGCGACCACGTCCCCTAGAGCTCATTTCTAACGCCGCGTCTTAATCTGATTAAAAAGTTTTATGCATTAGTACTTTTGGTTCCACTGTTTATCCGCGAACAGTTTTATGAAAAGAAGTTTAATAGTGGTTCTTTCGATCAATCAAAGTTTTCATCTCAAGTTCACTATTCTAATTCAAAGAATCACATCCACATTCATCCACAACATTCAACTCATCATTATAGGTATTTCTGACCATTCCCGACCCAGGGGTAATTTCGTCATTTTTCCTACAAGGGTATTTTCGTAATAAATTGAGGTCAACTCAAAAATAATCTTTACAAAACAAAGGCATTCCAAAATATACAAATCTCGAAGTTATTTTGAAAATTCTTCCAAATCAATGGTATTGCAAAAATTTCGGAAATCAGGGTTATTTTGTAAATTTTCCAAATCAAGGTATCTTAGCATTTTGCAAAATAGGGGTTTTGGTATTTTGTAAAGTAAGAATATTTTCATAAAAGTCGAGGGTAACATGGTAATTTTATAAACCAGGGGCATTTTCGTAATTTTACCGCTTAGGGGTATTTTAGTAATTTTGCAAATCGAGTGTATTTCGAAAAATTCTCAAGTCTAAAAGGATTTTATAAATCAGAGGGGTAATTTGGTAAATTTAAAACTAAGATCTTTATAAAACAAGATGGGCTAGTCCCTTTCGGGTTTTAGTTATCGGGTTTAGCCCGTGAATAGGTCCTCTTGGTTAGGGTGAACAGTAGCTACGCACTGGTAGGATTCGAGTAAAGAGGAGGTGAGTCGCTAGGACCGCTTAAATACCAAGCTCTTCATCGAATCCACTCCTAGACATGCGTGCAATAGTTGCCACACCTTAACTCGCGACTTAATCACGAGTTTGTTTGATTGTTCTTAAGTCTTATGCATGTGTTTGAGTGCACTAGCCCTACGGTCCAATAGTCCTAATATTCTAATCTACGAGCCCAAATAAGCCCATAACTTTCACATATATAAATCACTTCAATAGTCGAGGTACTTACAGTGGACTTGGGTTGGAGATATAGGTGCCATGCCGTAATAAATCAAAAATTTATGAAAGCCCAAATCTTTGAAAAGCCCATCTAAAAAAAATGTTTTTGGGCCCAAAACCCTCAAAGCCGAGTTTTGAACCTGGATCTGATACCAAACTGGAACACCCCAAACCCGGCCCACGAGCCACGGCCGAATTTAGGATGCCACTGCGGAAAACATTTGAAAAATATTTTGACTTAGTGTGAAAATATAAAAAAAATTATTGTCTTTAATAAAACATTGTATATTTATAAATCCAAATAAAATCAAGTTGTTACAAATCCTTCGATTTGTAATTTTAATATATATCTTTAAGATATGAGTTGCTAAAAATAAAACATATCCAAATAATAAAAATAGTCAATCCACTTTAAAACATAATAATAAACTTCAAAACGTTTAAATGGCCCTTATTACAATAACCAAATATTCGCAAATTCTGAAAATATATATATAATATAAAATAAGGAAAATAACTTCTGCATGGGCCACCTCGTATCCACTCCAACCCGGTCCAAGCTTTATGCATCACCTGTAAGGTTTGAGAAAAATTGGGTGAGTCAACAGACTCAGTGCATAGTTAATACACATGTCCCCACATATGGGCTTGGCCCATATCCACACAGTCCACATACAAAATTATGCAAAATGAAGCCCAACCCAACCTAGTTCCATCCATTACACCAACCTCGCACACCGCCGCCCAAGGCCGTGGCTAATCCACCGATCACCTAAGTGATCCCACATAACTTACCTCGGCAGACTTGTCGCTCAAGGTGATGGCTAAGCCACCGATCACATAAGTGATCCCACATATCAATTAATCCACGGTGATGCACACAGCTATCAACCGCCGAGATGGGCACCTAGCCAACACCTCCCTTGATGGAGCACATAGCTAACATCAAGCGCCAATGTAGCACAAGGCTAACATCAGACCACGTACATAAAGTACACCCTTTCCTTCGATAGTCACATCCCAAGTCCCATGCATATATATATGTGTGTATCATGGCAACATATCACTTGGACAATAATGCATCACATGCCATCACATTTCATATATTCATCAATGATCATTTAATATCGTAATTCACTGACCTGAGTATTCGATCACCCACCATGGGTATTCACAAACTTAGCCCTTAATTCGGCTACCATTAACATCATATCACATATATATAAATATAACACATACACACAATCAAGAGACAGTGCGATAACTACGCACCTTTTTGGCACAGTCGGCTAAAACCCGAGATCACACGTTTGCACCTAAAAGTCTGTCGAAATCCCTAAATGGAACCATATTAGTTTCGGCCTCTACACCAAAAAGCATTAGAAAGTGGCCTTTGCCCTCAAGAAAATGACATAGAAAAGAGAAAGGAAATACGGCCATGTACACTTACCTATCTTCCAAAACCGATTGAAGAAAACCAAATGAAGATCTACCCTTATTGATATTCGGCTAAGACTATACAAAAAGTGTATGGGAAGTTTCGGCAATATGGTTGATTTGTAACAACAAAAAGGATTCGGCTAGAGTGGAGAAAGAGAAAGGAAAAAGGAAGAGAAAGAAAGAAATTGAAATGAGAGAGAGATGTTTTCGGTTTTGAGCAAAAGTGGAAGAAAGAAAAAGAGAAATGGGGAGAAGGAAGTTTCGGCCCAGAGAAAATAAAAGAAAAGTGGGTTTTGAACAAGTATGACAAGAATAGAGAAGAAGTTGTGAACAAAAGAGATTCGGCCAAGCACTATGATGATTTCGGTTTTTGTTACACTTTGATGCACTAGGGAGAAATTTGCAAAAACTAAAAAGGATTTTCGGTTATGACACCAGAACAAATATCGAAGGCTAAAACTAATACCAAAAACTCACCTTATGTCCAAGACACATTCGGCTATAGGGAGTGTTTGTGGAGAGAAAAGAAATTGGTGTTCAAATGCTTAGGAAAATGGCCAACTAGCTACTAACCTACCAAAGCCTCCATCAAAAATCGGTCAAGCCCTCCCCTAGACCAAAATGCCGTCCACATACATGAACTAAAGGCCATAATAGAGTTTCCAGAACACTCCAACATTCAAGCCTTTTGTCCCCCCCATCCTTCCTTAATTCTTAAGATTCTTATCCCAAAATACAAGCTTTCCTAATCTATTATTCAACCTGCCATTAAATCTAAAGTCCAACTTACCATAAGTAAAATTTGACCAACACATGCCACACACAAAAAAAATATTAAAAGTCACCTTATTGTCATCCATGGGATTCGAACCTCTTCCCTCATGCAATTACTCATGCGCCAACACCACTTTACTACTAGCTCACTTATGCTAACATTAAACACTTAAATTAACTTAAGCATCATAATCACTTGATCCACTTCACTAAATTCTCCATACTAAAAATTATTCTAAACCAATTAAATCTAAGCCTTCACAATACTATTTTAAGCACAAAATAAAATCATACCTGAATTAACACAAGCAACAAATGATACTCAATTTTTTTTTTCCTAAAGCCCAATGCCCAATCTTACTAGGCCCAATTTCGGGATGTTACAATCGACAATTACTCAAATAGTATCTTTCTTTTTCATAGTCAGGGGGAATCCAGATACAAAATTCACAGTAACTTTGTCCCATTTCCATTTCGGTATTTTCACTGACTATAGCCATCTTGAAAGTTTCATCCTTTTCTTGTTGGTACATCCAACATTTAAATACAATTTTAGTAATACCACACTTCAATTCTGAGCTACTAATACATCTTTTTCAAATCATTATGCATTTTATCATTCTCTGAATAAACAGACATAGTACCACTGTGATCATTCATGTAGAATTTTCCGTACAAGCTCCAAATTCTTCAGTACACAGACTCTGTCTCTGAATAATAGACATTTATCGAATCTATTCTGAAATTATGAATCAGAAATTATTTCACATTGTATTCATTTAACTTACAATTCATTATCACTTTTCTGGGTTTCACTGATCTGTTGTAGAAACATCAGTTTAGCTCTATACTCAACTAAAAATTGAGCTATTATTAGGTCATCATAATCGGTATCCATAGCTTGCAAAGTATACAGAGATTTTCTACTCAAAATATCTATAACCACATTCGCTCTTTCCAAGTGATATTTAATTATCATATCATAATCTTTCAACAATTCAAGCCATATACACTATCCCAAAGTCAAATCTTTTAGCAACATCAGATACCTCAACTTTTTATAATCGGTGAATATATGACATTTTTCATCAAACAAGTAATATTGTCATATTTCAATGCAAAAACTATAGCCGTCAATTCTAGATCATGTATTGAGTAATTCTTTCCATGTGAATTTTTAACTGTCTGAAAGCACAGGCTATTACTTTGCCTTGCTGCATCAAGACACAGTCTAATCCCATTCAATAGTTCAGCACTGTAATAACAAATTCCTTACCCGATTCAGGCTGAACTAGAATTAATGCTTTAATCAACAGAGCTTCCAACTAGTCAAAACTTTACTGATATTTATCGGTCCATTCAAATCTTACCTCTTTTTTTTTAATAATTGGGTCATCAATGTAGCTATTTCAATTACATTGAAGCTTTGAATTTTTCCAAAGCCACAACCATCAGATAGATTTAGAACCATAGTGCTATAATATGACCGACATTTCAACTGTATAGATAAAGCAACACTTCATTATCAATAGTGTACCTCAAATTAGAAGAGGGAAAATCGAAAGTGGCCCCAATAATAACCAATACAGTAATACAGTTTCTATAATCTGTTATCTCTATCACCAAACTTTATGGTCGAGTTAATATTTATAATGGTAATAAATGTAATTACCTCTGATCAAAGAATATGTTTCACAGATAACCCATGTTTACATAAAAAAGAGATTGATGATATCTCAGAGAAAATTTAGAAGAGTAGTATCACACATACTTAGTAGAAACAACTGTGACAAAGACAATATAATTTTGCATATTCACAATTCAGTGCTTCATTTAGTAGAAGTAGAAAATAACATCATATGAATCTTATCCTCAAATCTTATATCAATCATGAAGAATTAGAAGACCCAAGTAAGGTAGAGCAATACCGCTCATGAATGAACCAGACTTACAGTAATTCCATCTAATATAATTAGCCAGCTTTCAAACATGATAAATATTGCATCTGAACATGAACAGTTTCATATGCCTTTAAGAATAATAGAACTTATAGAGTACCCAGAAGATATTGCTGTAATATCCATGATTATAATAGCTGCATTCAAATATCTTTGCAATTTCATCACTATTCTATTGACTAATGAAGTCATCAATAATCTTACATTATTCAGTTCACTGAAAGAATCAATTCGGAAGAATTTTCGGCTAATCCGTTCTGCAAATATCATACTTGAATAAGTCGATTACTCAAGAATAAATTCTTCCTTAACAATAACATTACATATTCATAAAAATTTGATATCTCTTTTAATACCATCTTTACTTACTAACCCATTCTCAATTCTGACTACATTATTAATCATTCAGCCTTTGAACTCTTCTTTCACCCTTATGAACTTAACCAATATAATTCTTGTGAATTTCATTGTATAAAACTATACTAGTAAGGGGACAGAGATCGTAAAGTGTAATATCCCGGGTTAGGGGGCTGTTTGGTTGCTGCATGTTATTGCATGTGTTTAGTGTGCTGCGTGGCTATTTCTATGTTTTGGGGGCTTGGTTGTAGGCTAGGAGTATGCCTGAGTGAATGGGAGAATTTTAGTTTTTAGGCTTTATAGGAGGGGAGCTGTTGGAGCTGGGGTTTAAGAATTTTAATTGTTGTTTTGTTGCACAAGTAAGGAGCTAGCTTAGTGGCAAAGCATGCGCTACATGGGGGAGCTTGGTGTGGCGTCATCTACAAGGAGTGGAGGTCTAGTGTTCGAGCTGCAGAGTCCCCATTTTGGCTTTAATTTTGGACGGCATGGGGGAAGAGGTAGAAGGCAAGTTGAATTCTACCTTGGACCAAGTCATACCATTCAAACGGTTGGTGGAGAATAATTGTAGGAGGAAGACTTGGTCTTGTTGTTTGAATGTGGGGAGTGGAGTGAATGGAGGGATTTTGGCCGAATTTGTGGGGTGTTGGAGTGGGGGTGTGGACGGTTTGGTAAGGGGAAGTGAGGTGTGCCGAAATGCACTTCTCATTTTGTGCATTTTCGGCCAAAAGCATTTGTGAAGCCAACATTTTCTTCTTTTGTCAAAAGCAACCCGAAACTTCAGAGAGTTTTCTCATTTCTTCAAACCGAATGACCAAACCCTATAGCCTTGCCGAAATTTGCATTTCTTTTCCTTAATTTTTGTGTGTGGCCGAATGTTCAACCCCATTTCTTCTTCTTTTGTTTAATTGTGTTAAAACCGAAACTCTCTCTTCTCCAACATTCTTTTTCCTCTTCTTGAAACATTGGTAGCCGAATCTTACCCTCCCAAAAACACTTTCTTCATCCATTTCTTTTCAAACCGAAAGTCCCCACTCTCTACTCATCGTTTTATTCTTGTCTTTTGTTCAAAGCTCAAGCCGTTTGTATTCGTTTGTTCCTTCCATTCCTCTTGGCCGAAAGTCTTCTCTCTCTTAGTAGTTCCTTGGTGGCCGAATATCAGTGAAGAGTGGATTTGGTTGGTTGTTCAATCTTTGAACAAGGTAAGTGGGGTGGCCGAATGGCCATATTTGCCCTCTTTTGTTCTTTTTGGTTACGGTTTGGGTGAGGGCCGAATATGGTCATGTTGGAAGGGTACTAATCTCTCGTTATAGGATCCTTGGATTTTGGAAGCAAGCAAGAGGAGTTGTCATCTTCTGTTAATTGACCGGTAAGTGATGGTGAGATATTGTTCATGGGTTATTCGTTTAGTTTTGATTAAGTCTAAAAGGTTTCTAAAAGATTAACAGTTCTCTTTTGAAGGTGTAGACGATTGTTGGAAGGAGAACCTTTGTGGTTCGGGTTTGATAAGAAATCAAACCATTAGCAAGGTAAGGGTTCGATATTAACCCCTTTGGTTAATTGTTGTTGGCCGAATGTTATAGATGCCTAACCCCTATGTTTGGCCGATATTAGGAGCAAGTCACTCGGGAGATTTAGATCGTTTCGTTGGGATTTTAGACTCGTATTACCAGGTGTGTAAACTAACACACTGATACCTAGTAATGTTATTAATAAACCTGTTGCCTGTTAAAAACTATACCAGTATGACGGATAATTGGATACCCAAACGGGGTATGTGTACGTGTCCGGGTAAGTCTAATTTATTACAAGTTCTAGTATGGATACCTTGGGTATTATGATCTATGTTATGTATGCTATGAGATGTAATGCTAGACATGTTGGCATGATATGCATGATTTGTATGATATGCATGATTACATGAGTATGGTATGTTGATGGGTGATATGAGTGGAGGAGCAGCGGTGATATTTTGTCTTGACGAGCACCAGTGTTTTGGTAACACACTTTGTGACTTTGGGTCACGGAGGTTTGGCACCTCCGAGGTTGGGCACCTCATTGCGACTCGTCCCCGTGGTTAACACCACCGTGGGTTGGCCCCACATGAGATATGGGATCGTCTGCGCTAGTGATTGGGTATCACACGATGGGTTGGCCCCATCATTCGATTATTGTGACTACGGTCACCAAAGTGGTTTGGTACCACATTTGTGTCTTTGGGACACCGAGGTTGGGCACCTCATTGCGACTCGTCCCCGTGGTTTGACACCACCGTGGGTTGGCCCCACATGAGATATGGGATCGTCTCTAGTGATTGGGTATCACACGATGGGTTGGCCCCATCATTGGATTTGTGACTTCTGGTCACCAATGCTTTGGTAGCACAAACGTGTCTTTGGGACACCAAAGGTTTGGCACCACATTGATGGATATTGTGTCTTTAGGACACCAGTGTTTTGGTAACACATTGTGACTATATGTCACGGTGGTTTGGCACCACCAAAGGGTTTGGTACCACAAGGGGTAGAAAAAGGAGATACGGATGGTTAGGATCGGGTTGCATTAATTATGTTGCTATGTATGATGTGTGTTAGCATGTTGTTTCATCGGGAGCGGGATTTATGCACCGAGTCATTCGACTCACCCTCTCCTTTGACATTTCAGTGACCCGTAGACGCGACATGGGCCGGGGTGGACTCGGGGTGCACATGCCATGCTTTAATAAAAGTTTTGCTCGGACTATTCACTTTGGGTACTTTAGCTTATTTATTTTTATTTGAGCTTTAATTTGGATTTGTAAAAGGCCTTTAAATTATGTTTTATGATGGTTATGTTTTAATTAGATTCTCAACTCGCTTAACAAATAACTTGGCATGAAATTTTACTAAAAATTTGGTAAGATAATGTATTCAAAACTATAACGCAATGTGTTTTAAACTATACCATCGGGTATCTCACTATGTTTTGCTATCAAGTAAACTCAAATGATTTTCAAACCAAACTCGATATTCTACTAAGTCAAAAATGTTTCGAAATAGTACTAAGAAACTATTGGAAATGCTAAATGAAATCAACTCGTTTTGAACTATATACTTTGGATTCTCAAAAATGTTTTCCCCGTAACATACCAGATTCGGACGCGGTGTCCTGTCCGGGTTTGGGGTGTTACATAAAGCCTTGAAATTTTAACTTTCATAAATACACATATATCACTTAACATTTATCATTAACATGTTCACTCTAAAACATTTATTTCATACATTATAAGTCCCATTTCATCATAAGTAACATTTTTACTCAGGCACGTGAGTATCACTTTCAGCAGTATCAAAATTAGCTCGGTTGGAAAGCATCTCCGTCTATTTGTAAAACAATTTTCATCAGAGTCGGGAATTATCACACAATCACAGGTTAGATAATGGCATGTATTTCTTGTAACAGCCCGATTTAGGGCCTAGTCGGAATAGTGGTGCGAGACCACAAATATAAGTTAGTAAATTGAGTTCTTAAGGTTTATGACATGTTTTCATGATAGTATTAAAGTTCCATGTAGAAATTTTGTGAAATTGACATGGAATGATCAAATAGGACTAAATTGCAAAAGTTGCAAAATATGAGTTTCTAGAAGCTTTTTGTACGAAATAGCTTTAGAATATTAATTAGAAGTCCTTAAATAGCAATTTGCCCAAATTATAATTTTTGGACAAAAATGGACATGAGTTAGTAAATTGTAAATTTACTAAAGAGAAGGGCATTTTGGTCATTTACCAATTAAATGATTAAAATAGGAAAAAAGATGATAAAAATTTCATTCATCTTCTTCCTTGGTGCCGAAAATTTGAAGAACCCCATAGCTAGGGTTTTTTCATCTTTGAAGCTTGCTAATAAGTTCATCTTAACCCCGTTTTTAATATTCTTCGTATTTTTGAAGTTCTCGTACTATGAATTAGCTATTTTTAGCTATAAAATGAGCTAAGATGCATGTTCAAAAATCTACCCAATAGTGACATGCTTGTAAAATGATATTTTATGGAAGTTTATGAGAGTTTTATGTTAGATAAACATCTTTTCCTTAGTGAATTTCATGAAAAATGATAGTATGGACTAATTTGTAATAGTTATGAAATTGGTCATACCTATTAGAAATAGTGAGAATTGATGATTGTTATAGTAGAGAAAATGAATCAGCTAAGCATGATGTTTAAGAAAGTTAAATGAGAATCATTTTACGAGCCTAGGGGCAAAAGTGCAAATATGAGAAAGTTTAGGGGCAAAATAGTAATTTTACCAAAGTATAAGTTAAGAGTCAATTTAGTCAATGTGAGTATTAAATGATCTAATTAATATTATAGATCAAGAAAAATGAAGCCCGGATTGAAATCGAGGCAAGAACAAAGTCGAGGACTGAATTGCATATCTACACACATTTTGTATATTGAAGTAAGTTTGTATGATTTCTAAGCTTTATGATTTATATCATTGAACTGCTTAGCATAATGTACAATATTACCATGAAAATGTTTGATGTTATGATAAACAAAGAAGATAATGAGATTAAGAATGAGAAAGTCCCGATTGAAGTTGAATTACCTAGGATACTCGATCTATCACATGAAATGAGAAAGTCCGTATAAGACCAAGCCAAGGCATGGCATCGGCAATCAAGCAAGTTATCATGTAAGACCAATACAAGTCTTGGCATTGAAGAGTTATTATGAGATGAAGACCCATATAAGCCCAAGCCAAAGCATGGCATTGGTGAGTCTCCAAGCAAAGTTATCATGTAAGTCCAAGACAAGTCTTGGCATTGAAAAGTTATAAAGAGATAGAGATCCCATGTAAGTCCAAGCCAAGGCATGGCATTGGTGAGTAACAAGAAAGATTCCATGTAAGTCCAAGCCAAGGCTCGGTGTTGCCCAGTTCATGAGTAAAGATACCAAGTAAGACCATGTCAAGACATGGCAATGGTAAGTTCCCAAGGGAACACACGAGAAAGACTTCGTATAAGTCCTTGTCAAGACATGGCCTCGAAACCAAGATGAGATATTCCATGTAAGACCGTATCTAGGATATGGCTTTGGCATCAAGTTATATGTGGAATGAGATTTAGTATCCTCGGTTATTCATAGAAATTCATCGGGCAAAAGAGTAAAGATTAAATGAGAAAGTAAGAAAGTTAAGTAAGTAAAGTTATTATCAAGTTATGCTAGTCAGAGTTAATTAAGAGTATTATTCATGATATGAATGATGAAGTTGAGATTATGCTTATCATAGTAAAGTATACTGATCTATGTGATCAAGTGATACAGTATCTTGTTTACTGCATTTGAGCATGAGAATAGTAAGTACCATGAGATATGTAAGAATCGATAGAGTAAGTAAGCTTAAATACTTGAGATTTCATAATGCCATTGTTTATGATGAATGGTTAATGTTAAGCAAATATATTGCTATGAGAATTACATGCAAACTTACTAAGCTAAATGCTTACGTTCTTTATTCTTTCTTTCCATGTAGTCTCGCCAAACTAATCTCGTGGATCATCGTCGTCGGAGCTCGAAGCACACTATCAATCGCTATTTTGGTATAGCCAAGTTGTTTATATTAAGTATGGCATGTATAGGAAACATTTCATTTTGAGTTATGTTTTAAAACTAGCCAAAGTGTTGGCTATCAAGCTTAGTATTCTTTTTGTATATGGCCAAAGAGATGAGTCGTGAATGATTAAGTATGTATGTTTTAATCTATCAATGAAGTATGCATCCTTGTTCATGTTAGATGTAATACTTGAGTTGCTGAATTGAGCATGAGTTTGGTCTTGATTTCAGGGTGGAAATTGGCTTGGTAAATAGCCTCTAAGTGCCCACACGGATGGACACACGGGTGTGTGTCTAGGCCGTGTGCACCCTGCACCTTTGTATCTTAAGTCAGAATAGACCACGGGCTAATCCCACGGCCGTTTGTTTAGGCCGTGTGTGATACACGGTTAGAACATTGGCGTGTGCCCCGGCCGGGTGAACAAGTTAGTATATCAAGGTATAGCACACAATTTCAGTCCACGGGCGTGTCAAGACCGTGTGAGATTAGTCAGTGTCGACCACGGTTGGGAGATATGGGCGTGTCTTAGGGGTACACGGGCGTGCCCCAAGCCACATGGGCGTGTGACCCCTGTTTCGAGGAAAAGTTCCTGATTGCATTCTGAAAGTTTCCGGATATGTGTTTAAGGCCTCATAGGCCCATGATATGTACGTTTTGACTAAGAAAGAAGAGTTTCTATTTCGAAAAAAAATTTTACAGCCCGTAAGTACATGTTTAAGTGAGTCCAAGCATGGTAATGTCTCGTATCCAGTCTTAGCCTTGGACTCGGGTATGGGGTGTTACATTTAGTGGTATCAGAGCCAGGTTTAGTCAGTTCTAGGACTAACGTAGCACGAGCACGAGTCTAGCTATACATGCCATACGTAAGAATGTTTTTATAATGATAGTGTGACGACTCCTGACGACTTAAATTATGTTTATACATTTAGTAAATGGATCCCGATAGAGCTGTGGTGGATGACGTAGGAAGTAACGCGTCGGCTCCCGCTGAAGGGACGGTGCCGAATGAGAATAAAAATAGACCCACTACGGTGAGTCAAGAAGGAGGAGAAGAGGCTAGAGAAGCCTTCCTCCATATGATGAATACATGGTATACGGAGTTCATTAAATGCGAACCCGAATGCGCAACCCTCCACCCCTACCTATTCCTCAACCTATCCCAGTAGCCCCTCAAGTAGTAGAGGAGGTAAGAGGAGAGAAGCCTCCAGTGGATAGAATCAGGAAACATGGGGTAGAAGAATTCCGGGCTAGAAAAGATGATGATCCGAAAAAAGCTGAATGCAGTTAGAAAATACCATCGTGGTATTTAATGAGTTGTCGTGCACATCCGAGGAATGCATGAAGTGTGTAGTCTCTCTTTTAAGAGATTCGCCTATCAATGGTGGAACACATTGGTGTCTGTGGTGATACCGAGGAAAAGGTCACATGGGAATTCTTCCAAGAAGAGTTCAAGAAAAAGTATATCAGTCAAAGGTTTGTGGACAAGAAAAGAAAATAATTTCTAGAGTTAAAGCAAGGCAAGATGTCTGTGACTGATTATGAGCGTGAGTTTGTACGGCTCAGCAAATACGCTCGAGAATGCGTGTCCACCGAGGCCATCATGAGTAAGAGATTTGAAGATGAGCTGAATGAGGACATCAAATTGTTTGTTGCTATCCTAGAACTGAAGGAATTCGTTGTGTTAGTAGAGAGGGCTTGTAAAGTCAAGAACTAGTAAGGGAGAAGAGAAAGTCTCAAATAGAGTCTCGTGACTCTAAAAGAGACAGATGGAATAAGTCATTCCAATCCACATCCAAGAAGTCAAGAGATTTCTCCACCCGATCAGCTACTTCCACTGGGTTTTCAAGGAAGGACAAGAGTAAGCAGTATTCGGGAAGTAAGGCACAGACAACCTCAATTGCTAGTGTGGGAACATCCAATCGGATAGACCCGAATGCCCACATGTGGCGTAGCGTCATTTTGGAGAATGTCGAGCACATGAAAATGCATGTTTCGGATGTGGTTCCCGGACCACTACATAAAAGATTGTCCAGAGACAATGAAAGAAGATAGAGTTCGGAACCCGAGATCCGGGAGTGTAGTCAGAGGAAGACCGCAAAGGAACCCGGGAAGTGGGGCAAGTGGAAGGGTTAACCCTAGAGAGCGGTCGCGAGACCCAAGGGTAGGGCGCGTCATGAGGACTTATGCCATTCGCGCTCGCGAAGAGGCATCTTCTCCGATGTTATTACGGGTACCTTTTCTCTTCATGATGTTAAAGTTATTGCTTTAATAGATCCCGAGATCCACACACTCTTACATTTGTATGAAACTAGTATCCAGTATGAATATGCCTATAGATTCTACAGAATTTACGATTAAGGTGTCTAATCCTTTAGGCAAGAGTGTGTTAGTTGATGAAGTATGTAAACATTGTCCATTAATGATTAGAGGTCATTACTTTAAAGCAAATCTTATGTTGCTACCATTTGATGAGTTTGACATCATTCTTGGTATGGACTGATTGACCACCCATGATGTAATAGTTAATTGTGGGAAGAAATATATTGAGACGAGATGTGAGAATGGGGATATTCTCCATATAGAATCAGATGAGCAAAGTAAATCACCGGCAATGATTTTTTACATGACGGCACGGAGATACATAAGAAAGGGGCACGAGGCATATTTGGCCTTTGTGATGAATGATAAAGAAACAGAGTTAAAGATTGAGTTAGTACCGATAGTATGTGAGTACGTGGATGTTTTTCCCAAAGAATTACCAGGACTACCCCCAGTAAGAGAGATTGAGTTCGGCATTGAACTGGCTCCCGGTACTGTACCAATATCTATTACTCCTTACAGAATGGCTCCAACGGAGTTAAAGGAGCTGAAGTCACAGTTGCAAGAGTTGACAGATAAAGGCTTTGCTAGGTCAAGTTGTTCTTCTTGGGGTGCTCCAGTTTTATTTGTGAAAAAGAAAGATGGCACCATGAGATTGTGCATAGATTACCGTCAGCTTAATAAAGTGACGGTGAAGAACAAGTACCCATTGCCTAGTATCGATGATTTGTTCGATCAATTGAAAGGAGCCACTGTGTTCTCCAAAATAGACTTGAGATCAGGGTACTATCAGTTAAGAGTAAAGGAATCAGATGTGTCTAAGGCAGCTTTTCGAACAAGGTATGGGCATTATGAATTTTTAGTCATGCCTTTTGGTTTGACCAATGCTCCTGCGGTATTCATGGACTTAATGAACCGCATTTTTAGACCATACCTAGAAGATTTTGTAGTCGTTTTCATTGACGACATACTGATTTATTCCCGAGATGAGAATGAGCATGCTAAGCACCTACGGATAGTTTTACAGATTCTACGAGAAAATCAGTTGTATGCCAAGTTCAGTAAAAGCGAATTTTGGCTCAAGGAAGTAGGATTTCTGGGACATATTGTCTCGGGAGAAGGAGTTCGAGTAGACCCGATAAGATTTCGGCTATTATGGATTGGAAGCCACCGAAGAATGTCTCTGAGGTTAGAAGTTTCCTAGGCCTAGCCGGCTATTATAGATGATTCGTCAAGGGGTTTTCTATTATTGCAACCCCGATGACTAAATTTTTACAGAAAAATGTGAAGTTTGAGTGGACAGAAATATGCCAACAAAGTTTCGAGAAACTGAAAGTGATGTTGACAGAAGCTCCAGTTTTAGTACAACCTGAGGTAGGGAAAGAATTTGTGATTTACAGCGATGCATCCTTAAATGGGTTAGGCTGTGTACTTATGCAAGAAGGCAAAGTGATTGCTTATGCCTCAAGACAGTTAAAGCCTCATGAGAAGAATTATCCGACCCACGATCTATAGTTGGCTGCCATAGTCTTCGCATTGAAGATATGGAGACAGCACCTATATGGTGAGAGATGTCGGATTTTCACCGATCACAAAAGTTTGAAGTACTTGATGATGCAGAAAGAGTTGAATTTAAGGCAGCGAAGATGGTTAGAGTTGATAAAAGACTATGAGATGGTCATTGACTACCATCCCGGAAAGGCGAATGTGGTCGCCGACGCTTTGAGTAGAAAGTCCTTATTTGCATTAAGGGTAATAAATTCACGGATGACTTTATCCACTGATGGTTCTATTCTAGCTGAGTTGAAAGCTAGACCAGTATTCCTCCAAGAGATTTTTGAGGCTCAGAAAGAAGATAGTGAATTGCAAGTCAAAAGAGCTCAGTGCGAGACAAATGTTGAGTCTGATTTTTGGATTAGTCCCAATGGAAGTCTGATGTTCAAAGATAGAATTTGTGTACCGAGAAAGGACGAGATTATTCAGAGAATTTTGCATGAGGCACATAATGGATGTTTATCTGTACATCCGGGTAGTACCAAAATGTTTAATGACTTAAAGCAATAGTATTGGTGGCCGAGAATAAAGAAAGATATTTCAGATTTTGTTTCCAAATGCTTGATTTGTCAGCAAGTAAAGGCTGAACACCAAGTACCTTCGGGTTTGCTTCAACCCATTTTGGTTCCGGAGTGGAAATGGGACCGTATTACTATGGATTTTGTAACGGGTTTACCATTATCTCCGAGCAAGAAAGATCTTGTATGGGTTATAGTTGATAGACTCACGAAGTCACTCATTTCTTACTCATGCGAGTTGATTACTCACAAGACAAGTTGGCAAACTTGTATGTTTGAAAAATAATAAGGCTTCACGGTGTTCCGTTGTCAATTATCTCGGATAGAGATCCGAGGTTCACATCCGATTTTGGAAGAAGTTGCAAGAGGCCTTGGGTACAAAGTTGAACTTTAGTACCGCTTTTCATCCTCAAACCGACGGTCGATCGGAGAGGTTAATTCAAGTACTCGAGGATATGCTCGATGTTGTATTCTTGAATTCCGAGGCGCTTGGGAAAAGTTTCTCTCATTGGTAGAGTTTGCCTACAATAATAGTTTTCATCGAGTTTAAAGATGGCGCCTTATGAGGCTCTATATGGACGTAAGTGCGAACGCCTTTATTTTGGACTGAACTCAAGGAAAACCAAATTCACGGGTTGATTTGGTTAGAGAAGTCAAGAGAAAGTGAAAGTGATACGAGAATTTTTAAAAGCTGCATCGGATAGACGAAGTCCTATTCGGACTTAAAGAGAAAAGAGATAGAGTATCAAGTCGGAGATAAAGTTTTCTTGAAAGTGTCACCATGGTGAAAAGTTCTCAGATTTGGCCGGAAAGGCAAGTTGAGTCCACGTTTTATTGGACCATATGAGATTACTGAGAAAGTTGGGCCGGTAGCCTATCGATTGGCTTTGCCATCAGAGTTAGAAAATATTCACGATGTGTTTCACGTGTCCATGTTGCGACGCTACTGATCAGATCCTTCACATGTAATTACCCCGTCAGAGATAGAGATTCATCCCGACATGACTTTTAGTGAAGAACCAGTTAAGATTTTAGCTCGGTAAGTCAAGCAGCTAAGAAATAAAAGTATTGCCCTGGTAAAAGTATTGTGGCAAAGACATGGAATAGAAGAAGCTACATGGGAACCAGAAAAGAGCATGAGAAACCAGTATCCAAACCTGTTTGCTGGTAAGATTTTCGAGGACGAAAATTCCTAAGAGGGGGAGAATTGTAATAGCCCGATTTAGGGCCTAGTCGGAATAGTGGTGCGAGACCACAAATCTTAGTTAGTAAATTGAGTTCTTAAGGTTTATGTCATGTTTGCATGATAGTATTGAAGTTCCATGTAGAAATTTTGTGAAATTGACATGGAATGATCAAATAGGACTAAATTGCAAAAATTGCAAAATATGAGTTTCTAGAAGCTTTTTGTATGAAATAGCTTTAGAATATTAATTAGAAGTCCTTAAATAGCAATTTTCCCAAATTATAATTTTTGGACAAAAATGGACATGAGTTAGTAAATTGTAAATTTACTAAAGAGAAGGGCATTTTGGTCATTTACCAATTAAATGATTAAAATAGGAAAAAGATGATAAAAATTTCATTCACCTTCTTCCTTGGTGCCGATAATTTGAAGAACCCCATAGCTAGGGTTTGTTCATCTTTCAAGCTTGCTAGTAAGTTCATCTTAACCCCGTTTTTAATATTCTTCGTATTTTTGAAGTTCTCGTATTATGAATTAGCTATTTTTAGCTATAAAATGAGCTAAGATGCATGTTCAAAAAACTACCCAATAGTGACATGCTTGTAAAATGATATTTTATGGAAGTTTATGAGAGTTTGATGTTAGATAAACATCTTTTCCTTAGTGAATTTCATGAAAAATGATAGTATGGACTAATTTGTAATAGTTATGAAATTGGTCATACCTATTAGAAATAGTGAGAATTGATGATTGTTATAGTAGAGAAAATGAATCAGCTAAGCATGATGTTTAAGAAAGTTAAATGAGAATCATTTTACGAGCCTAGGGGCAAAAGTGCAAATATGAGAAAGTTTAGGGGCAAAATAGTAATTTTACCAAAGTATGAGTTAAGAGTCAATTTAGTCAATGTGAGTATTAAATGATCTAATTAATATTATAGATCAAGAAAAATGAAGCCCGGATTGAAACCGAGGCAAGAACAAAGTCGAGGACTAAATTGCATATCTACACACATTTTGTATATTGAAGTAAGTTTGTATGATTTCTAAGCTTTATGATTTATATCATTGAACTGCTTAGCATAATGTACAATATTACCATGAAAATGTTTGATGTTATGATAAACAAAGAAGATAATGAGATTAAGCAGGAGAAAGTCCCGATTGAAGTTGAATTACCTAGGATACTCGATCTATCACATGAAATGAGAAAGTCCGTATAAGACCAAGCCAAGGCATGGCATCGGCAATCAAGCAAGTTATCATGTAAGACCAAGACAAGTCTTGGCATTGAAGAGTTATTATGAGATGAAGACCCATATAAGCCCAAGCCAAGGCATGGCATTGGTGAGTCTCCAAGCAAAGTTATCATGTAAGTCCAAGACAAGTCTTGGCATTGAAAAGTTATAAAGAGATAGAGATCCCATGTAAGTCCAAGCCAAGGCATGGCATTGGTGAGTAACAAGAAAGATTCCATGTAAGTCCAAGCCAAGGCTCAACGTTGCCCAGTTCATGAGTAAAGATACCAAGTAAGACCATGTCAAGACATGGCAATGGTAAGTTCCCAAGGGAACACATGAGAAAGACTTCGTATAAGTCCTTGTCAAGACATGGCCTCGAAACCAAGATGAGATATTCCATGTAAGACCATATCTAGGATATGGCTTTGGCATCAAGTTATATGTGGAATGAGATTTAGTATCCTCGGTTATTCGTAGAAATTCATCGAGCAAAAGAGTAAAGATTAAATGAGAAAGTAAGAAAGTTAAGTAAGTAAAGTTATTATCAAGTTATGCTAGTCAGAGTTAATTAAGAGTATTATTCATGATATGAACGATGAAGTTGAGATTATGCTTATCATAGTAAAGTATACTTGATCTATGTGATCAAGTGATCACAATATCTTGTTTACACGTGATCGAGCATGAGAATAGTAAGTACCATGAGATATGTAAGAATCAGTAAGAGTAAGTAAGCTTAAATACTTGAGATTTCATAATGCCATTGTTTATGATGAATGGTTAATGTTAAGCAAATATATTGCTATGAGAATTACATGCAAACTTACTAAGCTAAATGCTTACGTCCTTTATTCTTTCTTTCCATGTAGTCCCGCCAAGCTAATCTCGTGGATCATCGTCATCGAAGCTCGGAGCACACTATCAATCGCTATTTTGGTATAGACAAGTTGTTTATATTAAGTATGGCATGTATAGGAAACATTTCTTTTTGAGTTATGTTTTAAAACTAGCCAAAGTGTTGGCTATCAAGCTTAGTATTCTTTTTGTATATGGCCAAAGAGATGAGTCATGAATGATTAAGTATGTATGTTTTAATCTATCAATGAAGTATGCATCCTTGTTCATGTTAGATGTAATACTTGAGTTGCTGAATTGAGCATGAGTTTGATCTTGATTTCAGGGTGGAAATTGGCTTGGTAAATAGCCTCTAAGTGCCCACACGGATGGACACACGGGCGTGTGTCTAGGCCGTGTGCACCCTGCACCTTTGTATCTTAAGTCAGAATAGACCACGGCCTAATCCCACGGCCGTTTGTTTAGGCCGTGTGTGATACACGGTTAGAACATGGGCGTGTGCCCCGACCGGGTGAACAAGTCAGTATATCAATGTATAGCACACGGTTTTAGTCCACGGGCATGTTAAGACCGTGTGAGATTAGTCAGTGTCGACCATGGTTGCGAGACATGGGCGTGTCTTAGGGGTACACGGGCGTGCCCCAAGCCACATGGGCGTGTGACCCCTGTTTCAAGGAAAAGTTCCCGATTGTATTCCGAAAGTTCCCGGATATGTGTTTAAGGCCTCATAGGCCCATGATATGTACGTTTTGACTAAGAAAAAGAGTTTCTATTTGAAACAAAATTTCTGACCAGTACATGTTTAAGTGAGTCCAAGCATGGTAATGTCTCGTATCCAGTCTTAGCCTTGGACTCGGGTATAAGGTGTTACATTTCTAGACTCCACACATGCTACGTTCAGTCCGAGAACTGACTAAACCATAGCTCTGATACCACTAAATGTAACATCCTCAACCCGTATCCGTCGTCAGAACAGGGTTACGAAGCATTACCGGAACATTCAGAAACATTTACAGATAATTCATGTAAGTTACTATTCAAATTCCGAAATCATTCGTAACATCCCTTAAATGGACCATCGAGGCCCAATACGAGCATTAGAATCAAGTCGGGACTTAATCGGAACCTCTAAGAACTTTTCGCGAAATTTCAAAAATTTTCCAAGGTGCAGGGCTCACACGCCCGTGTCACCCTAGGACACGCCCGTGCTGCATGCCATGTTCGACCCCATGTAACTCTCTGACTTGTGCACACGGCCGTGTGCTAGGCCGTGTGGTTAATTAATTCATTTCAAATTTAGGTGCAGGTTTCACACGGCCAAGGCACACGCCCGTGTTCAAGGCCGTGTCTCCTACACGGCTGAGACACACGCCTGTTTCTCTTCCCGTGTGCTCAATTCTGAGCATTCTGTTTCTCAAATTTAAGGTACAGGGGACACACGGTCTAACCAATGCCCATGTACCAGGCCGTGTGCCACACACGGTCTAGACACACGACCGTGTGTCTGCCCGTGTGGATGAAATAAAGCCATCCCTAGCTTCATTTCTCCCCCAAAATCACACTAATGACCTGCATTTAAACTCCCATCCAAATACCAACCATTTCAAGCATTCAAGTTAAGGAAACTCCATCATTCAACATGGCATATCATTACATGCATTCATGTTTATAATCTTACCTTTGTTTAGTCCATATGTTAGACATAATTTGATCAACTACTTAAAACATATGGAGCTACCATAGTATGACATTACAAATATATCAAAACAAACCATTACTAGCCATTCCAATGGCTAGATTACAAGCATCATTTACATTTACATGCCAATAGGGCCAATATAACCTATACATGCCATTATAACCATAATTGATTTACCATATGTACCGAAATGGGCCGATGGATAGTGTGAGTGATCTCCGCCAAGCTTCCAATCCAACGAGCTTCCGATTTATTATAAAATAGGGAAATAAAACTAAGTAAGCATAAAATGCTTAGTAAGTTCGTATAACATGGTACTTAACTTACTATTCATTCTATTTTGAGGTAACTATGTAAGGCACATTCATTAAATTTGACCTCAAGCCCTACACATATCCTCATTGCCCTTGTTAGTCATATATTCCATGATAACATCAAGAAATGTTTGGGCTCAACAACAATCAAGTTTCCAGGAACATATGCATTCCACAACATGTGTTCATTTAACATGCATAAATAACCTCTTTATATTACAAGTATAATTTCATGATAGTTATTTCATATCAGAACTTTACTCGTATTACTTGAAATATCAATGTTACACGAGTAATAGTACACTCAAAGTATACAAGTCTATAATCAAGGATGAACATATTCATCAAATGAATTCCTTGTTCAAATATCATCCTCTCATGTTTTCATATATCAAATGTCATATATCATCATTCTCATGTATTTCAGACAAATACGTGTAACAACTCATGTCTTATTCATATTCTCTCATGTCAAGATTTTTACCCGTTGAATTTGTTTGAAATATCGATGGATACACAGGTAGTACACTCGAGGTGTACAAATCAAGATCTATCAATTCATATTCAATGGTACCCATAAGGTACTATTTCAGAGAGTACACTCTCGAGCCACATATATATAGACAACAAGATTACCAGTCCAGGCTAAATCCTTTTTATGACATATGCTCTAAAGAGCTTGATCTGGATTACCCGTCCGGGCTAAATCCAATGCATAACATATGCTCGAGAGGAATTATATCAGGATTACCCGTCTGAGCTAAATCCTGTTAGCAACAAATGCATGACCTCATTTATTTCGGTAAATCACATATCCATCGATTTTCATTTAATCAAATAGGATTTAACATTTTCAAGCATTTCCTGGCATGTAATTATTTCATACATTTATCACATCCATATGATTCAAATGATCACATTTCATTTGATCACATTTCATATTCATTCCAAGCATAAAAGTAACTTTTTCATCGTTTATCCTTTATTGGGCATTATCGTGGATCGGGCTTTGTCAGAAACATTTTCAATGTCACACACACACATATATATATATATGATATTTATACAATTCACAACGCAACATTTAATTCAAGTATATAAACATACACAATTTAGTTACACGAACTTACCTCAACAAATATTCGTGTACATAAATCTACTAATCCGACATTTTCCTCTTTTCCTCGTTCTAACTCCGAATTTGGTCTGTCCAGATCTATACGAGTAAATTTAACGTCAATTTATCACATTACGTATTCATGTGGACTCAATTTACATCCTAGACAAAATTACCATTTTCCCCTAACTTTTCTATAAATTCCAATTTCGTCCCTAGGCTCAGAAAAAGAAATTTATGCAATTTACTCCCTATTCCAAGCCTAGCCGAAATTCCAACATAAAATTTACAGGACATATTTTCTATAAATTTCAGAATTTTTCATCAATTTTCACAACTTTACATTTTAGTCCCTAAATCAAGTTTTCATCAAAAATCACTTTGTAAAAGTTGTTTATCTATCAACAACCTTTCATTTTCTACCACAAATTTCTAATTTTCAGCATATACATCCATGACCCATTTTCCATACTTTGATAACTTCTCAAATTAATCCTCCAAATAGATAGATTAAGCTATCTCGGTTTCAAAAAATATCAAAATTACTAAAAATGGGACAAAGAAACTTACCCAATTTGGTCATGAAAGTTTCTTCTCTCTCTCCTAGGGTTTCCATGTATTTTTGGGGAAGAAGATGATAAAATAAGATGATATTTCTTTTTATCATCTTTTAATTAATAAAAATATTTCACTTTCCAATTTAGTCCTTGCCCTTTTTCTAAATTTCCATGGATGAGTCACCATAATATCTACATACTTTTCTTTAATGGTCTAATTACCATATAAGGACCTTAAGTTTTGAATTCCACAGCTACTAGAATTCAACTTTTGCATTTTATGCGATTTGGTCATTCTCGTAACTAAGCACGTAATCGATAAAAATTTCTTTTCAAAATTTTCACATGACATTTCTAACATAATACAATCCATATAATAAAATAAAAATAAATTTTATTTTTGGCTCAGATTTGTGGTCCCGAAACCACTGTTTCGATTTCACCGAAATTGGGATGTTACAGTGTAACACCCCTAACCCAAAACCGTCGCCGTATTAGGTTTAAGAGGCATTACCAATCATTCCGGAACATTTAAATTCATTTCACAACACAAAGTCAATCATCAATCAAACATGTCCAAATATAAACATATAGTCCCTTAAATAGGCCAATGAGACATTAAACATATGTTAGAAAGGGGTCGAGACTAAACCGAACACATACAAAAATTTTTGAAATTCAAACATTTTTCTAAGTTACAGAGGTCACACGCCCGTGTAGGTAGGCCATGTGCCTCACACGGCCTCGGACACGCCCATGTGTCCAAGCCGTGGCAAAACAGGGCATACCTACTGACTTGTCCACACGGCCCGAGACACACCCGTGTGCCTCACCCGTGGTCGACACTAACTTGCACCACACGTCCAATCACACGCCCGTGTGTCCAGCCCATGGTTGAGTCTGACTTGTTTCAAAAACACAACCACGAAGGACACGGTCAAGCCACACGCCCGTGTACTCAACCGTGTGGGTAATTATAGGCCATTTACAAGGCCAAATTTCCATCCACACTTTGAAATCACCTACAAGCTTCAAATCTCATGCATTTATACCTTAATTGGCAACCAAATCATACCAATATATGCACCAATTAATCATCATCTATATCATCTATTTTCATACTCAATCTCATCTTAAATAAATCCATCTAAAATACCAATTTCACATCCTAAATCATACAAAACAAGTATCATGTAATTCATATCATAATTCCAGATTTAAACCACATTTCTCATTAACCAATTTAAGCATGAAACATACCATATTCATCACTCACTACTTCATACCACATTCATCATTTACATAGCCTATATATAAGAACCAACATCATTTAACTTCCAAGCCATATCACATGGAAAGGTCCAAACATTTCAATACATACTATAACTTCTAGCCTATACATGCCATATACCAAATATATACACATTTCAAAAGTACCAAAGTAGATAGCCGATAGTGTGATTGAGTCGCTGACGATCCCCGGATTCGAGCTAGCTTTAAAAATACTGTAAAACAGAGAAATACTTCACACAGTAAGCTTTATAGCTTAGTAAGTCCGCAATATAATACATATTACTCGATAATGCAGTACCAAAACATAAGTAAACTATCACTTAGATAGATTTACAACTAAACACAATGTCATTCTCAACCATATACTCATACATCTATCAATTCAACTTTAAAAAATATCATCAACCACATAGGTTCGAAACATACATTTGCCAACACTTAGTTAACAAACGTTCTTGCTATTCAATGCTCGATACCATAATTTATTCACTGTTCCCTATCTCTTCAATGCAATCGCACACTTAGTGCCCAATTCATAGCCGAAGCTTATATAACATCGCACACTTAGTGCCACAATATAAAACCAAACGTAATTCAGTATCGCACACACAGTGCCAATCATTAAGGCCGTAGCTTCTATTATTTCGCACACACAGTGCTAATCACTTCTGTCCCGATTCTTATTTCGCACACTTACTGCCTCATTTCTCAATATCACATATAACATTTCTAATTCAATAACCATACACTCAATCTTTTCACATCACATAGATACAAATTAAACAACTTGTATTATATCCGAACTTACCTCAAACGTAGAAATACCGAAACTAGTCGATCAATCGAGCACTTTGTCTTTGCCTCGATCTCGATCTGAATCTCTCCTTTCTTGGTCTATACATATTCAAATTTAACTCATTCAATCACCAATTCATTCAATTTAGTCTAAACACACATATTTAGGGCATTTACAAAATAGCCCTCATATTTTCACATTTCGACACTTTAGTCCCTATTTCACAAAATCACAAAATACACAAAATTTCACTTCACCCATGCCTAGCTGAATTCTCTCTATGTCCATACAAGCCCACAAATTTAATTTATTTCACATTTTAGTCCTTCAATTTCTTATTTTTACAATTTAGCCCAAATTACTCAATTTCACCAAAAACTCCAAGACAAAATATGTTAATCTTTCACATATCTTTCATATTTCATTATCAACTAACACATAGCTCAAGCATTCATCAATGGCATATCTCAAAATCACCATCAAATTCTAAAATTAAAGCAAGGGTTTGAAAGAACACGAAGCAACGATTACAAAAACGTAGAAATTATCAAAAACCGAGCTTGAAATATACCTTAATCAAAGACACAAATGGCCGAACCCTAAAACTCTTTTCCTTTCTTTTGCTTTAGCAAATTTTGGCAAGATGAACATGATAATGCCTTTAATTTATGTTTTGTTTTATTTATTATACATTGATATACTTTTTACCATTTTACCCTTTATTAATTCATTTAAATTTCCACCAACTAAAGCCCATTTTTGTCCATCCATTCTTTTAATGGTTTATTAACAACATAAGGACTTCTCATTTAGAAAGCCATGACAAATAAACACTTTAACAATCAGCACACAGCTTTTGCATTTTATGCGATTTAGTCCTTTTTACAAATTAAGCACACAATCGATAAAATTTTCACACAGAACTTTCACACATGCTTATTCACACACTGTAACCACGAAAAATAATATTAAAATATTTTTCCAACCTCAGATTTGTGGTCTCGAAACCATTGTTTTGACTAGGGTCTAAACCGGGCTGTTACAACTCTCCCCCCTTAGGGATTTTCGTCCCCGAAAATCTCACCAGTGAATAAGTTTGGATATTGCTCTCTCATAACACCTTCAGGCTCCCACGTAGCCTCTTCAACTCCGTGTTTGTGCCACAACACTTTCGCTAATGAAATTTTCTTGTTTCTCAACTCTTTGATCTCACATGCCAAAATTCAAATCGGTTCTTCACTATACAACAAATCTGATTGAATCTCAAATTCAGTAGGAGAAATCACATGAGATGGGTCAGATCTATAACGTCGAAGCATCGATACGTGAAACACATTATGAATTTTCTCTAATTCAGATGGCAACAGTAATCTGTAAGCAACCAGTCAAATTCTTCCGATGATCTCATACGGCCCGATGAACCTCGGACTCAACTTGCCTTTTCGGCCAAATCGAAGTATTTTCTTCCACGGAGACACTTTGTCACCAACCTCAAATTCAATATCTTTTCATTTTAAGTCTGCATAAGACTTCTGACGATCTGATGCTACTTTCAAACTGTCACGAATCACATTCACTTTCTGCTCAGTCTCTTTTATCAAATTAACCCCGTGAATCTTATTCTCACTCAGCTCAGTCCAATACAATGGAGTTCGGCATTTTCGACCATAAAGAGCCTCATATGGTGCCATTTTGATACTTGATTGAAAGCTATTATTGTATGCGAATTCAATCAAAGGTAAATGCTTTTGCCACGTACTCTCAAACTCAAGAATGCAGCATCTCAACATATCTTAGAGAATCTGAATGATCCGCTCGGATTGTCCATCCGTTTGCGGATGAAATGCAGTACTGAAATGCAACTTTGTGCCTAAAGCCTCTTGCAATTTCTTCCAAAACTGCGAGGTAAATCTCGGATCTCTGTCAGATACAATAGATAGTGGCACTCCGTGCAATCTCACAATCTCAGTAATATACAATTCGGCTAACTTATCAAGTGAATATGCTGTTCTTACCGGAACAAAATGAGCTTATTTTGTCAATCTGTCAACTATCACCCATATTGCATCTTTCTTTCCCGGAGATAAGGGCAATCCCGACACAAAATCCATCGTGATTCTCTCCCATTTCCACTCAGGAATCATAATCGATTGTAATAAATCGAATGGAACCTGATGTTCAACTTTAATTTGTCGACAAACTAAACATTTCGAAACAAACTCTGAGATATCCCCTTTCATACCATGCCACCAATAAAATTATTTTAGATCATTATACATTTTTGTACTCCCCGGATGAACAGTCAAACGACTATTGTGAGGTTCGTTCAAAATCAATTGAATCAACTTTGAATTTCTCGGAACACAAATCCGATCTCTGAATCTCAAACAATCATCATTGTCAACTCGAAATTCTGAATCAGAATTCAAATCACATTGAGTTCGTTTTACTATCATCTCATCATCACTTTTCTGGGCATCACAAATCTGACGTATAAACATCGGTCTAACTTTCAACTCAGCCAAAATCAAATCATCATCACATAGATCCATCTGAGTACTCATTGCTCGCAAAGCACATATAGACTTTTGGCTCAAAGCATCAGCAACAACATTAGCTTTACCCGGATGATAATCAATTACTAATTCATAATCTTTTAGTAATTCTAACCATCTCTGCTGTCTCAAATTCAATTCTTTCTGAGTCATCAAGTACTTCAAGCTCTTGTGATCGGTATATATGTGACATTTCTCACCAAATAGGTAGTGACGCCAAATCTTCAATGCAAATACAATCGCGGCTAATTCAAGATCATGCGTTGGATAATTCTTTTCATGCGACTTTAACTGCCTCGAAGCATAAGCGATGACTTTGCCTTCCTGCATCAACACACAGCCCAAACTATTCAACGATGCATCACTGTAAACTATGAATTCTTTACCCGATTCAGGTTGAACTAACACGGATGCCTCAGTCAACAAAGCTTTCAACAGTTCAAAACTCTGCTGGCACTTTTCTGACCACTCGAACTTAACATTTTTCTGTAATAACTTCGTCAACGGAGTCGCAATCATTGAGAAACCTTTCACAAACCGCCTATAATATCTTGCC